>OZ004695.1:37361310-38561310 GCA_963924545.1 Pogonocherus hispidulus
ATATATACAAGGTGGCCATTATCTATCTCCTTACATGGCAAACTTTGTTAATAGTGGAGCTGAAGAATTGGTTAAATTAGCAAAATTTGGCAAGATCACAAGAGGAATTCAGTGCTTCCTTTAGATTTAATTTTAATTTTCAACTTTTCGAGATATTTTGAAAAAACTGAAAATGGCTAAAATTTTTAAACTCGAATATTTTGAAAACTATAAAAGATAGAAATAATATAAAAATACTGTGTGATAGTGATTTTTACGAGGAATTAAGCGGTGATATTGAAAATTTCACGGGCATCTTAATTTTTGGAGAAAAAAAACAAAGTTATATTTTTTTAAATGACAACCATAGTTGGCTATAGTATCAATGAAAAGCTTATTTTTTTTATTTCAAAAATATAATATTTAGTATACCTTTCTCTTTTCTTTTTATTACTGTAATGAACAAATAATGATTAACTTAGTAAGCTATGAAAAACAAACGTAGATCAGTAAACAACAATAAAATACAAATGTCAGATCACACTAAAGTCACATTATACACGTCTAAATTAAGCGTTCATGTTAAAATAGTTATTGTGAAATTCTACATTTCACAATAACTATTTTAACATGAACGCTTAATTTCGAAGTGTATAATGTGAAATTGTACATTTTACAATAACTATTTTAACATGAACGCTTAATTTCGACGTGTATAATGTGACTTTAGTGTGATCTGACATTTGTATTTTATTGTTGTTTACTGATCTACGTTTGTTTTTCATAGCTTGCTATGTTAATCAATTATTTGTTCATTACAGTAATCAAAAGAAAAAAGAAAGGTATACTAAATATTATATTTTTGAAATCAGAAAAAAATAAGCTTTTCATTGATACCATAGCCAACTATGGTTGCTATTTAAAAAAAATATAACTTTGTTTTTTTCTCAAAAACTAAGATACCCGTGAAATTTCAATATCACCGCTTAATTCCACGTAAAAAGCACTATCACAGCGTATTTTTATATTATTTGTATTTTTATTAAATTAAATTAAATTTTATGTAATTAAAAATGTTGTCGATTTTCAGTTTTTTCA
Source organism: Pogonocherus hispidulus (assembly GCA_963924545.1). Lineage (NCBI taxonomy): Eukaryota > Metazoa > Arthropoda > Insecta > Coleoptera > Cerambycidae > Pogonocherus > Pogonocherus hispidulus. The sequence continues at coordinate 37,362,388 of OZ004695.1, forward strand.
AAATATCTCGAAAAGTTGAAAATTAAAATTAAATCTAAAGGAGGTACTGAATTCCTCTTGTAATCTTGCCCAATTTTGCTAATTTAACCAATTCTCCAGCTCCACTATTAACAAAGTTAGCCATATAAGGAGATAGATAATGGGCACCTTGTATGTTAGCAATGCTAAATGCATAAATTTCGAGTACTATGACTCATCGTCGGTAGCTTAAACACTAACAAGTATATAGTCACCCTATTGATAAAGGTTGAGGCTGTAAAAATTTTTATTTAGGTAAGCTACAGATGCCGACCTACCTGCCTGCTCTTTTCTGAAATTGTGGTTGGATATTTATTACTTATTTACTATTGTTGACTATTTTTAAAATTTATTTTTCTTATGTACTGGGTATTAAATCTAAAAGGTCATTGGATGATAATGGGCTTAAATCGAAATTCAGTAAATGATTTTGATATTTTTTCATATATATTGATTCTAATGTATTTAAGTTGTACGAATTACTGGCTTTTATGAGGGAGGTATTGTTTATATTAAATTTGTGCCCTGTTTCATAACTATGTAAGGCTGACTTATCTACATTAAAGTTTTTTGTATGATATGTATGTTCTTTAAATCTAGTTATTACATTTCCCTTTGTTTGGCCGATGCACAGTTTGTTACAGTTACAATTTATTTTCTATATCCCGGATTTCTGAAGCGGGTCTTTTTTTTGGAAAGTGGACCCTAATAGTCCTTTAATTGTAAATTTGTCTTTGAATGCAGGGATGATATTGACTTTATTTAGTAAATTTTCAAATTTTTGACTGATTTGAGGATGGTATGAATTTTTTATACATATATTGTCTTTCCTCTATTGAACTTACGGTGGTATTGCTTTTAATTAATAATTTCCTCTTTTGTTCATAAAAGATTCTGTCTATTTGTTTCTTTTCATAACCGTTCTCATTGGCAATGTTGTAGATGAGATTACGTTCTTTATTATAGTTGGTATTATTGAGTGGTACATTTAATAGTCTGAAAATTAGGCTATTAAATGCAGCCATTTTATATTTAAAGTGTGTTACTGAGGACTTGGTGTCTGTAATTATTTGTGTGTGTGTAGGTTTTCTTTAAATGTCAAAAGTCAGAGATTTAAAAAAATTGTACCTAATATTGCGAATTTATAATATATATATATATATATATATATAAATGCCGTTTTTAAAACTAACCTTTCTTGTTTATGCAATAGCTGTTTGTGTATTAAGAGCGCAAAGTGATACAATGCCGCTCCAAGCGTCGCGCGTCACTTTGCCGCTCAGCGAGCCACAAAGTAACCAAAACGCTCGTTCCTCTGAAAAGTGCTACTCTTGGAAGCACTAATTTGTATTTTGAGCTCGGTTGTAGAAAAATAATATTAAACTTGCATGTGTTAACAGTGTTGTCAAATCTCGGGCTTGACAGAGTCAGTATTACATGGCGGGTCTAACAGCGCTACATTCTGGAATACACAGCATATACAGAAACTCGACGCGCGCCCTCTGCACTAGCGTTCAGTGAACCAAATCTGTATATGTTACGATATTTAACCGCCTTTTCAGTCCAAACAAAAAAATCCCAAACTCTCCCCTCACTATAATATACTTAAAACTATTAAAAAAAAACAGGAAACGTAACCAGACCCACTGGTGGGTCTGACAACGTCGAAAATGGATTGGTAACGTAGGTAGTACATAGCAATCGTCAAACGACGATTACCGGGACATTTTCTAACATATAGATATTTTTGTTGAATTAGGTGTACATTTGCATTTCCTCGCCAACAAACTATGTACTTTTTTCCAAAAACGATTATTTTTCAATTGGCTATATACCGTTGAATTTCGGAACATTTGTATAAAATATCAGTTATTTGATTAAAATTTTGAAATAGGCTTATATAATAATTTATATATTCATAAACACGTACCATTTTCACTATAGTGTGTCTCAAACATACGTAATTCGCTAGAAAAAATAATAATAATAACATAAATGTGTACATAATATGTACAATGTTGACTTCCGGAACTGCTGAAGAGGAATCATTTCAATACAAGAAGTTGGTAAATATTTAATTCAGAAGAACGATTATTTCACTAGTAAATCGTTGAATAAATATGATGTTACTTTCTTATATTACCAAGAGTTGTGCATATTAATAATCTTTGAAGTATAAACAGATGATGTCTTGGAAGTAAGCAACTTATATAATTAATGTATTGGAAAGATTCAATATGCCTATTGTATATAAAAATATAATTCTAGGAAATAGGGTTACACCGCCCAGAATAGAAAACGGTTGACCCAAAGATGCACGTGTCTAAAACCACAGCTTATAAACTTCATTTGACAAATACCTGATCCCAGAAACCGGGTAGTAATATCAATTTAAAGAATGATATCAGTATATGTATTCAGTACTTACTTAAAACAGTCATTTTCTGTACATAAATGTATGGATGATGTACAAGTATACCTAGCCATATCCTATATACGATTATCAATTAGTATTAGGACGCGGGTTAAAAACGTTTAACACACTATGATTGTATTAGATACAATCGATACAATATAGGTAGGTATTAAATATTTAATTCATTTTTATTCAGTGCTATCGTTGAATTTCGGAACATGTGTATAAAATATCAGTTATTAAATTCAAATCTTGAAAAAGACTTAAATAGTAATTTATATAGGTATTCTTAATTCAAATTCGTATTCATTATACTATGTTTTAAACATGTATTATTTGCTTGCAAAAATAACAACATAAATGTAAACACATGTATAATATTAATTTCTAGAACAGATGAAGAGGAATCATTTGCATACAAGAATTTTGGTAAATTATGAATTCATAACGATTATTTCACTAGCAAACTGTTGAATAAATATGTTGTTATTACCTTACCTTAGTTATATTACCAAACATTGTGCATATTAATAATCTTTGAAGTAAGCAGATGATGTCTTGGAAGTAAGCAACTTATAATTAATGTCTTGGAAAGATTCAATATACGTCAATATATGTATATAAAAATAAATTCTAGGAAATAGGGTTGACAGGTACTACTCGTTCGGCATATGGTCCCAGAAAACTAGTGGGACTTCATAAACTATTTCAGTACTTACTTCATATATAATTTTCTGTAGGTACATAAATGTAGTGATTTATATTATGTACTCTATGTATACCTACTTATCCTTTATACCGTATACCGTAAGAATTACCGTATAATGTTTTAATTCTTTCTCTCTATCTCTCTTTGCTCACAATTGGGGTGAATAGAATAAACCCTTAATGCAATATATTTTTTTTTAATGGTAATGATTCCTTCTGATTTCAGTTATATCTAATATATTTATAATGTAAAATAAGAAATATAAGCATACATTTCAAAAACGTTACAGTCTAGAAATAAATAAATAAGAAAATTATATGGTTCACCGCATTTTATGGTTGGTTTATTATTTTTTTTATTGGTTTATGATTTTCTCTAGAAATGGGAATATGCCCAGAGATTTTAATTGCACCCTATTGACGATGGTTAAACTCCTATAAAAACATCCATTTTGAGTGACTGCTTTATTACTACATCTCTACTTCTTAAGTAATAGGTAGTTACATGTATAACAATATTTTTCTTTCATAGCTATGCAGAATTAATGATATTTAAAACATTGAAATTACTTGTTCAGTTTCAATCATTAAGTAGATAGGTGCAAAACTGCAGAAGGAAACTGATATAATTATGTACCATTTATTTACTATTTGCTTAATTGTTTGCAATAAAATATGCATATCTACTAAATGTGTCAGTAAAACGTGATTCAGAAATTCAGGTAGATTGAACTACGGTCCTGGAAGTCGCTAGTACATAAAAAAAGCTTGTGTAACAAATCCAACAAAGCAACAAATGTCTTGGAAGTAGTCACTTGACAATTTAACATGTCTTGGTAGTGTTCAACCTATATATTTATAAATACAATATTATATAACAGATTTGGTAGGTAATGTCTGCCACGAAGGAAAACATGCTAAATGTGTATAAATTTGGTCTCGTTTCGATATTATTCGTTCGTAAGTCTCGGAACATGTGATCTGATGAATGTTTTGTTTCTGAAAAGTATGATCTGAGTTAGGTACTTCTCAATCAGTGGAAAAATTACAGTAGGTATATCTGAGACGTATCCAGAGTGAAAATACACAATAATAATAATAATTATATCAAATTTATAATTATAATTTTTCGTTCACATTCCACTAGCAGTATAGACAAAGTAAAACTTCGGGCTATAGATATAAAATATTTCCCACAAAAAGTAAAATATCTGTACAATAATAATAAAAGAATAGGTACAGTGCCTACATGTGATTTCTAAAAAACCCACAGTAAATAATTACCTACAATATATTTAACATTTACTTTTACATTTCCGCTAAAAATAACATACAATTATTTGTTTAGTTACAGTTTTCATTCATTTATCGTAATTACAGGTTAGGTGGATAGGGTGATATATGATGGAATAAATAGCTAATAACGTTTTTCTTGAGACAACTTGCCTATAGCAGATATCTAAATTCAACATTAAATTACTTGCTCTGCACGTGTATATAATACCTAATAAATGCCAATATTTAGGTACCTAATGACTATTTCCAAGACATAAAATATATATAATGTCGACTTCCGAGACATATTTGAATATGTTTGCTTATTTAATTTTCCGTGACAATACTGAAATACAAGTTTACGAAATAGATTATCTAACTAATAATAAGTATCTAACTTTTAACAATAAATTATGGAATAAGATATTGATAAGTTTGCCACCAATGACAATAATAAATGATGTTTAGGTACCTAATGACTATTTCCAAGACATAAAATATATATAATGTCGACTTCCGAAACATATTTCAATATGTTTACTTATTTCATTTACCGTGCCAATCAGTTTACGAAATAGATTATCTAACTAATAATAAGTATCTAACTTTTAACAATAAATTATGGAATAAGATATTGATAAGTTTGCCACCAATGCCAATAATAAATGCTATTTAGGTACCTAATGACTATTTCCAAGACATAAAATATATATAATGTCGACTTCCGAGACATATTTGAATATGTTTGCTTATTTCATTTTCCGTGACAATACCGGTTTACAAAATAGATTATCTAACTAATAATAAGTATCTAACTTTTAACAATAAATTATGGAATAAGATATTGATAAGTTAGTTACACCATTAACCTAAGAATTCCTTTAATTCAGTTTAATGATGATATATCTTTCCTTACGAAGGAAACAGAAGTTCTATATTATAAAAATTAGTATGTACCTACTTATGTTTATAGGTAGGTTATTTATATTTATATATTTACCAATCAAGTAAATATTTATAATAATAAAAACCAGCAATTAAATAAATTGTCGTAAATCGTAAATATATAAAACCCTAAGAAAATTTGTAAACAGTACTTAAAATTACAATTGTCCCGGAACTCATCAATGAAATGAAACATACATTGATTTCCAAGACAGTCCTGGAAGTCGTCGACACATAAATAAAAGTTCCGGTCTTGTCCCTGAAGTAAACAGATGTCTTGGAAGTAGTCAGTTGGTCACTAAAAATGTCCTGGAAGTCGTCAACTGACATATATATATATATATATATATATATATATATACACAAGGTTCGTTCCTACATCCGAAATGGATACTGAAGGTACCTTGTCACATCATATATACGCTGTCACATCCGGTTTGCGGATGTGACAACGTTTTGCCTTATTTTTCACAAATATAGCTTATAGAACTCATCAGAAGCCTAAACTGAAATTTTCGTCTGGAGGTAAAAAAGTTACTTGTATATCTACAAATTTGATTTTTAGTTCAACTGTAGACCGGTGGCGCTGGTATCGTTTTCAATCGTACAACTGACAATGCCTTGCCACATCCGCCTATATATGATATTTCTTGCAGTATATAAGGCATGTTGTTACATCCAGATATTGGCAACGTCGCATGCCAGATATTGGCAAATGCCTGTTCATTCAGATAAAGACGATTTCGTCCAAAATCATGTTAACTCCGTTCGAACGTGGTTCGGACGGAGTCCATTATTTTTTACTTTAGTTATGAATTTTGAGATTATTATAATTTGGATACATAAATTATATTATAACCATAATTTAAGTTACTACTATTGCCTTGATCAATTTTGATAAACATTCAGATATTTAGGTTTCTGCAGGTATATAAAAAATTAATGTGTTAGTATGAAAATATTTTTAGAACTTGTTAATTTTCCTAGATTTGTAAAACAGATAATTCAAGTAATCTAAAAAGTGTATTGCAGACTGGCATCTTAATATTCTAAATAAAAATTGGCAATTGTATTAAGATAATGAGTTACCTACGAGTTTAATTATTGCCTTAATACGTGTAAATAGTTAAATCGTTGAGTGACATTTTTTTAAATTTAAAATGACGGGTTAAAATAAGTATTCTTTGAGTATGATTTCAAAACTTTATTAACAATTGCTGAATAGGTACGTTGTTTAATATCTTGTTAGATTAATAACTATTATAACATTTTACATCTTTCTTTATATAGGAATTAAGTCAAAAAGTTAAAATTAATTAAATTAAGTTAATTCCTATATAATGAAAGATGTACACAGTTAAATAAGCCAATAAATAATATTAGAAATATATTATAAAAATATTATAACATTACTATAAATAAGTAGAACATAATACCTACAATTAATTAAACTTTATTAATACAAACACAAAAATATAAATACAATAATACAAATAAAAAGGATTTGAATATGAACAATTATAAATATTTTTCTTTCGTCTGTGGAATTGTGGTCATCAACTGTAAAATGATATTTGTTATTACACGTGTTTAGGTTTATTAACGCTATTGAGCGAGCGAAGTTTATTAACGCGCTCTTAGTTACAATTAAGGAAAAATGTTGTAATTATTTATTGCTATTGCAATTATAATTATTTTCTTTTCAGTTATTTTTGAACTTGATAACTAAAATGTTCGTGCGGAACATGCCTTATATTTTATATAAAATTATTTAACACTGACGTAGTTTTCCATATAACACCAAAACATTATATTGTACTCCACGCGCGTTTCGCTAACCAAGTTGGCATCATCTGGAGATGATTAAAATCATATCAAATTTTAACTTGATCAAGTTTAAACTTGATTAGTGCGCTACTATACTACATTCGACGCGCGTTTCGCTAACCAAGTTGTCATCATCTGGAGATGATTAAAAATCATCAAGTTTTAACTTGTTCAAGTTTAAAATTGATGTGTTTTAATTATCTCCAGATGATGCCAACTTCGTTGATGAAACGCGCGTCGAGGGCAGAATAGTGTTTTGGTATTATGTGGAAAACTACGTCAGTCTTATCTTTACACCAAAGGCTCCAACCCCCTTCAAGGAAACTATTTCTAAAGCATAGAGAAATATGAGAGGCGATTGTGTTTTATTTAGTTCCTTGTATGATATGGGTGGTATAAATTAATACTGATTTGCTTATTTTAGTACTATGTAGTAGGTAAGCAATCCTGTTAATTTAAAAAATTAAATTATATATTTAAACTCTATAGGTATCTGTTATATTGATTAAGTGTTTAACACTGTCATCTTCTATTTGTAACATTGATACAAAATTTTATTGTTAATCTGTTAATTTAATAAATTGAAATATATTGTTCGTGGCATAAAAGAGGATCGCTGCGCTGGTTGACTGAGAGACCATTTGTTTGGATTGAAAGTACCTTTTAAAAACAAACATAATATACGGTCAAGAACTAGTTGAGGCAACGAAAAATCCTGTACCTTTCTAATCGTTTTTAAGGCATTCTTACTATTTCTACTATAGTAAAAGGTTTAATTATAATGGTACTAAAAGTAAATTGCGTATAATACAAATCCTTATTTAAGTAAATAATCTAACACTAATCATATAAATATAAACAAAATAAGCAATGATTACCGTTCTGAAATATATATACAATAATATTCACTTTTACAATATGAGCAGGTACTAAAATTGTTTTAAAAATAAAATATGTAAAATATTATTTGTTTCTCAAAACGTTCAGTTCACTATATTACACTGGAGCATTTGATCAAGTAGGTAGTATTTAGGTAATCATATATTTTCATCAACTGTTGAAGGTTTGTCTGTAGAAAAGAAACGGTTCGATTTATATTTCTTTTTTTTTATAAATTGTTTTATTTTTTTAGCGGAAGGGAAAGTTTCTTGTCGATGAAAGAACCAAACTCATTTTTTATGGATCCAATTGTCTTATTAGTCTACCCTAAAAGTAATTTAACGTAACTGTAAATGTTTCTGTTTTATTTTTTAAACTTACCCCTTTTTTTATACATTCTTTTTTAGTATAGTCTTTATAATCTCAATTGAAACTGCATAAAAAATTCCGACAAACGACACACGTGCGTAAACAAAGAGGCCGTCGTCGAGGTGCAGGTGTTTCTTTTGTCGGAATATTTTTTACAGTCTCAAATTTTTACCATCAAAATCTGTAAATAATAGGACTTATTAGCTAAGTAGGTATATGTAATGTATACATATAATATAGTGCAATTAATTAAAAATCAAAGACAAACGAAACAAAATAATATTTTTTTCATGCAATACGTAATCACTTACCTTCATTATTTCCGTTTCCGTACAGGTTTCATCTATTCTTATCTTGGCTCTTTCTATATACAATAAGGACCACAAAGCAAGATACACGAATATAACAGAAAATCAACCAAATCGCTCAAGTCGCAAATACTGAACTGAATACTTTTTGCAATATGCAGATATATAAATAAACAGTAAATGTAATAAAATTACTAACGTTTGGGGCTATATACCTTTGCACAATACTACATCCATTCCAGGTGGAGAATTACCAGGTATTTAAGGTCGTTCGTTAAACATTGTAATAAAGAATTAGCATAGTTTTCTACATTTTACAGCATTACCTATTTGATTTATTACGAAATACAAATACATTGTTAGAAACTAACTACGTGCTTAAGCACTAATATCGGATACTTTTATTATGATGTACTTTGCTATTATATTATTGGGATCTAGATTTTGTGACGCATTTGGTTAATATAAACAAACTAGTTTAACAAATCCAGGAGTATTAGATTTGAAAGAAAAAAGTTCAAATTTTATATTGAATAGATGTCTGCAGCATTGTTTATTGTTATGTATTGAAATACTTTCTACACAAAAAATGATATTGTAACGTACGGAGGGCTTCCAAAATTAGTACAATTGTACTAGATTCAGTACATTTACTATTTTAATACTATTATTGGTAGGTTTGTGCTCCAATCACATCTTTAGAATAATTTTAATAAGAACCTCTAAAAGAGCAATTACCTACTATTTTTGTGCAGTAGAACACTTATTGAATATACGATTTTAAGATCACAGATTGAAACCGTGCCATTTTTAGCAGAGAATGAGGCCAATAATGACTATACATCTTGTATACATATATACAAGGTGTTTCTGAACGACCGTCATTTAGCCGAATCTCAGAATCTAGTTGGACGTGAAAATTTGAACAAGTGGTTTTAACAAATTTTAAATTTAATGAAAATATTTTGAACTGTAACTCAGTTCCGCTTCTACCGGAATCTCATACTAACTTTATTATTTGAAATACAAAATATATAATATATCTAAACCCTGTATATAATAATTTGTTTTAATTGCCGGCGAGCAGGTGGCTCAGGGTTTAATGTCTCGATCGCTCAACCTAAAGGTCGTGGGTTCGACTCCTCATTCCACCAGAAAATTTTTAAAAATAATCTACTCGCAAAATAAAGCTTGTTCGCAGGGATGGGTTGGCAACCATCCTGGCGATGGCCTAGGATGGCAAGGATGTGAGTTTGGTGTTAGTGTGACAGATTAAAATCGGTTGATGCCCCCCGACTAATGAGGTTTTCCAGGTTTCCCTCATTCCAGCACTGAATGGTGGTTAGGCCTACCAACGAAGTCGTCTAGGCGTCGTCTTGAGGCGCAAATGCGGGCCGCGAAATAATAATATGCCGCCCCTTCCCACACACGTCTCCGAATTTTGGGCTAATCTTGTGATTAAAATAGGGGTAGAGACATTATTATTATATTATTATTGTTATTATTATTATTAATTATACGCTCAGTTTTAGTTCAGTTTCACGAAAAGTGTTATGCAAAGTGTGATATAAAATTTCACAGAAAAGGTCAAAGCTTACTAGGTTCAATAAAATAAGCGAAAACCAAAATATTAATAACAACATCGCAAAAACTAAAAGAGTTATATAAGAGCATATGTAAAATACTTTGTACACAATTAACTGCTGCACCTAACTGATCTTATTATATTTAAAGGGTTTCCTTTTTAAAGAAATGCGTTTCTAATATTAATATTGCTACAAATAGCAGAAACGTTAGTGTCAATAACAGGGAAATTACAGTTTCATTTACATATTTTGTGAAACAATTGTATAGTTTTTAAGGTTGACATTGTTTAAAAAAAAAATGAAAATCACGATTTTCTCAAAAACCATTGAGACAAAGTATACTGTTTTCTGCTGAATGAGTGCCTAAAATTTTATGTACAATTAAAAAATGTTATTATAAACAGGTTGTTTCATTTGAAATAAGACAGTATGAGCAAAGATTAGAAAGACCTAGATGTACAAAGCTTACGGGAAAAAGTGCAAAGCCAAAGTGAGTGTACAATAAACTTCACTTCAACCAGATTAAACTTAACTATGAAAATGCTTAATTTTAATAGCTAGTAAATGATGTAGGTAACTATTCACCCTATGTATAGTTGTTTAATTTAAAGTTTGTTATAGAGTTTTAAAGTTTGTGTATCTACGCATTTCAACGCTAAAATATATTACCATTGCAATAAACAACTAGGTATAGTATACATAAACTTTGGTGGTCGAGTTTCTAGTAGAACCAGAAGTGCGCCACGGTTGAAAATATTTTCAAAATATCTTACAACACCCAGAACAAATTTTCACGAATAACGCCCAAGTAGATTCCGATTCCGAGATTCGGCTAACTGACGGTACAAGATAGTGAGGGTGCTCTGTAACATCCGAAGATTTGGCAACGTCGCTGGAGGTGACAACAACGTACCAGTCTCTACTCATATATAGATGTTGGAAGTGATAACGTATCCTTAGTGTGCACTATATATCGCAAAAAAATAAAGGGGAAATTGTTTCCCCTCGCTTGAGATTCTAATTCTGGAAGATCCCCTCGTCAAGAATATATCTAATATATATGGGTATATAAACGGGAAAACCCGGATGTGAGGACGCCTCTTGTGTCACACGGATGTGGTAACGAGCTCTCAAGCAATATATATATATATATATATATATATGTATGTATGTATACTTGTATATAAGTCCAATATCTAGGTGAAAAAGGGGATATATAAATGTTTCTTTTTATGATGTTGCCAGATTGGTCAAGGGCTAGAAACTAAAAATATTTTCAATAGATAGTGTGTGTGTGTGTGTGCTCGAGAGAGTGAGAGAGAGAGAGAGAGCGCGAGAGAGAGAGATTGTGAGTGTGTAAGTGTGTGTGTGTGAACATTTAAAAGTTCACCATGTGCTTGATATTTATAATTTCTGTTAATGTAACTTTTACCTTTAATTTTCCATAGATATAGGTTTGCCTCTACACTTCGATAATTTCAGACAAAATTTATTTTGTTCGCTCTATACTTCCAAATCAAGTAATCAACAACGCAAACTAAATAAAGCACGTAGTCGTGCCTACCGCACACAAATGCACATAAAAAGTTATGACTCATTCCCATAACACAACCAAACTGTCAACAATCTGGTATTTTACCAATCTAGAACATCGGCAGCATAAACATTCAGATAAAATATGAGTGATTTTCAGGTTATTAAGAGAAATATTTTTTTATATTCTTCAATTTTCCCATTATCTCAGAAACTAAAATCAAATTAGTAACAGTGGCACAAACTATTTAGGAAACCCTGTATATTAAGAAATAATTAAAAAAAAAAACTTAAGTGATGCAGATAGTTTTTTAAATTAAATTATAAATTAAACATTGGAAACTTTGAAATCAAGAATATTAACTTTTGATATTGAGCCAAGAGCCACGTTTAAGTATTCAGTTTGTGTACTTTGTATTTTTCAAATATAAGTTCAAATTTTAAGTAACCAAAATTAGGTTAAGATTTAACTTCTAAGAAAACATGATACACACATATACATATGTAATTACCTTAAATTTTGGATATTCATTCATCAGTATGGTTACCATTCCAACATATGGAAGAAATCCACGAGCTCTTCCTACAACATCCATTTTAGTAAGCCATACTTGTCCTGGTGCATACAGTCCTCTATCATCCACACTATTATTATCTCCTTTGGTTAAAAATTTAACGGTGCCATTTTTTCTAAAATATACATATACGCCTTGGTTAAAAGACATCACTGCTGCCAATTCAGTAACTAATAACTAAGCTGTTTAGAATTAAAATTATACAATTATTGTCACAAAAAAGCTTGATTGATTCAATCAAGTTCAACCAAAGCAACTTCAACCCAACTTTCGACATTCGTTCAAGTCAAATCTCAGGTTGCGAAGTTGCTAAATTTTTACTGATGTTTGTTTATTGAAAATATAAGGAAAACTCGATTACAGTAGAAATTATATAATAGTTATTTGTGTATCAAAAGTGTAAACAAGACATTTTCAAGGGGTCCAAGGGTCAAAAAAAATCTAGTTTATGTAAGGTGCATAAGAAATTTCTCATTAGCATAAAGAATATCCTCACAACATTTAAACAGAAAATCAGAATACCTCAGCTGAAATTGTATTGTTACAGAAGGAACAAATCAATTTAAGTGACTAATTAACAAATCATAGTTTTTTGTTAATAAACTAATGTCACATAATTTTAGAAAAATATATTGACGAAATAGATTAGACTTACCGGGCATTTTACCGGGTAAGGAGAAACCAGTAAACAAAGTTATTTTGTAAGTTATTCGCGAAAATCACGAAGTGGGTGACATCTACATTTTTAGTATGAAACTACTAGAATAGTGAACAACAAAGGAGAATGGTACTGAACTACTGGAAGTGTAACGTTTTTTGGAAGCAATTTTTATTTGAAATTTCAAAAAATGCGTGCTGTTGTGTTTGCTTTAAAACAGCTTTAAAAAATATGAAGATAAATCAAAGGAGATCAAAAATTTAGATAGTTTTGGAATACAAGGGTATACAGCTTATTACAATAATGCAACTTAGAATCAAAATGACGGAACTGTAATTTATGTAAAGAATAATATCAATCCTAAATATATTAATCATAACATAGCAGGAAGCTATGTTATGATTAATAATAATTGAATTAAATTAATAACAATTAAATAACTAAGATTAGTTTCACCAAAAGTTCTTATTTATTTGATATTTTAGCAATTTACCGACCCCCTTCGACAGATAAAGCAGATTTTATAACAAGCTTAGTTAATTTCTTACAAAATATATAAAAAGGTGATATGAATTTATTAATCGGCGATTTAAATATTCATATTAACAATGCGGAAGATTTAGTAGCAAATAATTATCAAATGATATTAAACGCTCATGGTTATTCTTTATTAATAAAAACACCAACAAGAATAACAGACGAGTCAAGTACTTGCATTGATTATATTTGTCTTAATAAAACGAATAAAGTTAAAACTAAATTTACACCCATAGTACTGGAGACAACCATCACTGATCATTATACAACAATAATAAGCTATGAAAATATGGCGAGTGAAAATATTAACGAAAATAATAAATATATCCAGATGAGTAAAATAAACTTGAAAAAACCATGTAATTTTTTTTAACGAATGAAAATTGGGAGAATATTTATGAAGATAAATACTTAAACTTAGCATATGACTAACTTATCTATATGATTTAACTATCATATAGATAAAAGCATTGAAAAGCATATTATTAAAGTTGTGAAGAAAATTAAACCATGGATAACATGCGGTCTAATAACATCAATCAAAATTAGGGATAAATTAAAGAAAAAGTTGATTTTAAATGAAAACAATATTGAACTTAAAAAACAATATAAATTGTATAGTAGAACAAAATCACAAAATTAATACAAACAGAAAAACGAAAATATTATGAAAAGGAAATTTTAAAAGCTGAGACAAACACTAAAAAAATATGGCATACAATAAAAGATTCCACATAATATAAAAAATGCAGACAAAATCCTAGCGGTAAATAAGGAAGACAACACACAAACACACAAAATAAAGAAGAAATTTGTAATATTTATAATGATTTTTTTCTCTCTGTAGGAAAATACATGGCCTCTAATATTGTTAATAACTATGAACATCAATATATAAATGCAGAAAAAAGTTATATTAAACAGTCGTTATTTTGGAGACCTATTGAACAGTGGGAAGTAATTAATATTATAAATAGTTTAAAAAATAAGTCTGGTCCGGGCTCCGATTTTATAAAAACAGAATATCTCCTTCAACTCCAAATACTCTGTAAAAAACTCCTTTGAATTTTTAGAATTAACGAAAAATTTATCTTTGGCCACAAATTCTAAATTAGTTTCATTCGATGTTAAAAGTTTATTCACCTCAATCCGTCGCAGAATTAACGTCAGTACTATGCAATTTAATAAATCAGTCAAAATTAAACAGCACAGAAAAATATGAATTAATAAGTTTAATAAAGGTATGCATTAAACAAAATTATTTTTATTTCAATGGAAAATATTACAAACAAAAAAACGGATTACCCATGGGTAGGAGTCCTATTTCTCCTTTACTAGAGGAAATTTCTATGAATCATTTCGAAAACACACTGTTCAATAGTGACAATAATTTTAAAATCACATGTTCACTTTTGGGCTCGCTATGTAGATGACATTTTTTGTATTTGGACTGGTACCGAAAGAAATTTGAGCGGCTTTCTCAATTTTTTAAATTCGATTAACGATAATATTCAGTTTACAATGGAAAAGGAGGAAAACAATCAATTAAACTATTTGGATATAACATTAAGAAAGGTAGAGAATAAATTAAAATTCTCGGTTTATAGAAAACCAACAACTTCCGACGCAATTATACCAGCAAGTTCGCAACAGTCCTGGCAAATAAAAAAGTCGGTTTTCCATAGTTTAATACATAGGGTTTTAATGTTTCCGCTAGAAAAAGCAGATTTTGAAAAAGAATTAAGTACAATCAAACAAATTGCAAGAAACAACGGATATAAAGAAAAACTAATAGATAACATGATAAAAAACAAAAGGAGGAAATTAATTCGTCGGGAGTTTTACAATATTCCGGAAATAGAAGCCACCTATAGTTATATTAATCACGTCCCAGGTTATAGTGAAAAAATAGCTCGCAGAATAGAACGAAACGGGTGTAAAACGATTAGTGTCAACAAGCGTACTATTGGGAGGATTTTGATAAACAACAAAGAAAGGGTTAATAAATTAAAACAATCGGGGGTATACCAAATTAACTGCGCGGATTGTAATGCCGTGTATGTGGGTCAAACCGGTAGAAGTATTGAAACTAGAGTAAAAGAACATAAAAAATCCATATTAAATAACGAAAAAAATTCAGGATTTTCAACTCATTGTATAGAAAACAATCATTTTATAGATCAGAAAAGTGTAAAGGTACTGCATTGTGAAAAGAAAGGAAAGCGCTTAGATCTGTTAGAGCAATTAGAAATTAAAAAATCTTTTAATTATAAATCCTTGTACTACGAATGATCAGATAGATTTTATAATTTCGCTCTTTTTAGAAAAAGGTACTAAAAACTCGGGCTTTACCAGATGGTGGGATCAATAGGGGGTAGGTGCTCGTAAACAAATAAATAACGAAAACGTGCTCGGAAACATTTAGTAATAGACATTACTCTATTGAAAAAGGCCTAATAAGCCGAAATACTAGTATATAGAGTGTTTTCTATATATTTCTTAGAACATCTAAAAGATCAATGTTTTTTTCAAAACAATTATTTTCACGATGTTTCGTAAAGAACCATCCGCTTCGAGTAGCCACTTTATTAAAAGTTATTCAAGGTCAAATGTAACAAAAATCGGTTTTTCGCAAATATTTTGCTTCCTGTAGTCTATGTCCTATGACTTTTTTGGTTTATACATATTTTACGTAAAACCAATCGTTTTCACACTATATGGCAGGAAAGCAAAGGGTAGAGGTGCATCCATTTCCACATCACCTCGGAGGTAGAATGTAAGGCGCGGTATTTTTACATAGTTTCCCCAGTAGGCCTAATCCATGATTTTGCTTGTTTTGGTGACTTCTACAGCTTATCCTCATTCTCGTTCTCTGTTCCCTCTTCCACGTCTTCGTCCTCTGTCATCTCCTCCAAGATTTCGTCCTCCATCCCCTCATCCAAGTTCTTATCGTCTGTCCCCTCAAATACCTGTTCGTTCTCTTCTATGTCGTGGTTACTTTCTACCCCAACATTTTCTTTTCCTCCGGTTATATTTTGTGCAAGAGGTCAACGGGATCAAACTCATTATATTCTTCATCCTGAATATTTCCTTCGGTAGCGCTATCGACATGTGCGTTCAGACATGATTGATCATGACAATGGCCACAAAGTATTGAACAGGACAGTCCAACTTTTCTGCACCCGCAATTTGTGTTACATCCTTCGTGTAATTGCAAAAAATAGTATTTAAACGTACATCTGGTGCAGGTAGCAATAAAGTCTTAATGAGCTCCAAAACATTATTATTTATCTTCCATCCCCATTGTTCAGGATTTAAATCATTACTAAGCCAATTCTGTACTCGACTAAGATGTTGGCGTGCGGCTTCGGCAGTGGGTGGAAGTGACGACAATTTCACTCCGGTGTTAAGTCTTGTTGACTTCGCAAATGTCATGTATCGATAGTTTTCAATGGATGATTCTCATTTAAGAGCTCCATAGGCCAGAAGAATATGTAATCCATTTTCCAAAATCGTCTCTACTGTACAATTTTCCTACTTAAAAACGTCCGCAAATGGATGCAACTTGAGGCACCTCTTGAACATTTTAAAAACTTTTATTTTTCCTTTGTTAAAGAGTGCAGAGGTTGTGTCAGCCAGTAATATTGTGTTGTAATAGCTATTGTAACCAGTTGGGAAAAGTACTATTTTGTGTAACGAGCAGATTTCTAGGATGCGAGTTACACAAAATAGTGTTTGCCAACGTGTTTCATTCAAGATTTTTTCTAATTTTGAATACACGACATGTATGTTTAATCAATACTGACTTAAGAACAGAATAATTTTTTTTAATTTATAAATCGCATTATGTTCATATTTGTGTACTGTTGCTAAGATAATGCACTTTCGTAAATTCAGCTCAGTTTTATGATGGATGACGTAACTGATGGACGTGATGAATTTATGCTGGACATGGATTCCATCAGAACAATTGACGGTTAGGATTAATTTACGAACAGAAGTTAAGTTTAATGATAGATGGAGACATGGGCATAAACGTCCATTTCATGAGTGTATGATACCATACCATCTCTGTGAGTAAGAATTTTGTCTCCCCAACAAAAATATCCACTGGAATTTGTTCACCCTCCATTGTGACTAACAAATCCACTAGGTACTTTGTGCTTACTTTTATGCTTTTATGCAAAATTGCATCCTTAGAATCAAGCAAAAACAACATACTAACCTCAAAATTAATTACATGACAATTCCCCCTCTTTTTTCCTTCGCAAAATTTGAAATCATAACTATTTAATGATGGAAGTGATGGTTTTCTGATGGAACATCATACAATTTTGTGCTTAATTTACGAACAAGATTGACAGCCCATCATAAAGCAATCGCTGAATTTCCGAACGGCTTTTACTGTTTTGTGATGGAAATTATTCCATCTTTTTGAGAAATGATGGATTTATGAAAGTGCGTATACTTAAACTTTCTATTTACTGTCAAGTTTGATATTTCCTGAAAAAAATTTTTCGTAGAAGTAAATCAGTAGATATTATACTAGTTACCATCATGTTCAGAGACCAAAAGCCATATTCCTAGTGATATAGAAGAAGTGGCCCAATGCGGTTTATCTACTGTTATTCTCACAAAGTCGAAGTTGTTCATTTTTTGTAGTATATATTTCATAACTAACCAAACCAAACGATAACTAACCAAACTATAACTAACCAAACCAAATTAACCAATATCCTTAATTCCAATTTTCAGTAAGATTTTTTAATCGATTATAAGGGAGACCATATGTGATTACCTCGAATTGCACGGTCTGTTCTGTGAACAACAATTTGGCTTTAGAAGGGGTAAATCAATGACCTTAGCGATTGATCATTTAACTACCTTAATAAATGAAGGTTTTGAAACACCCATGTACACAGGTACATTCTTTTGTGACCTGTCAAAGGCCTTCGACTGCATCTGCCATGGTCGCCTCATTGAAAAATTGTTGTTTCTTGGCTTTAGTGGTAGCAGTGTAAACTTGATAAAATCGTATCTTAGTAACAGACAGCAGTATGTGCGAGTAAACAGTGAGAACTCTAGAACAATGCCACTAACAACAGGGGTTCCACAAGGTTCTGTGTTGGGACCGGTACATTTTCTAATATACATAAATGATCTAGCTGGCACAGTGCTAGATTTATCCTTTTTGCTGATGACACCGCGGTTACGCTGCAGACGGAGAATGAAGCATTACTATGAGGCCGATTGTTGGAGGTGCAGTCGCAGGTGGGTGATTGGTTTATTAGTAACCAACTAGCCCTCAATCAGTCAAAGTCGGAGACAATGATTTTCTCCCTCAGGGATATCACACTTGAAAACCCTGATAGTGACAGGTTTCTCGGTGTTATGTTGGATGCTAAATTAAATTGGGATAAACACATTGATTATATATCAAACAAGATTGCAAAAAATATTTATGTTTTAAGAAATTTGAGAAACATTGTCTCTGACTCTGTTTTATTGATGGCTTACCATGCATTAATAAGATCCATACTAAAATACGCCTGTTTTTGCTGGGGACACTCCCCTGCCACAAGGTGTATTTGCATTGCAGACGAGAGCCATTCGTGTTGTGTATGGTCTAGACTGGCAAGCTGATTGTAGAGGAAAGTTTAGGGAAAGTGGAATATTAACAGTGGTATCCCAATATATTTATGACAGCTTAATTTTTGTCAAAAATAATTTGGAACATTATAACATTATATACAGTGATGTACACTTATATGAAACCCGTAATAATGAAAAAATATAGGTATATAGATTTTCACAGAATTTATAAAACAAAGTATTCAAAAGACTATTTTGGCCCAAAGTTTTATAATGCTCTCCCAAATTCCATTAAATTATTACCAATTAGAAAATACGAAATTACCATCAAAGACCTTCTGGTCAAAGGTGCTTACTATTCTCTTCAGGAAGTTTTTAATAATATAAAATAGGTCTGTTTGATCCTGTTTTTTTTTGTTATTTTTTTAATTGTTTGTGAGTCTCGACTTGAGTTTTGTAAACATTTGTGTAAGCCTCAGTTGGGGTATGTGTTTTTATATTTTAGATATTGTAGGATTAATTATTTTATTTTTTTTAATTTGGCGCCTTCCATGTGATTGTAGTAACTTTTGAAATAGTTAGGAATAATTACGTTGGCAATACTGCATGTGGAAGGAAGAGGAGTGGGAGATAGAGTTTTTGGCGGGAGAATGTAAGAAAGACAGGGGCATTGATCAGGGATTACACAGTGTATTGTATTGTAGACTGGTATTATGATAATGATGTTATGGTGTACAAACATAACAAAGCAAAACATGGCAAAGAAAACTGGAAGGGAGAAATAAACGTTTTGTTGCAAGTGTATTTTTTTATGGTAGATCACCCCCTACAGATTCAGGTGTGGGGTTGACCACAGTTTGACCAAGGGTTGACCGTATGTTGGCCGGCTTGAGCTAAGGAGACGTGAGTTTTGTTGTTGGCGTGTTGGTGGCAAGCGGACTCCATCTTGAAGACAAGAAGAGAAAAAAAACTTATGAGACTAGAAAAATGTTCTCGTTAGAAGAATTCGTGAAGTTTTGTCAGTCAGGAAATCATCAACCTGAAAGTCAGGAGGCAGAAGTATGTTCAAATAGTTCCGAGAGAGAAATTGATGCTGGTAAGAATAGTCCGAGAAGAACTGAGCTCTCAAATAACGATGTTATCAACAAGTTGTTGGAGCAGAATACGTTAATGTTGAATTTGTTGACAAGCAGACTCAGTGCGGGTGCAGGGCGTGCAGGACAAGTAGACGACAGGATTGAAACCAGACAAAAGGTAGATTCTGCAAACACACAAAATTTTAACATTATGCCGGACTTAAGTAAGACTATTGACAAATTTAGTGGTGAAGGTGACCTGATATGTGCTCGCACGTGGCTTGCACAATTAGAGACAACTAGCAGACTATATTCTTGGCCCGATGCTTTCATATTTGAAACAGCCCGAAGTAACTTAACTGGTGCAGCCAAATTTTGGTACGAAGGCAGGGTGAATAATATAACTGACTGGTCCTCTTTTAAGGCAGCCTTCAAAAAGACATTTCTATTTGAAAAAAGTAAGACTGAAAGGTGGAGAGAAATGCAAAACAGAAACCAATTGTTTTCAGAGTCCCTTAGCACTTATTTTCATGAAAAGGTAAAATTGTGTCGAGAGCTAGAACTTGACTTCGAAGAGATCAAGCAGCAGGTTGCTATTGGTCTATTGCCAAAAGATCTGAGTGATTTTGTTCTATCCAAAGACCATGCGGATGAAGACGAGTTGTACAAGGACATGATTATGAAGGATAAAGTAAATCAGACAAGGAAGGTTAAAGACAGTAACGAGAAAAACAGAGGGGCTAACAGAAATGAAGATAGACGACACATTCCAGATAAGAGAGAAGGAAACAACCGAACGAGTCAGGGGAGAACTACTAGCAGGGACGAAGAAGGACACATCAAGACTAGATGCCCAAAACCGCCGAGGGAGAGAGGAAGCTGTTATGGGTGTGGAGGAACCAACCACCTATGGAGGGATTGTCCACAAGCAAAGAGAGAAAGGGATCCTCACAGTTCAACTACGATGTTAATTAATCCTGTTACGTATAAGGTGGGTGTATCTCTAATAAATTTGAATTTAAGCTTAGATTGTATAGTTGACACAGGCAGTCCTATCTCAATGTTGACTGAAAATTTGGTACCTGAGGATCTGATATTGCCTTATGAGGAATCGGGAGTTCTGGAAGGTATAAATAAGTCAAGATTAAATGTTAGGGGTTTATTTTATGACAATATTAGTATTAATGATAATGTTTACAATATAAAGTTTTATGTCGTGGATGCAGGAACTATGGCATTTCTGGGTTTGTTAGGCAGAGACTTTATATCTCATCCTAACATACAGCATGTTATTTTTGAGGTAGATTCAGTGAAAATTGTTCCAAAATCTGGTCATGTAGATTTTTTAACCAATGAAGTGCTTCTTATTGACAACGTTGACAGTCCATCAGTTGATTTGGAGGTAAACCCGAAGTTGTCTCCAGCCGTCGTATCTGAAACAAAACACATTTTTAAACATTATTATTTAGAGAGGGAGAGACCTGAAAAACCGTGTACCGATTTCAAGATGCATATTACCTTAAATCGAATTGAACCTTTCACATTTCGAGCAAGACGATTATCATTTGGGGAAAAACGAGCTGTAGAAGAGATCATTAATGATTTACTAAATAAAAATATTATCAGGGAAAGCAATTCTCCTTATTGTTCTCCAATAGTACTCACCAAAAAGAAGACGGGGGAATATCGTATGTGTGTAGATTTTAGAACTCTAAATAAGTATATTGTTCGTGACCCTTTTCCTCTACCACTTATCGATGACCACTTAGATTGTTTAAAAGAGAAAAAATATTTCACAAAATTGGATTTACGAAATGCATTTTTCCATGTAGTTTTAGACGAGGCTTCTAGGGAATGTATATCATTTATTACACCACTAGGGCAATACGAGTTTTGCAGAATGCCATTTGGGTTGTGCACAAGTCCAGCCGTTTTTTGTAGATTCATTAATGCAGTTTTTAGGAATCTTATTAGACTGGAAAGGTCCTTATTTATTTAGACGACATCATGATAGCGACTAGTACCATAGAGGAGAATCTAGATATATTAAAACTAGTATTTACTTTACTTGTTGAAAATCTTTTAGAACTTAGATTAGATAAATGTGTCTTTTTGAGCACTGAGATAAATTTTCTAGGATATCATGTTAATGAAAGGGGTATAAGTCCAAATGGGGAAAATATTGCGGCTATAAAAAATTATCCGATACCCAACAATGTTAAGGAGGTACACAGGTTTATTGGTTTATGTAGCTATTTTTAGGAGATTTGTTCAGAATTTTGCAGTTATCGCCAAACCGCTCTACGATTTACTGAGGAAGGAAACATTATTTAAATTTGGGGTAGAACAACTTAAAGCTTTCGAGCAATTAAAAACTAAATTAACTGAGCAACCGATATTAGCGATTTATTCACCTTTAAATGAAACTGAACTGCACTGTGATGCCAGTAGTTTGGAGTTTGGATCGATATTGCTACAGAAACAGGGAGATGGTAAGTTCCATCCAGTATTCTTTTTTAGCAAACGGACGACAGATAGTGAATCTAAATTCCATAGTTATGAGTTAGAGACTTTGGCAGTAATCTACTCATTACGTCGTTTTCATATTTATTTACATTCTATTCCTTTCAAAATAATAACAGATTGTGACAGTTTTCGTCTCACTTTAGCAAAGAAAGAAATTATTCCTAGGATTATGCGGTGGTGCCTAGAACTTCAAAATTACCAATATACAATCGAACATCGGAGCAATGTGCGCATGCAACATGTAGATGCTTTGAGTAGAGCTCATAACATTTTAATACTGCAAGGAAATTCATTCGAGCAAACATTAGCTTTGAAACAGAACACGGATCGGAATATTATGATGTTAAAAGCTGAACTAGAAATAAAAGAACATCCTTTATTTGAATTGAGAAATAATTTAGTGTATCGTAAAGTAAAAAATGGAATAGCTTTTTATGTAACTGAGGCGATGGAATTTAATATTTTGTACACGTATCATAATGAAATGGGACATTTTGGGGTTGATAAGACGGTCGAACTAATTTCACGCACGTACTGGTTTCCTCATATGAGACAAAAAATTAAAGAGTATATAAGTAACTGTCTAAAATGTATCGAGTTTAATCCAAAGTTGGGACCGAAGGAGGCATTTTTGCATAACATCCCAAAAGGAAACTTACCTTTTGAGGTATACACATTGACCACTATGGACCATTAGAAAAAACGGGTAAGAAGAATAGATATATTTTTGAGATCATAGATGCATTTACGAAGTTTATTAAATTTTTTCCTTGTAAGTCGACTAAGAGCGAAGAAGTAGTTAAGTATTTGCAAACCTATTTTACTTGTTATAGCAAACCTAAAATTATTATTTCGGATAGAGGTTCGTGCTTTACCTCACAACTTTTTGAGCGTTTTACTAAAGATGAGGATATCCAACATATTTTAATAGCGTCAGGAGCTCCTAGAGCCAATGGCCAAATCGAGTGAATGAATAGGCTGTTAACTCCATTGTTAGGTAAATTAACGGACGAGAGATTTATTGATTGGGATAAAATATTAGGATAAGTCGAATTTTGCATCCATAATACTCTTAACAGAGCTACAGGAGAAACTCAGGCAAAATTACTTTTTGGTAGAAATCAAATTGGTCATGTACAAGATAATTTGAGATTAATTTTAGAATCGATAAATATATCGGAAAATGTAGATCTAAACGAACTGAGACAAGAAGCTGCGGCAAGTATAGAGAAGAATCAAAATGTTAACAAACTATATTATGATAAAAAACACAAGGAACCGCATAGTAATAAAGTAGGCGACTATGTAATGATTTCCAATGTAGATACGACAGTCGGAGTAAATAAGAAACTGGTGCCTAAATTTAGGGGACCTTACGAAATTAATGCTGTTTTACCTAATGATCGTTATGCAGTTACGGATATCATTGGATTCCAAAATTCTCAGATACCTTACGAGGGGGTAATTGATGTAACCAGGTTGAAACCATATTCCACTTAAAATGAAAATAAGATTAATTTAGTAACTAAAGCTTTGAATAAGACTTTATTAGTACTTGCCTTATGAATACACCTTATGAATATACTTTATGAATGTACCTTATGAATACTAGCGTTATTGTACCTTATGTAAAACTTATGTCATTATGTATTATGTAGATACTTACTTTAAGTACTTATGTTGACTTTTATGTCCTTTACGTTTATGTATTGTATTATGTTACCTACTTACGTTAAGTTACTCTTATGTTATTTGTCATGTTGTTATGTGTTAGGATTTTATACTTATGACTTCTGTAAATTTTAAATAATTAAGCAGTTAAGTAGTACTGTTGATCGGGACGATCAAAGGTCAGGTTGGACGAGCTGTAGGATTAATTATTTTATTTTTTTTGAATTTGGCGCCTTCCATGTGATTGTAGTAACTTTTGAGTTAGTTAGGAATAATTACGTTGGCAATACTGCATGTGAAAGGAAGAGGAGTGGGAGATAGAGTTTTTGGCGGGAGAATGTAAGAAAGACAGGGGCATTGATCAGGGATTACACAGTGTATTGTATTGTAGACTGGTATTATGGTAATGATGTTATGGTGTATGTAGTTGCAAAGAAAACTGGAAGGGAGAAATAAACGTTTTGTTGCAAGTGTATTTTTTTATGGTAGATCACCCCCTACAATATATACTTTATATTTCATCATACTTAGATATAAGATTGTAAATCTGTGACGACTATAAATCTCTGTGATAATAACAAGAATAAATCTATCTATCTATCTATCTAACTGATGGTGAAACACACGTTTCATCACCAGTTGTATAATATTTTACTTTTCATAAGTAGTTATGAAAAGTAAGACCTTTCCTAACGTCAAAGAGTTTTGAAAAGTGTCACTTTAAATGTCAAAATTAAAAAAATGTATTTACAGTAGTTAACAGCGGCACCACATACATTTTTGTCGAGACATAATGTGTTGCGCGCCTTGCAGCATAATTTAGCTGTGTGTTATTTAATAAATTGTTGGTTGTACGGAAAAGACTTATATATACGTGTGTCCCACTTAAGGTCTATCCACCCCCGTAACATTTTTATTTATGAACCGATTTCCATGAACTTTTTTTGTAGGGTAGGTCCCAAAAAAGTACACAGCGGGCATGCTTCATTTGTTTGGTAAGTCGGCGTCATGACCAACTACGCCCTATTTTTTTATGCAAAAAACGAGATGTACTATTAGCGAATTTTTTACAAAAATATTAATGCCATATTCTTAATCAGGAGCACCTAAAACCCAACTGTACCAAATTTCATGGCGCTACTGTACAGGGTGTTCGTGTGTCCCACTTAAGGTCTAGCCACCCCCGTAAAAACGTTATTTATGAACCGATTTCAATGAATTTTTTTTTGTTGAGTAAGTCGCAAAAAAGTACATAGCGGGCATGCTTCATTCGTTTGGTAAGTGAGCGTCATGGCCAACTACGACAAATTTTTTAGTGTAAAAAAACGAGACATACTATTAGGGAATTTTTCACAAAAATTTTAATGCCAGATTCTTAATCAGGAGCACCCAAAATCCAACTGTACTAAATTTCATGGCGCTACTGTACAGGGTGTTCGTGCGTCCCACTGAAGGTCTAGAATATTTTAAAATTGAAAAAATAATGCCATTTAAAAAAACTTATTCTCTGGAACACCCTGTACAGTAGCGCCATGAAATTTGGTACAGTTGCGTTTTAGGTGCTCCTGATTAAGAATCTGGCATTAAAATTTTTGTGAAAAATTCGCTAATAGTACATCTCGTTTTTTTCCATAAAAAAATAGGTCGTAGTTGGCGATGACGCTGACTTACCAAACAAATGAAGCATGCCCGCTATGTACTTTTTTGGGACCTACCCAACAAAAAAAAGTTCATGGAAATCGGTTTATAAATAAAAATGTTACGGGGGTGGATAGACCTTAAGTGGGACACCGAGTGGGACACACTGTATATTAAAAATAATTTTACATAAACAGAAACGTTTTCCAATATTAGAACTTTTTCAAATAGCCCAGGTAATGAATATCAGGACCCTTTATATATTTAATCTTGCTAAATTTATGTACAAAAATCCAGTTGCAGTTGCAAAAATCCATATATGAAAATAAAATATAAAAGCTTGGATCGCTACACATACAACTGTCCTTAACGGTCAGGTGTTAATATTTATTGTATAAGATAACATGTCACATTTGTATTACTAAAATTTCAAGCGACTATGGTGATGTAACAAAAGCTCACATGGTCAACGTCAAGCGGCCTTTTGGGTGTAAATTAAATATCTTTAGAAAGTAACATCTGGCTCAAATAGATAGATTTCGTAGAACCATTTCTGGTTCTTTAGCAAAGATGTCATTTTGGGTAATAAATACTATTCAGAATTATTTTGGCTTAACAGATTTATTGAAACGTTTTATGGTCCAATAGGTCCAGTAAATTATAATGAATTATGGTGGTACTTGGAAGTTCTCTGAAATAAGGTCTTTTGTATGTTCAAGTACAATATTGCTAAGACAAAGGTCAACCTGGCTTTTTCGGGGAGTTTTTCCAGGAATAAAATCTGTAGATTAAGCCGTAATTCCCCCTCATTTTGAGAAGAGGATAATAACTAAGGGTTTAAGTCACTAGCTAGTAAACAGTATTTTGATTGGACAGCGTGACAGAAACAGGTCCTGGTTCGCGGTACTAGACAGAGAGGAGAAACGTACTTTAACAACCAATGGGATTAGTGTACTTAAATTTTATAGCAAAGAAACTTTACATGGAAAGTTTCGACTAAAGAAAAGTTAGTCTCCCGCGGTACGACTTCAGAACAAGTTGTTTGTGTTTGTTTGGGGCTTCTCCCCATAGTATGAGGGCCAACCACCAAGGCAGGGTAAAGTACGTTTCTCGGGCTCCAAGTAGACGCCGTTAGTTGTTTTATATACAGTCTTTCAGTTTAGAGTTGTATTCATTTGTTCCATAGATCAAATAGTATTCAGTATTTTGCATTTCTCTTTTATTTGTTTTTAAATTCTATTTATTCGTTATTAAAACCCTTGCCTGAAAGTGTCGTGTTTTCATGCAAATCCGCCCTACTACCCTCTCAGCATTAGCATATAAGATGTGTCCCGGGAATACGTACCTACATCGAGGTTCAGGATAGCAAAGTCAGTGTAGACTACGTCAACCTGGCCATGGTTGGCCATGGCCATCCTCTACATAGGGATCTCAGTTATTATAAAAGATAGGAAAACGCTCAAATGGGGAAAGTTTTAGAGAATTTTATGCTGATTTCAAATCTGCATTGAAAGTTATCGTGAGTCAATTGTTTTTCGAGATATTTGAAAAAAACGAAAAACCGAAGAATTTGTTTTTGGCCAATAACTCGCTAATGGTTAATCTGACACTTCTAAAAATTTTACATTATTAGTACACTTTTTAAAGACGAACATTGTGGCATAAATAAAAATTACAAGGCACTCTTTGTTTTTCTGTTATGTTGGATTTTTATATCATATTTTAAAGCAAAAAATTCTCTTTCCAACGATGTATCATAAGCCTATAAAAGAATTTTTAAAATTTGTGAAATATTGAAAAAATTATTTTTTACAAGTTTATTTTAGAAGTTGGGTGTGCCATGAAATGTTTTCTGTCACAAGTGTCAAATAAAACTGCTTAGAAAGAGTTAACGTGTTAGTGTTTTTATAAAATGAAAATATGGAAAGAGTTCACAAATTGTCAAATGAAGAAAAGTTTGATATGCTTACGCTTTATTTACAAGCTCACCGTAATGTGGAAATTGCATCTACCAGATATTTGGAATTATATCCAGAAAGACAGCAGCCGCATAAAACATATTACAGGAGAATTGTTACCAATTTATTGAATTATGGTGCATTTGAGAATAAGAGGAACCACTATGAAAAAGATAACCATGATCGTGACGTAAACGTTCTTAATATAATACCGTTCATCAAATTTTGAAAAAACATGGATATCATCCTTACAAGCCTACTATTGTGCAAGGTCTTCACGAAGGTGATTATGATAGGAGATTGCAATTTTGCCAGTGGTACATAGAAAAATGCAGAGAAGTTCCTGAGTTCCCTAATTTGGTAATATGGTCCGACGAGACCCGTTTTACTAATTGTGGGGAATTTAACAAACATAACAGACATCATCGGAGTACCCAAAATCCCCATGTGATGGAACAGCGACGATTGCAGTCTAAATTTGGGTTTAACGTTTGGTGTGGTCTTTTAGGTATTTTTATCTTCATTAATGATATTGTGAATAAATAAGCTAGTCATTAATGTATCATGTTAATGTATAGTTATTTTAGGAAATCATTTGGTTGGTCCGTTTCTTTTCAATTACAACCTTAATGGGGAACGATATCTAAACCTATTAAGAGAAGAAATAATTCCAGCAATTAGAAGGCTTGTACCCAATGCAGCTAAATTTCAAAGATTGTGGTATCAGCAGGATGGTTGTCCGGCACATAATACTGTAGAAGTTAGAACATATTTAACCCATTGTTTTGGGCAAAATGTTATTGCGAACAATGGACCAGTTATGTGGCCGGCAAGATCCCCAGATCTTACGCCACTCGATTTTTAAAGAACTGTGAAATGTGTCGTAATGCAAATGGACGTCACTTTGAACATTTGCCTAATAATGCTTAATTATGGATGCTTCATTTTTTAGTTCTGGTTGTTTTTAATACTTACTACTATTAGACTAAAGATATTCATATCAATATCATGGTTATCTTTTTCATAGTTGTTCCTCTTATTCTGAAATGCACCATAATTCAATAAAGTAGTAATAATTCTCCTGTACCTAATTATGTTTTGTAAGGTTGCTGCCTCTGGATACAATTCCAAATATCTAGTAGATGCAACTTTCGCAATACTGTGAGTTTGTAAATAAAGTGTAAGCATATCAAACTTTTCTTCATTTGAGAAATTGTGAGTCCCATATTTTCATTTAACGCAATTCATAAGTCATTTTGTATGACACTTGTGACAGAACGGAAAATATTTACATTTCATGGCACAGCCAACTTCTAAAGTAAACTTGTAAAAAAATGATATAAAAATCCAACATGGCGACCATAAGAAATAGCAAAGTTGTGGTTCATAACAGAAAAACAAAGAGTGCCTTGTAATTTTTGTTTATGCTAAAATGTTCGTCTTTAAAAAGTGTACTAATAATGTAAAATTTTTAGAAGTGTCAGATTAACCATTAGCGAGTTATTGGCCAAAAACAAATTCTTCGGTTTTTCGTTTTTTTTTAAATATCTCGAAAAACAATTGACTCACGATAACTTTCAATGCAGATTTGAAATCAGCATAAAATTCTCTAAAACATTCCCCATTTGAGCGTTTTCCTATAACTGAGATCCCTATGTAGAGACTCGAATTTTGGACAGTCTGTATACTGACTAAATACTGCCAAGTTACTTACAGTTGAACGAGAACTCATGAAGCCATATTGCTCGGTAGAAATAAAATTATTCGCGGCCGCATAGATGCGGTTATATAAGATAGTCTCCAATAACTGCAAAGTTGTTTAAAATGGAAATAGGTCTGTAATTAATTATAGAAGCGCGATCTTGAGACTTATGTACTACGCAGACTTTAGCAACCTTCCAGACCTCAGGAAAAACAGAAGCCTTTAGAATCAAATTGAAAATAGTTTGCAATGGCGAAACTAAGACTATTAAACAATCTTTCATGATAAATGAAGGGATTTTATCTTAAGCCCGAGGTGAATTTATTCTTCAGTTTTTTCCCGCAGCTAAAATCTCTTCCACAGTTATAGGTTCAGAGCTAATGTCAAGAAAGACATTTGGGTCAAATTCAGAGTTTAATTGTTGTTAATTCGACTCCGGCCCAGAATAAACACTCTCAAAGTAATCCCTAAATGCATCCACTATCGAATTAGGAGTAGTAAGAGTTCTTTCTCCATAAGTCATTGTACCAGCAATTCTAGATGTTCTGTTTTTGTTATTTACAAATGCTCAACAATATTTCGAGTCATTTTTTAGTTGAGATTGAACCTTTTGCAAATATAATGAATATGCTTGCTTAATTTCCTCCTTAACTTGGACCCTGAGCCAGCTAAATTCCCGGTAGCAAGCAATATTGCCCCTAGACTTCCACTTCTTATGCATTTTAGTTTTTTGTTTAATGATTTTTATAATGTTACTGGTATACCAGGCAGGTAAATTATGCCTAAAATTTCGATAAACCGGAACATGGGCATCCAAAATCGTGTACAATTTATTATATAAGCTCTCCGTGGCAATATTAACTTCAGTTAATCTTACAAGAGAGTCCCAATTAGTATTTAAGATGTCATAATATAAACTATGAAAATCTGCTCTTTTAAAATTGTACATTTTGGAGTTATTGTTTTCACCGAAATTATCCTGTCTTGAATAAAGACCCTTAAGTACAATAGATATAGATGGATGGTATACATCCTCATTTACTAATGACACATAGTCACGAGTGTGACCTGCTGGCCATACTTTCTGTGTGGGAGGTTGAGATTCAAGCATATGCGGAAGATCTAGTCATTTTAATCAGAGGAAACTCTGAAGAGGGAATTTCCCTCACCCTCCAAGAGGTACTAGAGACAGTACTGAGTAGGTGTAAGAGGGAGCAGATGTCTGTAAACCCTCACAAAACGGTAATTGTACCGTTTACCAAGAAAAGGAAGCTGGACAACTTAAGACCTCCCTCCTTACTTGGTGAAATAATTCCATTTGCGGAGGAAGCGAAGTATCTGGGTGTAGTACTGGATAAGTCGCTTAATTGGAACTCCCATCTGGAAAAAATGATCCACAAGGCACGACTGTCCTTATGGACTTGTCGAAGAATTTGTGGGAAATCTTGGGGCACTGGACCCAAACAAATATATTGGCTGTATGTGACGGTCATACGACCCATGATCGCATACGGCTCCATAGTTTGGTGGTCCAAAGGACTACAACAAAGGACCAAACTCAAACTCTCTGGTTTACAGAGACAAGCCTGCCTGGCCATAACTGGAGCAATTAGCTCCACACCGTCAGCAGCTCTGGAAATCCTACTGGACCTACCTCCTCTTCATATATATTTGGAGAGAGAGGCCAGATGGGCAACATACAGACTAAAGCAGGCAGCTTTTAACATGCCGCAGTCTGACACCATGGAGCGCAATAGGCTGCTGGATGACATGGAAAGTCACAGTATCCTGGAGATGATTTCAGATGTCATGCCTGCAAAGACCAACCTTGAACTGCCCTTTCACATTCTCTTCCCAGGAAGAGATGAGTGGGATCGGAATAAGGCTGACCTATTAAGGGCAGATAGTTGTTGGTTTACAGACGGATCCAAAACACCCATGGGAGTTGGAGCCGGAGTATATAGTTGCAACCCAACGGTGAAAATATCTTTATCCCTTGGCAGTTATGCAACTATATTTCAGGCAGAAATTTATGCCATCGAATTGTGTGTACAGAGGCTGGAACAAAGGCAACTTACACGCAAATCGATAAAAATCTTCTCAGACAGCCAAGCAGCTCTTAAAGCTCTTGGTTCCTACCGTTGCAACTCAAAAACGGTATGGAGCTGCCAGCAGGCACTTGCTCAATTGAGCAGAAAAAATAGAATAACTCTGGTCTGGGTCCCAGGCCATTCTGGCCATGAGGGGAATGAGGCAGCCGACTCTCTAGCTAGGGAGGGTGCTGCTTCTGAATTTGTCGGACCAGAACCGGTGCTTGGCATATCCTCGAGTACTGCCAAAGCAACGCTCTTGACCCGGGCTGAGGAGCAAATCCTCCAGTACTGGCAGGAACTACCACGATTAGTTCATTCGAAGGCGTTTATAATAAACCCTTCAAAAACAAGAACTAAAAAACTTCTAGAGTTAAGCAGGTTTCACCTTCGAACTCTAATTGGCCTATATACGGGCCACTGCCGTTTAAAATATCATCTGTGCAAATTCGGCCTAGCAGAAGATGCTGAGTGCCGCCTATGCTTAGAAGATGATGAAACGGCAGAACACATATTGTGCACCTGCCCTGCTGGGGAAAGGATCAGATACTCATTATTTGGCAAAGGACAACTTCTGCCAGAGGATCTGAACAAACTCTCACCCAATAAGGTGATCAGCTACATTAAGAAGCTGGACCTGTTGGGTGAAATATAAGTAGGTGTGAGCCACAATAGACCACATGGTCGCGGTGGAGGGTCTGGTTTTCGGCCCACTCACTTTTGAACCTAACCTAACCTAGTCACGAGTGACAGTACAATGAATATTGCTTAATACTAAATCTAACAATCCGCCGTACGTATTCGAAACATTATTAAATTGATTCATACCTAACAGAGCTAGTAAGTCAGTGATTGCGCGAGTCTTCCTATCATTAACATTGTTATTTATAAAATTGGCACAGTTAGTCACCCGCAATCACCACCTTACCAGAATGAAACAAATCAATACACGATAGAAGGAATCAATAAAATTGCAAAACTCGTCCAAAGCGAGCGACGGCGGGATATACAATACAGCTACATAAAAGGAAAAGAAAGAGATAAAACACTTGCACACCAAGAGGTCAATATATGGAAAATTTTCTACAACTTCAGGGTTGCTCAGTCTCAGCATTTAGTGCGCTATCAATAGCAAGCAGCACACCCCCACCAGAAAGCAAATCTAGACGGTCATGTTTTCGGTTACCTCGATGGACATCATAGTGAACGGGAAATAGCTCATGCGAATTAACTTCCGGTTTTAACCAAGTCTCACTAAGTGCAATGATGTTATATTCACAATCACTTACACTCGAAAAACGTCAACTTTACTATTAAGGCCTCTAACGTTCTGGTAGTACATAGAAACTTCCTCTTTACTATCATTAACACTGCTGGGCCAACTTAATTAAAGAAACGATCGTAAGTACTCCATTAACATACTTGATACGACAACCAGCCTCACCAGAACTGACACGGTCATCCAATTCCCGTTTGACTTTTTTGTAATGCTCCGTTTGCCTTTTTGTACGGTCGGATGAGATCCCGATGTTCTTATAGTCTTGATTGGCTTTTATCCGTTTGGTATTCTTCAAAATCGTATTAACTATATCCGCATTTTTGAATGTTATCTTTATAGGTCTGGTCTTAGCTGGAGAGAAAACTCCCAATTTAACCGATTTAAAATAATTATCGGCCAACTCAGGAGCAACAGTATTAATAATTGCTAACATCTTCAAAATCAAACCCTGGTAAGTTCGTGGCAAGAGCCTTCTCAGTCTTTAACTCCTGAATATCATTCTGCAGCTTAATAATAAGAATCTTTAAATCTTTTAAATCTTTACCCAACGCTCTACCACCTATACAGCTCCAATCATATCCTTTGTTACTGTTTAAAATACGGACTTCATTTGCAGTAATATCAACACAGGAATGTTTATATCTATCCTTGCATTCGCTACAAGTAACCATTAGATGGCCTTCACATGGCTGATTGCAGCATTTACAAGTTACTTTGGGTGGCATTATAATAGATCCGTTTATCAGAGTGTGGACTTAAAGGTACCCAGTCCGTACAATTGATCCCGGTCGACAAAAGAAATAGGAAAAAAACCAGACAAGAATGTGTAGGTTAATTATTTAGCAGTCTGAAACCTGGGTTATTCAGTGATATCTATAATGCCCTCTATCATGCACATACACAAACACTTTAGAAGTAATTACTGTAAGAAATCCAGATTTAATTCACATCCGTTACACAACCTAGCACTCTAAAATCTCACAACAAAATATATAGGCGCAACTCAACTGCACGAGTATCCCAATCGTCATGGCAATGACAATATGCCAATTTTATACGTCAATCGCAGCAGATCTCGAACCCGGCGACAGAGAAATTGATTCAGTAGTAAACTTTAGACTCCCTTTCGAGATAACTGAATAATTAAGTGGGTTTCATGAAGCCTGTATAGTACATCGGGCAGCCTGTTACAGTACATATGACAGCAAATCAGGTACCATGGTCTATTATAATTTTGTACGATTTTATTTATATTTATACTATCGTTACCACAATGTTATTTATATTATGACAATAAATCTATCTATTTATTCTATTTATTTATTTATTTATAGAGTACAAAAGGGATGCACGACAGGCTAGAGAGCCCAAAATGTGATCCACAAATACAAAGTAAACAAAATACAACAATGTAAAAAAAGAGAAGTATACAGGAGCAAAAAACAATAATAATTATTATTTAGATTTTTAGCTTTACAAAAGAAAAATCAAAACAAATAACCAATATATGTATATAAACAAGTAAAAAATAATAATAAGTTATACATGTGTGTATACATGTATTTGTATAAAAAAAAATGTAAAAATATAATAATTACTAAAAGGTACAGTTTTGTTTTATACAAATTTTAAATCTGCTTATAGTTATGGAATATATCTATTTCAGAAAATCTTTCATTATAAATTCTACAGATTCTGTTGATAGGGGAATTCTGTCCTAAATTTGTTCTATAAAACCTTTCAGAAAACGGGAATTACTTCTTAGAGAATGAGGTGGAATGCACAAGTGTATATTAGATAAAAGCGAAGGCAAGTCTACAAATCCTCTTAATAACTTAAATAAATAGAGTACGTCTGTATGTTCCCTACGTGTTTCAAGTCAAATAAATTTAAAATTTTGCCTAAGAGTGGAGTATGAAACTGAGAAATGGTTAGCGTTATATGTATGTACTACTAGTTTTAAAATGTAAAAATTTCAATAATTTATTTTGCAATGACTCTATTCTATGTATGTAGATATCGTATTGAGGGCACCAAACTACAGAAGCATAGTTAATCTTACTATATACATAGGCAAAATAAACCATTTTAAGAGCTTCCGGTGACCTAAAATTTCTACAGGTTCTCATTATGAAACCTAACATTTGATTACCTTTCCGTACAACATTGTCTATGTGAGAACTAAATTACATTTTACTATCATATATAACACCCAAGTATTTTATAATTGTAACTTGTTTCACTTTTGTTTGATTAAAATTGTAGTCATAAATATTTGTTCAGATTACGAGTGAACGAAATGAAAGAACATTTTATTACATATGATATATTACATATTATATATACATACATTACATATTACATATTACATACATACATTACATATTATTATACCCATGTTTTTTATACTACGAAAAACCTCATGAAGATCATACACTTTCAAGGCCTTTATAGTGCAGTTTTATTTTTTAGATTAATCTAGATAAACTCCCCAAATATACCCAGTGGTAAAAAAATACAAATCTAAAAATGTCTAGTTAATATAGAAATTTTTAGATTTGTCATTAGGTGAAAAATTATTTGCTTTAGCGTAAAACTCTCAAATTGTTCTGAAATTTTGCCTATCCCCCTATTTTCAGGTATGCTGAATACAAATCTAAAGTTATTTTTTGTGGATGAATGTAGTTTTTGAGGAAAAAACATTTACGAAAATGGGGTATTTGAGGAAAATAATAATAATATTTTATTTTCCTTTAAGACAAATACATTTGTATAGGAATAGTCAAAACTTACTCTAAACTCTACATTCTACAGACATGAGCACATGAATTCATCAAAGGTGTAAAACGACTTTGATATTAAAAAAGCAATTAACATATTTTTAAATTCAGACAAACCTCTTGCCCTTCTTATATCTGGCGGAAGCCTGTTAAATGTATTCAGACCCAGGTAAAAAGGTGAACTAGATGATATTTTATACCTACAAAAAGGAATGTGAATGTTTTTATCTTGCCGAGTGTTTCGACTGTGCACACTTTCTGTCAAAGGAAACTTACATTGATTCTTAAAAACATATATAGACAATTCTAAAATCAACAACGATACAAGAGTTAAAATATTAAAATCCTTTAAAAAATTTCTACATGACTGAGTACTAGGTATCCCAGCTATACTCTTATCTTAAAATTCGTTTCTGTACCAAAAAAACATCCGGTGCCAAGGTAGAGGTCCCCCAAAAAATTATCCCATACCTTAATCTTGAACTTACTTGTGCATGATAGACCATAATTAGTTGTTCCACTAATAAAACCGACTTTAAATTTCTCATCAAATAGCAGACAGAATTTAATTTTGGTATCAACTGTTTACAGTGAGCTTTCCAGTTAAGACATTTGTCAATTGTTACTCCCAAGAATTTAATTTCTTTTACACATGGCAGTGTATCACTTGAGCCATGAATGTTAATTTCAATTTCTGTACAGGTTTTTTGTCTGTTATGAAACCTCATAACTTGCGTTTTTTCAGTGTTGAGAAAAAGAGAATTATGATCATACCAGTCACATATGTCATTTAATAGAGCATTAGCCTTCATTTTCAATGAATGGTCAGAATCATCAGACATCAACAATGACGTATCCTCCGCGTACATAACTAAAGATGCATCAGATGTTAAGTGTTCGAACTCATTAGTATATAATAAAAATAAGTTAGGCCCAAGAATGGATCCCTGAGGAACTCCTATCCCGACATCAAGACGATCTGAATTTATTTGAGTTGATACACTATTATCTGAATATGTCAAACTCACATATTGACTACGTCCCTCTAAAAAAGATGCAACCCAGTCATTTGTTACTCCTCGAATACCGTATGAATACAGTTTTGAGAGCAATTTATCGTGATTGACGCAGTCAAACGCCTTACTAATATCACAAAAAATTCCAACAGGGCATAATTAATTTCTGATAAAATGACAGCAAAGCAGTACCTGTTGATCTATTTGAACGAAAGGTGTAACGAAGTTACCTTTTTATAGTTTGGATTTATTATTTTGAGTATAGAATTTAATATGTATTAGTTTACGCCGAAATATATTGTAGGTGAGCTCCGTAGCGCTGTTCAAAGCGTACCGACTTTACACCCGGAAGATCCGAGTTCGATCCTCGGCCGGGTCAAGTTTTTTATATTACCGCCGTTGTTTATAACATTCAACCAATATAGTAGTTAATTGTTAAAACAATTAAAAGCCGAGTATAAAGTAGAAAAGTAACTTACAAGTATTCCGTCAATAACATTTTTATTAATATTATAAGATTGTTTATTTTACCGAGTTTATATCCCCTTACTTAAATATATTTTAGTTTATTTCAGGTCTCTCATTATTTTGCAGAGCTTAGAATAATTTGTATTTTCCGAAATGGTTTAAATAAGTTGATATTATTTATTTATTATTGTTTAATATTGTAAAATATATTTAACATATTTAGGATGTGTTATAATAAGAATTTAGTTAGTTCTTGGAGTTTTAAAACCATTCTTTTTGGTAATGCTATATAAATAAATAATGTAGAAGTCCGTGAGCTTATCAAAATGTTATTTTGTAATTTGTTTATATTATTTAACGCTGTGACTAGGCCAGCAATAATATATTGACAATATTAGTACCGTGTACCACTAAACTGACCGATTTTGAATCAAAAATTAAAATATCCGCGCAACCAATGCGCGATGATTCTCCCACATGATTTACTGTCATGTGGTGTCTCAGATTTCCTATTTAAGGCATTGTAACTGCCTAGAAAGGATCTTCTTTAAGATATAGTTTCCGCCAGCACCAAGCACCAGCACCAGCACCAGTAATCACCAGGAGGAGTAAGTAACCATTCGATTCCGACCGACACCGTTCTGACCCGCCAGCCGTTGGAAGCAAGCTCCAGGTACACATAGCTACGGTCGCCTTTAAGAGTGATTGACTTGGGCGAAGTAGTATTGTGTGTATTTGCAACTTGTTTGGATGAAAATAACCGGTGGCTGAATGCTAGTACATTTCCTTTATAAGTGCGATTGCCTTGGGGACTTGTATCTTGCGGAAAGCTGCATCTTATTTCTCGTTCAGACTTGGTGCAAAAGGCTTGAAGACGCTAGCTACATCCGTAGAATCAGTTCGGATTTTAAATATTTACCGAGATTATTTACCGATTTACCGATTCGATACTTACTGACACCGTTCTGACCCGCCGGCCGTTGGAGGCAAGCTCCAGGTACACATAGCTACGGTCGCCTTTAAGAGCGATTGCCTTGGGCGAAGTAGTATTGTGTGTATTTGCAACTTGTTTGGATGAAAATAACCTGTGGCTGAATGCTAGTACATTTC
The DNA here is from genome assembly GCA_963924545.1 of Pogonocherus hispidulus. Taxonomy (NCBI): domain Eukaryota; kingdom Metazoa; phylum Arthropoda; class Insecta; order Coleoptera; family Cerambycidae; genus Pogonocherus; species Pogonocherus hispidulus. The sequence goes on from OZ004695.1 coordinate 37,400,928, forward strand.
CTTTATAAGTGCGATTGCCTTGGGGACTTGTATCTTCCGGAAAGCTGCATCTTATTTCTCGTTCAGACTTGGCGCAAAAGGCTTGGAGACGCTAGCCACCTCCGTAGTGTCAGTCCGGATTATAAATATTTACTGAGGTTTTCCTGTTACTAAATAATAGAACGTTTTGATTGAGCTTCTTTTGGTTGTTGTTGCTTGTTGCTTATTCACCGTCTAGCTTATTTTATTCACCGATTAGTTTATTTAATTGCTTGCCTATTTACTGACCGTTTAATTATTACCTGTTTAATAACAATTGCTACTGACTTTGTTTATTTACTTGTATATTTACTATTTGTTGCTTGTCTAGTTACTGCTACTTGATATCGTTTGTTGCTAATATATTTCCGCTTGTTTATTATTGCTGCTTCTATGACTAAATATATATAGATTGCTAACAATCTTTTTGGTGTTAACTGCTTTATTTGCCGACCGATTTATTGAAAATAAATATTTTCGGAATTGGATATGTGTGACTTTTATTACCTAGCTTAAGAAACATTGACCCTCTGGCAAGTGCATTCATGCACCTTCTTCACTGTAGTTACCCAGCCTTTATTCATAAGCGAGTAGAGTCAGCGTGGACCATTCACCACACTAAACCCATGTTTGGTGGCGCCCGAAGGCAGAAACCCGAGAATAACTGAAACCGATCGGAGAGCGTCACAAATGGCGCCCGAGCAGAGACCGTCACAAAGCCATGTTGATGTTCAGTAAAAATATTGTGCTTATTAATAAATCTCAATAGGCGATCTAAGAAACAGTACTCGAAAACTCTGGAAAATGCAGAGGAAACTGTAATAGGCCTATACAGGGTGGGCCATTAGTGCGTATGCGGACTGTACTACCTATACCGTTAAAGTTAGAATAATAATTTTTGGTACGAAGTTAGATGCCAGTGGCGTGCATATTTTAAAATTATTTTGGCACATACAAGGTGTATAATATTAAAATGCCAAACCGAACATACATTTTTTTAAATGGAACTCCCTATATATTTTTAGATTTTTGAATTAAGCGCACTTTTCTGAACAATTTAATATAGCACTTAATATATCTAAACTTACACGTGGCGACGTTGTTGCAAGTTTTCTATGAAAAAGGTCGCTACTTCGCATTATTGTAGCTCTCCATTTAAATGAGATATGACGTCCATTTTCTCATAAAATATATTAAGAATATGTCTTTATTCAAGAAAATATAACGATTTAAACAAAAGTTACATTTGCTTCCAAATTTTAAATGGAACACCCTGTATATTATCATGTCGTCTTAAAGAGCTCCTTTTCAGCTTTCTAACGATACCATACTTGGTGGGCTTAAATAAAATTTATTTGTTAAAAAAGGGTTTGAAACTTGAAGAACCGTTGAAATTAAGATAAGTTGTAAAAAAATAATTGAATAAAAAGTTTATACTGGCAGTTTATTATTAGTCTTATTGTTAATAACAAATTGTGGGTCACACACAATTTTAATAAATAACGAAAATAACCATGTCTTCGTGGTTGGTTGTAAATTGTAAAGATAAATTATTATTAATAGGGATACCTACTATACTCTTATATAGGGTGCTTTCAAAACAAAATTGAAAAGTGCCTCGGGGAATTGTCACTGTCATTATTAATGTTTCTATTTTGTTGGTTTTATTGTATCAGTCAGTATTCCGAGGATTGTATCACTCCGAGAACTAATATCATGTCTAGCATTTCTTCTTTAGTAAAATTCATTTTCGATAATATGGGTAGATTGAATATTTCCTCTAATACTGACTGATACAATAAAACCAACAAAATAGAAACATTAATAATGACAGTGACAATTCCCCGAGCCACTTTTCAATTTTGTTTTCAAAGCACCCTATATAAGAGTATAGTAGGCATCCCTATTAATAATAGTTTATCTTTACAATTTACAGCCAACCACGAAGACATAGTTATTTTCATTATTTATTAAAATTTGAATTATTTTTTTATGAAGTGTGACTCACAATTTGTTATTAACAATAAGACTAATAATAAACTGCCAGTATAAACTTTTTATTCAATTATTTTTTTACAACTTATCTTAATTTCAACGGTTTTTCAAGTTTCAAACCCTTTTTTTAACAAATAAATTTTATTTAAGCCCACCAAGTATGGTATCATTAGAAAGCTGAAAAGGAGCTCTTTAAGAAGACATGATAATATACAGGGTGTTCCATTTAAAATTTTGAAGTAAAATTACGATATGCGAAATGTAGCACCCTGTATAGCAAATGTAACTTTTGTTTAAATCGTTGTATTTTCTTGAATAAAGACATATTCTTAATGTATCTTATGAGAAAATGGACGCCATATCTCATTTAAATGGAGAGCTACAATAATGCGAAATAGCGACCTTTTTCATAGAAAACTTGCAACAACGTCGCCACGTGTAAGTTTAGATATATTAAGTGCTATATTAAATTGTTCAGAAAAGTACGCTTAATTCAAAAATCTAAAAATATATAGGGTGTTCCATTCATTTAAAAAAATGTATGTTCGGTTTGGCATTTTAATATTATACACCTTGTATGTGCCAAAATAATTTTAAAATATGCACGCCACTGGCATCTAACTTCGTACCAAAAATTATTATTCTAACTTTAACGGTATAGGTAGTACAGTCCGCATACGCACTAATGGCCCACCCTGTAGTTCTCCATCAGTTGTGCGCCATGCTTTTTATATACAGGAGTAACCTTTCCTATTTTTAAACTATCTGGGAAAGTGTCAACTTGGAAAGATAAGTTGACAAGGTATGTCATCGGATGTATAATGTATGCAATTATTTCTATCAAAAACATAGGAACCTCATCTGAGCCGGAAGATAGTTTATTTTTCAATTTGTTTTTTAGTAAGGCCAATATTTCCTCATCAACGAAGGACTCTATAAAGAATGCAACAGTGAAAGGATCCTCTTGTACTAGACCATCTTTTAACACATTTATATTTTGTTGTACTCTGTTTTTATTCGATAAATCAGAGACTACACGCCACGCCGCCCCGCTAACATTATCAGAACTTGTAATTTAGTTTTGATAGTATTCTTTTTTAGTTCTCTTAATTAATTGGGCATGCTACCTTTTAGAAACCCTGTATATTTCATCTTGACTTGGATCCAAACGTTTTAGTCTATATAACATCTTCAGGCCAGTACTCGACCTCTTTATCTCATCAGATACTCATCCCCTTTTACTTCAGTTGCATTTATTATAACATTATTTACGAGGAAAATGTTTGTTGAAATAAAACATAAATAAGCCAAGAAAACATTCAAATGCTTCATTAATTGTAGGTATAACGTATAGCTCCGACCACAATTCATTTTGTAGATCAAAACAAAGATTTTTCATGGCGCTAGATGAAAAACTCCGCCCAAAGCGAGGAGTGTGCTTGGTATTATTGTGTTGATTTGAGTCTGATTCGAATAACACAGTCCTATGATCCGAGATGTCGTTGTCATGAACGCAAACTAAAATATTCCCGGCAATATTAGTGAATATGTGATCAATAATAGTTGCAGTACTATGAGTTACCCGGGTAGGCCACCTTACCACCGAATGTAGATTAAAACTATTCAAAATATTTCCCAATTTGTTAAAATCGTTGAAATTTCTAGAATTTTGTGAAGAATCTAAGTTAAAATCACCAGTTACAACCATATTAACAGTAGGTCTGTACAACATTTCCAAAACTCTAAGAATACTTTCCAAAAATAACTTGATATCGCCTTGAGGAGATCTCTAACAAGCCAGAACCATTTCTTTTGTATTCCACGAAATACCACACATTTCAAAATGTTTATCTGTACAGTATTGCTCTAAGTTAATTGCCTTAATATTTAAGTTAGATCTTGAAAATATAGCCACTCCACCCTTCTCATATACAGTTCTACAATAAAAACTACTCAATGAGAAGTCGTGGATATGTTTTGCTTTCAGTGCTTCTTCGGAGCAATGGGTTATTATTATTATCACAAGTATAAAGATATATATCTTTATACTTGTGATATTATTAAGTAAAAGACAAATTAAACATTGTGTTTGCTTTAATAAAGCACAATAGGGATAAGGGACGTTAAAAACAAGTAAAAAAATGGGTAAATAAGGTAATTAATACGTTTCCTGTTTTAAATAAGAATACTTTAGAAATAAATGTGACAACACAGATCTACTCTTTTTCCGGTCATTCCACTTTGCTTATTTCTGGTATTTACTGTATAATAAACGAAAATATAATTTAATTTGTGTCACTTGTGGGGTCTTCTTATAAAGAGATAAGACGCAAAATTTTACATGTCGGAGATCTGCGGTACTTTTTATTTAATACTTAGTTACTCCAGATTTTAATAACACTATAAGATAAGAGAAACGCCCTGTATTACATAAGCCAACTATTTGTTCAGAGTAAAGCGACATCGTATTTTTAACAGTAAGCGGAAAATACAAAACCTTCTTTCTTCCTGAAGTTTGCACGGCCTAATCTAGTTTTCGACAAGAGCCACTCCCTCAATCAATGTTTGAGAACACGTTAATTAATACCTACCCTCATACTCATAATACAAGGTAAATTTTAATTCCGTTTTATAAGAGTTTTTGAATATCTGTCTTGTTCCTGCAGGAATGACATATTAGTCAGTAAATTGTTTTGAACCAAACAGCTCACTATGTATGTAAAATAAAAGGAAAGCACTCCACTCTAAACTTATAAACATTTAGCAAATTCGATATTAATATTATTTTATCTAAATTCACCCTGTCCTACCCTCATTGATATTTTCTCAATTTTTTAACAGTTCCACCCGCTTTAAAATATAGACACCATTCTACCTTTAAAAATAATTTTGTATCAAACTTTTTGTATCAGAATATATCAGGCTTACAGAAATATAGCTGTTAAATATAATTTTCAATTAACTGTTTCATTTTCTATATCGGAATCCGCTTTAAAATATGAAAAGGAAGTAAACATTATGACACATTACATTATACAGGGTGCTTCAAATTCGATGCAATACATGTGGATCTCGGAAACGGTAAGAGATGCGAAGTCGGTTAAATGGAGGCAAAGTTGTGTATTCAGATTCAGGGGGGCAACATAATGGTGAAAAGAAATCAAGGCTAACTTGATTAGTTTTCGAAATATTTTGAAAAAACCGAAAATTTCGATTTTCGTTTTTATTTTTTTGCGGGCCTATTTGATGAGGTATTAAAAAATAAAGAGAACTTTTTGCCCTTTATCGAATGTTGTTAGCGAATTTTCCGCAAAACGTTTCATTTCCCGGAAATGAACATCAACTTAATTTTTTTAAATACGGACCTGGAATTTTTTTTCCATTTTTTGGAAGCATTTTTGTAACTTAATTAATTTTTAGTTAGCTTTTGTTTATTTATCGTAAATAAAAATGAAACCTCAAAAATATTATTCAATATCTAGAATTAACAAAAGTCGAAACTATAGAAAAGTGAGTGCTCTTTATTTTTTAATACCTCATCAAATAGGCCCGCAAAAAAAAACGAAAATCGAAATTTTCGGTTTTTTCAAAATATTTCGAAAACTAATCAAGTTAACCTTGATTTCTTTTCACCATTATGTTGCCCCCCTGAATACGCAATTTTGCCTCCATTTAACCTACTTCGCATCTCTTACCGTTTCCGAGATCCCCATGTATTGCATCGAATTTGAAGCACCCTGTATATTTTTATGATGATTTACATGTGGGTTCGATTCCAGGTATTTCAAACAGCTGTACCATCAGCAGAGTCATACGCTATACCAACTTGTCTCGACAAGTCGGCTATTTTTTAGATATTGTATCATACTCTGGAACCGGATACTGTCTAGATGCCAGGTGTTTTATTTAGCTACCTATCTTGTAACGTACATTTTAATGTCGTTCCATGAGGTTGACTATTATGCACCCCGTAAAACACCCAACCTAATTGTTGGTGGTTCGAGTTCTCAAGTTTTTCAATAATGCGTTGGAGGACGCGGATTGGCTATGTAGCCCCTCCAAAATTCAAGAGACGCCGGTGTGATTTAGGAATGAGATAGACAGGTCCCGTCTTCGAAAGTAGGCAGATGCAGATGTGAGTTATTTTACCTTTTGATATATATATAATTTATTCACTTTCATTATTGGTTGCGATTATAATGATTAGTACAGCAATACGATCATAGCGATTTGTAGTTCTTATTAAGTAATTATATTTCATATATAATCAGGATTTACCTGGATTTTAGGTAAATTATTTAGGCGTGGTCAGGGAGATTTTTTTGTCACCCTATATGGTGATCAGGAATACGATTCAAACATTAGAATACTGTTTCAATATTACATTATAAATCTGTGAAGCTGTGCTCTAGTCAGGAGATTATAGAAAACATTGTTTTTTTAAAACCAATAAATTTGAGTTTTCTTGCCTCCATTTTGTTTGAATCGGATTGCGACTATCCACCACGTGTTGTGCCCTTTGGGAATTAAGTTCATTTATCTTATCTTTATCTTATCTTCTCTTATCTTAGCGTTATCATATATTGTATGTAAGCTATAGAAAATTGCTAATATCGTACTTTCTGCACTACATTAATTAATTTGTTTCTTTGTAATTATCTACATTTGTTTAGAGGTAGTGTGGTATTGCTTGCCTACCTGAGTAGATATTTGATTTTAATAACTCACATGCACGCCGATTAGAAGACTGGAACAGTTTCCTAATATTTGTAAATTCATTGATTATTGTTCTTTGGTAACAAATTTGTACAATTAATCAATACGAATTTTTACAACTTGTCACTCAGTATTTGAAATATTAATGAAATAATTTTTCTCTTTTACCTAATTAGAGTGGTAATATTTCCTTGTTTAACCGGTTATGAAACCGTTGTTTTTGGAATTTTGGGTCAGATAATAGAGGGTTTTTTTTATTGAATTTATTTTTGTTCCTTCTGAACTATAGTAAGTTTAAATATTAACGATTAGAGTTTTTATTAATAAATTGTCGAATGCTGAACTGTAATCAGTTCTTTTGAATGCAATTTTTTGGGTAATTTTATTTGCTTCATTCTGGGTCGGGTCACTAAAGGTTGACACCTTCCAGGTTTTGTTTTCATTTGTTTATAATTTTCCTTGTGATAATTCACAGAGTAGTTGACAACAACCATATTTTATGGTACATTCCCTTCAGGAATTTATTTATAATTTTTAATCTTGGCTACACTAGCCGTCAACGTTCATCTATATATTTGTAAATTTTGGGGCACTCTTAACACAAACAATTCTTTGTATGTACTCTTCTGAGACGAGGCTGCTGTAACCTGACTGCAAGATCCATAACCTGCTAAAGAACCCTGTACGCTGATCATCTACAAATCCATAGATAAGAGGATTGGACTTAGCCAGTACGTGACCATCATCTGGACTAGAGCTCTAGCTTCCCCACTTTGCCACGGCAAGTCCACCTGGATCCAATCATCAGCACAGGTTAAGGGTGAGAGTACTGACATCATAGAAGGAACGAGATTGTAAGAGTGTCACCGAACCTCATAAATTTTGTAAAGTTAGCCAATTTTAAAATTTCATTTGTCACTTTTTTTTTCCATTTTTTAGTCAATATTACATCATTTTTGAATTATTGTTAAATAGTAACTTTAATATTCCATTGTAATTTCAAGTCAATTTGCTTATTTGATTATAGTGTATTCAACTAACTTTTATATAGTTTTCTTTTATCTTATATCTAAAAATTATCCTGGTGCCCAAATAAATAATTGTCAACATTCAAAGCAGCCCTACGAATACTACGCCCTAGTGACATAAATCTCCCTGAGCTACCGGAGCTAATGTCAATGAACTTAAACTAGTGGAATTGCACATCCCTAGCTTAGCTGAGTTTATTGTGACAAAATTGGCGCCCAACGTGTGAGGCCTGTGCAACATAATTGGCGCCCAACGTGTGAGGCCTGTGCAACAAATTGACGCCCAAAGTGTGAGGCCTGTGCAACAAATTTGGCAATTTCAACGTATAGGGCTCGTGCAAGCAAGTAGTGCTTGTAGTAAGTTTTGATAGTTGACAAATTAGTTTCTGACATCGAAATAAAATAATCTCTTTCCTTCTGACCAAAATTCAGATATTTTCAAAATTTGTGTATAATAAATCGATTGAAAAGTTTTAGTGATAAGATTTCTTTTTGGTATATTTTATTTCCTATTTAATATTTGTAAAACATTAAACTAGGAATTTCTTTTTATAAGCATACAAAATCATAGGAGGTATTTATTCTTTACCTGAGTTTTGAAAACTTTTACTAGTAGTTTTATATATCTACTTTTTGTATACTTGTTGGTATTTATCGGTTAAAGTTTTTATAGAACGGGTTATGTGGAATAAATAAAACATTTAATATTTATCTTATCTTATCGTATCTTATCGTATCTTATCTTATCTTATCTTGCCTATGTTTAGTACGTGTTAAATTATTTTTGTTTCTCCCGTGAAACCACAAGTATAAATAACAGAAATTCCTAGGCTAATTGAATTGAGTGACTGAGTTATAAATAGTATTGTGTTTTATATATTAGTAATATACAGGGTGTATATTAGTTATCTCTGAATATTAGGAACTATATCTGTTTTATGTGTCTTTTGTTTTACCTACGGTTCAGTTTCTATCTTTCTGTTTTTTTCTCGCAATGCAAAGGCTATAGGGTGGAAACTAAAACTATACTATTTTAGCTATCTGTATATTTTCCGTATTTTATTGTACATTTGAGTTAAATTTAAAGGGATGGGTCAGAGTGTCTGAGATTTGTTAGTATTAGGTGGTATCTTAGAATAGATATTGCATCTGGTCTTTATTTAGACACTCCCATTTCTAGTGCCTGGAATATGTTAGTAGTAGATGGTATCTCATAATAGATATTGCATCTAGTCTTTATTTAGGCACTCCCATTTCTAGTTGCTGAATTAAAGGAATTGGTGATTGTCTGGTGATTGTAAGTACTGGGTGGTATCGTATCATAATCTGGGGTCTGAATATTATCTTTATCCTGTTTTTTGGTTCAGACACTGATTGTTGATGGATATTGCATCTAGTCGTTAATTAGACATTCCCATTTTTTTTATTTTTTTTAAGTACAGATGGATAATATGACCAGTAACATCGTCAGCTGTTTAGTTCGTAGTTTCTTCTATTTTCTTCTGCTTTTATTGTGTCTTATGTTTGCGTCTACTATTATTGTATTATGGTGTTTTATGGAATTTTTGCTACTAATTAGTTAGTATTTTGTAGTGATTTAGTATCTTGTAAAATATTGCCGTATCGTATCGTTATTTATCTTATATTATTTTGGCCTAATTTTGAAAAAAATTAGGTGAGTGTCGCCACCTTTCCTGTATTGTCTTCTCTTCTTTTCTTTGATCTAAGACACTCGGGATGTTAAATGGGTGGGTTACGTTAGTTTAAGTATTTAATGGACTGGGGAAGCGTCAGAGCAATGAATGGAGATATAGTGTAATTGTATTATTTAGTACATATTTTTTGGGTATATCTTATCTTTATTATCGTATTATCTTAAACCTCAAAATATTTTATTATCGGATTTTTTGGTTATCTTAACTAAATAATAAATGCATTGTCGTAAGTTAGTTATTTTGCTCACCCAGTATCCATTAAATTTGACAACAACATCGTCGAAATTCTTTCTTGTGTGATGTCCTTTCTTTTTCCTGGTTTATTTTAACCGTCTGTGTTCGACAATTAGATTAAAATTCTCGTATCCCAAGAGTAGGTCTACCGGTGCGATTATTCAAATCTGATAGTTGACTATGTTCATAAGTCCCTCAGTCATATCAGAGACTTATACATCTACAAAGACCGTTCACCTAATGTATTTTTTTGAAGTATAGACTTTTTCCTGATTTTATGCAACCATATATACGAGATGACAATTAGCCAATCAAAATCGAGTAATTTCAACCCGGCAAGTTGCGCCCCCACAGTACCAGTAGATTACATGTGTAGGATTCTACTATCGCTTCGCATTGCCATACAGGAATTTAATTTTTCAAGCGCACACGTTTAAGAGAATAGTGCAGTGTTGTCAGACGTAACCTAACGAACGCTATGGATTTAACATAAACATCATTTTAATAATTTTACACGGAAGTATAAATTCTCCTACGTTAATAATTTTATTATTGTATTTATTTAATATTCTGGTAGAATAAAAAGTGCTTTGGCTTTAAACGGCATCCGAGGATCGAACTCGGGACCTTCGGCATAACAGGTAATGCTCTTACAACTGAGCTACCTCCCTACGCTGTTTTAAACTTACTATTTCGGGTAAAATAGGTATTTACTACATTATAAAAAAGAAATTTGTATGTATCTTATGCATGCCGTGTACATAAATGAATTCAATAATGTAATAAATAAAAGTAGACCTTATTAGGTACTTACTACACTATTTATACCTCGCTGCTATTATTAAAACCATCATAGTAGGTAGTAGGTACCTACTCGTAATATTAGAAAAATCCAAAAAAATTTATAAAATTGGACACAGTTACAATATCTCCATATGTACAGTTAACAAATAATATTGGGATTAAATAAATGTGTATTGCAAAACTGGTACCTAAGAAAAAAGTATCTATATAACCTAAAACCTCAAAACTAATGCTTCATTTTCTACGGCATCCTATACAAAAGGTTATATTAAAAAATGTGAGGGAGGACTAAAAGTTCCTGTTTACCAAACCTGTACCAAATATAGATGAATGATTGTCTTTGCCTTGCCGCGAGTCTTTTTTGCGTGTGCGGAAGGTTAGTTACAGTTAGTTACATGTGGTGACCCCATGTCTTATAACTTATAAATCTATGGGTGACCCTATCTGAGGACAGTTATAGGTACCTACATGTTTATTGAAAAAATTTACTTTGATGAGCCGCCCATTAAAATGAAATTATTAAAATTTCTTGGATATAAAGATAAGCTTTTCTTATTATGTACGAATAACTATAATAAGATCAAATACATAAATATTCTCGAATTTTACTAATTATTTGTTCTAATATAGTGGCCCTCATAGAATAAATATTCAACTGCGGCTATAAATAAATAGCAATAAATAGTCACGGCTCAAATAAAAACTATAAAAATGTATAGTTTTTTTAATAATCATATAAAAAATGCACGTTAGTATAGTGTATATAGGTAGTGACTGAAGATTAAAAAAAGTGTTATATTAGTTATACAATATAAGAATTAAATAAGTTACCCCACTCGGGTACCGTTCGGCACTCAAACGTGTACTTACACAGGAGCTCACGCTCGACCTGGAAAGTGTTGGGTGCGATTGATATAGAATGAGAAAAACAAGTGATTATATATTTATGTTTTATTTTATTTTATTTTTTGTAAAAATGCCTGTGGTAGATTATAGTGAGGGTAGCTGTCCCTCGCAATATTGGTAACCGAATACTTTTTAAGAAAATGTGTTACAACATTCCTGTGAAATTTGTAGCAATTTTAGCAAATAGAGAAGTCACGTTCTGTAATCTTATCCTATAGTAGCACAAAATCAGGGGTATTAATTGTACCATTTAGAAACATCGTGGATAATTGGTCGTAGTATGAGAAGACATTTGTGTTAGTAAATTTGAGGAATTAGTTTGCCACGAAAATATTGGAAAAACACTAAAAAATCATTTCTTAAATATAACTTTTAGTAATACCTCAAGGTAAAAACTTTCCTTTGGGCTATTTTATTAATTTTTATATCAGAACCTCTATTTATTTTACATTAAAATTTGTTAAGCAAAATATAAAAACCGGGACAGCATCCAGCAAAGTTAATACAAACCATTCAAAATTACAACATTTGTAATTTTTATTAATAATAGTATAGATGAATGATATTCAGATTATTTCAGAGGCCACTTGGATTTAATTTTTAAAATTTGGTATTCTGAGGTTTTTTGGGGATACTCTCTTTAAATGAAATAATAGCGTCCCTGCAGCTCTTCCGGTTATACCGGAAGTTGACGTCAACTTTGTAATTTTAAGTGGAACACCCTGTATATTATTCAATCCATCAATCCATGCATCCATCAATAACCTTGATGGTATGATTAGAAAGCTTATGCAGCTTATGGATTTAACTCTCTCACTTGTGAATATTGTCGTTCTATATCGTTCTTGATATAAACAACACAGGGTTTTAAGTTAGGATTTTCGATTTTTCGAAAACAGGTAAACTTGATGAAAGTGAGCGTAATACCGACCGATAGTGACCGAAAGTGTAGAATCCAAAAATGCCATAATATACAGGGTGTCCCATGTAAAAATTCAAGTTTTTATGGCTTGCAGTTGAGCTAATATGGTATTAAATTTTTACCACCCTGTAAGCAACCACCAACCCTGAAGATGTGATTAGAAAGCTTATGAATTTAACTGACTCCTCTGTGATTATGACCGCTCTATCTTTCTTAATATAAAAAACACGGGGTTTTAAACTATAAAATATATACATATAAAAAAAATAAAATATATGGTTAACTTTAGGAATAGGAAAACTTGATAAAAGTAACACTAAAATCCAAAAATGCGATAATAAACTGCGATGTTCCATTGTAAATAACAAAGTTGACGCCAACTTTCGGTGTAACCGGAAGAGCTACAGGGACGTCATTATATTATTACCAATTTCAAAATTTAAATCCAAGTGGTCTCGGTCTCTGAAATAATCTAATAGGATACTTAGAAACTTTTAGCCGCTCAGTATAGACACCAGTTTCCAAAAGTGTTTCATCTTTTACTTAGGCACAATTTAAACATAAATAATTAGTATCATGTATTTTTGAACATAGTCCTTCCTACCCATTGAATAATTTCAATTTATATAATTTAATGCTGCACTTTTGGAAAACCCCAGTCAGTAATCAAATATTCTCGGCGCAAAACCAAACTATCTTTGTAATGTCCCTCGTAACGAGGAGATTTTACTGTCGTAGATGGCCGATCGCGGCGGCACGATTATGATCTCGAAAAATAAAAGTTCCCACGGAGAGGAGCAAGCAACTGATATAGTTATATTCTGTAAACTTTGGAATATCAACCGATATAAAAATTAGCTATTAACAGCGACGAATACCCAGCTACAGATGTAGATCTAAGTAGGTATATAAAGTACCTACCTCGCTGCACCAAGGGAACTTATTCGAAAAACAAGAATTTTGTAAAATTGGACTCCATAACAACGTTCTAAAATTCTATTTCAGCGACATTATCCTCTATAAAATAGTGACATTTTAGTTAGTTAGTTACAAAGCATATATACCTACACTTTGGTTATTACCTTAAAAAAAGCTATAAAAAATAAACGAAATTGTTAAGATACAGAAGCCTAAATAAAACACCAACAGTTCAAACATTCTACGATCTTTAACGGTGTAATTTTTTACACATTCTTTAAAACTATTATACCTATGCAACTAACCCAGTGTAATCAGTGTTTTAGTATAAACACATCAACCCTTCATTGTGTTTACACAAATTACTAATTTATATAGTTCGAGATATTTCCATATACTTTATGCAATATTAATGTAATGTAATGTAATGTAATTTAAATACCTACTTTTTTAGTAGGCACAGTAGTATGTATACCTATAACCTTATATCTTCGTTATACGAACACCACAAACAACGTACATACAGTGCGAACGTTTAGAATGGAAACCGTAAATGAAATGCGCCCTGTAGAGTTTTCGCAAAAACGCTCGGACACGTCAATTTTTAAATTCAATTGCGCTTCTTTTGATACCATTGTTTTGGATGTGACGTCATTAGGTAATCTCTGTGACGTCATCATGATATTTTTTCAAATGGGAATGTCCAGTTCTTTCATTAAATTTAAATAGAGAAAATATTCCTGAAAATGGCAATATACGACACTATGGCCTTAAAGTGGATAGTTTTTAAGATAAAGGGCTTTGAAGTTTGAAAAAAGAAAAAGTAGGCTAGTCAAAAAAAATTTCTATTATTTGATCCTGATAGTGACAGTTAAAACTAATTGTCACAGTCGGTTATTCTTTAATATTTTTTTGTGTTAATTAAAAATGGTACGAACTTTAATAGAAAAACAAAGAATGAGATTTTGATTTTGAGAGGTTGGGAGGAAATGAAAAGATCAATTAATGAAGTATGCAACATTTTCAGTAATAGATGTCCGAATGAACCCCGCATTAGAAAATCAACAGTGAGTAAGAAGTAAATTTATCCGGTTGGGACATGTTGTGATAAAAATTTTTTTTGACTAGCCTACTTTTTCTTTTTTCAAACTTCAAAGCCCTTTATCTCAAAAACTATCCACTTTAAGGCCGTAGTATCGTATATTGCCATTTTCAGGAATATTTTCTCTATTTAAATTTAATGAAAGAACTGGACATTCCCATTTGAAAAAATATCATGATGACGTCACAGAGATTACCTAATGACGTCATATCCAAAACAATGGTATCAAAAGAAGCGCAATTGAATTTAAGAATTGACGTGTCCGAGCGTTTTTGCGAAAAATCTACAGGGCGCATTTCATTTACGGTTTCCATTCTAAACGTTCGCACTGTATATCACATATGTACGTTGCCACAAACAGCAACAAAAGTCCCAAACTTGCGGATTGTGGAGATATTGAGTACATAATTTTTAGACAATGTGTATGCATCACGTCCATATGGCACGAATTCTTAAGAAAAAAATCGTTATCGACTACGGATCGAACCTGGGACGCTCGGGTGACACGCCACGAAATAATCAAATGTGTTACTAATGACACGTATAAAAATTAGACTTTTGTAGACTACATTTGCAAAACTTTCATTTATTGAATGTTTTAAATTGGTATTATTGTAATTTGATTTTTATAATGTAAGTATATCAAATGCGAAGTATTTGGTAGACAACTGTTAAGAAAACATATTCACAAATAATATTTCACACCAGTTATGAATATAATAAATCCGGCAACAGCGACAGCACCTATACATGTGCAGTCAACCTTATTTAGCGACATCTGGTATTAAACGGTGGAAACAATTGTGGAGAATGTCCAATTTAGTTCCAATGGACACTGCTGCAAGCGCTGCTGGTAAAATTCCAGCAGAGCCATCTACGAATGGCCAGTAACTTTTCGGCTTCATGTCGTCCATAAAGGTGAAACGTCTTTGTAGATTCTATACGTCTCTGGTCATATACAGAGTAGGTCTGTGATGTGATTGTCGATCTTATGTTATTTGCTTATCTGTTTCTCTTTATCTTTGTTTGTTATCTCTCTAAGATTGTTTATCTTATGTTTAGTTATAGGTGAACATTATCTTAAATTCACATAGAGTGTGAATTCAACATTTCCTAGTCGAGTCGTTACCAATTATTAGTTTATCTTTTATGAGTTACTTTAATATGAGACATTTAAGATTTAGTAAAATTTAAGGTTTACCACAGGACTAGATTAGTAGTAGTCGGTTTGTTTTAGATTCGTGGGTTCAGGCATACCTACCTCCTACTTGTGTAATTGCTAGTTTTATAAATTTGGCTGAGAGTTTCTTAGCATATTAATTAGTGAGGTTCACTTGAAGGGTGGTTATCGTTCTTGTTACTTTTCGAGTCTAACTCGGAGCATGGCTCTATCTTTTAAATCTTTATTCTCTATAGTCTATATACAGTTATAACTGGTAACCTTACATAAGGGATAGTGTATGTATGAGTACATATAGTACTGCTTTCCATATATAACTGCTATAGTAAGCAGTTCCTGCTTGGTCATTATTGGTTGGTTTAGATGTGAACATTCCAGGGGGTTTATGTGTGTGTAGTCATTGTGATGGGAAGGAATCAGAGACGAGGCTTCTGCTTGCATTTAACCAGTTGCGCACTTTGCATTCTGTTCTGGTATTACTATTCATTATTTGTTTGAACTTATCTCCCACATTGTGTCTTCACGCAAGATTGATTCTCTGGGTTGTTCATAGCTGACCAACATTCATGGATTCGTACAGGCTTATGAGAGCCTTTTCAATTTAGTTTTAGGTTATTTTAAGGTTTAGGGACTGAGATGTGGTAGGGACCTCCTCATTTCAAGAATGCCGATGTTTTCGGATAATCTGATGGAAGGATCGACATGGGGGGTGTTATTTTTGCCAGCCTTTATGATCATGGTCATTCTGGTGTTGGGTTAACCAGGCGGGATATCACTACTGTGTGCTTTCTGAGCTCCATCCAGGTGCAGTTCTTGAAAGATTGGATGTCGTGCCTCATCTCAGAACACTCCCGCAATAGTATCTTAATTGCAAGTACCACAACTGGGAGCAAGTTGTAGGTCCAGCATTTTTAGCTCCATATTTTTGTTGTTTGCAAGTACAACAGTGGATTAGGCAACCTGTTGTCAAGCATTTTAGTGCCTGTTTCCTTTCACAAGTGCTGTAGTTTCAGGACGCACTACTAGCCATGTGTATTAAGTCCTCTATCTATTTTGTTGGTATTCCTTTCACAAGTGCTGTAGTTTTAGGACGCACTACTAGCCATGTGTATTAAGTCCTCTATTGTTTTTTCTTTTGGGGATTTTTTTTATAAACCCATTTTAGTACTGGCAACAGCTATATTGCTGCTGAGGCGTCAGACCGATGTCTCGGAAGGTATAACTTTCAAGTTCCTTTCCACATTTTCATTACCGTTGTTCCTCTGTCGTCTCCTCTAAAATTGGCCTATATAAAAATTTATAACTCCTAGAGTTATCAATTTTTATTACCGGGGAAGGGGGGATATGTAACGTACATTTTAATGTCGTTCCATGAGGTTGACTATTATGCACCCGTAAAACACCCAACCTAATTGTTGGTGGCTCGAGTTCTCAAGTTTTTCAATAATGCGTTGGAGGACGCGGATTGGCTATGTAGCCCCTCCAAAATTCAAGAGACGCCGGTGTGATTTAGGAATGAGATAGACAGGTCCCGTCTTCGAAAGTAGGCAGATGCAGATGTGAGTTATTTTACCTTTTGATATATATATAATTTATTCACTTTCATTATTGGTTGCGATTATAATGATTAGTACAGAAATACGATCATAGCGATTTGTAGTTCTTATTAAGTAATTATATTTCATATATAATCAGGATTTACCTGGATTTTAGGTAAATTATTTAGGCGTGGTCAGGGAGATTTTTTTGTCACCCTATATGGTGATCAGGAATACGATTCAAACATTAGAATACTGTTTCAATATTACATTATAAATCTGTGAAGCTGTGCTCTAGTCAGGAGATTATAGAAAACATTGTTTTTTTAAAACCAATAAATTTGAGTTTTCTTGCCTCCATTTTGTTTGAATCGGATTGCGACTATCCACCACGTGTTGTGCCCTTTGGGAATTAAGTTCATTTATCTTATCTTTATCTTATCTTCTCTTATCTTAGCGTTATCATATATTGTATGTAAGCTATAGAAAATTGCTAATATCGTACTTTCTGCACTACATTAATTAATTTGTTTCTTTGTAATTATCTACATTTGTTTAGAGGTAGTGTGGTATTGCTTGCCTACCTGAGTAGATATTTGATTTTAATAACTCACATGCACGCCGATTAGAAGACTGGAACAGTTTCCTAATATTTGTAAATTCATTGATTATTGTTCTTTGGTAACAAATTTGTACAATTAATCAATACGAATTTTTACAACTTGTCACTCAGTATTTGAAATATTAATGAAATAATTTTTCTCTTTTACCTAATTAGAGTGGTAATATTTCCTTGTTTAACCGGTTATGAAACCGTTGTTTTTGGAATTTTGGGTCAGATAATAGAGGGTTTTTTTTATTGAATTTATTTTTGTTCCTTCTGAACTATAGTAAGTTTAAATATTAACGATTAGAGTTTTTATTAATAAATTGTCGAATGCTGAACTGTAATCAGTTCTTTTGAATGCAATTTTTTGGGTAATTTTATTTGCTTCATTCTGGGTCGGGTCACTAAAGGTTGACACCTTCCAGGTTTTGTTTTCATTTGTTTATAATTTTCCTTGTGATAATTCACAGAGTAGTTGACAACAACCATATTTTATGGTACATTCCCTTCAGGAATTTATTTATAATTTTTAATCTTGGCTACACTAGCCGTCAACGTTCATCTATATATTTGTAAATTTTGGGGCACTCTTAACACAAACAATTCTTTGTATGTACTCTTCTGAGACGAGGCTGCTGTAACCTGACTGCAAGATCCATAACCTGCTAAAGAACCCTGTACGCTGATCATCTACAAATCCATAGATAAGAGGATTGGACTTAGCCAGTACGTGACCATCATCTGGACTAGAGCTCTAGCTTCCCCACTTTGCCACGGCAAGTCCACCTGGATCCAATCATCAGCACAGGTTAAGGGTGAGAGTACTGACATCATAGAAGGAACGAGATTGTAAGAGTGTCACCGAACCTCATAAATTTTGTAAAGTTAGCCAATTTTAAAATTTCATTTGTCACTTTTTTTTCCATTTTTTAGTCAATATTACATCATTTTTGAATTATTGTTAAATAGTAACTTTAATATTCCATTCTAATTTCAAGTCAATTTGCTTATTTGATTATAGTGTATTCAACTAACTTTTATATAGTTTTCTTTTATCTTATATCTAAAAATTATCCTGGTGCCCAAATAAATAATTGTCAACATTCAAAGCAGCCCTACGAATACTACGCCCTAGTGTCATAAATCTCCCTGAGCTACCGGAGCTAATGTCAATGAACTTAAGCTAGTGGAATTGCACATCCCTAGCTTAGCTGAGTTTATTGTGACAATCTTTAGCCGAGGCACAAACCTTTATATATATATATATATATATATATATATATATATATATATATCTATCTATTTTCCCGTAGTTCCGAATTAGCCCGTTAGGTGGCGCCACCGTGCCTACTGTGTGGAGATATCTACTTACAATGTTATTACGAATGTGCCAGAAATTACACTGCTGGCTTACGAAGATTTCGTACGAAAATGGGTTTGAGAGCAGGGCCCTGTCAAATGAAAGCGTACCGTAATTTGATTAGCAAATTTGAAAGATCAGGGTCTGTAACTGACCTACCGAGATCAGGAAGACCAAGGATTAGTGATGTCCAAGTTGCAGAAGTTCTTCGGGAAAATCCAAACATAGCCAACATTAATCCTTTAGCAATCAGTATTGTGAATTCGATATAAAAACGATTACAAATGTAGTAGTAGCAAAAATCCTAAACATGTATCCCTATAAACTTAAACTGACGTTTAAATTAAATGATGCAGATTTTCCTATCAGGTATGATTTTCCTTTACAAATATTGGTACAGATGAAAATTGAACCCAAATGGTTATCCCGTATTTTATGGACAGATGAGGCGATGGTATCTGTAAACCCGAAGCCGCACTGCAGGCGGGGGGTGGGAAGCTTAGTGGGTAGAGAGTGAAGGTTAATGGGTAGGGGGTGGATATACCTTGGCCGCACTAGTCGACGAAAAATTAATATACCAATCCAAATCAAGTTCACTGTAGACTGTAGTTCGAGTGTTCAACATGTCCCTTTCAAAATTTGCAAGAAGACTTCTCATCTGTGACAACTCTTGTTTAAAATATGTAAATGTGGGAAATAAGAGGAGGTGGGTGCATGAGTATAACTACAAAATGCGAAATTACCCTGAAATTTTTTTTAATTATGCACGTATGGGTGTAGAATCTTTTGATTTTCTGCTTAATAAAGTACAAGACTACAAGACAAATTGGAAAGAACGTCTACAAACTTCAGAGAAGCAATTTCTGCAGAAGTAAAATGCGAATATTTGAGAATTAATTGTTCTTCCATACCTTGCGCCTAGCTGAAATATCAAACACGTCTGATTACTAGGCGTTTTGCTTAGCGGGTTGCTAGGCTGGTTAAGGTGGTGAGGGATCACAGTGCGGCTGGTTCTGTTTAATCACTTGTTACGGAAACTCACCTCGCGGGTTACTTGGAGGTTTGCTACCCACTACGCTCCAAGTAAACCGCTTGCACTGCGGCCGCAGGTTAACTGTTACTGGTGAACAATACCTGCATGTTACGAGATTATGCCATTCCACGAATACAAAACCAATGCGAAGGATTGAAAACATGATTGTTATACAGGATGGAGTACCCCCACAGATTTACCGACCAGTTAAAGAATTTTTAACTGATGTTTTTCAAAATTGTGTTCCAAGGAGACATTTTGTAAATTCATGGCCTCCAAGATCGCCTGATATTAACTCAGCGGATTACTAACTATGCGGTTATTTAAAAAATTTGGTGTTTAGAACACGACCAACAACAATGAAAGAATTAAAAGACTATTAGAGAGCAAATTGCTGCAATTCAACCAGAAATGCTGAATAATGCTGTGTACAATTTGGAGAAACGGTTGGCGATTGTACAGCAGCAAAATGGATGACATATTGAATATTTGCGTTAACCACTGTTTGACATAAGAAATTCTACTGTTTAAGCAATCAGATTTCTTTCACATCTTGTTATTAACTTAATTTGTTAATGGATATTAACGACACAAGTTTGTTTATGGGATGTTCAACGCATCGAGTTTGATTGCACAGAACGAGGCGGTGAGCCGAGGGATGTGCAATCAAACGAGTTGAGTTAAACATCCCATAACGTGTATTGTTCAATATTATACCTTCATTGGTGAATATCTATAAAATAGTGTCTAACATTTTCATATACATATAAATATTTACTTCAATTCATATAGTAGTAAGCCAAGTAATATACATAGTTGTAGTGCTCTTTGCTATTTAACAATTTGTCTCTCAATACAAATACACCGTTTGATTCTATTTATTTTCGTTTGTGTTATTACGACATCACAAGAATTATTATCGTAATCAGTGTTATTATCATATGACTGTTAAAAATGCTTGAGTCAGACAGAGTGAAACAGCCGCAGAAAAAATTGTTCCATCACTTCTTCCAGAAAAGTTAAAAGTGAGGTATGAAGAAATTTATAAAAAGTTAGATGAATTAAGATTAAAAAGAAAATGAACAAGATTAAAAATATCAAGAATATCCATAACGAGAAGGTCCTTTTAGCATATTTTGCAGGTTTATCAGAATTACACAAACATTCGTCGCTATGGGTCTACTACTTCATTTTCTTAAAGAGAAAGTGTGAGGGCTTTCGATCTAAGAAATCTAAAATTTTCAGTAGACATGATATTACTAAATTTTTGCGCGAAGCAGATGACAGAATCTATCTGATGAACAAATTTGTATTAATCGTAGGACTTGCAGGCGCTTGTAGTCGTGATGAATTAAGAAACTTATTTAACGAAAATGTTACGGATGAAGGGCAATGCGTTCGTATTCTTCTTCCAAATACAAAAACAAAAATTCAACGGGAATTTTTTGTTACCTGCGGATATATAGAAGGGTCTAATTTAGTGGAAATTATTAAAAAGTACAGAGCACTTCAGCCATGCAATACCAAACACAGCTAGTTTTTTACTGGATATAGAAATGACAAATGTACTAGACAACCAGTTGGTATTAATAAATTCGCAAAAATGCCAAGTCGAATTGCTTAATTTCTTAAATTTCCAGATGTGGAAAAGTACACCGGACATTGTTTCCAAAGATCGTCTGCGTCGTTACTTGCCGACGCTAAAGTTGATTTGTTAACAGTTAAACGACATGGCGGCTGGCGATCTGGCGAAATAGCTGAAGGTTATATAGAAAACTCCAATGAAAATAAAAAGATCACGGCATCGAAAATTTTGGGTAAAATTGGTTTTATTTCCAAATCCGAAACTCAATTGTCGTCTTCTGGCCTCGGTTTTACAAATTGCCACGATATTGTTATTAAAGTAATATCAATATAGTTTTTTAATGCAAACAGTGTAATGATTGAATAAATAAATATAGCTGTTATTTTTCATTTCTAATTTAAAATAGCAACAGTGCTGTTATGAAAAAAGGGTGCTGTTGTGAGCTTCTTAACAGCACTCAAATTTAATGTCATTATGTGTCAATAATGAAACCGACGTATGTAAAAATACATAATAAGCAGAAATATATCCCTTACTTTATGATAACCTTATATATTTACATTTGTTATATATTCATATAAAAAATTTTATACATACTTTTCATGAAGTTTTAAAACACGATGTACAATAGGTATATCTCTTCCATCTACTTTAAACACAACTATTTCACCTACTCTTACAGGTTCTTCTGGATAGTTCGTTAAGAACAGTAAATCTCCTCTGTGAAAAGCTGGCTCCATACTACCTGATAAAACTACAACTATGGGGCTTTCACTTCCTGTTACAACCATTAAACCTTTCCATATCATGAGGGCCGATGAAACTATCATACCAAAACTGAGAAGTTGATAAAGAAACTAAAAAAAAAAAACATAATATTACATAGTATTACATAGTAAAAACACAAAGCAGACTATTTACACTAGATATGATATTGCGCATATGGGAGGGAGGAGGCAAGTGGTCAGCGGTTTATTTGCAGGATAAAACACTTATGTCAAAATAATACTTTGTTTATATTTAATAGAAATTCTAAGCAATAAATTTGTCAAAATGATTTTCGTTTCATTACATCTATGAACTGAGTGAACTGAGAAAAGCGGTTCTTGAAACTGGTTGCAGCTATCATTCCACAGGTAAGCCTAGTTACTGGCCTACTGACATCAATAAAATTCCCGATTTGTTAGACTTCTTCATCTCAAGAAAAGTATCGCCCAACTTTATTGAGGCTGAAGAAAACTTTGACCTGGATTCTGATCACTCACATGTCATTTTGACCCATGATACAACTACAGTGATATGCCTATGCGCATGGGGGCGTGGTCTATCAATGAGCGTGACGTCAGTTTTGATACAAAATTAAATAAAATACTTGTAAACAAAGATAACAATATAAAAGAAACGTCGATTATGGAATTATAATACACGATTCATACAGGGAAACTAAAATAATAGTTGATTAATATCAATCTTTCTTATTTTAATTCAAACCGCATTCTGTGTACCGATCTACCTACCGAATATAATTCTAACCTAAATTTTATAATTTGAAGAGATAATAAGAAGCACTACTGTAAATAAACACCACCCTATAATATAAAAATGACAACATGATAACCCTCGGACCTCACAATTATAATAATACGGGAATACAATTGACAAACACGAAAATAATGATATCACTGACAGTCACGTTGACAGTAACGCATTTGAATTTTCGCCATTTTAGCATCAAGAATGACGTCGTGCGCAGAACAAACGAAATTTGGTCAAGTTATGAGCATATCAGTGTAGTTGTATCATGATTTTGACCCTAAGTGACAAGATAATTAAAAAAGAGGCTCGGCCTGTATTGGTAAACAAAACCACTGACTGGGAAAGTTTTAGACTGGAACTTCAGGAGAGCATTAACCTACATGTTAATTTGAGAACAACTGAGCAGCTTGAAGTAGAAGCTGAAAACTTCACCAGACTACAGGTGGCAGCACACCACAACACAAAAGAAATTAGTCATATAACCAAAGGTATCAATTACACAATAGAAATAAGAGAACTGGTTATAGAGAAAAGAAGAGCCAGGAGAAGGTGGCAACAATCGAGAGATCCTTCTGATAAAACCACCTTAAATAGTAAAACACAGCTGCTCAAAAGAGAAATACAAAAACATAAGGAAGAGTAAATCAATTCCTATCTGCAAAATTTAACTGCAGATGAAGAGACAGATTACTCCCTCTATAAAGCAACTAAGAATATCAAGAGGCATATTACTTCAACCCCTCCAATCAGGAAGGACGATAGCCCATGGGCCAGAGATAATAAACAAAAAGCGGACTTATTTGCTGAACATTTGGCTGACATATTCACACCTAATCAAATTCTTGTAAACAATTCCCTTGATATTGACAATCTAAGAACAGAAAATATCACCCCTGTTACCCCAAAAGAAGTAGCTGAGTAAATAAAACAAATCTAAGACTAAAAAAAGCACCAGGTTATGACTTGATTACCACTGAAATCTTAAAGCAGTTACAGAGAAAGTGCATAGTCATGCTCACGTACCTCTTCAATGGAGCCTTTAGACTGAAACATGTTCCTGCCAGCTGGAAGGTAGCAGAAATGATCATGTTGCCTAAACCAGGCAAGCCACCAAATGATGTCAAGTCTTACAGACCTATCTCCCTGCTGCCAACCATTTCAAAGTTGTTTGAAAAACTACTTCTCAGAGATTAAGACCACTAATTCAAAATGGTAATCTTATCCCGGATTGCCAATTTGGCTTTAGACAAAAGTACTCAACCATTGATCAGGAACATCGTATTACTAATATAATAGAGCATACACTTGAAGAAAATGAAGTCTGCTCTGCAGTGGCCTTAGATGTTGCTCAAGCCTTTGACAAGATATGGCACGAAGGATTGATACACAAATTGAACAAAATACTTCCGACACAATATGTAGAGATTCTATCATCATATATCTCAGGCAGACTTTTCAGAATAAAACAGAAAAATGAATATTCTGACCTGAAAGATATAATAGCAGTAGTGCCCCAGGGTAGTGTTCTTGGCCCTATCCTTTACCTGCTATATACTAGTGATATGCCAGTACTAAAAGAAACCAGTGTAGCTACATTGGCTGACGATACTGCACCTCTTGTGGTCGGTAAAGATCAAGGAATATTTGGAAACTGACTGGTCCTTTGTGAAGAACTTTGAGAACGTTAATTCTGCATTGGATATATTTTACAAAACCCTTGACTCTGTAATAGACATGTACGTTCCCAAAGCCAAATCAATTAACTCAAAGTATCCGGAATGGTATATGGCTTCTATTATTAGGAATATAAAGAAAAAGTCAAGACTATAAGTGGAAGATACCTATGCAGAATTTAGTCATTTAAGGGCAAAAATTACAGTGGCACACAAGAATTACTTACTTAGAATTGAATCCGAAATAAAAAGGAAACTTAATAGCTTTTGGTCATACATCTCCAGGAAAAGTAAAAACTCAAGTTATCCATCGCATAAGGAATCTAATGGACGAGAATTACTAACGGGTCAAGCTATAGCGGATGGTTTTGGACAATACTTTGCAAATTCTTACCTTGCCAATCAGGTTACTCAGCCGCCTTTGCAGACACAAATATCAATTAATACTACATTAAATCTGACGCATATTAATGAATATGATGTCACTGAAGGCATAAAGAAACTGAAATCAAATTTCACAATGGGGCCAGACTTTATTCCTGCATTATTAATAAAGGATTGTGCTGCA
Source organism: Pogonocherus hispidulus (assembly GCA_963924545.1). Taxonomy (NCBI): domain Eukaryota; kingdom Metazoa; phylum Arthropoda; class Insecta; order Coleoptera; family Cerambycidae; genus Pogonocherus; species Pogonocherus hispidulus. The sequence continues at coordinate 37,426,366 of OZ004695.1, forward strand.
GTCTTAGCGGGACCCTTGACTATTATTTTCAATTTAATTTTAAAAACCGAAACCTATCCTGATATCTGGAAAACATCAAGAATTCGCTCAATTTATAAATAACGGAGATAGGCATGATATATCTAATTATAGAGCTATATCTATTATTTACAATTTTAGTAAGATTTTGGAAATTATTGTTCATGGTCACTTATACGGACATGTTAGTCAAGCCTTAGATACAAATCAACACGGTTTTGTGAGAGGGAGATCAACATCGACTAATCTTGTGTGTATTACGAATTATATCTGTAAGACTTTGGATAATCAGGGACAAGTTGATGTAATTTACACAGATTTTGCCAAAGCTTTTGATCGGTTAGATCATGGAATACTATTACGTAAGCTGGATGTGTACGGGATTTCAACAAAACTTTTGTCCCTGTTTGAGTCCTATTTAAAACATAGGACTCAATCTGTACAGTATCGAGGGTTTAAATCGGAAAACATAAACGTCGTGTCCGGTGTCCCGCAGGGATCAATTTTAGGGCCCTTATTATTTAATATATTTATTAATAACATTGCGAGTGATATTTCAGTTAATCATCTGCTTTGCGTAGACGACATGAAAATTTACGTTGAAATTAAAACGCTACATGACTGTATCCGCCTCCAGCATGCTTTGTCCGCGATTAATGGTTGGTGTATCGAAAATAATCTTCCTCTTAATATTAATAAATGTAATGTTGTCATTTTTCACGAAAAATGAACCTCTAATATATGATTACCAAATAAAGAACCAAAGCCTGGCTCGTCCCGACTATATAAAGGATTTAGGGGTTTAGAAATAGTACAGGTTTTGCCGACCCTAATACGTTAATGCTGCTTTTTAACACATTTATAAGACCTCGTTTAGAATATGCCTCGGTTGTTTGGTGCCCGCATAGTATGGTCAATAAAAATAATTTAGAAAGCATTCAACGAAAATTTTTGAAATGTATGTACTTTAGAGCTGAGGGGGTTTATCCATATCTTGGATTTCCGCAAGATATCCTTTTAGATACATTTAACTGTAAGTCACTGGAAAATCGTAGATTCATCCAGTTTTTAATATTTTTGTATAAAATCATTCATTTTAAAGTTGATAGTCCAAACATTCTGGAACGTATAATGTTTCAAATACCACGAGCAAATAGTCGTTTTTCTTCAGCCAATGTATCTGGAAACCCCTAAAGCGCTCGCCTATTTATGCTATGTGTAATAATTGCAATACCGGTGTGAAACTGGCGACTAAAGTTGGCGACTAATTTTTCCGAAGATAGCCGAATAATCATGGGCGTGCGGTACTTCGTGGGTGTTAATAAATATAAATAAAATCGTAGTAAAAGCTCACAAATAAACGAACAAAATTGCAATCATATACATATAAGGTTTCAAAAATTCGCGGACAAAGAGGGTGATTGGAATAACCCCCATAAATTTACAACAAATCAAACAACCCTAATATTTTAAAATTTCATAGTTCGACTCCCAGACGGACGATTTTCTTTATATTTCAAACAAAAATCAGAATAGCCATGGTCATTAATACCTTACCAGTTTCACGGACTCGCATGATCGTTTAGGGCGGTTAAAACCAACCCCAATACTTAAAAAATTCATACCTCGGCTCACAGACGGACGATTTTCTTTATATTTTATACAAAAATCAGATCAGCCATGGTCATTAATACCCTTCCATTTTCACGGACTCGCATGATCGTTTAGGGCGGTTAAAAACAACCCCAATAATTAAAAAATTTATAGCTCGACTCACAGACGGACGATTTTCTTTATATTTTATACAAAAATCAGAATAGCCATGGTAATTAATACCTTACCATTTTCACGGACTCGCATGATTGCTTAGGGTGGTTAAAAACAACCCCAACACTTAAAAAATTCATAGCTCGACTCACAGACAGACGGTTTTCTTTATATTTTATACAAAAATCAGAATAGCCATGGTAATTAATACCCTACCATTTTCACGGACTCGCATGATTGTTTAGGGTGGTTAAAACCAACCCCAATACTTAAAAAATTCATAGCTGGACTCACAGACGGACGATTTTCTTTATATTTTATACAAAAATCAGAATAGCCATGGTAATTAATACCTTACCATTTTCACGGACTCGCATGATTGCTTAGGGTGGTTAAAAACAACCCCAACACTTAAAAAATTCATAGCTCGACTCACAGACAGACGATTTTCTTTATATTTTATACAAAAATCAGAATAGCCATGGTAATTAATACCCTACCATTTTCACGGACTCGCATGATTGTTTAGGGTGGTTAAAACCAACCCCAATACTTCAAAAATTCATAGCTGGACTCACAGACCGACGATTTTCTTTATATTTTATACAAAAATCAGAATACCCATGGTAATTAATACCTTACCATTTTCACGGACTCGCGTGATCGTTTAGGGCGGTTAAAAACATCCCCAATACTAAAAAAATTCAGAGCTCGACTCACAGACGGACGATTTTCTTTATATTTTATACAAAAATCAGAATAGCCATGGTAATTAATACCCTACCATTTTCACGGACTCGCATGATCGTTTAGGGCGGTTAAAAACAACCCCAATACTTAAAAAATTCATAGCTCGACTCACAGACGGACGATTTTCTTTATATTTTATACAAAGATCAGATTAGCCATGGTCATTAATACCCTACCATTTTCACGGACTCGCATGATCGTTTAGGGCGGTTAAAACAACCCCAATACTAAAAAAATTTATAGCTCGACTCACAGACGGACGATTTTCTTTATATTTTATACAAAAATCAGATTAGCCATGGTCATTAATATCCTACCATTTTCACGGACTAGCACGATTGTTTAGGGCTGTTAAAAACATCCCCAATACTAAAAAAATTCATAGCTCGACTCACAGACGGACGATTTTCTTTATATTTTAAACAAAAATCAGATTAGCCATGGTCATTAATACCCTACTATTTTCACGGACTCGCATGATCGTTTAGGGCGGTTAAAAACAACCCCAATATTTAAAAAATTCATAGCTCGACTCACAGACGGACGATTTTCTTTATATTTTATACAAAGATCAGATTAGCCATGGTCATTAATACCCTACCATTTTCACGGACTCGCATGATTGTTTAGGACGGTTAAAAACAACCCCAATACTAAAAAAATTCATAGCTCGACTCACAGACGGACAATTTTCTTTATATTTTATACAAAAATCAGATTAGCCATGGTCATTAATACCCTACCATTTTCACGGACTCGCATGATCGTTTAGGGCGGTTAAAAACAACCCCAATACTTAAAAAATTCATAGCTCGACACACAGACGGACGATTTTCTTTATATTTTATACAAAGATCAGATTAGCCATGGTCATTAATACCTTACCATTTTCACGGACTCGCATGATCGTTTAGGACGGTTAAAAACAACCCCAATAGTAAAAAAATTCATAGCTCGACTCACAGACGGACAATTTTCTTTATATTTTATACAAAAATCAGATTAGCCATGGTCATTAATACCCTACCATTTTCACGGACTCCCATGATCGTTTAGGGCGGTTAAAAACAACCCCAATACTTAAAAAATTCATAGCTCGGCACACAGACGGACGATTTTCTTTATATTTTATACAAAGATCAGATTAGCCATGGTCATTAATACCTTACCATTTTCACGGACTCGCATGATCGTTTAGGACGGTTAAAACCAACCCCAATACTTAAAAAATTCATAGCTCGACTCACAGACGGACGATTTTCTTTATATTTTATACAAAAATCAGAATAGCCATGGTAAGTAACACCCTACCATTTTCACGGACTCGCATGATTGTTTAGGGTGGTTAAAACCAACCCCAATACTTAAAAAATTCATCGCTGGACTCACAGACGGACGATTTTATTTATATTTTATACAAAAATCAGATCAGCCATGGTCATTAATACTCTACCATTTTCACGGACTCGCATAATCGTTTCGGGCGGTTAAAACCAACCCCAATACTTAAAAAATTCATAGCTCGACTCACAGACGGACGATTTTCTTTATATTTTATACAAAAATCAGAATAGCCATGGTAAGTAATACCCTACCATTTTCACGGACTCGCATGACTGTTTAGGGTGGTTAAAATCAACCCCAATACTTAAAAAATTCATAGCTGGACTCACAGACGGACGATTTTCTTTATATTTTATACAAAAATCAGATCAGCCATGGTCATTAATAACCTACCATTTTCACGGACTCGCATAATCGTTTAGGGCGGTTAAAACCTACCCCAATACTTAAAAAATTCATAGTTCGACTCACAGACGGACGATTTTCTTTATATTTTATACAAAAATCAGAATAGCCATGGTAATTAATACCTTACCATTTTCACGGACTCGCATGATACTTTAGGGTGGTTAGAAACAGCCCCAATATTTCAAAAAATCTGCTGTAATCATGGATGTTTGTGTATGTTAAGGGGGGGTGGGAGCTCAATAAGCCCAAGAGGCTGCAAGTGCGGTGGTGTAAGAACCGCCCCCCTCGGAAACAGAAAAAAAAAATAATATGGTAGGTACACTTGCATAATTTTAAAGGTACACAAACTGAAATAGATTTTTAGAAAAAGTTTTTTACGGCGAAGGCGCGTATTGTTGACAATATGGTATAAAATTGTACCAGTGAACTTCATTCCTTTCCTTCTTACTTATTTAAGGCACACTGCTAATAGCAGTTTGGAATATCCTTTTCAATGTTCGATTTGGTAAAACGTTTCAAAACGTTTTTACGAATAAGTGACTTGTACTAATTAAAAACTGGTATATGTTCGACATAATTCACACATATTGCCACGTATTATAAAGCCTCGCAAATTTAAACATTGTTGGTGAAAACCTCTTTGGCAATATTTACAACCAATAACGTCGTTAGGATCTTTTTGTTTAACATTTCTCCCGCATAGTAAGCATAGTAAATGCGTATCACGTGATTTAGATAGTATCATTTTTTTAATATACTCCCTGTAATTGTTCATGTCACGAATGTCTGTTAGAGGCTGCTTCTTTACGATCTGTTCACTAAAATACACAATAAAAGCGCCGCAGTTGAAACTGTCCATTTGCTTGATGTGTTTTTTTTTCTGATATTTGTATTTTATTTATGTCAATTTGAGCTAAAGGACACACTAGGTTATATTCGTTAAAAAACGTTTTTAATTTATTTAAATACTTGACGCTGTTTTTAGAATATGATCTAAGTGGATTTAGCAAAGTAAATGTTTGATTTATTAAATCAAGGTAACAGAGAATCCAGTGATTTCTGTTAATTAAAACTGGCATGAGTACATTAGGTTTTTTAAGTAAAATTGTTTTCACAAACACTGAAGTTACATTATCGCCATTAAATATTAACGAAGATACTTCGCAAGGTATTAGTTGATATGATACCTCATTATTCGTTTCTATGATTAAATTTATTGATACATCAATTATAAAGCTAGTAATCCATTGTGGAGGAGTTAGGGACATAAAATCCGATATTAGTATTTCCTTTACAGGACAGTATACGATGTTTTCAAACATACATACGGTATATCCATAGACTTAATAAGAGGAGACCTCACGGTTCATTCATAAATAACCTTTTGTTTTGTATCAATCATTTGCAATGTGTATGACAAAGAATACCGAGAGAAAGAACGGCAAAATTCCGACTCCGTGCGGCGTTGCAAAAGTTTTGGGAGAACTTGCTTCCGACGCCAAAGGCGTACTGTTTTTGGAAGGGTTGGGTATGATAATAAAACATCAAAAAGGGAATTTTAAGAAAATCACTAGGTACTATACATTACAACAGCAAAAGCTTGTGAGATTAGAAATTAAATTAGTATTGGAGTTTTAATGTAGGGAATATGAATTGAAACTTGAACACTTAAAATTCTGAATTAAGTAAAGGTGGTATACCTACTACATTACAAAAGCTTATATATACAGTAGTGTAAAAAAGTATTTTTCAGTTTTTCAAAGATACCCAAACTCTGTATACAGGGTTCAATTACATTTAAAAGTGAAATATAATTTAAAATAAGAAAGATGTACTTGCTGTTAGTTTTTAATTCAACTTTTTGTTTCAAGTTATTTGACTTACTGTTTTCAAAATAACTCTTAAAAGCCTGATAATGGTGATTTTCTCTTAGATTAGTATAAAGGATACCTTTAAAAATTACCTTGGTTACTGATTTTAATTTTTGTGTGCAAACGTTGCATGTTGGCTTCACACTTACCAAACATTATAGGTTTTTTAATTTGTTATGCAGCAAAGTGCTGAATGATGTCTTAGCTTCTTGCTTGGATTCTTGTTTTGACCATATTTAAGTATGTGTGTGGTAACTCCAAAAACTAATGCTCAAGTACGAAGAAATGCTCAACTGGGGAGTTACTAATTTTATTCATGTCATGTTTCTTTTTTAACACAACACCTGACCACAATGGAAAATATGGCATATTTCCTGTGCACAATAGGCACATATTCGATTTTAATAAATTCCTCAGTTGAATATAAATACAAGAGAAAATTTTTATTTATTTGTAAAAACTTTTTAAAGTTTATAATCTAATATTCTGATAGTTTCTGATTTAAGTTTATGATTTTTGATTTACGAATTTTCTTCTTAATTTAATTACTGCTAGATTAACATTACTTATAGGGAAACAATATTATTTTCCGTATTTTTTGGTACAATAATACGTAGGTATTCATTTCAATTAAATACCTAGTTGAGTTTCCACGACATCAAGAATTTTGTATATTTTTTTGCGTGCGCAATAGGTTTTACATAGTACTTACCTACATCTAGTGTAGTGTAACGTTTTTTATTTTATATTGACGCAAAACCAATAATGTTATATAAGAAGAAACATACACCGGCTTCGATAATGGAGGCCATTGTTAACTGCATTCGTTCGATTCGGCCTTTTTGCTGCTTTGATGAATTAACCACAATAAACCAAAATGATGATTTCTATAAAGAAATATGACATAGACACGAAGATTATTTCAAAAATCAATTAGCACCAGCAGGGGTCAAGGAGGCCAGTTACAAGCCACTGACTCCAGGAGAATAGCTGAGTGGGCTGTGGCAATCCCACTAGGAAGCTTTTCTCAAGACCGTCCGTGCGTGGTGAAGAGCCACATCCTGCTCGAGGTGGCCCTGCTGACGACTAAACACGGCGGATCTAGACGAGGAAGGTCGATAAATTCCCCCAAGTCAGGATGTATGCGACCCGTGTCCGTGGCCGAATGGCACCGGGGTAATAGGTGTCTCTAACGGGGCCTCTAGAATACCGGGCAACCTTCTAGAGTATCCTTGCCTTGCCACAGCAATGCGGGGCTCTGCTGTGGTGGACTTGAATATCCCTTGCTACTCGTGGGACTTTTATGGAAGACGTAGTAACTAACCAAAAACAACCTAACGAGGGAGGTCAAACCCTCGACCCTCCCCAGGCAACTGGGGAACCTATGGAGATCGGGATTAATCCGACTCCCATTGAAAGCCCGATCCCATCGGATCAGGAGAGGAGGCTGCTACAGTCTCCGACACCTGAGACTGGAGGAGAAGGCAATCTAGGGGATGAGACATCTACATCTGTAGACAAACTCTCCCTTAAAAGAAGACGACTAGGAGGAGCCGCAAGGAAGCGCCTAAGTCGTTTGCTTAAGAGCGGAGTGCCTTACCAAACCGCCTTAAGTAATGTGCTGAACCAGCCGAAACTTGATCCTCAGCAGGAGGTAGGTAACCAGTCCTCCTCTCTGCCAGTGGGAACGAGCAAACGCATGCGTTCAGATGGTAGTTCACCGGATCTGGGAGCCAAGAGAGCCCGGGAAGGTGAATATACCAAACCATCATTCAAGGCTGTAACAGAGGGAATTAGGGTGGGAATTATCCACCCCGCGTACCCCGAAATGGCCTTGACCAACAACCAATTAGGAACTCTGCAGAGGGCGATAATGTCACCTGTAGATGAACTACCAGATGATGGACCTCAGGTGAGATTCCAGAGCTGCACACATCGACCTGGATGGCTTCTCACCACCTGTGTGGATCAGACGAGCGTCTCGTGGTTGGAGAGCACAATAAAGCATCTTCAGCCGTGGGAAGGAGCTCGTCTTCAAACCGTACAGGGTGAGGATTTACCTAAACCACATATATATGTGGCCTATATACCGGATGAAGCCGACAAACGGCTCACATCGGACATAGTTCTCAGCAGGCTGAGAAAAATGAACCATGGCTTGAATACCCGGGAGTGGAAAATACTACACCGGGAAGAGTCTGGCCCAGGGCAGGTCTGGACATTCTCGACTGAAGAGGGGTCTAAGGTAGCTCTGGAAGGGCTGAACAATCAGCCCTGCTTTGGTTTTGGGCAGGTGCAATTCCGCCCAAAAATCAACAAAATCAAAGGGGTAAAGGGGAAAGAACCCGCCCCAACAACTAAAAGGTCGGAGGATGAACCACCAACCTCGAGGGGCAAATCTAAAATGCACTCCACTGGTGGAAAATTTCCCCGACTCAAACCACTTGGGAAAGGAAAATCCATCCCAAACAAACCTCCTCTTCGGAAGAGTGGATCAAAACCGCCATCCGGAAAGAAGGGTAAACCGCCCTCCCCCAAACCCAAACCAAGCACCTAAACCCCATTTCCTATCCAAGTTTCCCCTCTTTATAACCTTCTTTCCATCCAATAACCCATCCCCTCCCCCTGATGTCTACTACTACTACATACATCAGGTGCCTACAGGCGAACATTCAACATGCCAAGGCTGCGACGTATGTCCTTGGAAAAAGATTCCAGGACGAGCAAATTGACATTGCTCTCATTCAAGAACCCTGGACCAGTAATACAGGCCGAGTAACCGGACTAGGTAACACCTCTGGAAAGGTAATAGTGATGGGATCTGAAGCCAGACCCAGAGCTTGTATCTGGATCAGAAACAATATTAACTATTTTGTACTTACAGGTTACTGCACCCCGGATGTCGTAGCCATCCAACTATCGATCCGAATGGGGGAGAGCAGGGGGAATATAATCCTCTGCTCGGCTTACTTTCCGGGCGATAGGGATGCTGGTCAACCTCCTCCATCTGCAGTGCGGGATTTAGTCGCCTTCAGTAGGAGAAACAATGTTCACCTGGTCATCGGATGTGATGCGAATTCCCACCACACGGCTTGTGGCAGCACAGACATTAACCAAAGAGGTGAGTCACTATTTGATTATATATTAGGTGAAGGGCTAATGGTAAACAACATTGGTTCAGAACCAACCTTTATCACTAGAAATAGGAGAGAGGTACTAGATCTCACCATCAGCTCAAATCTTTTGAGCAATAAGATAACTGACTGGAAGGTATCTTCTGAACCATCATGTTCAGACCATAAACACATTCTATTTAATATAGAAACGGGGCCTAGGCCCATGGTGAAATATAGGGACCCGAGAAGCACAGACTGGGGCGAGTACAAACGATCGGTCCAGTCACGACTTCAAGGTACCCTGACCACTATAAATAATCGTGACGAGATAGAGATTGCGACGGAACAAATTCGGAACGCTCTTATAGCAGCTTATCACGAAAACTGTCCACTTAAGACCAAAAAAGATAATAGAGGCACATCTTGGTGGAACAAAAAACTGGAAAAAATGAGGAAAGAAGTTCGACGCCTCTTTAATCGAGCTAAAGTTTCGGGCGCCTGGGCTCCATATAGATCCGCATTAACGGACTATAATAAAGAAATAAGAAGGGCAAAAAGGGAATCTTGGAGGAAGTTCTGCGAGAGTATATCTGATTTACCTAGCAGTACGAGAATCCACAAGATCCTTTCTAGAGATCCGGCAAGGGAATTTGGGTCGATAAAACGACCTGATGGAACCTTCACGAACTCTGGAAGGGAAACCTTGGAGCTTTTGTTACAAAACCACTTCCCAGGTAGTTTGATTTTGGATAACCAGCAACTACCACTACCAGAAGGCCGATTTAAACGACCTAACCAAAATGACTGGATGGTGGCCAGGAAGGTTATCACAAGACCAGCTATTGAGTGGGCTATCAAATCTTTTCAGCCATTCAAATCACCCGGTGAGGATGGTGTGTTTCCAGCTCTGCTCCAAAACGGACTGGAAATCATCATACCGTTTCTTATTAGACTATTCAGAGCTAGTCTGGCATGGAGCTATATACCATCCAGTTGGTCCGCAGTGAGGGTGGTATACATACCTAAAATAGGTCGAATAGACCTATGCCCCAAATCGCTCAGACCTATTAGCCTGACATCATTTCTGTTGAAAAGTCTGGAAAAGGTACTGGACGGACATATTAGGACGAGTGTGTTAAGCATTCATCCTCTTAATACCCACCAGTATGCCTATCAAACCGGCAAGTCAACAGAGCTAGCCCTCAACAACTTAGTCGCTAAAATCACCCAATCCCTGCAGAGTAGGCAAATTGCAGTGGCGGCCTTTCTTGACATTGAGGGAGCGTTTAACAATGCACTGCCTAACTCCCTATATACAGCTGTCACTGCTAGGGGAGTCGACCCAACCATAAGTGGCTGGATTCGGGCTATGTTAGAAAATAGAACTATAACGACGTCCCTTCAGGAAGAAACGGTCAGATTTAGGGCCGCAAGAGGGTGTCCACAAGGGGGGTTCTTTCCCCCCTACTTTGGTCACTGCTTGTGGATGACCTGCTGGCCATACTTTTTGTGTGGGAGGTTGAGATTCAAGCATATGCGGACGATCTAGTCATTTTAATCAGAGGAAACTCTGAAGAGGGAATTTCCCTCACCCTCCAAGAGGTACTAGAGACAGTACTGAGTTGGTGTAAGAGGGAGCAGATGTCTGTAAACCCTCACAAAACGGTAATTGTACCCTTTACCAAGAAAAGAAAGCTGGACAACTTAAGACCTCCCTCCTTACTTGGTGAAATAATTCCATTTGCGGAGGTAGCAAAGTATCTGGGTGTAGTACTGGATAAGTCGCATAATTGGAACTCCCATCTGGAAAAAATGATCCACAAGGCACGACTGTCCTTATGGACTTGTCGAAGAATTTGTGGGAAATCTTGGGGCACTGGACCCAAACAAATATATTGGCTGTATGTGACGGTCATACGACCCATGATTGCATACGGCTCCATAGTTTGGTGGTCCAAAGGACTACAACAAAGGACCAAAATCAAACTCTCTGGTTTACAGAGACAAGCCTGCCTGGCCATAACTGGAGCAATTAGCTCCACACCGTCAGCAGCTCTGGAAACCCTACTGGACCTACCTCCTCTTCATATATATTTGGAGAGAGAGGCCAGATGGGCAACATACAGACTAAAGCAGGCAGCTTTTAACATGCCGCAGTCTGACACCATGGAGCGCAATAGGCTGCTGGATGACATGGAAAGTCACAGTATCCTGGAGATGATTTCAGATGTCATGCCTGCAAAGACCAACCTTGAACTGCCCTTTCATATTCTCTTCCCAGGAAGAGATGAATGGGATCGGAATAAGGCTGACCTATTAAGGGCAGATAGTTGTTGGTTTACAGACGGATCCAAAACACCCATGGGAGTTGGAGCCGGAGTATAATGTGGAAAATACGAAGACGGCACGAGAGAATTAATCAAGTCGTCCAGTTCTGACAGTAGTGACAAATAATGTAATATGGTTTCAGTTTTACTTCTCTCAATATAAAGTTAGTGAGCAAATGTGTTGTTTAATGAGTTACTCACACCAGGGCAACGTATTAGTTTAATTATTAATATCATTTTGGTGCCGAAACCAGGGACCTTTAAATAAGCATTTGTGTCAATGGAGAGACGTAATATTCGGGAGCAATGGAGTTACAGTTCAAGAAAACGTGCCGTGCTCAAATTACAAAACTGATAAAATCATCTGAAGAATTATTAACGCAAACTGTGAGTGTTGAAGACTTGTGTGTCATGATAGACAGATTAAAAGTGGCTCAAAATAATTTAAAAGAAGCAAATGATAAAGCAATGGCTTTTGTTAAACCAGATAAGCTGGAGGAGGAGTTCGAGTCTATCCTAGAGTACAACGACAGGCTGGCAATAGCTATGTCAAAACTACAACACCGGCTAGGCAGAGTCAGCGAAGAAGCGGAACGAGCGGCTTCAAAGAGCGACGGAGGACGTCGTGCATCAGTGCAGTCCCAGAGGCAGGTATTAGGTAGCGGAGAAATGCCAGCAAACACGGTGAGACTACCTAAATTAAATTTAAAAACGTTCAACGGGGATCTGCATGAATTTATTCCGTTTTGGGAACAATTTAAAAGTGCCGTTCACGAAAATAACACGTTGGACAGTGCAGCGAAATTTAATTATTTAAAATCGGTCCTAAATGGTAGGGCATTAGAGACCATTAACGGGTTGACTCCAACGGAGGCATGCTATAAAGACGCAATTGATATGTTGCGTGATGAATACGGTAATAAGGACAGAATTATAGACAGTTACATTCAACAGTTGATCAATTTAAATCCGGTAAAAGGAAGAAATGATGTGTCCGGTTTGCGAAAATTATACAATACAACCGCGTCGGTTACGCGTTCATTAAAAGCTTTGGGTATTTCTTCAGAAAAATACGGACTGATGGTAAAAACCATTTTGATGAAATCATTACCTTTTCAATTAAAGGTTGAGTTTAACAAAGCAACCGATACGGACTCTGACTCCGATGGATCAGAAAAGGGTCAGACTGCAGCTAGTATAAACTATAATTCGCAAATAGAAAATCTTTTAAAGTTTATAAAACGCGAACTAGACTCTGTGGAATCGGCTCAAGCTACTTCAGGAAAATCCAGCAGTTCAACACATGAGGAGCGTAAAATAAAAAGCAGTGGCGCTTATCCGAGAACGGTTTCCGGTCTTTTCGCGAGTGCAACAGACAATTGTATATTTTGTGACACTAATACGCATCCCACGATTAAATGTCGAAATAAAAAATTGAACATTGTGAACAAACGAGAAATCTTAAAAAAGAATTCGTTGTGTTATAAATGTACTAAACCGAATCACATGGCGCGTGATTGTAAAAATACTAAATTAGTGTGTCGAAATTGTAATGGAAAACATGTCACGGTTATGTGCGATCCTGATTTTAAAAAACGGTTAAACGACAATAAAAAAAACAATGATAATGATACTAATGAGACTCAATCTACTTCGAGTTTAATAACGAATGGTACTTTCGGTGAGATACTATTACAAACGGCTTTCGCGTATATATCGCCAACAAACAATGACTGTTCGAATAATGAAAGCTTGATTCGCCTTGTGTTAGATGGAGGTAGTCAGTTGACATTTATAAAAAAAGTTTAAGTAAAAGCTTAAAATTAAAAGTGATCGGTACCCACAAGTTATCAATAAATCCTTTCGGGTCCAAGCAAAAGGGACCATCTAAACAATTTAATAAAGTAGAATTATATATGCGAAGTCAATACACAAAACATTATATAAAATTACATGCCATCGAGGTTCCAGAGATATGTTTTGATGCACTAAAATCACCTCCAACTAATATTAGAGAATTGAAGAATTATCAGTTAGCTGATGCAAAAGTTGGAAGAAACGAACCTAAAAATGTAATATCAATGCTCATAGGCGCCGACCACTACTGGACATTAGTGACTGGGGAAATTGAGAAAATAACTGATAATATGACTGCAGTGAATACGATGTTAGGTTGGACTATTCATGGACCAGTGCCTGCAGACGTTTATACTGTAAGTTTAAATATCGCTACTGTACTTCGCACAAATGTGGAAGAAGAAATGTTGAATATTAAAAATTTTTGGGATTTGGAAACAATTGGAATAGAAAATCCAAATAACGTAAATGGAGAATTGAATGAGAAATTCACTGAGCAGTTTTGCAAGGAACATATCAGATTTCGAAATGACCGATACGAAGTGAAATTGCCATGGAAAAATGAAGACGTAAAACTAATTGATAATTACGATCAAGCACTTATGAGGGTAAAGTCTCTAATGAAAAGGTTAATGAAAAATTCTAAATTACTTGAATATGATAAGGCAATAAGAAATTATATGGAGACAGATTTTGCTGAGAAATCGCCTGCTATTCAAAATGACAATAAAACATACTTTATGCCACATAGACCTGTATACAGAGAAGATAAGGAAACTACGAAGATTCGCGTCGTATTTGATGCTTCGTCTCATTCACCAGGATTTTCATCTTTGAATGAGAATCTATGTTCAGGGGACAACTTAATTCCAGAGTTAATAAAATTACTGTTAAATTTTCGTATCGGATGTGTTGCTATGTGTGCAGACATAGAAAAGGCGTTTCTGCAAATCATGTTAACAGAAAAGGATCGAGACTCCCATAGTTTTCTTTGGTATCGAGAAAAAATAACAGATAAATCCAGTTTATCAGAAATTGTAAATTATAGAATGAAAAGAGTTACATTTGGGGTAACTACAAGTCCATTTCTCTTGACAGCTACAATCAAAAAACATTTAGCTGAACAAGCATCTGTATTTGAAGAAACGTGTCAAATACTTGGAGAATCATTTTACGTTGATGACCTTGTATTAGCTGTAAATTGTGAAAAGGAAGCCGATAAAATTTATAACGAAGCAACTAAGATAATGAGTTCTGCAAAAATGAATTTACGAAAATGGGTCAGCAACAGTAACAGTCTTACGAATATTTTTAAAGCAAAAAATATGGGAAACTCATCCTCCTGTCCAAAAATACTTGGTGTTGTATGGTATACTGTCCAAGATGAGTTAGGGTTGAATTTAGAACCAATAATTAACTATTTAAACCAAGACATCATGATTACAAAGAGAAGTGTTTTGAAAACCATTTCAAGACTATACGATCCTTTTGGAATTTTAGGTCCGTATATTATACAACCAAAAATCTTGATGCAAGAAATATGGAAAAGAAAATTGGACTGGGATGATTTGTTACCTGACGCTCTACAGACCGAATGGCTTCGATGGGTCTCAGACATAGAACATTTAAGTGAATTCTCTATAACTAGATGTGTAGCACCTAATTCACAAGTAAAGGTACAGCTACATGTTTTTGCAGATGCAAGCCCGCATGCTTATGGAGCTGTGGCCTATGTAAGAGTACAGAGTGGTGAAAATTGTAGATCGAATATATTTATATCAAAGTGCCGAGTTGCACCTATAAAGACTACAAGTCAAGATGAATTATCTTTACCAAGACTTGAGTTAACTGCAGCTGTCTGTGCTGCAAGATTGCAGAAATATATTGTATCCAATACCAAATTGTCTGTAGAAGCAATATATCTTTGGACGGATTCTAAAATAACACTGCATTGGATTACTAGTAAACCAGAACGATGGAAACCTTACGTTTGTAATCGAGTTCGAGAAATACAGTCCTTAACTAAACAAAGTTGTTGGAGACATTGTCCAGGTACAGATAACCCTAACCCTGCAGAAAGCAGGTAAAAAATGCGAAAGGAAAAAACAAAACACATGGAGTATTAACGAGTGAAGAAATAAAATTAGCTGAGATATACTGGCTGAAGTATGTTCAGGAAAATAGTTTTACGGAAGAGGTACATTGTTTGAGGAATAACGTACCACTGAATAAAAATTCTACTATTTTAACATTATCACCTTTTTTGGATGATGATAAGTTGATGAGGCTTGGAGGAAGACTACAAGAATCTGCTTTTCTTTATGAGACAAAACATCCAGTTATTTTGCCAAAATCAAGTATCTGGGTGGAACGAATAATTCAACAATCGCATGAGAAACTTCATCATGGTGGTGTTAACCTGGTACTTGCGGATCTTCGAAAAAATTATTGGATCATTAAGGCTAGACAAAAAATAAAGTCCATTCTAAGTAAATGTATTATATGCAGAAAATATCGTGGCAAACCAGCTAATGTAGAATTTGCTCCCTTACCTAGAAGTCGGATTTTAGAAGGCAGAGCCTTTCAAGTCGTTGGCACGGATTTTGCAGGCCCACTTTATGTAAAAGAAGCAGACCAGTCGAAAAAGGTGTATATTATGCTTTTTACCTGTGCTGTAACAAGAGCACTGCATTTAGAGTTGGTAATGAATGTTTCCACAGAAAGCTGCTTAAGAGGGTTAAGAAGATTTATGGCAAGGAGAGGTGTACCCAGAACCATATATTCAGATAATGCCAAATCATTTAAAAGAACCGCTCTTGAGTTCGCAGAATTGAACCAAATCCTTCAGCAGCAAGAAGTACAGGCCAGCGTATTGGGAAATCGCATTGATTGGAAATTTATCGTAGAAAGAGCTGCTTGGTGGGGTGGATTCTGGGAACGGATGGTTAAAACTGTGAAGGATGCATTGAAATTGAGTATAGGAAAGGCTACATTAAATTTTGATGAATTACAAAACCATTCTGACAGAAATTGAGGCTACTATAAATTCAAGACCATTGACTTACATAGACGATAATCCAAATAGTTTTGTATTAACTCCTGAAAAATTTCTAATTGGTGACTCAAGTTCAAACCTTACAGAAAGTGTCCCTTACAAAACACTTGGCAAAACCGATTTGTTAAAGAAATTAAAACTCAGAGAATTAATGCTAAATAAATTTTGGAAGAAATGGTCAGTAGATTATTTGCAACAGTTGAGATCGGCTCATCACTCAAATGTAAAACAAAGTTCAAGTTTGAAGGAAGATGATATATGCTTATTACACGATCAGAATACCCCCAGAGTACTGTGGAAATCAGTAAGAATAGTTAAGACTTTTACTGGTAGAGATGGGAAGACTCGTGCTTGTGAGGTTAAATTACCGAATGGTAAAATATTAAGACGACCTGTACAGCTGCTTTATCCATTGGAGTTGGAAGCCACCGAAAAAGTACTCCGTACTCCGGGGCCCGAGGATGTGGAAAATACGAGGACGGCACGAGAGAATTAATCAAGTCGTCCAGTTCTGACAGTAGTGACAAATAATGTAATATGGTTTCAGTTTTACTTCTCTCAATATAAAGTTAGTGAGCAAATGTGTTGTTTAATGAGTTACTCACACCAGGGCAACGTATTAGTTTAATTATTAATATCATATATAGTTGCAACCCAACGGTGAAAATATCCTCATCCCTTGGCAGTTATGCAACTATATTTCAGGCAGAAATTTATGCCATCGAATTGTGTGTACAGAGGCTGGAACAAAGGCAACTTACACGCAAATCGATAAAAATCTTCTCAGACAGCCAAGCAGCTCTTAAAGCTCTTGGTTCCTACCGTTGCAACTCAAAAACGGTATGGAGCTGCCAGCAGGCACTTGCTCAATTCAGCAGGAAAAATAGAGTAACTCTGGTCTGGGTCCCAGGCCATTCTGGCCATGAAGGGAATGAGGCAGCCGACTCTCTAGCTAGGGAGGGTGCTGCTTCTGAATTTGTCGGACCAGAACCGGTGCTTGGCATATCCTCGAGTACTGCCAAAGCAACGCTCCTGACCCGGGCTGAGGAGCAAATCCTCCAGTACTGGCAGGAACTACCACGATTAGTTCATTCGGAGGCGTTTATAATAAACCCTTCAAAAACAAGAACTAAAAAACTTCTAGAGTTAAGCAGGTTTCACCTACGAACTCTAATTGGCCTATATACGGGCCACTGCCGTTTAAAATATCATCTGTGCAAATTCGGCCTAGCAGAAGATGCTGAGTGCCGCCTATGCTTAGAAGATGATGAAACGGCAGAACACATATTGTGCACCTGCCCCGCTGGGGAAAGGATCAGATACTCATTATTTGGCAAAGGACAACTTCTGCCAGAGGATCTGAACAAATTCTCACCCAATAAGGTGATCAGCTACATTAAGAAGCTGGACCTGTTGGGTGAAATATAAGTAGGTGTGAGCCACAATAGACCACATGGTCGCGGTGGAGGGTCTGGTTTTCGGCCCACTCACTTTTGAACCTAACCTAACCTAGCACCAGCAGAAGGAAGCGCGAGCAACTGTAGCTTATCGTCAGTAGGTAATATGTCTGATATGACCTTTTGTCAAGCTGTAAGTTCAACACCAGTAATGAATTTATGATCGAATAGTAACAGTAATTGTAGCGCTGACGACGTTTTTGGAAATGATGCGAAAATTTGTGCGAATGATAGCCAATCTTTTGGACGTAAAATTTCGTCCCCAACTACGGATATGGCATCAGACACATATTCACAGGATTGTGAAGAATTTTCTATTTCCAATGTAAATATAACGAACGAAAGTTGTTCCGTCCCAGGTCCCATAAAAAATTTATCACCAATAGGTTCTGAGAGCAATACGTTGCCCCCTAATTGCATTAACGTTGGGTACGATTTGTCGATGTATAATTACAAAGATTGCAAAACAGTAGAGGGAAAGTTCATATTAGAAGCCAATATTTGGAACATTTTGCTTAAAAATGGGAAGCTTGTTCAAAAGTATTACCCATATGTTATTAAAAATAGAATAAACAAACATGTAAATAATACCTGCATTGTTATCATCAAATTTGTTAGGTACCTGAAAAATAATGTAAAAATTTATGCACAATGCAAGCATCCGAAATGCAAAAAATTCTTGTTACTTGTACAAAACCAGTGCGTGGAAGCAAAAAATTCTTGTTACTTGTACAAAACCAGTGCGTGGAAGTTTGTAGTCCAACAATTAATTATAACGATAGAGAAAATTTAACATCGTTTGTAAAAGGAATTGAAAGATATATTGCTAAAAGTGAACTACAAAACTGCAAACCAAGTTTTTTCAAATCTAAAAACATTTTAAAAGCGAATAAGAGGCTTATTAAGAGTGGAAATTTACAGGGGATTAAATCAGATTGTGTCCTAAGAAAAATAAGATGTGAGGGAAAGGCAAAGTGGGACAGACGTGAAAACGATATACTAGATTTGATTGCCATGCAGATGGATCACAAAGAATACATCAGAGAAATAAGTTTTCCATTTACGGTTCAACTTTACAGTGTGAAGCAAATAGCCATAGCACTAAAGGAAATCAGTGGCAAAGGTATACCACTGCTGCATTTCGATGCTACAGGTGGACTGATGCGCAAACCTTTAAAACGAATGAAAAGAATTTTTTTGTACAGTGGTGTCATAAGAGTCCAAAGTAGTAAGCGAGTAATTGATATCTTCGATATAATTTTCAGCGAACATAATTCTAAATCAATTTCCAAAGGTTTGGTCGGTTTTAGGGATTTTTGTAAGGAAAATAAAGTATGGCCCATTTTTTCTGGAGTAGTAACCGACTTTTCTTTTGCTATTATACACGCCGTCTTAGAATCATTTAATAATCAAACCCTTGCAGATTATTTAAACGTCTGTATGGAAGTGTGCACTAGTAACGATTTAGGAATCCTTAAAACAAAGTCAACAATTCACTTGTGTTGTGCACACTTTTTAAAGATGATATCGAATGACGTCAACAAGAACATGATAACAAGAAATGACAGGAAATTTCTGAAAGAAAGTATGGCGTACGGTATCATGCTAAGTGATTTTGAAATGGCTTGTTATTGGTTGAAAAACTTGGTTTGTGTATTAAATGAAAAATTTGAAAGTGATGTATTTAAAGAAGCTTATAAATCTTTAATTGATATGTGTACAGACTGTGCTGGAACTGAGGATAATCTTTTGAATGAAGCAAATAATTTAGAAAATCACGAAAAAATCGTGAACGAAAAATTTCTACCCTTGTATAAATCCAGTCCGTTTTATTTGAAATTTAAGGAAATAATGAACAGCTGCGAGAAAAGAACAAGTAATGTCTCCAAGGAAAGTAATCGGTTATATAACAGACCCTTACTAGAACTAATCTTGATTAAATATATGCCATATTTTCCATTGTGGTCAGGTGTTGTGTTAAAAAAGAAACATGACATGAATAAAATTAGTAACTCCCCAGTTGAGCATTTCTTCGGACACTGAAAGACAAACATTTTAAACAATGAAAGTAATTTAAAGTGTTCTAGATTCGTCAGGAAATTACGAAGTGCAGTTCTCTCGAAATATATAGAACACGATTTCAATATTGGAAAATCGAGACTTACTAGATGAGGCCGACCTGTCGTTTTACAATCCAGCCAAAGAGCGAAAGAGACTTGGGCTAAACAAATAAAACCGAAAAATACATACTTCTTGGGCAAATATCTCAAAAAGCAGAACACTTTACAGAAGAAGGATTCCACTATAAATGTTGTGGGTACGGAAACTTTAGATTCCAATAAATGTATTTACTGCGGGTTTGGAAGACTCAACGTAACTGTAGACTGGGTGGAATGCGATAAGTGTGATCGTTGGGTACATCAAGCCTGCGAAGATATCGATAATTTTGAGAACTCTTTTTATTGCAAACTATGTCGTGCAAGTCCCACTCTAGCCGAACTTGGAACCGATGACTCACTTACCGAAAATATGTTTCCTAAAATAGGATTGCCTAATGCGACAATGGCAAAACCCCTAGAATTGTTGCCCAATGGTTTAGTCAACGACATACTGTACTATACCACACTTTCGTCTAAAAAGGGATATACCCATAGATTTATAAGACAAGGGAGATGTAATTGTTTACATTTTAATGCAATTAGAGAACCCCTTGTTTACTCTTTATCTGGTCAACTGCAAGGTCTACTTTATGATTGTACGAAAAACTGTTGCCAAACTGTCAATTGTGTAATTTATATTTTCACATTTAAACTATCATGATTATGGGTGAAGGTTAAAATATTACATTAAAATATTTTTCCGTTTCCTAGTTAAGTAGATAAATCATATTTTGTTAAAAACGTTGCGATAAAAACTAACTTCATTACGCAAAAATGGAATGAACAGGCATCATTGCTCCCTACTCAAATCCGCATGATCATTGATACCGGTAACAAGCACGTGAATCGTAGTATTTTATAGTATTTCTTTTGTGCGGTGTTGCTGGCAGTCGGAATTTTGCTTTTGTGAATTTTTCAGTGTTTTTCGTAAGGATTTTATTACTATTCTTCAGAAAATGATGCGTCAGTGTCAAGTGTATGGAAAAGTGAATTCTTTATATTCAAAACTGTCTTTCCACAGGTAAATTTTGCCAAGTTTTGTTTTGTTAATCGGTCGCTATATTTGTGACGCCATATTTACGAATTTTCAGGGGCGTGCTGGTTGGCTTCCTTATCATTTTACGGAATATAGTATGTATATATATACTATATTATATTATGGAATTGCTTTTGCTATTTTTTAAAATATGGCTGATGTGTTAGTTTTTGGAGTTACCTACACACATACTTAAATATGGTCAAAACAAGAATCCAAGCAAGAAGCTAAGACATCATTCAGCACTTTGCTGCATAACAAATTAAAAAACCTATAATGTTTGGTAAGTGTGAAGCCAACATGCAACGTTTGCACACAAAAATTAAAATCAGTAACCAAGGTAATTTTTAAAGGTATCCTTTATACTAATCTAAGAGAAAATCACCATTATCAGGCTTTTAAGAGTTATTTTGAAAACAGTAAGTCAAATAACTTGAAACAAAAAGTTGAATTAAAAACTAACAGCATGTACATCTTTCTTATTTTAAATTATATTTCACTTTTAAATGTAATTGAACCCTGTATACAGAGTTTGGGTATCTTTGAAAAACTGAAAAATACTTTTTTACACTACTGTATATATAAGCTTTTGTAATGTAGTAGGTATACCACCTTTACTAATTCAGAATTTTAAGTGTTCAAGTTTCAATTCATATTCCCTACATTAAAACTCCGATACTAATTTAATTTCTAATCTCACAAGCTTTTGCTGTTGTAATGTATAGTACCTAGTGATTTTCTTAAAATTCCCTTTTTGATGTTTTATTATCATACCCAACCCTTCCAAAAACAGTACGCCTTTGGCGTCGGAAGCAAGTTCTCCCAAAACTTTTGCAACGCCGCACGGAGTCGGAATTTTGCCGTTCTTTCTCTCGGTATTCTTTGTCATACACATTGCAAATGATTGATACAAAACAAAAGGTTATTTATGAATGAACCGTGAGGTCTCCTCTTATTAAGTCTATGGATATACCGTATGTATGTTTGAAAACATCGTATACTGTCCTGTAAAGGAAATACTAATATCGGATTTTCTGTCCCTAACTCCTCCACAATGGATTACTAGCTTTATAATTGATGTATCAATAAATTTAATCATAGAAACGAATAATGAGGTATCATATCAACTAATACCTTGCGAAGTATCTTCGTTAATATTTAATGGCAATAATGTAACTTCAGAGTTTGCGAAAACAATTTTACTTAAAAAACCTAATGTACTCATGCCAGTTTTAATTAACAGAAATCACTGGATTCTCTGTTACCTTGATTTAATAAATCAAACATTTACTTTGCTAAATCCACTTGGATCATATTCTAAAAACAGCGTCAAGTATTTAAATAAATTAAAAACGTTTTTTAACGAATATAACCTAGTGTGGCCTTTAGCTCAAATTGACATAAATAATAAATCAGGATATTTTTTATTATTTTTTTATTGTGTGTATGTAATATATGTATATATATGTATATTTCATACATATATAATATATATATGTATGAAAAAGTTTGAAAATCTAATTAAAAATGAAATATGGACGGATATTTATGATTGTGAAGTTTTGGATGTGGGAGTTGATATTATTGTTAATAAAATTAAACTTTGTATGCAAGGTGCACAGGAAATGGTAAAATTTAAATTTCATAGAAAGAAACCTTGGATAACTGACGGATTAGTAACTTCAATAAAGCGACGGGACAAGCTATATCAAACTCATCTTAAAAATCCCCACAATCAGGTACAAAGGTAGAGCTATGTCACATACAGAAATAAACTAAACATACTGATTAAAACAACCAAACATCAGTATTTTAAAAAGAAAATTGATAAAAACAAAGGACAAAGTAAAACTCTATATAATGTAGTTAATGAATGCACAAACAGTCAAATTAAGAAAACTATAGAATTGAGTAAGGTAATTCTAGATGATGGAAAGGCACTTACGGATAGGAAAGTTATTGCTGATGCATGTAATTCATATTTTGCCAATATAGGTCCTGAGTTGGCATCAAAAATAAATAGTGATGTTAATCACAATAACGTAAATAATCGGATATTACCCAAATCAATTTTTCTTACTCCAACAAATACTGCTGAAATTCATGATATCATACAAAAGTTAAAAAATAAAAAATCTCCAGGACCGGATTTAATTACAAATGAAGTTCTGAAAATATCTGCGAACTATATTGTTGAACCACTAACTTACCTTGTAAACATTTCGCTAAGTACCGGAAAATTCCCTACTCAACTAAAAAATGCGATAATCAAACCTATTTATAAAAGTGGAGATAAGTGCAAGTTAACAAATTATCGTCCAATATCATTAACATCGGCTATTGCCAAAATATTTGAAAAAATTATCAAAGCCAGGATTATGAAATTCTTTGATGTAAATAAAATAATAAGTGAAAAACAATTTGGATTCCAACAAGGTAAATCTGCTCAGGATGCAATTGCCGAATTTGCTTCTGTAGTGTACAAAGCGGTTGATAATAAGAAAGCGTGTCTGGGTGTATTTGTTGATCTGGCTAAGGCCTTTGACACTATTAGTCATATGCTTTTGCTGGATAAACTTAGAGATCTGGGAATTCGTGGAAATGCACATATGTTGATTAAGAGCTATCTGCAAAGTCAAAAGCAGAGGGTGGATATTGATGGTTGCGTAAGTGGGGAGGAGACGGTTACTTGCGGAGTACCGCAGGGGACTGTCTTGGGCCCGATACTTTTTATTACGTACATTAACGACCTTCTTAACATGAATTCCTCAGCCACAATGCTTTCTTTTGCTGACGATACGGTTGCGGTGTTTGTGGATGAAACGTGGCAACAAGTTTTCGAATTGGCCCAAAGAGAATTATCAAAGATATTTGATTATTTCCGTGCTAATTACCTTACACTTAATGTAGATAAAACGAAAATAATTCCATTTACTTCATATGAAAAATACTTACCTGACATTAACAGTGTACAAATCGGTGATGATGAATTTAGTTGTTCTACAAGGGTCAAGTATTTGGGGATATTTGTAGATTCATTCCTTAAGTGGGATGCTCATATACAGTATACAGTCAACAAGCTTAGAGGCCTGCTTTTTAAATTTCGTGAAATAAAACATTTTCTCTCGATAAAACTTTGTATCACTCACTTGTAGAATCGATTATTCAATATGGAATCATTGGTTGGGGAGGTGTAAGAAATACTCATTTGGTACCACTAGAAAACATACAGAAAAGATTCTTAAAAATTATTTTTGATAAACCAATTTTATACCCAACCAATGAACTATATGCGGAAGCAGGTTTGATGGATCTGAGACAGCTTTATTGTAAATTTTCGCTTGTATTTCTACACTCGAATAAGTTCTCTGAGCGTTATTGTCATTCCTATAGGACTCGAACTGTCGGGGCATTAAATTTGGCATTGCCTCGGGCACACAAGTCGACTAGACATAGGTTTTTTGTGCACACAATCCCACATTTGTTTAACGTCTTACCTAATGATTTAAAAAAAATTAATTCTAAACAAGTTTTTAAATACAAATTGTCAAAATGGATTTTACTCAATAATAATAGAGAACTTATTCATACATTGGTTGAATGAAATTTTCTTAATATATATTATATATACAAACAGATTACCTATGTTTACCCAACATACATATTTAAATGGTTTAATATTAGATAAATTTTGATTTCTTTTATTGTTTGATGCAGACAATACAAAGTGGCTGGACACAGCAATATGCCCTTAGACAGGACCTTTAATGGTCCTATTTGGGCTGTCTACGGACTTATGTTGTTTATTGTAATCACTTAAGAATATAAACTGTATTGTTCACTATAAAATTGTACAAGTAATAAGAATGTAAACTAAATTTAACTGTATTTTGTGATGACAATAAATTATTAATATAATTTAAAAATGAGTACCATTAGATATAAATGTGTATATAAGGGCAGTGGAAATGATAGGTTCAAAAACAATAAATTTTTTTAAATTTCCGGTTTCAAATGAAAATCGTACAGAAAAATTGAGGAAATGTAAATATATTGCGTTGATATGTGAGACAAACAAACTGAAAAGAAAAGTTATTTGTGAATTGCACTTTTCAGGGAGTGATACTGGAAAAAACAATAAGAGGAAAATATTAACAAATACTGCAGTTCCAAATCTATATTGTGAGAAAGGTATGTATGTAGACATAAGTAATTATTAGACTTGTGATTAATTTATTCTTCGTTTTGTGTTTAGAAATTGTATTCTTTGTGAGGCATGAGTTTTTAAATGTTAATTTTGTGTGACCAATAGAATTAATGCAAACACAAAACATTTTATTGGGATCGTATTTTCCCAAATTTATAAAAAATAAAAGTAAAGTTCTTTTCATGTGTATTATAGAAATAGAAAACCCCTTTTTTACTGCCGCTACAACGCCTTATTAAAATACTTATACTTAATACTAATAAACATAAAAAGAACTTTTAACGACTTTATGAAGAGCCATTAATAAACTTTACTGAACATTTTGTATATCACAATGAAGTTCTTTTATATTGTTGTATGCTCTCATCATAATGGTTGCAACTTAGGGCTTTATCTTTATTATTGAAGTGCATATTTTTTATTAAGAAATTGTTGCAGTGGTACAATTTGTTGTGAATAGTCACTATCACTCCATTATCCATATACATTTAAATGCGTCGATTCTGTCTCGATCTAAATTCCGTCGCCAAATCGACAAAGTTTCTAAGCTATCACCTGCGAGCGAGGATCGCGAGGCGATCCCTGCGAGCGAGGATCGCGAGGCGATCCCCGCGGGTGACCAAATGTTGCCCCAAGCTTTCCTCCTGTGCCTAGGCGTATTTTTTTCCCATTTCCTACGCATTTTCCCAATTTAAACGCCTTTTCAAAAAACCTCTGCAAAATTTTCATCGATCGCCGTTCGGTGAGATACGGCTAGCACCGGCGTTTGTTCTTGCGCCTAATGGCCCTGTCACGCCTGCCGAAATCCCGACTTTTTGCGGAACCCGCTCGACCCTCTTTCTAATTTTTACGGCTTCGATAACCATTTCACACGAAAGTTCCGTCCTTTCTCTAATCCTCTGAGATTTTTTTTTTTTCAAGACCATACATCGAATTCTTTTACGACTATTTCGTCTTCGAAAATCTCGAGTCGCGTCCGTTTCAACTTTTTTCTCATTTTATCTGCCAATATGAGATTGCACCAATGACAAGCACCTCGTACGAAAACTGTCAAATTAATTAAACTTCAGATATGTTATTATTTTCCTATGAGAAATATTGCTAACGGAATCGATAGTACTAACTGCCAAACACTTCAGATTACCAAAATACTGAAGCGAAATGCTTTTCCAATTAAGATATCGGTAAGAATTAATTTCAGGTGAACACGTACAGTTTACATAGTTGTCTCAGCATCAAACAATAACGAGTGACGCGGTGGCGTAATGGTATAATTTGCAGGATTTCAAACATCGAAGTGCAGAATATCGCAAGTTCAAATCCCGCTGAATGCAACTTTTTTTATTTTACTTTTCGATTCCAATTATTTATTAGTATTAGTGTTTAGTTATTCTGTTTCATTGTCCGTAGTTTTTATTCTTTCTGCAGGTAAAGTTTGGAATTAATTTATTCATTTTGCAGTCTGTAAAATTCATAATTTTAGCTTACAAAACTAAATATCTACAATATTAATTTGCTGCAACAATTTTAACAGCAATATATTTTTTAACGCCGCCGTTATACATTTTCGAATGGCTGACAGGTCTCCGAACCATGGCGAAGGGCCCCAAAACGACTTTTTAAACGGCCCCCGCCCGTATTCTTTAATTAAATTTGCCAAAAAACCCTTTATTTGAAATTACAAATGTAACCGATAATAAAGAGCACTGCATTACCCACCCCTATGCCCGTAATACGGTCATCGTCACTTAACCTAAACTGTCAGCCAATAGCACGGAGAAAATCTAATCAAAAATCAAAATTCCAAGGCCGATCCACCAATTTGTAGTTGTTACGTGTTGCTATTGCCTTTAAATGGTGTAAATTTGAAAGTGGAAACCGATATAAATCGATAATAATGAAAACCGATAGACATGGACATCAGACAGAACCCAGTAATATGTGAGTACACACTTTTGGATTGTCCAGCAACTTGTCTCTGCAGAGTTTCAAAAGGTTTGTATCATTACTTATAAAATTCAAATACTTATATTTGAATTTTACACTACGGCTACGTATGATCTTGGCTACGTCAAGAGAGCAAACGACAGTTAAAAGTACCTAGCGTAAACAATGGCTAAGCTTTTTGGAAATGGAAAGTATTTGTTTCGCGTCTCAGCATGAATATGTTGTACAAACTTTCTTCATCGGGAATCACCCATGTATTTACTTTATACTTGAAATATATACAGTGCATACAGTGTGTACCTACATTTTACATCCTTTTTTTTTAAATAAAAGTTCCAGTATTTCATTAGCTACTTATAGGTAGGTAGGTAATTTAGGAAATACATTATTCTTAATTTTTCCTATTTATTCAAAATTATAGTTTTCTCTAATGAAGGAGCAAGGTTTCACACTATTTTTCTGTCTTCAAATTTTCGCTGGTACCTAGCCTATTCTCTTTTTCAAATTTTTATACCTACTTTTATTTTTACCAAATTTTGGCATTAGGTAGGTAGGTAGATACATCATAATCATATACTTATGATTTTCTAATAAAAGTCGTTATAAGCATTATAATTACATGATAAGGTAATGTTATATACCTAAGTGTATGAAAATAATTGTTTGAAATATTTCAATTTTGCACATTATTCTCATTCATAATTTACACAATCTACACATTTATGAGTTCTATGTATCCATAATACATGTAAATATTTTATTTTATTTTATTTTTGAGAACAAGGCCCAACAGACGTAAGTCCAATAAGAGGGCTGAATTTCCATAATTACAGACAAAAAAAAATTAAAAGAACAAAAATGTAACCTAAAAAATACTAAAATATAAATTAATATTATTAACTAACAAAAAAAATGCTCATTGCGATAAATGGCACTTACAAGACTATTTTGAGACACAAAATATATCT
The DNA here is from genome assembly GCA_963924545.1 of Pogonocherus hispidulus. Lineage (NCBI taxonomy): Eukaryota > Metazoa > Arthropoda > Insecta > Coleoptera > Cerambycidae > Pogonocherus > Pogonocherus hispidulus. The sequence goes on from OZ004695.1 coordinate 37,454,653, forward strand.
AGGAAATTATTAATTAAATTAAAATTGTTGCATACAGAGTAAAAAGGAGACATTAACATAACATTTGTTTTTGCTTGTGAAAGATAGAAAAAATTTGTACTTATTCCTAGCATTAAATGACTGAACTCGAAATGAGATTTTGGAAAGAAGATGCAAACAATCAATTTTGTTATGTAGTAGTTTGTAGAGAAATACCAATCCAGCAACTATTCTTCTAAATTTAAGAATATACATATTAAATTGGCACAAGAGAACAATGTGACTACATCTCTGCTCAGGATAGATACCATATCGTTTAAAATGTAAATATTTAAGGAATTTCCTTTGAACATTTTCAAGTTTGGTTTTGTGAATCTGGTAATAAGGTGCCCAAATAAGACTTGCATATTCTAACTGTGACCTAACAAATGTGAAGTATAGTAACCTTAGACAATCTATATTATCAAAATCCTTGCACGATCGTATTATAAAACCCAGTGAACACATTGCGGCAGAAGCAATGTTATTTATGTGGATGTCAAATAAAAGTTTGCTATCAAATGTCACTCCTAAATCCGAAGTGTTAAAAGATCTTTCCAGTAACTTCATTGTAAACGTAATAACTTTACACTTAGACACATTTAAGTTTAACTTATTGAATGCACACCATTCTACTAAATGGTTTAAATTTTCTTGTAAGGGTCTTACAATCCTCTATAGTGTTTATACGTGTAAACAATTTTAAATCATCGGCATATAAAAGTGACTTGACATTAAAATTCTCAGCTAAATCATTAATAAATATATTAAAGAGCAAAGGTCCCAAGATGGAACCTTGTGGGACCCCTGATGTAGCTATAAACGTGGATGATTTGTAACCCATATATTCAACACATTGACAACGATTGGACATGTACGATCTAATAAAATTTATGATCAATTTGGTTAAAGGCCTTTGAAAAATCAGTATAGATCACATCAACTTGTTAATTGATATCTATGGCCTCGGAAGTGTACTGTGTGAAAACGGCTAAATTTGAAATAGTTGACGATTAGTCATAAAACCATCTTGGGTTTCCGAAATTATACCTTTTATACTACTATATATCAACGTGTAGAGGGTGACTTCAAAGACCTTTGCAAAGTTTGATAAAATAGTTATGGGCCGATAATTAGAAATTGAATGTTGATTGCCTGACTTAAATATAGGACAAATTTTACCCTGTTTCCATACATCTGGAAAAGTATCCGTTTTCAAAGATAAATTAAAAATCGCTGTTAGAGGTTCTGCAAGCACATTTGCCCAGTCTTGTAGAAAAAAGTTAGGAACACTATCAACACCTTGGGACATTTTTGGTTTCAATTTTTTTATTGCTTGAATAACTTGGTCTGTAGTAACACACTGAATATGAACACAGTTGTTATTATTTACAGCATCACGAGGAGCTTAAATATTATAGTTAGTGTAAACATTTTTAAACTGAGAGGCAAATGCATTAACAATATCTTGAGGAGTTTCGAATACGTTATCATTGTCAAACAGTGTTGAAGGAATTCGATTTGTTGATCGTTTATTATTCACAAAAGACCAAAAACCACGAGGATCGCTATGAATGGAATTTTGCATTTTAGTTATATAGTTCTTGTACGCCTGTTTCATTTCACGTTTGAATGTAGAACGCAAATTTTTAAATATTTAGAACAGGTACGCAGACGCCGTTTTCTTATATTTATTAAATATATTTCGTTTCTTTCTTAACTTACTGATTATGTCTGGAGTATACCATGGCGGGTACCTATGTTTTTGTGATTTCGCGGTAGGGACAAACGCATCAAAATAAGAATAGAGAATGTCATAAAAATTGTTACAAGCATTATTAATATCTGAAAGGATATTTATATCCGCCCAGTTAATATTTAACAGTGTGTTATACAAATCTATAAAATTGGCTCTGCGAAAATTATATTTTTTGTTGACAGGACTAAAAGTAAAAGAATTAACGCTGTCATGCCATATTGTAGCTATTATAAATAAAGATGGGTGGTGACTGGTGACTATCTTCAAGCAAGAGTGATGCAGAGTTACGCGAAACTAAACATTCCAAATTACTTATAACTAAATCAAGAATATGATGGTTGGCATTTTCTATTAAATTGTATTGACGGAAATTGTAGAATTCAAGAAAAGCTATCAATGTATCACATTTTGAATCTGATAAATTTACATTGTTCAAGAAATTGGTGTAATTTGGTATATTAAGGTCCCCCATTAACAAAACATTATTATTATGTAAGTATTCCATATGTTCAAAATGATTAAAAAGACAAAAATAATCATCTACATCGGTTGAAGGAGGGATATAAAGAGAAAAGATATATATATATAGGAGTATTATTGACAACAATTTTGCAACCGACTACATCTATATTTTGTAGGTCATTTTTGAAAGCTGAGATATTTAATTCAATAGATTTAAAAGAGTTTTTTATTGCCAATAGAACACCTCCTCCACGGGAGACTCCTAAGGCTTCAAAATTTCTATCACAACGATATACCGTGTAAAAATTACTGTCAATTATCTCTGCATTACAAACATTTGAAGAAATCCAAGTTTCTGTTAAGGCTATAATATCAACATCTGAACTAGTGGCATTCACAAAGAAATCAGAGAGCTTATTATTTAGACTTCGGGCATTTTGATAGATACAACACAAATTCGACTTAATCCTGTTGGGCGCCTCTAGTTTTCCGAAGAACTACCCGCTTGAGAATCCAGGGCTATGACTTTTGGAATTCCAGAAATATATTTAATTTTTAGTTTTTTTTCACCATTTGCTATTCTAGACTGCAATTCGATCTTCGCCGATTTGTAGAGATCTTTCATATTCAGTTCTATCGTATGAAATAAATACTTTCCTAAACTGATTTATGTTTTTTAAAACATGCGCTTTTCGTACAATATTTGCAACGGTGTCTGTATCCTTACAAATCACTCTGACTGGTCGAGGATTCGGCCCAAATTGTTTGCCGAGACGCTGAATCTTAACATTGACAAAGTCGGTGTCAGGAACTATTCTTTCCACTGGATCAATGACTGCATGATTGTCCTCGATCTGGTCGTTATTTTCTTCCAGGTCAAAAACGATCAAGTTGCTCTGACGCTTCTGGCACTCATTTACTTCATGTATTACTTTATTGAAGTCAAAATCTGCTCTGGGAGAATTTTCTATTTGTGTAGTTGATATTTGAGCTTTTATATTAACTAATTCTTGACGAAGATTTTCAATAACAGCCTTCAAATCGTTCAAATCATTCCCTTGGTCGATACATGAATTACACGTCCAGGTGAAACCTCTTTTCATAGAAATAATCTTGATATCGGAGGCTGATAGACCAACGCAAGTATAAAAATAACTTGACTTACAAACGCAGCAGGTGACTAACTAACGAGTTTCACACTGTTTATCACAGCATTTGCATGCTCCTTTACTCATGTTAGTGTATATTTGGTTGTATATATTGAAATGTGTAAATTATCGATTCACGAAACGCTAGGTGGTTTCAAGTTGAAGTTTTTATAAACTGGCAACAAAAACAGGCAGTTTTTGTTCAATATATGAATGAATGACAACAATAAGTAAATTGTAATTTCACTGATTTTCATGTAATAATAATTATTGTTGCTCACCCAAACTCACTATGCTGACTCGAAAGGTGGAAACTTGTTATTAACAAATGTAAAAATTATTACTTTTAAAGACCAATCTGTACCATCAAAAATTACAAATTATATACCAGCGACACTGACACCAGCAAATTCATGTTGTAGATTCACTGTAGATTCATGATACATGACAAAATATGTATTTTATACAACCTCAATTAAATAATTGTCATATATTATAATCATATTTTCAAGTAGGCCCCATGAAACAATTTCAAAATACGTATCACACATTATTTTATTACTAAAAAGACGCGGCGTCCATTTCATGTTTTATTTTAGTTCGGTGTGCTTTACTGCTGTAGGTATATCGTATTCAATTTTGTGATTTGTGCAATATCCGTTTATTTTTTTTTAATAATTCCTATTTTTTACTTCATATACCTCTATCTAAAAGGTACCCAAGTTTTACATGTTTTTTTTATTAGCATTTTAAATACCTACTTATTTATTTATGCTTTTGTATGGGGATGGGGTGGATACCCGTGTGACGTCGCAAATACAAATCACAGATAACATATATAAAAATGACTGTTTTTTAAGGTAATTATTTACTTAGCATAAAACTCTCAAATTCTGATTGCCCCACATTTTCGAGTATACTGAACACGAATATAAAATTACTATTTTTTGCGGTCGAACATATTTTTTGAGAAAAAAATAATTAAGTCATAACCTGTATACTTTCACAAATTAATTTTAACACTAACTTGATCACCTTGTACCCAGCATAATGTGTGAAGAATGTTTATAATTAAATATATAATTGGTAAAAATATACAAATTTGGTGTAAATTTAGGTAAAAATTGTAAAAATTATTTTAATTATTTGTATTTATTTGGTATCTTTTGTGCCGCCATGTGATGTCACAATTACAAACAGCAAAATTTAATTAGTTCATATTAATTACTTCACATAATATAAATAAATGTTTTTTTCTTAATATACAGCAAATCTATACAGTGTGAGTCAATAAGAACGAATTCTTTAGTAGCTCCTTAAATAAAGGAGATAGAGCAAAATATTGAAAAGAGGACTTGTTCTATCACTTTTTTTCTACAATCCAAAATTATTTTTAGATATACAGGGTGCACCGTTGAGCGGTTACAGCATTCAACATTTGTTTTTTATATGGAACACCCTGTATTTTTGATTAAGGAGATTTTGATTAAGGTTAAAATTCCCTATACATTGATGGTGCCCCGCTTGCTGGTCTTGTATGCGGGGTTTCCAAGTTATTAGGGTTTTTCTAAAAATTTGGAGAAAAACATACCCTTGTGAAAAAAATCATAGTAGCCTTGTTTCCGATAATTAATGGTTGAGATTCGGTATTTAGATAATCAAACCATTATACTATAAGCTGATATCATCGTAAAATTATTTGCTTGTACAGGGTGTTTTTTCTAAGCAACTGAAGTGGTCTGAACATATTGTGTAAAAACTCGTTTTTCTTTTATGCAACCCCCTGTATATTATAACACCAGACAAACGAGTATTAAATAGGCTCTCAAATGATATATGGTTTGCTATATCTAACTCTAATAGTTTTCAAGATATTCAAATTGATACAAATATGGCAGTGACTTCTTTGTCATTGTCATTTAATGTCTTTGTCATTGTCATTTAATTATTTATTTATTTATGTAATTAACTATTTCAAGAAACAAACACAAAGAGCTGTAAAAGTAAAATGACATCTGTCAACTGTTGATTAATTAATTCATTTTATGTTTTATTAAAATCCAAATGTCATAACTGCACTGAGATTTATTTAAATGATGTTTTAAAATTCATATTAGATATTAATAAAAAAACATTAAAATAAATGAAAATAATGAGAAATTATTTATCTCCGATGATTGGATAAAAAATAGTATGTATTACTCAGATAAAAATTCGGTATGCATTGTTCGCCCGGTATGCTGATGCTCCGCCTCGCAAACACAACAACTGCTCGTCAGAAAAAGTATCACTTTTTATCTTAATCTAATAACAATAACACAATATAAAATTTTATACAGTTCCTACAACGAACTCAAATGATCCCGACATGGCTTTCTTTAATACAAAATAATTTAATGTTATGTCTTATTCGTGTGGTTGGAAAAAATTAATTCATTAATTAAAAATAAAAAAATGTTTGTTTAGGTAAACATCATCTTTTTTAACATTTGGGAAAGAATAAATATCAAATTTGGAAAATAAATATAAATACTAATGGCAAGGCTGCAAATGCAATTTTTTTTATTAATCACTTTTTTTAAAGGGGTGAAAACGGTAATCCTATTTTCATTGTTTTCATGAGAAATTTTTAAAGAATCAGTATTTTGCCATATAAAAATATGTATTAGCAAGCTTATTTCTCTTATAAACTCTTTGTTTCTTATTCAGTATTTTATTTTTTTTTAACTGCTATTTTTTAATAAAAAACGCAGAAAATGTAATTATGCTCTGCATAATATTTAGAAGATTACATTGTTTAATTCAACTAAAAACATAATAACACTAATAACAGACAGTATTCTCTGAACATCATGCAGCATCACAACATATTTTATTTTTTATTCACAAGCAGTTCTACGATATTTAGAAAATTGCATTGTTTAATGGTATGGAAAACATAAACGTAAACTTTCATTAAATTTTATGAAATACTCATATTATTTATTATATTTCCAGAGTTTTTGTTGTATGTTGTATCTATATCTGAAAAATCACATGGTTTATGTAGAATATTTTTTTTATTGACTTTTAGACTAACCAACGAAAAAATATTACATATCAAAGAATTACCGTATAATTCTTTCTCTCTATCTCTCTTTGCTCACAAATGGGATGAATAGAATAACCCTTAATGCAATTTTTTTTATTTTAAAAGCAGGGACTAATAGACATTAAAAATTAAAAAAAAAAAAAAACGTTCAATCGTTGATTAACAAAATTTCGTCACTCGACGGTTTACTCAAAATTGCAGTTAAACATCTAAAATAATAAAATTAATAAAGAAAATCTATACTTATTATAAAAAGACAGATAACTGCATCTCATATTTTCTTTTCGACTTGCCAAGAATACTGGGTATACCATTTTAAATATATTTCAGTCTTCATAAAGTCTTCATTTTTATGATATTGATAGTAAACATGTTGTGATAACTTATTGGTGTAAGTAAATCGATTTAGGCAAATAAGGTATAAGAAATATAAGCATGCATTTCAAAAAGGTCCGGACTAGAAATAAGAAAATTATATGGTTCACCCAATTTTATAGTGGTTTATCTATTGCTTTTAATCATACAATATTGATGATGTATAAACCCCCATAAAAGCATCCATTTTGAGTGACTGCTTTATTACTTACTACATCTCTACTTCTTGAGAAATAGTTACATGTATAACAATATTTTTCTTTCATACCTATGCAAAATTAATCATATTTAAATCAATTAAATGACTTGTTCAGTTTCAATCATTAAATAGATAGATATGTGCAAAACTGCAGAAGGAAACTGATATAATTATGTACCATTTATTTGTACCGTTTGCTTAATTGTTTGCAATAAAATATGCATATCTACTAAACGTGTAAGTAAAACGTAATTCAGAAATTCAGGTAGGTTGAACTATGGTCCTGGAAGTCGCCAGTACATAATTAATTGCTTGTGGAACAAATACAACAAAGCAACAAATGTCTTGGAAGTAGTCACTTGACAATTAAATATGTCTTGGTAGTGTTCAACCTATATATTTATAATTAAAATATTATATGACAGGTAGGTAGGTAATGTCTGCCACGCACGATGGAAACATTAAATGTGTAAAACTTTTGTCTCATTTCTATATTATTCGATCATAAGTTCCAGAATATATTTGTCTATGGTCCAAGTGATCTGAATGTTTTGGTTTTGAAAAGTATCATCTCAGTTAGGTACTTACTCTTTCTCAATCAGTGGGAAAATTACACTACATCTGAGGCGTATCCAGATCAAAAATAGGTACATAATAATAATAATAATAATTAAAACAAACTTATAATTATAATTTTTCGTTCACATTGCACTACCAGAATAGTCAAGGTAAAACTTCTTACTATAGGTATAAAATATTTCCTACAAAAAATGAAATATCTCTACAATAACAATAAAAGAATAGGTATATTAGGGCCTATATGTGATTATGACATAAAAGAATGGGGCCTATATGTGATTTCTAAAAATCCACACTAAATAATTACCTATAATATATTTGACATTTATTTCACTTTTCTGCTAAAAATAATATAAAAATTATGTTTTTAATTTACTGTTTTTATACGTTCATCGTAATTACAGGTTAAGTAGATAGGGTGATACCTATATGGAATAAATAGCTAATAACGTTTTTCTTGAGGCAACTTGCTTACAGTAGATATCTAAATCCAACATTAAATTACTTGCTCTGTACATTTATATATACCTGATAAATGCCGATATTTAGGTACCTACTGACTATTTCCAAGACATAAAATATATATAATGTCGACTTCCGAGACATATTTCAATATGTTTGCTTATTTCATTTTCCATCACAATCAGTTTACGAAATAGATTATCTAACTACCTAGTAATAAGTATCTAACTTTTAACAATAAATTATGAAATAAGATATTGATAAGTTAGTTGCACCATTAACCTATGAATTCCTTTAATTCAGTTTAATGTAATTCAGGCATATTTTTCATTACAAAGGAAACAGAAGTTCTATATTATAAAAATGAGTACCTACTTATGTATATAGCTGAATTATTTATATTTATATGTTTACCAATCAAGTAAATATTTATAATAATATAAACAAGCAATTAAATAAATTGTAATAAATCGAAATATATAAAATCCTAAGAGAATTTGTAAAAAGTACTTTAAATTACAATTGTTCCGGAACTCATCAGTGAAATGAAACACATTTATTTCCAAAACAGTCCTGGAAGTCGTCAACTTATAAATAAAAGTTCCCCGTCTTGTCCCCACAGTAAACAGATGTCTTGGAAATAGTCAATTGGTCACTAAAAATGTCTTGGAACTCGTCAATTGACACACACACACACACATATATATATATATATATATATATATATATATATATATATATATATATATTATATATATTAAATTAATGAGTAACATACATACCTGTCTTTTATTCATTCGCTTAACATCATCAAATAATGTGGCCACGTCCATTTCAAATTTAGATAAGGATTTGAATATAGAAAGTATTATTAGAAGTAGTAGATAAAAACCAACCTAACTACCATTAAACACTCCAATTACTAAATTATTAAAAATTAAAAATGCGGCTACAATCAATTAAACATTCAATCTGAACGACATTTATAGGTTAATAACATATAAATAAGGTTAAGGGTTAAGAACTAGAGAGTGTGGTTCGCGAACGACCCGTTCGATTGTACCGGGTCTCAGTCGCGAACGAAATGAATCGGCTCGTGAAATTTTAATGAACCGGTTCCCGGTTCTCGGCAGTAGGCTTATTCCACGGATTTCTGCTTATTCTAAAGTCTGTGGTTCCGGCTCAGCGGCAGAGTATATAGAGAAGAGTAAGGACAGCTCGACGATTTATGAATGAAATCCGCCATCCATCGCCGGTGACCTTGCAATCTAAAGTGAAGTTAGCATCACTCCCATTTGGGAGTGTATCTAATTTCATGTCATTAAAGCTCCGGTTTGAAATATACCAGTGACTGTCAAAATGTATGTCAGGGTATCTCAAAATTTTCAAAAATGTGACATGAAATATATAAAATAAAAGGCTATAAAATGATTGAGATTTTATAAATTGCTCATATAGCGCATTTGTGGTTTCTCGTGCAATATTTTTTTACACATAATTTGTGCTACTATTTAGATATTCAATATTAACATTTTTACAAGTTAATTTATTATCGAAAAAATACCAATATGTAATAAAGTTATTTATTACATATTAGTATTATGTTTTATTTATACCTTGTTGGGTATCATATTAGTGGTCTGTATTATATTTGAATGCGCAGATACATTTATAATTTATTATATTATTGTGAAATGACCTACCACAAACTTGATTCACCTTCCTATTTAGTACCTGCACTTTGTTTCACAGAGGCAGGGCAACAGAGGGAGGTAAGGAAGGATAGGGTTATAGACAATTGCATAAATAACTAGATTTTTGTGTACTACTAAACTTCGACTGCTACTCAAAATTCTATATTTTTAACTACCTATTATCCTGGTGGGTTTATCATCGACTCAATTTTTTGGCAACACATTTGCTCGTTTAGTACAAAAACTATTTACTACAAATAGTAACGTATGTCCCATCTATCTGAAGCAGAGGCAAACATTTTTACATACAATAAATTTCTTAAAAATAAATACGGAGGCCACACTATACCTATATGTACCTATTTATTTTTACCTATTCCGCAGACAAATTACCAGTGTTTAAGATTTGTCATAGTCATGCTAAATTTAATAATTTTTCTTCGGTGTGTTATCTAAGAATGACTAGTCAACAATAATTTGTCATTTTCAAGAACTTCGTTACATGTATTAGCGCCGATCTAAGAATATTCTTTCAATCAACAGAATTAGTATTAATACGGGTATTATTTCTATTAATACATTCCCAAGTCAACAATACCTATTAGGTGATTCAATTAATTTGGCCCTTTCTAAATTATTAGGACAATATATTTAATTGTACTAGTGTGATTAGGTAATTTAAAAAACGGGATATAGAGTAGAAGCAACCGTATTTTAAAAGCAGAAAAATAACAATATAAATAACTTTAGATGATACTAAGCTTAGATTTAGATGTAACTAGTAGTACAATTTTTAAATAATAGTTTAGTAAGATACAGCTAGGACAGGGATATTGTAATACAAAACAATAGCCAAGGCGAGTAAAATTTATTTTCAATAGTTAATAATTACCAAAAATATGAATATACAATGAAAGTAACAGAATATTTTATTTATTTCCTTCATCCTCCTACACACATAATCTTCATTCGATAGATATGGTACAAAGGTTTCAATTACATAAATATACTAATACAGTACAATAATAGTATAGGTATTGTTTTATTAGAAGTAATACTTTCGTAACAAGTCTGTAGATTTGTCGGACGCACTTCGAGTCATAAGAAGTACTTTTACTTCAAATAAAACATTATTTTTTCTTCAAACATTAATGTTATAAAAAAAAATTATTAAAAATCTTGAATTTCGTGATTCACTTTGCTCCCAGCGCTTGTAAAAGTACTTTTACATCCGCTATTATATGCGTTACTATGGATATTCACTTTTGCTCCGGCCCTAGCTGTAGTAAAAGTAATTTTATATCCGCTGCCACTAGCAACGCTTTCCTGAAAAGGGACGCTTTAACGTCTTGAAATTTTTAGGAAAATTTCAAGTTTTCTGACGTTTGAAGAAAAACACAGAATATTGAGAAGTTGATACGTCACAAATTTCAAATTACTTGAAGCACGTCCCAAGTTACAATATTTTACCCTACATTTTGGGCATATCTGTATATGGTTTCAATAGCAATTTTTAATTGAATGGCAGAACACGTGTTGTGTACAAAATAATAACCTATTGGCTGCTTCCAATTGCTTGATATTCCTCTAAGCATGAAAACTGTAGCATTTAAGGCTGGTTTAAATTTTTTTTCAACTCTATAGTTCTCAAAACCAACTACTTCATCTGTAGTAAGATTGTAAAATAAATGAGACTTTAGTGTCATTTCATCCATAGTAAGTATACAGTGCCTATCCAAATGTTTAAATTGTCTATTTTTGGTTTTATTGCTTCAAATAATTTCATGTGAATTCTGGGTCCAAAGAAATTTTTTTCTGTTATTCTTCTTAAAGTTCGTTTTGTGGGTAAAGTAAAATGTTTTAGACAATGCTCTATAAGCTTTTGGCCCTTTAAAATATAGGGATAAGCATAGTTGTTTAAATTTATTGTTATATCGGCGTCCCATTACACTTTTACTTTTCTGATCAGCTTGCATTTTTACAAAGCTTGCTTGGGGGGGAGTTAAATATTTATCACAGAGATGATCAAACATTTCTCTAGAATCATCCACACGTTTCTGTTGAGTATCTGTTTCCAGACGAGCGATCTTTTGTTCCAGAGATCTGTGTCTATTACGTAATTTTTTCACTATTTTCTTGTATTTCTCTTTTCTTGGAGTCCCGTATGTCAATGACTTTGGAGTTTGAACACCAGTACTTGGTCTTGAAGTTGGAGTACTTGGGGATTCCAAAGGAGCTTCTGCTTCTCCTGTAAACACACATTTTATTTTATTTATAGGATTAAAAATTTATCTGTACCAGTGATAATTCAAACGCTAAGAAAAATAAAGAATAAAATGACTGTAAGATGAACATGAACTTCTAGGGCTACCCGCCAGTTCTATTTCATTATTATTATATTTATTTACTAGTGTGTGAAAGGTCAATTGGCGTAATTCACGTTGTAGCAAACATTTTTACCTGCTAATACATCATCTTCAAATGCAAATTAATATTGTGGGATAAGCAAGGGGATAAGCAGATGCTGTCAATTCTCTCCTTCTCTGATCTTTGTACATTTCATTTGAAAAATGTGCAGCACATATTCTAAAATTGTATAATTTTTTTCCAATTAGATGTTCCCTCTGGCACATAACAGCCCATGTTTTAGCCCTAAAATAATAGTTTTACTTTTCTCCTATAAACTTCGAATGCAAAAAGAATAATTTCTATTCAAATAAATATACCTACTATAACATTTAGAAAAAAAAATATTTCTTTCACTCATTACAATTACAGACATATCTTACAGTTAATGCAAGATCAGATGTCTAATATGATTAGAATGCGTTTTCACCTCAACATAACCTTAAATATAGGTATACAAAAAATATATCTCTCTTCGGAAAAATATATATTTTTTAATTACCTACCTTTCGTAATCTGAAAAAACCATTATTAAAATTTCCCGAATTGTTTCTACAGTGTTTCACAACACAGTAAACTCCCAACAGATTTTTGGGGTCCTTTGACCGCTTCTTCTGATGGATCACCCATCGTTTTCAAACAGCCAATTCTACTTAGAAACAAATAAAAGAACAATTCAGAGTTTCTATGCACAAAAAAGCTATTTTCACTATTTTCTTTTATAAAAATTAACAAAACCGAAAATCTATATAACACGTAGTAAAAGTAGTAGTAAACCATAGACAAAATTCACTGTTGAAATTTGGTGATATTTATAGTAAACGTCAAACACTAATGAATGAATCAGAAAACTGGCTTGGCGGGAAACTTGGACTGTCCTTACTCTTCTCTTTATACTATGTCAGCGGCTCACTAACTATTATATTGGCTGCGTTAAATGGACGGTCTGCCTCAAGGATTGTTAACTGTTTACAGGATTGCTCGATCCCTATACTACAATGTAATCCATAATTGTGACGTCATCAAAGATCCAAAGATCTCGAACTTGTAGAAATAGGTACACTTTATACTGTTATTACAAACTTTAATAAATAATAATATTAATAATCATTCAAATACGAACATTCTCTTGCAAATGTGAAATATAACAAACACAAAATAGGTATATTTTGACAATTCGATTACATATATCTTCGATGACGTCACAAAGGCGGATGACAAAATTGAACGATCGAGCAATCCTGTAAACAGTTAACAATCCTTAGGTCTGCCCATGATACAACTACACAGATATGCCAATCCGCATAGTGACGTCAGTTACGAGGAAAAAACAATTGATAAACACGAAAATAATTATATCACTGGCCATAAGAATTTTCGCATCGCATTACCTTTTTACCCTCACGAATGACGTCATGCGCAAACAAACGAAAGTTATGAGCTTATCTGTGTAGTTGTATCATGGGTCTGCCTAACTAAAATCGTTCAACGGCTGGTCCGACTGTACCACGTGATCGATCAGCTGTTTGGGCAAATTGGTCAGGTTTTGAAACGCAACTTTGGTGGTCGAATTCGTTAAGTGCACGGTCAAACAAAGGTATATGGAAATTGAAAATTTTAAAGAGTTCTCCGGTTCTCCGTTGACCTATAGATAAGGAATTAGCTATGTTAGGTTGATTAGGTGTATCCGTTGACCGTTGATTGATAATTATGTGGATACGTGGATACGGTCCAAATTTAAAATTGTCTATGCATGCACGGAACAATACGGCAAAAGGCAACTGTTGAACTTGTATTTAACTCGGGGTTAAGTGGTACGTTTCGCCACTGTGGTCGGGTAGATTGTGGACTTACGCAGGCATTATTATTACATATTATTTTCATTGAGAGCCTTTTGTTAAATACTTACCTTTCGAAGATCAAATGCTCATTGTTTTCGATTTACCTACAAACAGTGATCATAAAAAATAAATAGTATCATTATCGACGCACACGCGATGCTGCCGACAACTAACAACTCCATTCGTTCATCGTTCATTCGTTCGCGAAACACGACTTCAACAAGCTCAATTGAGCCGGTTCAGTGAACCGGATCTTTCTACTGACCGATAGAGTTGCGACTTTTTAAAAAAATTCAGGCCAGGCCAGATAAACCTACCGAACGTTTGGGCCAATTAAAGCCAGACCTCTTGACAATTATGGCCCGGCCAGGCCAGATTTGAGCCAGGCCCGACCAAGCCAGATTGAATTCGGCCCGGCCCGGCCAGGCCAGATCCGGCCAGGCCAGACCAGGCCAGACCAGGCCAGGCGCGACTCGGGTACGTCAGACCAGGCCAGACCCGACCAAGCCAGTCGAATCGAAGCTCAAATCGAATCTGATCCGGCCCGGCTCTATCAAGGCAAGTTTAGCCAGAATCAGTCCGCCCAAATTCAACCCAGTCTGCCTAAGCCACATTCGGCGATACCAGAAAACCTGCCTACTTGACATTGACAATAGGTATGACAATTCATAAATTTATTAACTTTTTTATGTCTCAATGAAACGTTCAAATGTCTCACAAAATAGAACAAAACAACCTTAATAGAATAATTTTTTATTTCATTATCAAATAAAATACAAACTCCGAAAACAAATTTGTTCAACAACTTAAACACAAACATAATGTTTTACATTTAACACTTGTAATATATATACAGGGTGTCCACCTAGTGCGCGTAAGTCCAATATCTGGGTTAATAAAAGAGATAACTTAATTTTTTTTTCTACAGGGTTGTCTAATATCCCGAGCTGCACAAAATGAAAATATATTTACATATTCAGGGTGTTCAGTTTTTCCTGGACAGGTACCAACTTCGTTTTTCTAAATGGAAATATATATTTTTTATTGCTTTTTCGAACTAAACCCTTGATTTTAGTAGGACTTTCATCAGCCTTCCCTATACCTAACTTAAACTGTTTTTGAAATATTGACGGGTGAATATTGACATTTTTGCAACTTTGACACCCTGTAAAATCTAAACGGTTTGAGATCAAGCAAAACGGATGGCACATTCCTATCTTAACTTTTCATAAGCTATCGTTTGGTACTAATTTCAAATTTATACAGGAATCAAAAATTTTCAAAATTTTCAGAAAATTTAAAATTTTTGGATAATTCTGAAATTAGTACCAAACGATAGCTTATGAAAAGTTAAGATAGGAATGTGCCAACCGTTTTGCTTGATCTCAAACCGCTTAGATTTTACAGGGTGTCAAAGTTGCAAAAATGTCAATATTCACCCGTCAATATTTCAAAAACAGTTTAAGTTAGGTATAGGGAAGGCTGATGAAAGTCCTACTAAAATCAAGGGTTTAGTTCGAAAAAGCAATAAAAAATATATATTTCCATTTAGAAAAACGAAGTTGGTACCTGTCCAGGAAAAACTGAACACCCTGAATATGTAAATATATTTTCATTTTGTGCAGCTCGGGATATTAGACAACCCTGTAGAAAAAAAAATGAAGTTATCTCTTTTATTAACCCAGATATTGGACTTACGCGCACTAGGTGGACACCCTGTATAGTAGTATAAGATATTATATGTATGTACAGTGAGTGCCAGAAGTGATGTCTAAATTCATTTAAAATTCAGCGGTATGTTTTTTGGAAAAACACTTGGACTTGTGGATTTTTATTTTTTAATGCTATTTTTTTATGCTCAATTCATGTATACAGGGTAGTCCAAAAATAAGTTACGACCATCAACTTTATTTTTTCAAATATTTCATTTTTAAATTCTGCATCGAATTCTAAGTCTGTGTAAGAATTTTTAGATGTGCTTAAATATCAGAGTAATACTTATTGCTAAGTATAATTTTTCCATTTTGGGACACCCTAAATTTTAAGTAGTATGAGTGAGATTGGCCGTAAGTGGTCAGATAAGTAGGTGAAACACCTCAAGTTATTATGAAATCAAATTCCTCATAGGAAGAACAAGATATAGTATTTTAAAATTGTTATACAGCAAACCGGTTAGCCTAGGTTAAGTCGAAATCGGTCCGATCCGGCCCGAAACGGCCAGGCCAGCCCAGGCCCGACTCGGCCAGGCCAGGCCTGAACCGGCCCGGCCAGGGCTGGCCCGACTCGGCCAGTCGGGCCTGGCCAATTCAATTTCAGCCCGGCCCGGCCAGTTATTACAAAGCATCCGGCCAGGTCCAGCCCGGCCAGTAAAATATGCAGATTTTCCTGGCCCGGCCAGGCCGGGCTTCTGGCTTCAAATCCCAACTCTACTGAGCGATACCTGGTGATCCGGCTCCTTGAAAAGAGCCGGAGTGCCCACGTCTATTAAGGACTGTTGGGACTAGTGATGTGTCATTCCTTCTGGAACCGTTACTTTGGAACGTTTCTTTGCTGGAACGGTTTGGAACGTTACTCGTTCCAGCAGTAACGCGTTACAAAAGAACGAATGACGCAGTGGCTGATAAAGCAATTATAAGTACCATTACTCCATGATAGAATAAAAGAAGATATGATATCAGGCATGTGGGCGTGGCATATGTGACGTCAATTAGTGCAAATTTCCGCCATATTGGCCTATACTTTGTGTGTTTATTTTACCGTTCATAGCAAAGATCTTTTTAAAATGTTACGTTTGATACTTCCGACGAATAAAAGCCCTGTCGGAACTCAATACTTTATTTAGTCCATAGACAACAACAATATGTATATGCATAAGGAATTCGCTATAGAAAGCCGTGTCGCACGAACCCAACCATCCACGCTGGCAGCCAGAACACCAAGAGCGGGTCCGTTGCTTCTCGGCGGGCACCATGTGTGCCGCACATGCACAGCACGTCACACCCCTATCCTTAGCTTGCGGCCTTGTCATTCAGGAGCCTCGATTATGTAATCTTCCAGCTTTTTGGGTATCTTCTTTTCTCTTGTGGGCCGCCTTGCTGTACGCTTGTCATCTAGGTGCTCGGTTGCTGAGGTTGTCACGACAGCATCTTCTTGTTGCCTTGTGCTCCTTGTCGTGTTGTCTGGCGGCTGAATGTCCCTGGTCGCTCCGGAGATCTGCCCACCGCTGTTGATGGAGTTGCTGCTACGAGAGATACAGTCCATATTAGTAAAATTATTGCTGTTTATGTTTATGTCAGTGATATTTTCACTGTCGTCACTTCCGCTACTGTCCCCACCTCTGTTTACCACATTGTCTATGTTTACACAGTTGTCTACGTTTACAGCATTGTCTATATTTACACAGTTGTCTATATCTATAGCATTGTCTATATTTACACAGTTGTCTACATTTATAACCTCGTCTACATTTACAGAGTTGTCTACATTTATAGAGTTACTTACGGTAAAGGGTTCATACGCTACCCTGCTTTTGACTTCCAAGCCTTGCCTAGTGCCGTCCTGTTCCCTGCTCGCCCCCGCCTTTATGATCTGGTTACAATGCCTTTTCCATGTCTGACCAGTTGGTAGTTCACATAAATAGGTAGATTTACCTATTTTCTTGAAAACCTTAGCTGCTGCCCAACGAATCTTGTTTGCAATTCGAAAGTCTTTGATCATCACCGCCTCCCCTACTTTAAATTGTTTCAATTTCTTTGCTGTCTCCTGGTTGTCTTCCCTGGTGTGTTTACGGTGCATCTTTAACATATCTAGGCGAGTTCTAATGCAACGTCCGTAAAGTAGCGTTGCGGGCGCTTCTTTCGTCGTTTTATGCGCTGTTGCTCTATAGTACAATAAAAACTTGGACCAAAATGTGCACCCCCCACCACTTCCCCCCACCTCCCTCAACTTTCCCCCCACCACATACCCTCCACTTTCCCCCACCACATCCTCTCCACTTCCTCTTCACTTCCCCCACCACGTCCCCTCCACTTCCCCCTCCACTTTCCCCTTCACTTTTCCCCTCCACTTTACCCCACCCATACCTCTTTACTCCCCCCGCTCACAAGTCAACAACCGGTCGAGATGAGCAGGTGTAGGTGCAGGTAGGTTATTATAAAGGTCAATCTCTGATCATCGTGTTCAGAAGGTCTTCAACAATATGTCTTATAGCGCGAGAATATTTAACTTACCTGACTTGAAAATCGATTTACCAAATAGTCTTCCACCGGCATTCCAAAATAAAAGTGATTGTGTGGTGATAGGTGAGCGAAGGTTTCATTTAAACAAATCAAAATCTAAATTCATATCTATTGGACTAGCGTATGACTTTCAATTTGAACCGTACGTGAAGCTATCCGGAAATAAATGTGATGTTATAATATTTAACAAAGAAGACTGGAAATGTTTTCTTACCTATCAAGGCGTTGTATCAAATTATTTATACAGCAACGCTTCGACGGAACCAATCGATGAGAATCAATTTCGTATAGAGTTTGAACAATTATCATATTCTCGAGTAATAAAAATCTTCAAAAACAATTCTTATATTTATCTTGGATCTGAAAGTATTTGCAAATTATGGGAATGTATACCACTAGTCGAGTACCGACTTGATATGTTGGAGAGATTGAAGTTTTCCAACTATTTTGATATTGTGAAGAACGGACTTCTAGGTCAACCAGGAGATATATTTGAAAATGTTTGGAATCTCGTTCAACCAACGAAAAACCGTAATAGTGAAAATGTTTCAATGCTGTTGGAATTAATTTATATTTATCCAGAAATCTTAAAGGTGGAGTGTAGCAGTTCAAAAAAATGGTGAAGAAAGTTACATTTAACGAAAACGACAATAAAATCTATAATCTTGTGGTTTGGCAGTTCGCGTATAATTTATCTAGGAAGAGATATTGGGAAACTATTGCTAGTGATCGAGCTCACTTTCAAAGGAAAATAACGGAGCTATCAAAAGTCATTAATCCCATATTGGACAGCGCCCATAGATATAAAATATATTGTCAAAGATTTTGTTAAATGTATGTATGTTTATAATTAAGTGAAATAAAACAAATATTTAGTAAATTTTTGGTTTTATTAAAATTTAATGCATTATAAAATTTTCGTATAAGGAATATACAGTGGAAAGAGCACAAATACAATAATTATTTTCACGATGATACAAGCATTTCGGAGAAGCCTTCTGTAATGCGGGCTGCTCTGGAAGTTCAGTTACAGGAGTACCAATAAACTGCCTTATGTAGTTGGCTTTTTCTCGACCTTTTACGTAAATATTGTATGTGGGCAGATCTTGTAAAATTTTTCCAAACAGGTGTAGCGGCACTGATCCATCTTCTCAATCAAGACCGTGATGATTTGCTGTTAACCATAGTGCTTGTGTCTGTAACTTGGAAGGGAGCATGTTGAATGAAAATGGTGGTTTAAACACAAAGTGACATATTCGTTGTCCATCAAAGCCGGCCAGTTCTTTCACTACGAATTTATTGTTTTCGATTCTAAATCCTTGCACGTCCAATATTAATGACATATTTTTAAGCGGGCTAACTTATTCAACACAGACACTTTTAAAATGTATAAATCTATCGCTCTTCGTAAATTTTTAAGTTTTTTCTGATGTTCTCGCAGCAGCTTTCCGTACTTGAACATCATCAGATACTAATGTGGTAGATGACGCAGACGTTCTTAAATACGTTAACCATACAAGAATAACCGATTATGCGAATGTTGTACCCTCTTAATCCTGTCTAACAAGTTTATTGCCAGGAGTATACCGGAATAACCGGTCATGCAAAATGAGACAATAAGCTACACTTTCCTTCGGTATATTTTCGGTCATCTCCATCTCAATTCTCAGAACAACCGACCCTGATTGAACTGATTGTTTTTTACGAGAACAATCGATATGAGTTATGGGCGAAAGGGATTTGAATTCTTGTGGGGTAAATATTGGTTCATTACCGATTTCATAATATGACTTTCGGAAATTGGAGAACATTTCATATAGTGTCGCGAATTCATTATCTTTAAAGTTAAGGAAAAGGTCGTGGTAAGGATATCTCTCAGAATTTAAAAACGCCCTAATATTCGTAAGATTGCAATGGTCAAAAGTACTCATATTAGAAGTGACTTTACTTTTCTTATCCGTTTGAAACGCGACTACTACATGTCGCGGAGTTTCTAGTTTAGTACTAGTTTTAACGGGCCAAGTATATCTATCGCTTCCACTCATAGAAGAATTTTCGATAAGTTGCCAACTTCTAAATGGAAGTGGTATTTCAATATTTTTGTCTATAATATTACCTAAATAAAGTGCCTTCTCTAGCTCAACAGCCACATGTGGAACTCTCAAAAAAATTTTATCAATATTTATCTTGGGTTTTTCCGTTTCATCTACCGACGTTACCGCATCTAAATCATTACTGCTTCGAATCAGAACCAGTTCTTGTTTCATATTTAAAATGACTTTTCTGTAATCCTCAAAAAAGCCCATTAACATTTTAAGTGGAATGCATACGTTAAATTTATTGCTGTCTGGTAATATACTATCTTTGGGGAACCAACCCGCATTTTTAAGCCCAACGCTTTCGGTTTCATTAAAAGATAAAAGCCCCTTAAGTGTAGTCGTTAGTCCGACATTTCGAACAGTCTATAACAGTTCCATTCATCTCATACCGAATTTCTCTAAATAGGAAACTAAAAGCGTTATTTATAAGTTTTAATTTAGTAGCTGGTGTCCCATCGTCTTTAGTCAAGCTACCCTCGAGGTATAGCACGCTTTCACACGGTAAAGTATACAAGTCCAGTTCTTGAATTGAAATTCTAATTTCATCGTTATAATCAAATTTGCCGGTTACAAAAGGTTGGTAATTATGATACTCCAAGTCGACAATGGAATTGTCAACGAGAGGTTTTTGGTTAACATTGAGAATATCCATTATACTAAAACTTTAAAACCCAGGGATTGCAGAAATAGCTTATTTTCACGTGTTACTTTATGAATGTTCCTTTTTGAACTAACTGGGAATTTATTCTTGCTCCCCCTTTTATAACTGCGTTTAGCCACCATTCTTTGGGGGTGATACATAATATTATAACGAATAACCATTTTCTTTCGTTAAGTGAGCTTCTTTAGATGCAGTCTAACTGTTATGACCTCTTCGCGAAAATTAACCAAGTTTCCGTCCTGATCGATTATTTTAATGATCAAGTTGTTGATGGTCTTGACGGTTACACGGAAATACAGAACATTGAGAGGCGCCTCCACTATTTTATACCCCGGTGGCACTGTTGGAAAAAACTGATGGATTATATGGACGGGTTGACCGTTGGCGTACGATCCGATCGCTATGTTACAGTCTATGCATAGCGCGTTAATTTTAAGGATTTGTACGGGAATATCAGATTCGTTTAATTCTTTAGCTTTCAGTATTCTCTTGTTAAATCCTAAGAGACGACCTATGGAGGTATCCTGCGTAAAATCAATGTCCACATTGGTATCAATTTTAACAGTTGATGTAACAGGATTACCTATAATATTAATATAAGAAGGTTGTTCAATAACTGTCTGTAAGTAATTATTAATGTCACCAATTTCATATGCACCAATTGGAATGCGTAATGTTCTATTACCATAGGTCAAGGTATTATTTGTTTCGTCGATGTTGGGGATGACATTGAACGTTTCAAAGTTGATCAGTCCAATAACATATTCGGCATCATCGTCTAAATATATTGGTGGGTTAAAATCAGAACTTAATACTGATAAACTCCCCGAAAGAGAGAAAGTCAAAGACATGTTGTTTAATTCAAAAGTATATTTATAATAAAGCATTTTTATCAGTTACAAGTATTATATAAAAATTTTAAACACAGGTGACCGCAATTAATTGAATTGTCTTGCTGGAATCTGTCGTGGTTATATTTCACTACGTTAAAGCTACCATCGCTGAAGAAGTACTCTGCTACCGTATTAGGAGGCCTTAAATTTCCAAAACTATCAAAGTATATTATAGTATTATTTTTCTTTACGTATGCAGTCCAATGCGTGCCAGGTCCAGATGAAATATCCAAATTAACGATACCGCATTCATTTTTTCGTATTTTCTTTGGTAAACCATCGCTCATAAACACACCTCGGAAATTGGGGATACGCAATTTCTTGGCAAATTTTTCTAGATCTAAATTTGTTAATGCGCGGCGTGGTAGCGTCATTGGGAGTTTTTTTTATACGGAGCCAGATACAACCCCCTACCTTTCGAGCGCAGTCCCTTGCCTGCGACTACCCCCTCCATGGCGAGGTTATGTCGTTGCTGTTCCGCCAACTGTTGTTTGTTTGCTTTAGCATCGTTAACTGCTTTCGCTATGCCCGCAGCTCCGCCTCCAAGAGCGCCTAATGCAGCCAGTATTGGAATTAAAAGCGGTAAGAATCCTCCCCTCTTAGGTACCGGAATAGTCCTCCTTTTCTGTTTTCTGTTACGCCTAGTACGAACACCTTTCCCCTTTTTCAATTTCATTTTCCTTTTTAACCCCATACCTAATTTTCTTTTAGTTTTCATGGTGTTAGTGACAAACCACGCAGCCGCTTTTTCTCCTAATTTAGCGTCTTTCGACTTAACTCTCTCCCAAGCGCGCTGTTCTAATTGATAGTCGGCCTTATGACGATCGTTTAGATTAGAGCTTTTTTGATACTCCAGATCATGCGATAGGCAGTGTCCATCTAGTTCGTCTCGCGCCAGTCGCTTTTGTATTTTGGTGCCGGGACCGCAGTACTGATAGCCAGGTAAATGAAGTTCAAATGGCAATTTGTTTATAAGAGTGTTAACAAACCCAGATCCTCTCTTTGTACTTTTCTGTTTGCGATTAATCGGAGATGGGTTGTGTAAGAGCATTATATATACTTGTATGAAGCGTTAAGATACACTAGATGCGCTATAACGAATGCTCCTTATAAATACTTTTGCTGTTCTGCAGATGCCGATAGTCGATTACGTTTCAGTATACAATGAGGATCGAGCAACAGAAAATTTTATTACCACTTGTAAATCATGATGAGGTTTCATCGGGAAGTGATTTTAAAAAACACGGGCCTCTCTTTGCAGGCTCATCAAAGCGAGGGTTGCTAGTAGGAGCATCAGGGTGTGGAAAAACAAATGTAATGATAAGTTTATTAGAACACCCAAATGGTTTGATATTTGAAAATGTATACCTTTACTCGAAATCTCTATATCAACCAAAATACCACTACTTGAAACAACTGTTGGAACCTATAAAAGAGATTGGATATTATGAATTTAGCGATGGTACTGATGTACTCCCTCCCAGCGAAATTAAACCAAATTCTATAATTATTTTTGACGACGTAGTGTGCTGCAATCAGAGCATTATGAGGGACTATTTTTGTTTCGGTCGGCATAAAAATACAGACTGTTTCTATTTATGTCAGACATATTCGTCGATTCCGAAGCAGCTTATTAGAGATAACTCAAATTTTGTTGTGCTTTTCAAACAAGATATGACAAATTTGAAACATGTATATGAGGATCACGTCAACGTAGATATGTCCTTTCAACAATTCAATTCAAGGGTATATATTCAAGGGTATATGCGGTGTATGCTGGAAAGACGAATATGGATTCCTTGTTATAGATAAAGAATGCCCACTAAGACATGGAAGGTACAGAAAAGGGTTTGATGCATACATTTACCCCTAAAATATTTCTTATAAATAAATTTACACTAATCGAAATTCATCATTACGTACCACAATAGCCATGAATAAACAGCTGGTGAAAAAATTGATTAAAACACAAAAATCTATTAGGGAAAAATACAAAAGCTTAAAATCGGATATAGATGAATCGCAGTATAAGTTAGAGAAAGAGTATAAACCTATTACGGAGCCGCTGAAAGAATTGTTATCCAACATAAAATCGGATGTATCTATTAAAAAAGAGCCCGCGGAATTCAAATTTGAAACCCCAACGTCTACACCAAAGAGATTTAAAGTCGATCCCTACAAAAAATATCTACCATCGTTACCCATGTCTATGCCGAGTTTTCTTGAAGACGACTATCAGTATGAATCCGCAGCAAATGTTTCAGGTGCCGACGAGCAAAACAGTAGCGACTTAATTGATCAAGAAGTGGAAAAAAGCCGTCTATACCTCCAAAATCTACCCGATCAGCAAGTTTATGCGGAATACTTGGAAGCTTACGAACCTTTACCACGTCAGTATATTGATTTATCAGTAAGAGGGGATGAGAAAGACAATGATCGACAGTATGGTGTGAAACATGATGCTGTTTCAGAAAAGCTAAAGATTGGGAGTGCTGATATAGAAATTGTTGGTAACGATGTTAAGGTGAATGGCGTAACCTACACTGGAACACCGGGCCTCTATGAATTACTATTCAAAAAACAACCAATAGGATACCAGCAGAAAGACTTGGATAATTATATGGATATTTTGAAACGATCTAATGCTTATCATAGACATTATAACCCCGAAGAGCAAATTCAGGGCTCACAGAACGAAAAGTATAGAACAATAATTAAACCGTACTTGGTTGAAAAAGGGATACTGAAGGTGACTACGGGCGCCATTCCAAGAGCATTTTCAAAGCCTCCACCTCCAAGTAGACCATTACGCAGAACCAAATCACCTAAGCACAGCTCAACAGGACGTATGTTAGATTTATCCAGCAATAAAATAGATTACGTCTATTTCGATGACCCAAACGAGATAATCAATAGACTACGTTTGTTAGCGGCTTCTCAAATGGCTGGAAATAACGGTCACAATAATGAAATAATCTCAATTATTGAAGAATTGAGAGAGATGAAAATTATAAAGTAGATAGTGTCTGACAGATTCTTCAGTTAATCGCAAACTGTCGATAGATAAACATGACTATCGATAAATTTGGTCGTCACATGTTAAGGGCTAGAGCTGATCCTTATCCCAACATAACCGCTATCTCTTCATATTTTACTGGTCCCTCTCCTCGTCTTCATTCTAAATGTATAATAACTATACGTGGAATACGAAAATCCGATAGTGCACAGGAGTATAAGTTAGATAATCTGACCACGGAATATATATTTCCGGTAACAGGGAAACTAGAGAGTATCGATATTGTGCCATTAGTCACATCCGTGAGATTGAATAAAGAAGCGCCACGTTACGCAGTTCAATTAATCGGTGAAACTATCCATAAGGGAGATGTACTCTCTTTTGTAAGCCACGAAACAATCGAGCAAGCATTGTTTGTACAACTAGTGCTGCAGTGTCCCATAACAAAAAATGAGTAATGTTAAAGAGGAGTTAGTTAGTGAACTACATAAAGCGGCTAGAAATAATTTTAGAAGAAGGCATGTCATCATTAAAGGATTAAATGATCTACTTCAGGCAGATTTGGTTGAAATGATTCCTTATGCAAAATTTAACAGCGGATATCGATATATTCTTGTTGTTATTAACGTATTTAGTAAATTTGTTTGGGTTGAACCCGTTAAACGAAAAACAGCGCAAGATGTGACTGCTGCCATGGCTAAAATTTTAGCACAGATGAAAAATAAACCTCGAAACTGCCAGACTGATTTAGGTAAGGAATTTTACAATAAAGACTTTAAGCAGTTGATGGAAAAGTTTAAAATTAATCATTACAGCACTTTTTCCAATTTAAAAGCAAGTATTGTAGAAAGAGTAAACCGTACATTAAAAAATTTAATGTGGAAACAATTCAGCCTTCAAGGGTCTTACAAGTGGATACATGCACTGCAGGATATTGTGATAAGTATAATAATACACCGCATAGTACGCACGGACTGGCTCCTAGGAAAATCAATAAGAGAAATGCTAAGCAGGTTTTGCAAACAGCTTATAGCCGCATAAAAATCATCGATTCAAAGCCTGTAAAGTTTAAAGTAGGAGATCACGTACGGATTAGTAAATATAGGGAAGCATTTAGCAAAGGATATACGCCAAATTGGAGCAATGAAGTATTTGTCATAAGAAAAGTTAATAGGACCAATCCAACAACATATCTGTTAAAAGATCAAAACAATCAAGACATTCAGGGTGCTTTCTACACCGAAGAAATTCAGAAAACTAAACACCCCAACGTGTATCTGGTTGAAAAGGTTATTAGAAAAAAAGGCAGTAAACTATTTGTGAAATGGTTAGGCTTAAATAATACTTATAATTCTTGGATAAATAAAAATGAAATAGTATAATTTTTGTATATTATATCAAAATTTTTATATTTAAAAACATAAAATAAACACATGAATGTATCACAGAGTTTTTATTTATAAATAAGTACAATATACTAAATTCACACATTACATTAATTGCAAAATTGTCCACATAAATGGCAATTATTATAAAAAGTCTTTTTAATTTTTAAAAAATCATCGTTCTTCATGTTCAGCACTACCCTCTTGGGAAGAAATTCCTCCAATCCGCGAAGATGCTGGAGCTCACCCGCATCCTCCATTTTTTCTAGAAGGTAGTCAATCATAATGTCATGATTTTCATATCGTGACACCCATTCCCTTGACAACGTCAACCGACGTTTCAACGCCGTAATAAGAAAATATTGCCGGCGGTCGTAGTCACTTATTTTTGTATGGAGTGCGTAACTTAGATATACGCGTTTTAGTGTCACTTGAGCTCCGTGTTCTAAAAGCTTATCTACCCAGCAGTCGGTGCACACATTTTTATTAACTTTATCTAATGTCCAGAAGTAGATGAATACGTTGTCGCGAGTCACCTCTTCTTTTAATATTTCTTTGATGCACTCGTCTAAAAACATTTTCTATTACTTTACACTGACTTAATATGTATCTGCTTCTTAACTGTCGTATAATATATTTCAGCTCAGTTTAAATACGTTTTCTTTAAAATAAATTATAAGTCGCCGTAGGCTTTGAAATATATGAAAACATATATTAAACCTCGAAGGCTGGGAATGGAATGCAGTCCGGACTCAACGTATCG
This sequence comes from Pogonocherus hispidulus, assembly GCA_963924545.1. Taxonomy (NCBI): domain Eukaryota; kingdom Metazoa; phylum Arthropoda; class Insecta; order Coleoptera; family Cerambycidae; genus Pogonocherus; species Pogonocherus hispidulus. The sequence continues at coordinate 37,481,742 of OZ004695.1, forward strand.
CGCTAACATGATTATAAATTGCCTTATTATTTCGGAGTGGATAATACCAACTATAAATTATGCAAATATACCATTAAATTTCGGAATATAAAGTGCTCATTAATTTAATGATGTAGACTGAATTATAAATGACCTTATTAAAATTCTGAATCCGGTTGCTTCGATGTAATTAAATGATCCCATTAAATTTCGGGATATAAAGTGCTCATTAATTTAATGATGTAGACAGGATTATAAATGATCTTATTAAAATTCTGAATCCGGCTGCTTCGATGTAATTTAATGATAGGATCTCAGACAACAACAACTTTGCGAGTTCGTACCAGGATAAAGAAACTGGTGTAAAGAAACTGGCGTCCACGCGGGTTTCCAACACGAAAGTGGTGGAAGTGGGAATCTCTTAAATACTTCAAGTTGAGTACACGGCTTCAGTTTGTATACCTATTCTGATAAGTAACGTAAGCAACGTAAAAATGAGTCGTCAACTGTCGTATTTTTCATTAGTAAATAAAACACCTTCCGATGGTGAAGAGACGGGTGATGAGGTGTCATTCGAGGTCCGGCTTGCTGCAGCAAACAATATTCAACGAGCAAATGAAAATGTGGAGAGCGTTATAGTGCTGGATGAAGAGACGGATGATGAGGCGTCATTCGATACCCGGCTTGCTGCAGCAAACAATATTCAACGGGCAAATGAAACTGTGGAGAGCGTTATAGTGCTGGATGGGCCTTTCTCCACGCTGAAACCATTAAACTCGGAACAGGGCCCACCATCTACCGCCATACTTTTACCACAGCCATCATCACGCCAAAAGAAGAGAAAGAGAACATCTGCACAGCAACCCACGAAGAGGAGAGCTATGAGCCCCGTAGCTTCAAGTAGCGGTCTGGCAGCAGGTCGAGCCGTTCAGGATGATGTCCCGGACTTTAGAACAGCCATTACGTCAACCTCTCGCCGAGAAGAACTGCCGGAGGTGTTCCCTAACTTAAAAATGAAAGCGGACCATGAGCATGAACGATTAGTGCAGGAGTCCGAAACATGGTATGCCGATTTTAGAAGCTGCTTGGCCGAAAAAGGTAATCAATTTACAAATAAGATGGAAGCCCGCCGAGCAGCTGTACTGCAGAATATTGAGGAAGTTAGGGAACATCAGCGGCAGTTGAATATTATTCTCGAGGGGTTGACCACCGATTATAAACATATCAGTCAGGCAATTGACATGTACGGACACTTTGTGGATAATTTTCCAGAAATAGTGGAAATGTTCAGTAAAAATTAGTTTTAAGGAAATGTAAATATATTTTTAATTTAGTTTCAGTGAAGTGGTAGAGACGCAGTGTTTAATTTTAATAATATTTGTAAAAATTAGTGTTAAGAAAAATGTATTTATATTTTTTATAGAGCAAATCTATAGTGAATATCTATAGACTCTAATTGTATTAAAAATTTATACGCAGAATTAAATTATCTGCAATAGAAAGGTGAAGTTTAACCAAGTCCTATAGTTCTCATATTAAGTTTTCTACTTAGTAAGAACTCAGTTTCAGAAAATCTTTAAAACCTTTATAAAATTTTTACACTACACTCAAACGAATGTAAGCCAGTGTATAGTAAACGTCTATAGTCTTTAATATATTAAAATGGGTATGACACCTTAATTTTAATCTAAAACTTACTTGCTATATTTTAAATAAAACAAAACATCTCTAAAAAGCATAATATATTTTTAAATTGCTTATCGCTAATAAGCGAATACATGTATTAACTAGTGACTATGTACTATGTATAATAGCAATTGTAGGGGGGCCTCGATTCGGTTTATTTCGAATCAGTTGTTCATCAGACTTCAGGCACCAACATAACTGAAAATGATGATTCTCATTGCAAAATGTATATCCGGTCTGTTCACATAAAAACTCTACTTTTTCTAAACATCCTCGACAAATATTATTCCAGTAATGTACCCCTACTTCATCGCAAACAAGACATCTTTGCTTCATGGAATTATTTTCGTTGGAACATATGCCACAAACGTCCCTGCAGACACCGAAATTTGTTTGTTGTAGCACACGCCAGCACTTGGAACACTTTCGGCCTTCTGCGGTGGAGCACTGTTTCTCTGTTGACATATTAATATTACCTGGATTCAATTTTCTACATCCACTACAGAGACCCGTAATACAGTTGAACTCCTCTGAATGCCATGCTCTCCAACAATTATGACATACCCTTGCATCGTCCCGTCGAAATGGGAAGGCTGCAACCTTTACTTTATTATCCCAAGACTTTGGAAAAGTCATTGTTAGTATAACTAATAATCCCACAGATATATCGATCCTTTTACACAGAGAGGTGGGTTGTGATTTGAAAGAATTGTCGCCTAACCAGTTAAACCAGTATAACAGGCCCTTCCTCTCTTAGAAAATCAGACAAATATCTTTTATTTGGACCGGTTAAACTGGTTTCAAGACCTGTTTTCTGCAAACCGGTTAAACAGCTTTCAATACCGGTTAAACAGCTTTCAATACCGGTTAAACTGCTTTCAATACCGGTTTAAACTGCTACCGGTTTAAACTGCTTTCAATACCGGTTTAAACTGCTACCGGTTAAACTGCTTTCAATACCGGTTTAAACTGCTTTCAATACCGGTTGTCAAACTGGTTTTGCAGAATGAGTTATTATAGCAAAAGCAGGTACGTATGTAAGTTCTTGTATAAATACCTGCTATATTTATGTTTACAGTTAGTTGATTAGAGTTTGTGAAAGTAACGTCAGAGATGTACTGTCAAGCGTGTAACAAAAAGTTTTCCTCCACATTTGCTTTGTCACGACATCTTAGAGACAGTTGTCCATCGGCTACGACTCGACCTGCAAAGAAAATAAAACTTGACGGCGATCTACCAAGTACTTCAAATTCCATCGGTGATGTAGTACCCACTGTTAATGATGAGATGCTACAAAGTGTAGTGGTATCACCTGTAGCAAATACTTCGTTAGTTGACTGCCCTGTATGTGGTGAACGTATACCGAAACGACATTTTGTGGGCCATATGAGACGTAACTCACGCAGAATAGTTATATCATCAGTGGAAGAAGGTATCGAACAACTTCAAAACCCGATGAGATTTAGAATAGCCAGTTATCGTTTCACAAGTAAACACCACCACATTGATCATATTGAATTTTTTACTGAAGTTTTTCCGAAGGTGTCTGCACTTATTTCTAAGCATCTGAGCATGTGGAATGCCTTAAAGGTTAACTTTGAATTATTTTCCACATACGTGAAACCTGACAAAGATATATTCGACCTTAAATCATTCAACACGGGAAATCAAATCATAACGTTTTCCTCTGATTTATCTCAAATGTATAAAGAGTTTATTGAAGCCATAATGGTAAAGGCTTCTGAATTTCAAGAACGTGATTCGGGCTGGTCTCTACAGCAAATTGTTTTCCTTGAAGTTAATATTAATCAATACAACCCGTTAGGAGGTTCCTCATATATTAAACTACCCAAAGAAATTGAACGCAAGAAAGCTGTAATCAGTATTTACAATCAAGATAACAAGTGCTTCGCCTGGGCTGTGAATGCTGCGTTATTTCCTGCTTCTGCACATGTAACTAGGACGTCTTCTTATCCACATTATTCCACTGCATTGAATTTTGAAGGTTTGGAGTTTCCTATTAAGCTCAAAGATATCCCCAAATTTGAAAAACTGAATAACATTTCAATTAATGTATTTGGTATTAGCAGCAGATTCGAAACTGGTAAGACAACTTTTGAAATTGTAGGACCGTATCATTTTACGGAATCTCGTAAAAACATACACGTAAATCTTTTACTCATTACTGATGATAGTGGAAATAGTCATTACTGTTATATTAAAAATTTGTCTAGATTAGCGTCTAAACAAAAATCCAGTCACAACGGTCAAACACATATATGTGATGGTTGCCTTCAATTTTTTCGAAACCCCGAACATCTAAATTTACATCAGGCTCATGACTGCAATTTCTTTTATACAAAATTACCCACAACTGATATTAAACTGAACAAATTTGGCGAAGCTCTTCCTGAAAATTTACTAAAGTTCACTAATTTTGAAAAACAGCTTGCTGTACCTTTTGTTGTTTTGTTCGTTGAAAGTATTTTGAAACCAATTCAAAACGTGCAACCGTCGGAGGATTCCTCATTCACTTTAAAGGCGTACGAACATGAACCTTATTCATTTTGTTTTTACGTGAAATGTAACTTTGATGACGCCTTATCGGAATTAGTGCATTACCGCGGCGTCAACGTTGCTGAAACTTTTGTACAAAGACTCGAACAAGTCACAATTAAACTATATAACAAACATTTAAAAAATGTTAAACCAATGCGGGAACTCTCTGATTATGAACAAGAACAGTTTAACTCTAGTAAAGATTGTCACATCTGTAATAAACCTTTTAATGATATTTGCATTAAAGTTCGTGATCATTGCCATTTGACTAGATTTTACCGAGGTGCCGCACACTACAATTGTAATTTAAATTTTAAGATACCCAAATTTATTTCGGTGGTGTTACATAATTTAACAAATTACGACAGTCACCTGTTTATCAAAAAATTGGCTTTGAATCGGGAGAAAATTGATGTTCTTGCACAAAATAAAGAAAAATATATATCCTTTTCCAAACATATTTTAGTTGAGAAGAATAGCGGAAGCGAAAATGATGTATATATTAAACTGAGATTTGTAGATTCATTCCGTTTTCTACCATCATCTCTGGATAAATTAAGTCAAACACTGGAATCCGAACAATGCGTAGATGTAAAAAAATATTTTCCAGATCATCATAAGTTTGAGTTAATACGTCGTAAGGGGATATTCCCGTATTCATACGTAGATAGTATGTCAAAACTTGATGACGAAAAGTTGCCTTCCAAGGATGATTTTTTTGATGTTTTACGGGATAACGGTATTTCCGATGAAGAATATAGTCGAGCACTTAATGTATGGTTCACCTTTCAGTGTCAAACTCTCGGCGACTATTCTGATATCTATCTCCTTTCTGACGTACTATTACTAGCAGATGTTTTTGAAAATTTTCGTAAAATTTCTCTAAAACATTATAACCTCGATCCGGCCCAGTATATGACGGCTCCTTCACTGAGTTGGGATGCCATGTTACGCAAGACGGGTGTTACTCTAGAGCTGCTTACCGACATCGATATGCTCCACTTTTTTCGGAAGGGCATTCGTGGTGGGATAAGTCAGTGCAGCAAAAGAAAAGCTATCGCTAATAATACACTCGTTAGTAATTATGACGCTTCTAAACCAAATTCTTTCATACTTTATCTAGATGCGACAAATCTTTACGGTTGGGCCATGTCTCAAAGCCTTCCAACGGGTAATTTTAGGTGGTTAGATCACGACGAAATTGTCAATTTTAACCCCCTAATAATAGACGATGATTGTGAAAAAGGCTACGTATTACAAGTTGACATCGAATACCCTGAATACCTACATGACGTCCACAATGATTTACCGTTCTGTCCAGAGAATTTTGCACCACCCAACAGCAAATATTCAAAGCTTCTTCTAACTTTGTATAATAAAAACAACTACGTTATTCATTACAAAACCTTAAAGCAGTGTTTGGCGCATGGCTTAAAATTAACGAAAATTCATAAAATTTTAGAATTTTCAGTCGCGCTGGTTGAAACCTTATATAGACTTAAATACGAAATTACGAAATTCAGCAAAAACTGCGTTTGAAGGAACTCTCATTAAATTTTTCACAAACTCCATATATGGGAAAACTATGGAGAATGTGGATAAACGTGTTGACATAAAACTTTTATCTCACTGGGAGAACATTCGCGGTAGTAAAGGGGCTCAGAGTTTTGTAGGTATGCCAAATTTTAAATCGATATCAGTTTTCTCGGAAAACTTGGTAGCCGTTCAAATGGGGCATCTATCCATTAATTATAATAAACCTTTATACGCGGGTTTTTGTATTTTTGATTTATCAAAAACAGTTATATATAATTTCTTTTACGACTACATTTAACAGACATATGGTGAGAACGCGTCTCTTTGCTATACTGACACAGATTCGTTAATTCTCGAAATTCACACAAATGACATTTACGATGATATTAAGAAAAATATTGATTGGTTTGATACATCGAATTATAAAGACATAAATATTTACGGTATGCCTAGGACTCAATCTGTTGTAGGTAAAATGAAAGACGAGTATGCAGGTACTCCTATTAAAATGTTTTATGGCACCGGAGCTAAAGCATATTGTGTTGAATTGAGTGAAGATGTAACCAAAAAGGCAAAAGGCATTTCAAAAAACATTATTAACAAGAATTTGAGTGTTGTTGATTATAAACATATAGTAGAGAATGGTGGGTCACTGTGTCGAAAAATGTATGTATTCAGGTCTCATTTGCACACTATGAATACTGAATTAAAAAACAAAGTCGCCTTATCGTATCACGACGATAAAAGATACGTTCCACCGGGTCTCACAACGACGTTGGCGTGGGGGCATAGGAAAATACTTTCAACATCTGACACTAGTAACAGCAATTTAGAAGAATTAATTTCACACTTCGAATCAGTCGATGAACTCGATGAAATTAGTAACTTTTATGTACAAAACTTTGATATAAATTTGTAATTTAAAACTTGTTCATTCATATCCAGAAATACCGGTTTTAAGTTGATAGGGGTATTTTAATATCTTGAAATACCGGTTTTAGGATCTAGTCTGTTGGTGGGGATCTACGTATAATAAGGATCTTCGTACTGGGAGCAGTTAGTCTTCTTATTCAGCAGTAACTAAGAACATACCCTTCCTAGAAACATGTGGATGTGTTATGTAAAAGATACTGAGATAATAGATTTCCAAAGTGGTATGCGGCATTTGCTGCAGACATTTCAAAATTTGGAATTTGATGCGCAGCATGAAGCAATTTATGGAATGGGTCGGATGTATTCTGAGGAAGAATGCAAGAAACTAGATGATAAATATGGCGAAGGTGCTAGTATATGTGACAAGTATTTAGAAGGTTTATTGTGTAAAAGTTGTCTGGTGGACCAATTGATAGCTGTTGGATTGGGTAACTACCTGTACCGCATTCAAGAATATTTGTCGCACGATTTACTCTTCAAGTTGGATTGGAGTACAGAACCCGAAGAGTTTGTTGCCGACAATGAGAATAATAATGTAGATACTACTACTTCTGAATAATGTAAATGTTTATATTTACAATAAATTTGTGACTGTATTACCTATGTATTTTTATTTAATAAAAAGCTGTAAAATTTTTTTAATATTTTTATTCACCTCTCAAACACATAAAACATTCATATTTGTAAACAAATTTAGATGCAGCCCCTCTCCATCCTAATTCTAGATTGTGCTCCAAACAGGGTAATTTTGATATTAGAGCTGGATTAGCTGTATATTTTTTCGGTAACTCATCCCATCTTTGCTTTAATGTTTCTCCTTTAACATTATACATTAAATAAAAAAGTGGAAAACATTTCATTTCTTCATCTGTGAAACCGCTAAAACTTGTTTGTCCAAATAAGTGTCTTTCAACAACACTTGCACTTTTCGGAGGTAGTTTGTTTACGATACAGTGGTAGCACTTAATCTTAAAAGGTGGGGGGCAGTCTGGAATATCTCCTTCGGTCGGCCAGTGATCATAGCATCGTAGCACCTTCGCTTGTATTACATCATCGTCTTTGTATGCCTTCGGAAGTTTTTCATATATTGCACCGATGTCATCACAACTTAACTTTCTCAAATATTCCAATGGAAAATTACCCAATGCTTCTGAACTGAAAGATCGAATGGGTAGTGCGAAAAAATGTTTTGATTCTCTTAAAAACACTTTCTTGATCAGCACGTAAACCCATTTTGAAAAACCACTTAATCTATCCCACATTTTGTGGCCGAGTGTTGCAATGGTTAAAGTAATGTAAACATTCTTCTTTTAAACGAATAACCCCACCTTCGGATTCTAAAAATACACCTGCTCACCTCGACCGGTTGTTGACTTGTGAGCGGGGGGAGTAAAGAGGTATAGGTGGGGTAAAGTGGAGGGGGAAGTGGAGGGGATGTGGTGGGGGAAAGTGGAGGGGATGTGGTGGGGGAAAGTGGAGAGGATGTGGTGGGGGAAAGTGGAGGGGAAGTGGAGGGAGGTGGTGGGGGAAAGTGGAGGGGAAGTGGAGGGAGGTGGTGGGGGGTGCACATTTTGGTCCAGAACTCTCATTTCCCCCCTACTTACAAGCGTCGATAATCTTTCACCCTTATTCCTAGGATCATCTAGCGCGGTTTTCAGCTTGTGCTTGAATGTCTTGACAAAATTCTCTGCTTGCCCATTGCTCTGGGGGTGGCCCACCGGGGTAGTTACATGTTTTATGCCATTCCTATTAAAGAAACTTTCTAGCAGTCTAGACACCAGTTGCCTTCCATTATCGGTAACACACGTCACCGGCAGTCCGTGTCGAGCAAAGGTCTCCTGAAACTTCTCCAACACTTCTTCAGCCGCCATTGACGATACCTGGTGAACCTCTGGGTACTTGCTGAAAGCATCTATAATTATCAAGAAGTTCTTACCTCCTACGGGTCCAAGGAAGTCTGCATGTATCCTACGCCAAGGTTCCGCTTCCGGAGTCCAAGGGGTAGGCTCTGACTTGGGAGGGTTCATTCGGTGGTGGAGACAAGGGAGACATGACTTAACGAATGCTTCGATATCGTTGTCTATGCTCGGCCACCATACATAGCTTCTGGCCAACGCTTTCGTCTTACCAATTCCCAAATGCGTGGAATGAAGTTCCCCCAAGACGGCGTTTCTTAATTTGCTGGGTATGACTATCCTATGACCCCATGCCAACACGCCCCCTTCAACCTTCAGCTCATTTCTCCTATGAAAGAAAGCTTTCATGTCCTCAGGTGTCTCGCTTGGCCATGTGTCTTCCTCTACATATCCTGTTACCCGTTTTAATAATTTGTCCTTGTTAGTTTCAACTTTAACCCTATCACAATCAATTGGCCATTCTTCTGCGTGCTTGACGTAGTTCAGATACTCGCCTTTACCTTCATACTCCGTATCGATTACTTCTATCGCCAGGGGGGCCCTCGAAAGATAATCTGCCATAGCATTCCTCGAGCCTTTTATATACTTGATGTCATATTGAAAACCGGCCAGGTAAGTAACCCAACGCTGTAATCTGTTGGCGTACATTTGCGGTATTTGTTTGTGTTCCCCAAACAACGTGATCAATGGGCGATGGTCCGTCTTTAATGTGAATCTATGACCATGGAGGTACTGTTCAAATTTCCTAACCCCATAATAGATCGCAAGGGATTCCTTCTGGATAACTGAGTAATTGCGCTCTGCTGGCATGAGCGTTCTGGAAGCACAAGCGATAGGTTTTTCAACTCCACGTTCCATAATGTGGCCCAACGTTACTCCTATTCCGTACTCTGATGCGTCGGTAGTGAGCACTAATGGTAAATCAGGGTTGAAATGCACCAACGTGATATCTTCTGCGATGTCCTTCTTTATTGCCTGGAATGCCCTTTCGCACTCCTCTGTCCACCTGAAACCGTGATCTTTTTTTAGCAAATCGTACATAGGTCTGAGTTTCATTGCTAGATCGGGTATAAATTTACTGTAGTAATTGACCATCCCTATAAAAGAGCGTGTTTCTGTTATTGACGTAGGTCGAGGTGCCATGGCTATTGCCTTGATCTTATCCTGGGATTTCTTAAGTCCCGTTTTCGAGATCGTATGCCCCAAGAACTGTAGTTCGTCCTGAAAAATGAACATTTTTCTTTTTTAATAGTGAGGCCAGCGTCACTTAATTTTTTGAAAACTTTCCCTAGGGTTTCCAAGTGTTCTGTATCGTTTGACCCCGTTACCAAGATATCGTCTAAATAGCTTGTTACGTTACTCAACCCTTGAAACAATTGTTCTATAAACCGTTGGAATTTTGCAGAAGCAGGACTTATTCCAAAAGGCATTCGGTTTACTTGGTAAAGCCCTTTGTGAGTGCTCCAAACTAATAGTTTTTTACTATCCTCGCATAATTCAAATTGTAAATAAGCCGAGTTTAAATAGATTTTGGAAAATTTCTCACCTGTACAGAGCTTGGCAAAAATTTCCTCCACCCGTGGCAACGGATACTTAACTTCCTCGATGTGTCTGTTGACAGTTGTCTTGTAATCCCCGCACACTCTTATTTTGCCATCATTTTTCAATACCACCACCAGTGGCGTCCCCCATCGACTGCTCTCCACCGGCGTGATCACTCCGCTTCGCTCCAATCTCTCTAATTCCTCTTCCAGTGGTTTCCTAAAGGCAAAAGGCACGTTTCTGGGCTTGCAGAAAACAGGTGTGGCATTCGGCTTCAGCTGTAAAGAGATTTTATCATATTTATATAGCCCTAACTCAGGTTTAAACAAATTTTGATATTTGGCCATTAAAAACTCTAACCGCCTGTTATTACTATCAATCCACTGAACCACTTCAAGTTTAACGTTAAATTCTCGCATCCAATCGCGACCTAGAATAGTGGTCGCGATTGGATGCTGTTCCCCTTTATCACATAAAATTTAGTCTCTTTAGTTGCATTTTTAAATGTCACAAGTTCATAAAAGTACCCGACCGGTGCGAATCTTGTCCCATTATATCCCCGCAAAATAACACCATCTAACTTTAGTTTACATTTAGCAAAATACTTATTATATGTCTGTTCGCTAACACACGACACACTAGCACCACTGTCAATTTCAGCCTGATGCTCGTCGTTCGTTATTACGATCTTAACTTTAAAAGGATTAACATTCTGATTAAAACTGTTCACGTGTTTAAGTGTGAATATGTCTCTGAAGTCACCAACAACTTCTGTGTCGATAAAATTCTGGTATCTCAATTTTTTACACGTTTTTGCTAAATGTCCTTTTGCTTTACATACATTACAAGAGAAATTTAAGTACTTACATCGTCCATTATGCTCTTTACCACAACATTTACAATGTTTTTTACCCGTGACGTTACCATGTCTTTCACTTGTCGGCCATTTTGTATTTTTGTCAAATCCTACTTTCGGCACTCGGAACGATGAGGGCGCTGTCGACGGTGGACCTGGCCGCGGGAACTTCGAAATCCTGTTCACTTCGAGATCCGTGGCTGGCACAGCTTCTTTCTTCACCGCTAGCGCCACCATCTCCTGGAGCGTCCTCTCCACCTCCTCTTCGCAGATACGGTCTAACAACTTTCCTTTTCTCAAACCGGCTACAAACTTGTCCTTTAAAATTTCATCCAACGTAGCCCCAAACTTACAGTTTACGGACAGGTTCTTTATCCTTGCATACCACTCACTAATTGTTTCGTTGCTCTCTTGACTAGCTTGGTAAAACTTTATTCTCTCACGCCACGCTGATATATGCGGGCTAAATTGTTGACTTAACATGTTGCACAATTCTTCATAGCTCTTCTCTTTTGGGAGCTTCGGGTGGCACAAGTCTCTCACTAGCTTGTGCGTCGACGTCCCGATTAAACTCAACAGGGTTGCTACCTTTTTTTTTGCATCCGTGATACTATTAGCGCAGAAGTATTGCTCTAATCTTTCGTTGTAGACGGTCCAGTCCCCATTTGCGTGGTCGAATTCATTTACTTGCCCTATCAGACCTGCCATCTCGAACACGTGGATTTAGGTTCACTTCGCCGCTATACGGACAAACACGTGGTCTGTTCACTTTCTTACTTTTTCCTTCTTTTCTTCCTTTTTACCTCGTCGCCAGTGTTACGTTCCGACGAATAAAAGCCCTGTCGGAACTCAATACTTTATTTAGTCCATAGACAACAACAATATGTATATGCATAAGGAATTCGCTATAGAAAGCCATGTCGCACGAACCCAACCATCCACGCTGGCAGCCAGAACACCAAGAGCGGGTCCGTTGCTTCTCGGCGGGCACCATGTGTGCCGCACATGCGCAGCACGTCACAAAAATAATAGTTTTAAAAGTGTTAAAACGTTCATTTTTGTGAAAAATGAGGTGTACGATGTATGGTTGTGTTGATAATATGTGCAAGGGTTTTGTAGGATGGCGGTACCATGTTTTTTAGATTTCCGAAATACAAGGAAATGCAGGGTATTTGGAAACAGATGTGTAATTGTAAAGACAGTTTTAATGTTAAATTTGCTCGTGTTTACGATAAGCATTTTATTAAAAGCGATTATGAACGCAATTTAAAACATGAATTGCTGGGATATAGACCAGCAAGACATCGTCTTTTGACGCCCCTTATATTTGTTTAATTCCTCAATAACTGTCAGAAATAGGTCAGATAATGTTTTCTCTTCAATATTATTTTAAGATTTTTTGTTTAATCTTGCACAGCTTTCTAAAAAGAGTAAATACATGTATAATTATATAATGTAAAAAATCTTTAACATTCTTTGACGTCCAACATAAAATATTGCTTTACTTAACTTCATATGTAATTTAAAAAATAAATACTTAAGTTCCATCAGCACATAGGTATATATGTTTCTAAATTATAAGGACCTATTATATATTGGGTATTAAAAAATAACCTGTGAAAATTCCACAGGTATTATACAGGGTGTCCCACGGTGACGATCCATTAAAAGTATCTGGAGAACTAATTAAGCTATTAATTTGAAATTTGAGGTGAAGTCAAAGTGGGCCATGATCTACTTGATGAACATATTTTGCAGTTTCTACCTCTTGTGGTGATACCGGAAGTCGACATTAACTTCGTTATTTTAAATGGGACACCCTATATATTATTTCATTTCTGAATTCTACGTGAAATTCTAAACACATTTCATGTAGGATGTCCTATACCTATCTTAAACTGTTGAAATATTGACAAGTGTATATTGACATTTTTCAATTTTGACATCCTATAAAATCTAAACGGTTTGAGATGACGCAAAACGGTTTGCACATTTCTATCTTGACTTTTCATAAGCTATCGTTTGACACTAATTTCAGGTTTTCTAGAAATTAAAAATTTTCGTATAATCTCTTGGTTAGATCTGAAATTACTGTCAAACGAAAGCTTATGAAAAGTTAAGATAGATAGATAGATAGATAGGTATAGGACATCCTACATGAAATGTGTTTAAAATTTCACGTAGAATCCAAAAATGAAATAATATATAGGGCGTTCCATTCAAAATAACGAAGTTAATGTCGACTTTCGGTATAACCGGAAGTAGTAGAAACTACAAAATATTTTCATCAAGTAGATCATAGCCCACTTTCACTTCACCTCAAATTTCAAATTAATAGCTTAATTGGTTCTCCAGATACTTCTAATGGATCGTCACTGTGGGACACCCGGTATAACTGTTGTATAATTACAATTAAACTTTTATTACGTTATAGTTACTTTCATTATATGAATTTAAGTATTATATACGGAGCCTTTAAAAAATAACTAGAAAAAATGTTATGTATTTTATCACCTAGAATGTACTAGTTATTTTTGAAAGGCCCTGTATATAATACCTAAATTCATATAATGAAAGTAACTATAATGTAATACAAGCTTAGTCTTTAACATAGGTACTTCAGATGATTATTAAAAACAACATTTACTTATTCTGTTTCACTGTAACATGATAAAAGTACTTGGATTGTAACGTAACATGTTCCTCTAATTACACAAATGTTGCGTCAATGCGAAGTTTTTTTTACATAAGAAATGTGTTCTTGGAAACTAAAACCACCTAAAAGTATATTTCAAACAATAAATAAAACAATTATAATTAAACTTCGACGCTTTCCAACGATAAAACGCACTTTGCGCCATATACATTTTAAAATTCTTCGCACCAAGTGACGTCATGCGCGAAAGCAGACGAAATTAGGACGCGTTAATATCATATCTTGTTTTATTGTATCATGCCATTACTCGCTATTGTGCCGAGATCGGACCAAGTTCCATTCCAACTTGGGAACTTGATCCTGCGAGAACATACAAAATTGGAGCGAGCAACGGACTGATTAATGATTAAGTAATGAATAATTATATAAAACTCAAAAACTGTCTACGTACGAACCCTATCTACCAGTTCGTACTAAAAATCAATACCTTTACTTATCCTAAACTGTTATAGCTAATACGAATAATTCTACGAGCTAATAATAATTAAGGTAGGTAGTTACTTTAGTAAGCTTTTCAAATTTTAACTTAAAAACTATTTTACTGTTACTGCTTTACTTATTACTATTTACGGATGCGAAAGCGGAATATGATTTATTTAAATTTCAATCTTAGAAAAATTAATTGAGATAATGGAATGGGTTATAATGAACATCACGATTAAAAAGAGTGTCACAAAATTATTATTTATTATTATTATTATTATTATTACAAATTCAGTAAGGGCAGAGGACGGATGTCCTATAATGCCCCAAATAAAATACAATTTGATAACAAGAACATATTATAGTAAATAAATACCTAGTCTATAGAAAATAATGCCCCAAATAAAATACAATTTGATAACAAGAACTTATTATAGTAACTAAAAAGACCTAGTCTGTAGAAAAGAGGTAATTGTCAATTTTATTCTTGAACGAGTTCACCGATTGCGCATTAATCACATCATTTGGCAGGTTGTTCCAAACTTCAAAGTTTCTATTACTAAGGAAATGCTGCCTGGTTCGTGCCTTGAAATTTTCTTTCTTGAGTTTCAAGGGGTGTCCTCGAAGCCGATCATCAGAATTTAGCGGAAAAATCGAACCTAAGTCGCCAAAATTATATTTTATGATGCGAAAAGTTAGAATTAAGTCACCACGAAGTAGTCGCTGCTGGAATGTCGTGAGCTTAGCCATTGACAGTCTATCCTCGTAAGTCGGCATTACGGGACCAAACGAGAGTCTTGTTGCGCTACGTTGCACTCTTTCCAGCATATTCTGGTCACGAGCTAGATCTGAACACCACACTGGTCCAGCGTATTCGAGTATCGGGCGAAATACGACTTGTAAAGTTTACAGGAGGTTTCGAAAGACACTTTTGAGAATGTTTTTTTAATTAGAAATAGTCTGGTATTTGCACATTTGCATACCGCGGCGATATGATCACTCCAGGTAAGGCTTCTGTTCACTGTGACACCGAGATCATTATGTGACGTCACTGCATTTAAGGACCGTCCATTTATAAAATATGGTAAATTAGGATTGTCTCTACCGATATGAAGAATGACACACTTATCTGCATTCAGTGGAAGGAGCCAGTCAGAGCACCATCGTTGCAAGGGATCGAGGTCACCTTGAAGGTTGTGATAGTCGGTGACGGGATCAGCAAATATTTTGGTATCATCAGCGTAGAACGAAATGGAGTTGGAAATATGAAGTTGAACGTCACTCGCATAGATAATAAACAACAAGGGGCCGAGAACTGAACCCTGTGGAATTCCGCTTGTTACTGGCCTTACTTCAGAATGTTCTTGGCCCACTCTAACTTTAAACTGTCTATCACTCAAGAAGTCAGAGATCCACATATTAAGGTTACCCCTGATACCTAAATATTCTAGTTTATATAGAAGTCGATGTTTCGGAACCCTGTCAAAAGCCCTAGAGAAATCAAGGTAAATTACATCTATTGGGTTTTTATTATCAAGGGCTTTCGTCCAAGCATTTACGCAGTGGAGAAGGTTGGTTAAGGTTGAATGACCTTTTACAAATCCATGTTGCTGGTGAGGAATAAGATTTTGATGTAGCAGAAAGTTGGTCATGTACTCTTTGATAATTAATTCCATTACCTTACAAACAATAGGCAGCAAGCTGATAGGGCGGTAGTTGTTAGCGTCAAGTTTATTACCTTTTTTATATATGGGAGTAACAGATGCCAGTTTCCAGGTGAGAGGTACTTAACTTTGCACAAATGAAGCATTCGTTATTTTAGACAAGGGATGAGATAAAACTTCTGCGCATTTCTTTAGGAAGAAGGCTGGTAGACCGTCAAGTCCTGGTGATGAGTTACTTCGGAGTTTCAGCAGATGTTTCTTGACTTCATCTTGGGAGAAATAAATATCAGTAAGCGAAAGCTGGAACTCGAGGCATATCCAGCGGAGGGAGATTATCCTTTACCGATTCGATAGTGAAGGCTTTTGAAAAGGAAAGAGCTAGAGTTTGTGAAGTTTCGTAATAGGAAGTGCATAAATCTCCATTGAGTTTTTGAAGCATAGGGACAGCAACTTTGGAAAATATAGAAGAACGGATATATTTGAAGAATTTTTTACTATTGTCACTGTTAGCGATTTTCTCTTCATAGGTAGGTCGCGATGTTGTCAGTTTCAATTTTATTGTGTTAGAGAATCTTCTGTGAGCTAAAAAATCCTGTATGTTATTAGAGTGTTTGTACCTCCTCCAAAGATTTCTCTTATACTTAATCATCTGTATAATTTGGGAGTCGATCCATGGTTTCAAGTTATTAAAGTAAACTCTTCGTTGTGTAGTATTATCAGACAGGCACCGGGTTGCAATAATGTGAAAATTATTCCACATTGACAAACAGTTTTGTCCCAGATGATTGTCCCAATTGATAAGTGAAAGATCATGGTTTATCTTGTCAAAGTCCGTTACGTCGTAAGTGGCATAATTTTTGCTTTTTAGCAAGGATGGCATATTAATTTGAATGTGGGCGGTTATTCACCGTGATCGGATTTTCCAATAGGAGAAGAAACATCTATTGAGGAAATAAGTTGTTCATCGTTAGTGAAAATCAGATCGAGAACTGATGGTTCATTATTGACACGAAAACGTGTGGGTTCATGTATTAGTTGTGTTAAATTGGAGGTTTGTATAAAGTTCATGAAAAGGTTTTTTACATTAATAGCATCAGTAACATGCGTTATTGGCCAAGTTATATCGGGAAAATTAAAATCACCCGTTATAATAGAATTTTCAAGGAAAGACAGTTCTTCCAGTTTTTCCAGTAAATGAACATTGTCGTCAATGTGGGAATCGCCAGGACGATATACACACGCAATATGAATGGATACAGTATGTTTAGCCATTTTTACACAGAGGACATCTATATTTGGAACAAGTTTATCAACAATAGTTACAGAAAAGTTTTGAATTATATCGTTAGATAAATATATACAGACGCCACCACCAACTCGAACTTCTCTATCGGCTCTAAAGATTGTATAACCATTGATATTAATTAGGACGTCAGGAATTGAGGGTTTGAGCCAACTTTCACTTATAAGAATTATATCAGGTTTAAGTAATTGCACGGTACAAACAAGTTCATTGTATTTAGCTTGGAGAGAATCAAGATTAGTATAAAGAAAGAGCCAGTCAGTGAAATAAGCGGAGGAGAAATGGGGGCGAGAGGTGGATGAAGAGCTAACGACGAAATGGTACAATTTTAGGCGAGCCGTGGACAAATCTAATTGTCAAGTCTCTTTCACCGTTTCCCAAGCGAGTGTCGAGCTCACTACGTAGTTCTTTTAAATGCTGCTGTTGGACGGGTGTTTTATCATCTACTATAGTAAAACTTCTAGTGGAAGCATTTTCTAATAGTTTTTTCTTATTTTTAAGAACATATTTTGCGTCAAATTCTGAAGGTATCACCACCTTCAGCATGCGAGGGAAGCGCTGATTAGGTTTACCAACTCGGTAAAATATACTTGGTTCGCTGACACAAGCAACAACACCAAGTACCTCGTTGATTTTGCCTTTATCATTTTCCTTTTTAGCTTGAATATCGCCAGTAATTTCAGGTATGCGTCTGATAAATATATTCTTAGCGCGAGAGATGCGCCCAACAGCCTCATTTGCAATTTTGTCTGTGATTTCAACAGAATTGAAAGTCTCTATATTAGCTATTTTATTTTTTAAAGCTGTGATTTCGGTAGCGAGTTGAGTATGTTGAGTATCTATTCGTTTTTGCATATCATTTTTAAAATCATCGATTTTATTGTGTATATCGGATTTAAGCTCGTTAATAACCTTCTTTAAATCAATGAAACCGCTCAAATTAGAAGAACATGCATTGCACAGAATACTCAATCCACGTATTTTCTGTCTAGTTACGCGATCTGCAGAGGACAAGCCCGTACACTCAATGTGTAGCGGCCGCTTACAGCCGTCACACTGCAGAGCTGAGTCGCGGTCACTCACCGACTTGGAACAATTGGAACAACTGGGCATGATTGGTTTTTTTACTGCTAGGCACAGCTGATAGTAGTGGCGAAGAATTATTGTAAAATTGTAAAACAGTACTCACAGAGTCCTCCAAATGCACTTCTATAAAAAGTTTATGTTGAATATTATTAACACAACTGCTGTGTTACCACTTTAGTAATATATGTTATAATTTTTCACAAGTCTAACACCATTTAACCATACAAATTTCTTATTAGAAACGGAGCACGAAATTAAGCGATGTTCTCGCGTGGCCTATCCACTATATGTCCGGTAAAATAGCAAACAAGGGCACGTGTAATATTTATTATAATCTGCAACATGCAGAAAGGCGGTATATGCTGTGTTTTAATTATTTCCTTCTAGCAAGAAACCATAAAGGTTGCCACTTTTTCATCATGATCATGAGTGCCGAAAAGTGATACTGTGGCGGACGGTTTTTTTATCGCATTGATTCATTACTATTACATAGGCACGTTCCATGGAACGTGAGACAGCGAGAACTGTCGGGCGTTTTTTGGAACAGAAAACAGTGCCAGTTGCCAGGCGACAATTCGTTCCAAAGTAAGGGTTATTTTGGAACGTTTCAATTGTGGAACGGTAACGCCAGGAACGTTCCCAGGTAGCAGACTGCCATCAAAATGACGTCATATTTAGGGCTCTTTACGTCAGTGACGTCATCTGTCCTGAAGGTGACGTCATAAATGACGTCAGCTTCAGCACGAAATATGTGACGTTATAAAAATGACGTTTATAATATGTCAGTGAGGTGCAGTGATGGGTTTTTAGCCGCTAATTATATATTTAGCCAATGTTAATTATATAATTAGCATTTAGCCGGCTAAAAATATTATAATTAGCCGTTAGCAGAATATACAGTTTTTTAATTTTTCACACATCAGAATAACTTTTTCGCAATTACCAATAAAATATCTATTTATTCTTACCTACTAGGTAGGTAAGCAAAATAGGTATTATTAGGTCATCATATTATAGGTAATAGATAAAGAGAAATTAAATCTAGAGATAGGGATTATTTTGTATTTTATTTTATAATACCGCAATCCTCATCATTTAATTAAGTCACCGAATTAAGTACATCAAAAGTAAAAATAACCGTACAAATTAAAAAATAAAAAATAAAACAAACTAAATTAAATTAAAAAATAAATAAAAGTTCCAATATACCTCCCTATGAGGCAATTTTTACCACTGGTACTATAATAATTAGCCTGATAATTTTGAAAGAATTTTTAGCCGACGGATAATTATCGATAATTATCCGGCTAATTATAAATGGATAATTATCTGGCACATCACTGGTGAGGAATGACAAACGTGACAAGATTTAAACCAACTCCAATGCCCGTTTGCACCGATTTTGATTAAATGTCTTGGTTACTTAACCCCCGTTAAAATTTAACTGGAAGTAAACTAATATTCACGTTGCACCGCACACATTACATCCGCATAACATCGTTTGGTTTACTAACCGCATGGTACATCTGGCAACATTACAAAGAGTTGGTTATTTTTATGTTACTTTGTTGAAGATGTAGGAACTTTTGAATTGAACATGAACAGTTTAACACTCTGATGTTTTAACTTATGAACTTAACCTAGAGCGGAAATTATTGAAGTTTGGTGGTTTGCTCTCTTTATCTTTCATGGTTTGCAGCAGGGCTGTGCAAGTGTAATAGGTGCTTTAGCAGCATGGATCATTCGTCCCTGCAACTGAAGTATGAGGTAAGGGGAAGTAAAATTTGTAGTTCTTTTTTATCTTAAAAGTTGGTTAAAATTTCTACACTAAGCCACTAAGCCGTCCTGTCTGCCCTGGATTTGTGTTTGTCAAAATAAAATGGAGGATATTCTTATTATAAATAAAATTAAATTAAAATAAAACATTATTATTACAATGTAAGTAAAGAAGCTTATGATTTAATTTGTAGATTTTCAATATATCTTAGAACCTGTCTAAAATTATTCTTAATGCTTCCGTTGGATTTATGCATCTTGCCATAAGAATAATTGAGTAAAATTAAGAAAATTAAAATTAGTACCTATTAATAGGCTTCTCCATTCTTATTACTTTTATTCCATTGATATCATTGTTCACATCAAAATGTCTTATAGCAAGTTTCACGATCCAATCTAATGTATCTTTAATTTCAATTCAATAAATAACTGAAAATATAATTGCATCATTTTGTTTTAACATTTTTTAATGTAATTATAGGTAAATCAAAGCATTGCTAGCTGTTTGAGGTACTCGTATAATACGAAAGGAATAGCAGTTCCAAAAATAATTTACAATAATTATGAGTTGATGCAACATATCGAACAAAATGTTGGAAAAGTAAAAAGAAGTCTTTATGAATACCACCATTGCACCAGTGTAACAGTTGCAAAAATGTATTCTTGAACGATGTTGAAAACTGTACTAACCTATCGAAGTAAGATATGATTTGATGTGATTTATTTTAACCTACACTGCAATTTACACCTGAAAGAGTCGTGTAACTAATCTTAAGCCGCAAGGACAAAATAAAATATTTTCAGTGTATTGTGTAAAAAGTGTCTCGTTTACTTTCATTATTTGGAGTTTGTTAGTAGTGTCGTTACATTTATCGTATTGAACATCAGAATGACAGTTCATTACATATTCGTAATGACAAAAGTGAAATTAGTGGCGTGAAAGTAACAATACTTAAAACTTGCCTTTATTGCAGGCACACGTATAAGAAAATATAGACAAGTAAGTTTTTATCACTGTTAACAAGTAGGAACCTTATTTGTATATAGAATAGTAGTTTATTAAATGGTTTTATAATGCTAATGTGTTAAAAAATATTTTGTTTGTAATACCAATTTATATTCTGCAATGGTACATAGCTATTTGAAACAATCATTTTTACCTGCTTTCAACTTTTTAACAGGTTTAATACACGGTGGGCCATTTTAATCTATGCACCTGAAAAACTCAGTAAGTTCGCATCCTATCAAAAAATGACCTTTATAAAAGTTGTAGGATACAAAGGGGGTCAAACAATAGTGACCTTGAATTTGACCTTCAAGCTGACCTTCAAGGTCAAATCAAGGTCAACTTGAGTTTTTTAAATGGAAACCCCTATTTTTTACACCGGAATCGGAAAGGGCGGGAAATTTTACGTCCAAATATGCTCTCAGGTCATCTGACCTCGATGACCTCAAAGGTCAGATGAAGGTCATAAATACGAAATAATCGGATGGCTATGAAAAATCTTAGGTAGGGTATTGCCTAAAAAGTAAAGGTCATTATTTAAGTAATTTTTAACGTGAAATTCAGTGGTGACCTTTATTTTGACCTTGGCGATGACCTTTAAGGTCAAATAAAAAATAAAAGGTGCTTATGAGGTCAAATACTGGTGACCTTGAATTACACCTTGAACTAAAGTTTTGTTGTTTCTTGCACTTACTTTTAGCGTTACCCAGAATCATTGACGTGGACGTAGTAAGTTTTGTGTCCTTTGGGATGCTTGATTAACGTGAGTCCCCTTGCCTCTCAGGATGGGGTGCTTGATCAGCAAAAGTTTCTTTGCCTCTCTCGAATTTAGCCAGGAAATAAATGTTCGAAGGCACCTTCATTTGCCTGAAAATAAATCGTTAAATCTGAATTCGCGTTAATGAACAAGATGTTAAACACGAGCTCTTTCAGTTAAGTTGCGTATCGTTATATCCGTAGGGTGTCGTCTATCAGAAAAAGTGCAACTTAGAGTCTCGCTGCAACACAAGCTTTATTATTAGATTTTTTTAGTATGACAGACGTGTCATGAATTTTTAAATGTTAATAAAAATTCTCTGCAATATGCTCTTACTCCAATCTCAAAGTGTTAAACCATACACATCCATTTGATGCAATAAGTAACTTCAATATTTGTGGGACACGCATAGATTTCCCAGACGCAGATTTTAAAAGTGCTTTATTTAAAATGATTTAAGTATACTTCTTCTGGTTGTTTCATTTTAAATAAAATTAAAATTATTTTAAAGTTTTACAAATATCGAATGTAGTTACATTAATTTTTCACTTTTATAGTTTCAAATTTTTAAAATTTAATCATAGTGCACTACACAGAATTTGTATTACTTTTCAGATGTTTATGATTTTTCTGTAAATTTATTAGTCGAGCTTGTTAAATACTGTCATATTTAAATTGTTAAAATTAAATTTTTAAAATGGCTGATTACCCTCCCACTGAAATTGTGGACATGATTATGCTTCTGGGAGAATGCCATAATAATGCTCGTGCTGCAGCAAGACTATATGCTGAACGTTTTCCTGGTCGAAGACACCCTACTGACATTACTATACGCAATTTAACTGAAAGAGCTCGTGCTGGACATCTTGTTCGTGAACGGAGGCATCACGAGTACAACGAAAACGATCCTCGTGTAGTAGCTGTTCTTGCTATTATTCATCTCGATCCACATGTTAGCAGTCGTCAAGTTGAAAGGGAACATGGTATACCAAGAAGAACGTTTTTAAGAATTTTAAAAGTCCTTCGATACCATGCTTACCATATTACTTTGGTTCAAGCATTACAGGTACATCATATGCAACAGCGAGTTGAATTTTGCCAATGGGCCATTCAAGAAATTGACTATAATCCTGACTTCTTTAACTTTGTCTTATTTTCCGATGAAGCAATATTTCAAAGTGACGGGCAACTTAATAGACACAATTGCCATTATTGGTCACATGAGAATCCTCATTGGCACAGAGAAGTAGATCACCAACATCGCTGGAGTCTTATGGTATGGTGTGGGATTGTAAATGGTTATTTGGTTGGTCCTTATTTCTTTGAGGCTAATGTTGATCAACACACCTACTTAGAGTTGCTAAGAGATAGGCTGCCAGAACTATTGGCAGACGTCGATTTAGAAACCAGACAAAGAATGGTATTCCAGCAAGATGGCGCAGCGCCACACTTTGCAGTAATTGTTCGACAATTTTTGTATGAAACTTACGCTGGGTGGATTGGACGTGGAGGTCCGGTTAACTGGCCCGCAAACTCCCCAGATATGACTTCACCAGATTTTTATTTGTGGGGCTATTTGAAGAATGTTGTCTTTCAACAACAGCCTACAACGCGAGACAACATGCAAGATCGGATTCGTGAAGCATGCGCTGCGATTCCAAGACAAACTTTGTTAAACACCATCCAAGAATTCCGTAGACGTTTAGGGCTGTGTCTTCAAGCAAATGGAGGTAACTTCGAGCATTTGCTTCGTGGTTAAATTTGTGAGAGGCAAGGGGACTCACGCTAATCAAGCACCCCATCGTGAGAGGCAAGGGGACTCACGCTAATCAAGCACCCCAAAGGAAACAGAATTTACTACGTCCACGTCGTTGTTTCTGGGTAACGCTAAAAGTAAATCCAAGAAACAACGACACGTAAGTTCAAGGTCTAATTCAAGGTCCATTATTTGAACTCATATGCACCCTTCATTTTTTGTAGAAGTCATTTTTTGATAGGATGCAAAATTTAACGGGTTTTTCAACCTGGATTTCGTTTTACCCCATTATGTCCGTATGGGGTAATCAGGACCTCACCGAAAAAAACATTATCTAAACGTAAAATTTCGCGCTCATTCGATTTTTAATGTCAAAATAAAGTGTTTTCATCTAAAAAAGAAATTTTACCTTGAAATAACCTTGAAAGTTATCGCCAAGGTCAAAATAAAGGTCAACACTGAATTTCTCGTTAAAAATTACTCAAATTATGATCTTCATTTTTTCGACAACACCTTACATAAGAATGTTGACAGCTACCCAATTATTTCGTATTTATGACCTTCACCTGACCTTTGAGGTCATCGAGGTCAGATGATCTGAGAGCATATTCGGACGTAAAATCTCCCACTCTTTCCGATTCCGGTGTAAAAAATAGGGGTTTCCATTTAAAAAACTCAAGTTGACCTTGATTTGACCTTGAAGGTCACTGCCAAGGTCAAATTTAAGGGCCCCTTTGAATTTCTCGTTAAAAATTACTTAAATAATGACCTTTACTTTTTTGGCAATACCCTACCTAAGATTTTTCATAGCCATCCGATTATTTCGTATTTATGACCTTCATCTGACCTTTGAGGTCATCGAGGTCAGATGACCTGAGAGCATATTCGGACGTAAAATTTCCCGCCCTTTCCGATTCCGGTGTAAAAAATAGGGGTTTCCATTTAAAAAACTCAAGTTGACCTTGATTTGACCTTGAAGGTCAGCTTGAAGGTCAAATTCAAGGTCACTATTGTTTGACCCCCTTTGTATCCTACAACTTTTATAAAGGTCATTTTTTGATAGGATGCGAACTTACTGAGTTTTTCAGGTGCATAGATTAAAATGGCCCACCGTGTATGTGTTGTGTAGGTTGCATATTGCATATTAACATAAGGCAAACCGTAAACACAAACATTAGTACATTTTTATAGTCACAATAATTCTACAATGTCTTTATTATTTGATTGAGAAATCACTACTTAACTATCTAAATCTCTTAGTAGAGAGTTATCGAGCAAGGAAAACAATGTAATGTTGAAGAAATACAGTAATATCAGTTCTATACTATGCAAGCAGATAATGTATTTTCATTAATTTTTCTCCTCGGCCAAAATGCTTCGAGCAAACAGATCTTGCTCTGATCGATCTGATTTAATTTCTGAACGATCAAGATTTACCTCCCCTACCTCTAGATGTAATTAATGAACGATACGGACTAAAAAGATCAATCTGAGGTAATTACCGAACGCCACTATAGACATATAAGGCGAGTTCGGCTATGTCATCAAATGCCTATCACGTCTATCGTCTATCACTGCGTTCGTTTATTGACTTTCAGCCGTCTGAGACATCTGAAGAGCGTTCTTTTACTACCTTTCAGAAGGTTTAGAGGACCCTCTATTTCATCGAAGTTTTTAGATCGAGGACTCAGATATTTATGAAACATAACCTAAGCAACGTACATATGTGCGTTGATCTAAGAAACATTTCATATTAATCCAAATTACTTACGAGTCTTTTAGGTACTTTATTAAATAGAATGAATATGAATTATGTTTTTCGTAAATTTATTGCATTAAAACTTCTTATTACATTATAGTTGAATGTAATCTTTTACTTATTTTGAGATAAATAATACCTATGTATTTTATTTAAGATGAACAATTTTTGGAAGATATTTGCAACAAATATTATGACATATAAAAAGAACCTTGTAACACAAAGTAGGGAGACCAGCCATACTGTGAGTTGGAAACAGAATTGTCATCCAATGAATATGTAGAAAATCCAGTAGGTATCTCAGCTTCGTCACAGCTATCGTCTTCAAATAAGATTTCTTGAGCCACAAAAATGATTTTAGAAATAATATATTGTATCATGTATCATTTCGAAAATTTTCCAAAATGTAAATTAGGTTAAATCACAAACAAAAACCAAAGAAATTAAATCGTACAACGTTCGGTAGAACCTGACTGCTCGATGTACTCTAAAGTCACGTGATTTAAATCTGAACTGTCGGCACTCGCCTCCGTGAGGACAAAGCCGAACTTAGCTATTATACTAGGGCAGACAGAACATTACCTTAGAAAAATACCATTTGTTTACATGTTTACAATCAGACACACTTTTACACTTGTGCATAAGTTGGAAGGAGATGGCTTTATAAAATGGCAATACTGTAACCTAGGCGTCTATGTCCGATGTTATCTTTACCAGTGGTGTGCAGTTTTTAGGGATCATTAAAATAAGTTTTAATTTAAAGGTTTATTTATGTTAGAACCTAGATTTGTGTGCGAGCAAATAAGACACTTATTACTGCTTGGACCTATATATTCTCAATGCTGTACAAAATCATTATTAAAATCTCAGCAGAATGTTATATAAACAATTCAAAACACTTATAATGGTGTTCCATTCATTGTCCTTGGTCTTGACACAGCTGGTCCTAATATTCGGCCTTCCTGTGTTTCTATCGTCCCAAAGAAAATTTTGCCCATGCCTAAACGGATGATACCTATAACATTTTAAAAGACATAGGTATGAATGATTTTTGAGAAACTATTCTGCATAGTAGAGCGCTATACACGCATTTCTCTACTGCAGGTTTTCCTTTTGTTTATTGTATCACTGCAACGCTTATGAATGCAAATCATTCATTATCAATATAATTTATTATTTCATTTCCTTATTATTATTATTCAACAGCTATAAATTTCCAAACTTATAAACACTAATAATTATACACTATTACCTCAGTAGTTCCACAAAAATATACTTGGATGTTTATACTGTAACGTATATTAGTACTCTATGTATATACACGTTGTTTTAAATAAAACTTAGACAGATTATTGTTACTAGTTTAATTACACTTTCTTAGGTTATTGACTTACACACAATATATAATATCTATTACATCGAATACCACTACATATAATACATACATATAATACATTATGTTACATGCCCCTATTCAATAACATTTATAATCTTGGAACCTTAAGGGTTTACAAATTTTTCTTTCACTGTGTCTTCTAACAAGGGGGTATTCACTTAATGAAAAATGCCCTTTTTTCTTATCCCTCCTTTTTGTAGTTCGCGGATCCTATCACCTGCAGCGCTGTTAGCACTTGGTATCCTTTTCTATGAGAGGCATCATTGAATGAGAATGAAATAAATTATGTTTTGAAAATAAAAAATCATAACCTGTTAGTTTTGCATAACCGTTGCTTTTTGTTAGTTATTGTTAAGTTAATAAATCATCTAATAATTGAACTAAATTTCAGTTATATTCACCATTAAGTATACCTACTTATGTACATATTCAATTAATTATAAAAAAAACTGCTGCTTGCTTGTTCTGCTATATCTATCCACAGGTTCATACTTTTTATTATATAGTATAGACGTTCAAAATGTGGACACAGGCAATTTGCAGAACCGATCTCTGCTCTGTGCTTAGAAAAAATAAAAAGTTATCGAATATGTGATATTCAGTTCTCGGAGGATCAGAAATTTGAAGCAGACTGTAACAAGACCAATTTGAAAAAGCACACCGTGCCATATTTGGGTTGAAGACACTGGTTGTGAAAGGCGTTCAAAGTTTGCAGATCATGGTCTTTATGACAGGGGGAATTAGCCGAAAATGGAAGCAGCCAGTATGCTATTACTTATCGGAGGGTGGTATGAGCACACCAGAACTCATGCGAGAAGTAAAGGAAGTAAATGAAGCTCTACAGGAAATTGGATTGAATGTAGTGGCCACGCAGTGAGTTTGATTAATATAGTTACATTCTTAATAAGGTAACATTTATTTTTGTAGATATGTGACCAACTTTCAACGAATACTGCGGTTATAAATTATTTAAAGACTAAGACCAATGAGGAATTCAGTGCAAGAAATTAAGAAAATGTTATATATGGATTCTGCGTGGGTGGAGAGGAAATCATCCTACTATATGTACTCTATGTATGATGCCCCTCATCTAGTAAAAGGTCTCCGTAATAATATGCTCAAGGGAAATGTTAAATTCACTTGGCAAAATAATGAGCAGGTAGTTGCTCAAACATATAAAGTTATTTATAACATCTGTTAATAAATAAAATATTCATTTTGTTAGAGATAACCTCTTGGAATGATATTGTTGCTCTATATGAACTCGACGTTGGAGTTTATGATACTCGAATGGTAATATAAAGATATTTTTGTCATACTTAAATTTATATACATGCCATTAAATTTTAAGTGTTATCATTGTCTTAACGAATTAACAAGACATACAACTGGGTTATAATAGATTTTTCATGTTGGTGAATATCGGAAAGATGAATATCAATAGTTATAAATTCTACCCTCAAAAGATAGTATCTGAAATAGTTTCATGGTAGAAAGTTAGATACAAATTAATTAGTAATGGTAAAAAAACAAGCCACGAAAATATCAATTGCATCTGGTTGTGTGTGTCGTTAATTGATTCATTAACTGAAAATTGCTATATTATATAATTTTTAACATAGCTTAAAACACTTCTTATCCAACCATAGATCATGATTTAACATGAATCATAACTATAATGATTTAAATAAATTTAATATTTTCTTACTATACTCTTATTTAATTTCCTTAAATTTTTACATCTTATAATAGCGATATTGTTATGGTATATATAAAATTTGAAATATATTTAATTGTTCTCCTATGTTTTCCAGATTCATCATAATTTGAAGAAAATAAGTAAATATTTGGTCGGATAAGTTAACAATTTCGATTTTTATATATCACGCATATAAAATTCAAACTTTATTCAACTGTTCTACTTATTTTGTTCAATTGAATTTCCATTACAAATAGCAATCAAGTGTCCAGAACATTTTAATAAAGTTTGAATTTTATATGCGTGATATATAAAAATCGAAATTGTTAACTTATCCGACCAAATATTTACTTATTTTCTTCAAATTATGATTAATCTGTAAAACATAAGGAGAACAATTAAATATATTTCAAATTTTATATATACCATAACAATATTGCTATTATTCCTACGGAATATACCGATAAACCAGCTTTGGTAGTGCAACCGCGAAAAATTGCCTATCAGCGCCGCAAGTGATAGGATCCAGAACTATTTCAGTAAAAAGTGGTCGGGGAATCAGAATTACCAATCTATTACAGTATATACAGGGTCCTGCACCAGAGCTCCCTTCTTTTGTAGCTCATGAACTGGTGCCTTTATAAATTTTGTTCAAATCTAACTGCAAACTATTCGTAGAGAGGCACATTTTGAAAATATTTTCAAATATACAGGGTGCTCTAAAAACATGTACCATACTAAAGTTGTGTTTTTTTAAATGGAACACACTATATATTTTTGCATTTTTGGATTCTGCATGCAAATTTGGTGTCAGTTTGCGTTATATTCCCTATAGCAAAACTTAGCCGTTTCGAAGATATTCGACATTTTATAGAAAAAATTACATTTGTTACCACTATTTCAAAGTTACATGTCTTATACAATTGAACAGCGTTTATTTTAATTTTTATATGTCAGATAGTTTAGGCATTGGTCTTTCTGAAAATAGCTAACAGAAGTCTGTAATACATACAGAGTGTTTAATATTTACTGAGCAACACGGCAATTTTGAAACGTGCAAAACTAATTTTTTTCAAATGGCACACCCAGTATATTATTCTACAGTTGAAAGTACCATTCAATTCGGAATTGAATGATATAGCATTGTCCTATACCTATCTCTTAAGGTGCTCAAGATATAATCAATTTTATAATAAAGTGCTCGAAAATTTAAGAGACCCCGTTTCTAAGTGGTCTTCGAATAAACTAGAACCATTTTAAATTTGGCAGTTGCTTTGACTATAATTATTATGGCTATGATTGTATAAGCATACCCATAATCACACTTGTTTAATCACACAAAATGTAAAAAATTAACAACCATCAAAAACATCAATATTAAATAATTATTCACAGTCTACAATCTTATAATAAATTTTAAAAAACTTTGACGGTAAATTCTATTCGCTAAGAGACCGTTGTTTCGTTCAGACTCACCTAATATAAAAATCATGTCAGCTAGCTCTTCTTTACTATACTTCATTATAAAAATAAATTGAAACAACTAACTAAACTAAGTAACTAACTATAACAACTAAACTAACAACAAAATTATTGAAATAAGTATAAATATTTGTAATTAACTTAAATTGTCGACACCAAGTTTGACAGCAAACAAATTTGACAAGTTATTTTGTTGCCTTTACCAGGTGACCCGATTTATTCTTAAAGCATAATTTGATGTACAAAATTAGACTTCTTATAGGGTTAACAATTAAATCTGAACAATTATTTAACATCGATGTAATTTTTTACATTTTGGTGCTAGCCATAATAAGACTCAAGGCAACTGACAATAAATTTGAAATGTTTCTAGTTGTTTTATTTGATTCGAAGACCACTGAGAAACGGGATAACTTAAATTTTCGAGCACTTTACTATAAAATTGATTATATCTTGAGCACCTTAAGAGATAGGTATAGGACAATGCTATATCATTCAATTCAGAATTGAATGGTACTTTCAACTGTAGAATAATATACTGGGTGTGCCATTTGAAAAAAATTAGTTTTGCACGTTTCAAAATTGACGTGTTGCTCAGTAAATATTAAACACTCTGTATGTATTACAGACTTCTATTAGCTATTTTCAGAAAGACCAATGCCTAAACTATCCGACATATAAAAATTAAAATAAACGCTGTTCAATTGTATAAGATATGTAACTTTGAAATAGTTGTAACAACTGTAATTTTTTCTATAAAATGTCGAATATCTTCGAAACGGCTAAATTTTGCTATAGGGAATATAACGCAAACTGACACCAAATTTGCATGCAGAATCCAAAAATGCAAAAATATTAGTGTGTTCCATTTAAAAAAACATAACTTTAGTATGGTACATGTTTTTAGAGCACCCTGTATATTTGAAAATATTTTCAAAATGTGCCTCTCTACGAATAGTTTGCAGTCAGATTTGAACGAAATTTATAAAGGCACCAGTTCATGAGCTACAAAAGAAGGGAGCTCTGGTGCAGGACCCTGTATATATATTTTATCTATAATATATATATATTTTATCTATGCTTCTAACCTCTGATTGATCTCTACCTTTGTGCATGTCCTCTTCTTTAGATTTAATTTGTTTTTCTATTGTAGTAGTTGGTGTTTCTTTACCTTGCCTTTTATCCACGTTAACTTCAGTGTCATGTTGATCATGTCTTTTATTATAATTCTTAATATGTGTCTGATTCCTTCTGTATATTCCTCCTTCCTCTGTTTTGACCCAGTATGAATTTGGACTCTCATCCTTGATTGAAATTTTTCCAGGTATCCAGTTTTTTGGTGATTTTTGAACTAATACGTCACTTTCTAATTCTTTGTGGATTTTTGTTGTTCTGTCATGATAAGTCCTTTGTTTATCTTGCTTTCTTTTGAGTTTTAATCGGATATTTTTATTGTTGTATATATTTGCGCTTTCTGTAACTGATATGTCACATTTTATTTTCCGACCCATCAAAATCTCTGCAGGTGAGGGTATATTATCTTTAGGTTTAGCATTATATACTCGCATCAACTTACAAATGTCTTCTTTTGGTGACTTTATTATTAGATTTTTAAATGTTTGTACTTGTCTTTCAATAAAATCATTAGATCGGGGGTAAAGTGGGCTACTAGTTATATGTCTTATTTCTTCACTTTTACAATATTCTTTAAACAAGAGTGAATCAAATGGAGGTCCGTTGTCTGTCATTATGTCTACAGGTAATCCATGCATTCCAAAAATTGGCTTCAATTTTTCAATTACATCTACTGCCTTTGTATTTTTCATTGGTACAATTATTGTATATTTTGAAAAATAATCAGCTATTAATAAATATTTACTTTCTTTGATCTCCATGAAATCCATTGCAATTTTTTCCCAGGGAACATTCGGTATGGGGTGTGGTTGTAGTGGTTCTTTTTGCTTTGCATTGGAATGTTTCTGACAAATTGAACAAGTAGATACAAATTTAGTGATTTCTTCTACCATTTTTGGCCAAAACATTGACTGTTGTGTTCTTCTGAGACATGAATTTATTCCAAAATGTCCTATATGAATTTTTTCTATCATTAACCTTCTTAATGATTGGGGTATGATTAACTGAGTGTTTCTAAAAATAAATCCATTGTGTTCATATATTTCAAATCTACCATTAAAGTATTGTTTCGCTTCTTTGCTCACTGATGTCAATTTTTTAGGCCATCCATTTCTAATATAATAAAAAATTTGCCTTAATTCATTGTCAGCTAAAGTTTCTTCTTTAATTTGTTTGATTCTTTCGTTACTCGCTACTAATATTTATTGAAGCAGAGCTTGTTAAAAAGGACGAGAGAAATAAAACGATCCTTTCTCTTCATCGACTGATTAACGACTAACTTTATTAGAGGAGAGGAGGGAAGGAATTGTACAGTGTATTACACGTGTGCCAATAGATGGCGCTTCATGAACATTTCAAATAAATGTTGTAGTTTAAGATACAATATTCAACACTCCAACTTATCTAAATCTATCAACATTTATGTAAACCTAGATTAACACTAAACTTAGAGTGCTTTGGTAGACATAACGCTTTAGTTAACACGTCGGCTATCATTTCATCGGTAGGTAAAAATTTAAGTTCAACCAATTTATTCGAAATTGCTTCACGAATGAAGTGATAGCGGACGTCTATGTGTTTTGTCCTTTTATGACATACAGGATTTGAAGCCAATCTCTGGGTAGTAATTCTAACATTAAATTCTTAAAATAGATGGCTTCTCTAGATGCCTCAGCGGTGGCCATGTACTCGGCTTCCGTGCTACTTAAGGCCACGGTCTTTTGTTTATTGCATTCCCATGACACAGCTCCCCCTGGTAATTTAAAAACAAAGCCAGTATATGACCTCCTGTCATTTATATTACTTGCAAAATCAGAGTCAACGAAACCCACAAAATCTGAATTATCTTTTTCATATTTCAAGCAAACTGATTTGGTTCCTTTCAAATATCTAAGGACTCTTTTAGCAGCAATCCAATGTTGTTCGCTATAACAATTATTGAACTGGCTTAGATAATTCACTGCAAAAGTAATGTCAGGTCTCGTCAATACTGATACATACATTAAACTATCTAAAAGTTGATGATAAGGTATTTCTCTTTTACATTCGTTAGAATCTACCTTACTAAGACAAATATTCTTTTCCATGGGCGTGCTTACATGTTTACATTCGCTCATGTTAAACTTTTCTAAAATTTGAGTGATATATTGTTCCTGATCTAACAAAATTACCCCCTTCTTTATATCTCTTCTGATTCTCATTCCTAAGCATTGTCTTACTTCACCTAAGTCTTTGATATCAAATACAGAACCTAGGTGACTCCTTAAAAATTCAGTTTCTGTTTTATCATTTGAAAAAATGAAGAAGTCGTCCACATAGAGAGCCACGACTGTTAATGATTCAACATTAGTATCATTCTTTTTTATGAACAAACAAGGTTCTATATTTGACCTCTTATAGCCTATATCTAATAATACATTATTAACCTTATCGTTCTAGGCTCTTGATGATTGTTTGAGACCATATATAGCCTTTCTTAACCTTAAAACTTTAGATTTATCAGATCTAGAGCAACTAAAACAATCAGGTTGTTGCATATAAACAGTTTCATGGAAGATGCCATTTAAGAAAGCGGTTTTTACATCAAGATGTACAATATCTAAAACTAAGTTAACAGATAATGAAAAAAGCAGACGTAAAGTGGAATGTCGTACCACTGGTGAAAATGTCTCTTCATAATCTATTCTAGGTTTCTGAGAAAAACCTTTTGCCACTAAACGTGCACGAAATTTGACTTTTCCCGCACTGTCAAATTTTTTCTTGAAAACCCACTTACACTTCACACATGTAGCTCCTTCAGGTAGTTGTTCTAGCGTCCAGGCTTGGTTGTCCTCAAACGATTGAAGCTCATCATCTATAGCACGTTTCCACTGTTCTGAATTAGGTCTTGTTAATGCTTCTTCTGTATTTGTTGGTTTGTCCAATCCATTCTGACTGATGCACGAGAAACTCACGAAGTCTTCATAACTCTTTGGTATTGGAATTCTACTTGACCATCTGACTGTTGTGTCTGCTGATAGAACTTCAGACGAATTAATTTCACTCACATAATCTTTGTCACTCGTCTCAGCTTTTTCGTCATGTGACTCTTCCAATAAAGAATTCTCTTGGACAGATAGATAGATAGATAGATAGATAGATATTTATTAATCCAAAAGATCACAAAACAATGATATAGGACAAGTCAAGACATACGACATAATATATAAAAACTCGTTAAAATAAGTTATCCCTAATAAATTAGTCTAGACATATAAAAATACATATAAAGAAATAAACAAACAAACAAGAAAAAAAAAAACAGTAACACATTAATCAATAATTCAAGTATTCCTCCAAAGAATAAAAACCATTAAAAATAAGAAATTCCTTTACTGCCGCAGAAAATGATTTAATGCATCTAATATTTTTCATATTTATATTAAGTTTATTGTAAATGACAGTACCCATGTAATAAGGATTTGATTTGTATAATTCAAGTCTATGCATTGGGTGTTGTAAATTCTGTCCATGTCGTGTTGGATATTCATGGTAGGAATTTTGAAACACAAACTTGGACAAATTTCTTTTCACAAATATTAACATTTCAAAAATATATAAACAAGGAAGAGTTAATATTTTATTATTAATAAATGTTGACTTACAGGATTCTCTATATTTTAATCCAAAAGTAAATCTAATGGCACGTTTTTGTATTAAAAAGACACGATTAGCAAACGAGGAATTACCCCAGAATATCAAGCCATACCTAAGGTGACACTCAAAATTAGAAAAGTAAAATGTTTTTACAACATCAATACTAGATATCTGTCTCAATCGATTCAAGGCATAACTGCTAGAGGCACACCTACGACAAACATAATCTGTATGAGATCTCCAATTTAATG
This sequence comes from Pogonocherus hispidulus, assembly GCA_963924545.1. Lineage (NCBI taxonomy): Eukaryota > Metazoa > Arthropoda > Insecta > Coleoptera > Cerambycidae > Pogonocherus > Pogonocherus hispidulus. Next base: position 37,516,593 of record OZ004695.1, read on the forward strand.
AAAAATCAACATATATACCCAAAAGCTTGAAATCAGTTACTTGCTGAACAGACTTGTTATTTAATGATATAAGTGGACTAGCCATATAATTACTACCAATTGGATGAAACTGCATAGAGAACGTTTTGTTCGCATTCATAACTAGGCCATTATTACTAAAGTATTTTTTTATAGAAAATAAATTGCAATTCAAATTACTTATCGCATCATCCAAATTATCTGCACTTGAAACAATAGTGATATCATCAGCAAAAGCACAGTAAAAAATAGAAAGTGAATTCTTTATATCATTGAGATATAATAAAAACAATAACGGGCCTAAAACGCTCCCTTGGGGAACGCCTATATCAATTTCAAGTTGTTCAGATTTTTCATCATAGAAATCAACATACTGCTTTCTGGCAAACAGATACGATCTAAGTAAGTCATTACACTTTCCCCGCAAACCATAACATTCAAGTTTCCTTAGTAGTAACTCTTGATCCACACAATCAAATGCTTTTGAAAGATCCACAAAAAGGAAATTACTTTATGACCTTTATCTAACTGTTTATAAACATAATCTAGAAAACTTAATAATGCAGTAATGGTTGAATGTTTTTTTCTAAAACCATGCTGCCAACAACATCCACTATTCTACCAAACAACAATCTCTCAATTATCTTAGAAAAAACAGATAACAAAGATATCGGTCTATAGTTAGAAAGTTGCTGAGGATCATCTTTTTTGAACAAGCATATTATCTTTGAAATTTTTAACATATCCGGGAAAATTCCGTCCTTAAAGCAAGCATTAACAATATCACATAATGGTATAGCAATCAAATGTACATGTTCCTTTACTATTTTCATAGAAATATTGTCATGTCCTGTTGAATTGGAATTATTTAAACTTTTAATAAGCCCTATTATTTCAGCTGTAGTAACTTTTCTCAAAAATATTGTTTTATTAACAATAGGTATATTAACATCTGACGTTATAATATTTGTGTGTCTTTCAATTATCGTTTTTGGTAAGTTGACAAAAAATGAATTAAAACAATTTGCTATCTCAGACTTATCTGTAACTATATTATTGTCGATTAGGAATTGATTATTGACAATGTGAGTCCTATTTCTTAAAGTTTCATTAATAATCCTCCACACTGTTCTCGATGTGTTTGCAGAGTTCCTAATAATATTATCAAAATATAAAGATTTGGCCTTCCTAATAAGTTTGCGATATATTCTTTTATAATTTTTGTAATATTCCCCACATATCAAACCATCCTGTTTCATGCAAAATAAGTCTTTTAATTTATTGGACGATACCTTTAATCCCGTTGTTAACCATTCCTTGTTATTTGATTTGTTTACATTCCTTGAAATATATGGAAAACATGTGTCATAATAATGTTTGAAGAGATTTGCAAAAACCTCAAATTTACTATCTACATTTTGTTTCGTAAAAACAGATTGCCAAGTTTCACCACGCAACAATTGCCCAAATCGTGAACTATTATTTTTAGAAAATGATCTACATCTTATATACTCAAATTTTGTTTCAGAGGTAACTTCAAATCTGATTACTTGGGCTGAATGATCCGACATACCAATATGAAGTACTTTGGCCATAAGTATGTTATTATTAAAATTTGTTACTATATAATCTACAGCAGTAGCAGAATTTCTAGATATTCGAGTGGGTTCATTAAAAACTGATTCCACATTATATGAGCTAAAAATGTCCTTTAGTTTTACTGTTTCAGTATTATCAAGTAAATAATCAATATTCAGATCACCACAAATAATTAATCTATTAACATTCTTATTCACAATCATATCCAAACTACATTCAAATTTTTCAAAAAAACGGTTAACATCAGAGTTCGGTACTCTGTATATACATAACACACAAATATTAACTTTATTAATTGAAATAGTCACCGCAGAGCACTCAAAAATTGAATCTATACTCAAGTCTACAATATGTTTTAATTCATAAGCAACAAAAACATTTTTGACCAACAAAAGAACACCACCATGCTTAGATTCCTTTCTACAATAGAAGCTAACAATGTTATAACCTGGAAATGCCATATAAGTCATTTCATTTTCCTGAATCCAGCTTTCGGTAATACACACAACATCAGGATCTTCCGATGACAAGAATATATCTAACTCATCCAACTTGTTCCTGACACTCTGCATATTCTGATGAACTATCTTAATACACATACTCGTTTTCTCAGCAGCTTCACCCTGTAATTGCTACGATGTATCATAATTAGTGCTAATTTTTGCTGATTGAATGCACTTTAAATAAACCGGACAATTTACAGCCTTAGAAGAATGGTTTGTCTCATAGTTTGTTCTGAATTTAAGATTGTTATTAATACAGTTCACACAATTAACAGAGTCTCGTGGACAATCCTGCAATCTATGTGGACCGGAACAAATTGGACATACCAGATTGGTACTATGACACTTGACTGCCATATGTCCAAATGACGAACATTTGAAGCAACGAATTATACTATAATATTCTTGAACAAGACACTTTGACCATCCTATGAATAGAAAACCTTGCTTCATAATCACCTGGAACATACTGGGGGACACTTCCACAATTAAATTTAAGCTTTTAGGATATTTTACTTTATGAATAATTTTAAAACAATCATTAACATTTAATCTATTTTGTTTTACAATGTCTTTCTGCAGATCATCATTTGACATTTCAGTATGCTCCACATGATAGATTATAATTTTCGGATTTTTATTTGCCGGTATAGACACCCTAAAATCATTGCCAACAGATTGTTCAAGATTATATTTTATATTTTGAACATGTTCTTTGTTCAAACATCTTAGTATCATCTTTCCATTGCTGCCACTTTTTATTTGTGTTATTTCCGGACCTAGGTCAACAGGATTTACCTTATCTTTAAACGTATTTAAATTATCTGTTGCGTTTTTTGCTTCCAATACAAGAACAGCCGAATTATCTTTTTTTGTTATTTCACTATACATAGGTCGTCGTTCCATCTTTTGAGTATTGTCTGACACAATATGTCTAATGTCTGGACATTTTCTCCCACTGAAATTTGCTCTTCCTTTTCTTTTCTTTCTGGGTAAAATTCCAATTTTACTTCTTTTCTCGTTTCTTCGAATACATTAACGTCTCTGCTAATTACTATATCTCGAGTTTCAGGATTGTATAACCTATAACCTTTCGTGGTGTCACTATATCCCACAAGAATCATTTTGTTTGATTTCTTATCCCATTTGTGTCTGATCTCCTTTGGAACATGTACCATTGCTTCACTTCCAAAAATTCTGAGGTGTTTTAGGTTAGGTTTCTTGCCTGTCCACATCTCATATGGTGTCCTGTTCTGTAGGCCAGTCGCTATAGAAAGATTACGTAAATATATAGCGGTGTTTACTGCTTCACCCCAAAATTCTTTGCCTAATTTAGCGTCAAATAGGAGACATCTGGCTCGTTCTACCACGGTCCTATTCATACGCTCTGTACAGCCATTCTGTTGAGGAGTGTATGCATTGGTAACCAGAGTAACCTGATGAATTATTCCATTACTCTTAAGAAAACTGCTGAAGTCCTTGGAACAAAATTATCCACCTCCATCTGATCTCAGAATCTTAATATGGGTGTCTTGTTGTTTCTCAACCATTGCTTTAAATTCTTTGAACTTAATAAAAGTTTCACTTTTATTCTTTAAAAAATATACAAAGGTCATTTTACTGAAGTCATCTTCAAAAATCAAAAAATATCGAGAACCTCCAATAGATGTGACCTCCATTGGTCCACAGAGATCTGTATGAACTAGTTCAAGTAAAGTGTTTGCTCTTGAACCTTGATTTCCAAAAGAAATTCTGGCTTGTTTCCCTTCATTACATACTTCATAGTTCAACTTGCTAATATCTACAGATCCTACATTCGTTAATAAACCATCAACGGAGCCCTCTTTCATTTTATTCAAAGAGCCTGCTGTAACAGGCTAGCCCATGTACAGCAGGGCGGAACTTACTCAATTATTCAGTTATCTCGAAAGGGAGTCTAAAGTTTTAATACTAAATCGATTTCTCTGTCGCTGGGTTCGAGATATGCTGTGATTGACGTATAAAAAGAGTATTGACTTACCGTGGGTTATCTTATCCTGAATCTCGATGTAGGGACGTATTCCTGGGGCACTTCTTATATGCTGACACTGAGAGGGTAGTTGGGCGGATTTGCACGAAAACACAGCACTTTTAGGCAAGGGTTTTTAATAACAAATAAATAGAATTTAGAAACGTAAACAAAATAGAAATGCAAAATACTGAAATAATATTTGACCTAAGAAAACGACTGAATACAATACTAATGAACTCTAAACTGAATGACTCCATATAAAACAACTAACGGCGTCTACTTCGAGCCCGAGAAACGTACTTTACCCTGCCTGGGTGGTGTGCCTTCATACTGTGGGGAGAAGCCCCAAATAAATACAAACAACCCCCTATTCCGAAGTAGTATCGTGGGAGACTAACTTTTCTTCAATCGACACTTTCCAAGTAAAGTTTCTTTGCTATAAAATTTAAATACACTAATCCCATTGGTTGTTAAAGTACGTTTCTTCTCTCTGTCTAGTACCGCGAACCATGACCTGTTTCTGTCACGGTGGCCAATCAAAATACGGTTTACTAGCTAGTGACCTAAAACCCTTAGCTATTATCCTCGTCTCAAAGTGAGAGGGGGTTACGACTTACTCTACTGTTATTATTCCTGGAAAACCCCCTAAAAAACCAGGTCGACCTATGCCTTTGTACTATTGTCTATATGAACATACAAAATATCTTATTTCGGAGACCTTCCACGTACCACCATAATTCCTTACAATTTACTGACTTTAATTAGTTACGCCCAATTGGCGCTTTGTGTCCTCAACATTGTTCCGTGTCCAGGGATGCACGGAATTAGACATTCATAAAATGTTTTACTAAATTTGTTAAGCCCGAACAATTCTCAATATTATTTATGACCCAAAATGACATCTTTGCTCCAGAACCAGAAATGGTTCAACAAAATCTATCTATTTGAGCCAGATGTTACGGTCTAAAGATATAGAATTTACACGCAAAAAGGCCGCTTGACGTTGACCAAGTCCGCTTTTATTACACTGCGTTCAGATGACCTAATCTTCTATGCCAGGTTTCTCCTGTTGTGACGGATACTTCCCGATTTGCACAGGTAGGAAGTGTCACGTTAGTGCCCGAGGTTCGGTTTCGCTTTTACTTTGCCTCGGGCGCCAGTTCCTGGTTACAGTGTAGGAACACCACTACTCAGGTAGCTACAGTGAAGATACGGTACGCCAGGTCGGTCGATAGGGAAAATTAGACTTCACACAACAGATAGTAATAATACACCCGTAAACCTTTTATACATATATTGTCTAAGACCTAGAATATATAAATCTAAATAATATCCTTCTCTAAAGCACACATGGGTCTTGGGCAGATACAAACAAGCTTAAGCAGGGATCAAGCTACTAGCGGGATGGCAACAAGCTACGTGATATTATTTACAGCGGGTGACGAATACTAGTGCGGTTACGGGCGGTGGTCGTGCGTGGATACCAGGAGTAGTATAGCTAGCGGGGTTCTGTGACACTTCGATGGCATGTCCATCCGAAGGTGTCCAAAGATCGAGGGGGTTCTGTCAAGGTCGCCGAAGAGTTCTTGGAATTGATCTGAAGAAGTGGTCGTCAATGACCAGAGGGTGTAGTTCAGGTTTCTGCCGCGCGGCAGATATAGGGGTCGCTGTGTGCGATATCTAGATGAAGAGATAAGCGGTGCGGTCTTTTGGTGACATCTGAAGAAGTGGTCGACAATGACCAGAGGGTTGGCGAAGAGCGGATTTTTACCTTTGCTTACCTGTTAGCCTGTTGGTGACACACCTGATGGTTACCTGTTAGTTTAGACTGATCTGTACCTGTTGGTGACACACACCTGATGGAAAAAATGATGCATTTTTGAAGTAATCTTCTACAATTTGTGCATCAACATGTTGATAACCTTTTGCCCTTGTTCGGCGTGATAAGGATGTGTGTAATTTCATAAACATTAGCAGATAATTATTGATCTCTGACCTTGTTATTTTGGTTTTATTGACGTAATTGGCGATATTTTCAATCTTCTACAATTTGTGCATCAACATGATGATAACCTTTTGCCCTTGTTCGGCGTGATAAGGATGTGTAATTTCATAAACATTAGCAGATAATTATTGATCTCTGACTTTGTTATTTTATTAGGTTTTAGTGATTTAAATAAGATGTAACTTGTTGTAAAAACAGGTTCAGATTATTTAAATTATAAAATGATTTAAGATCTGCTATTGAGTATGTTTGGATCGATTGTATATGAAAATGGAGAATATTTAATATCATGATCGTTTCACAAGAGGATTGTAGAAATTGTTTAGAAAATAATTATTGGACTAAAGGAGTTGAATCTTAAGTCGCATTTTACACACACTTTCCTTTTATTTCTAATGAAGAGGAGGAGGTGGAAGAGGAACTGGATGCAGATGATACTGTTAGTTTAGATGAATGTTATATACTTATTTTATTGTTAAAATAAAAAAAGACGTAGAAATTTATTTTTAAGTTTTATTTGTAGTATACATTAGTTTTCAAGCAGATAATAATGAAAATAGCAGTTCTGCTTTTCAAGATTCAATGATGGTTATCCATATACCAATTATATAATAAGTGAACATTTTGTTGAGCGCAATTTAAGCTATTATTTTCATGTGAATTACAATGGTACTTAGAATTATTACAAGTTTTTAGTGTTTTCAAAGACGGACAGTTCCATTCATCTAAATTAAATATGTAATTATTAATTATTTTACCTAAAACTTGTTTTTTATTTAATCCTTTAACTATTACTGTCTCACTTTGAACAATATTTTTTAAAAAATTTTGCACTCTATTAAAATTTAAATATAAAAAACAATCACTGTTTTGAAATGATAAACCATGTATGTTGAATGTGGTCCAATCAATGTGTTGACAAATCTCCTTGGATGTCATCCATTCAGGTATATATGGCAAATTAACAAAATTGTGATGCACTGATCCAGTTTGAACATTCAGGATGGCTATTTCCCGTATGTAGAAATTACTGTTTTTATATTGAAAACCTTGGATGTCAATGATAAACATTTCTGCAAAAATAGTTGAAATTAGCTAACTACACAATTTTACAAAAGTCAGTTTTAGGTCTGTATTTTACTAGATTTGATTCAAGTTACTGATGATGTCAGTTTTAAAAGCATGATTCTAAATCTTGTCAAATTAAATCTCTTTTCCCTAACGTTGAAGACAGCAATGATTTTTCCTTATAGTGTTTCAAAGACCCCAATTTGATTCTAATTTTGAGAAATTTTTAACACAATCTGATTTATTTTTTATACATTTTTTACACAAATAAGCAATTCTGTTTAAAATTTTAATCAATCTACAATACTCCTCTTTTGTTTAGATACCCTTCCAACTTTTTTTTAATTCAACATCAAGCATACAGTCAATAGTTTTCTTTGAGTGCATATTTCTGTTAAATAAAATATTTGAATTCAATAAAATAAAAGTAATAATAATAATAATAATAATAATAATTGTAACTTACAGTATTATAGGTGTAGGGCACACGCACAGCTAACGGTTATTCTTGCGGCAATGGTAGTGATGCACTTTTAAAATAACATCAAACGTCATGCACACATACGTGCTATCATTGGGGCAAAGGTTATCATGCATATTGATGCAAATGCATATTGATTAATTAATTATTATAAAAATATGCAAATGTTGTTTCCATATTAATTTAAATGCAATAATAAAAAAAGATAATTCAATAACATGCATGTATAATAAATGTATATATCACGTTCTTAAAACATGAGGATATTTATTTTATTACAGTAGATTTTAGGTACCTGTTTGCATATACCTGTTTTATATTACTACCCTGTATATTACGAGAACTCAGTTAACTTGTCATATTCTTTTGTTGCATAAAATTATATTATATGTAGGAAAAACGTAATATTTTAACATTAATAGGAATACTCGAATACCTCCTTTGTCCTTGTGACCTGTATCAACTTGTTTAAAAAAATTATTTCAAACAAAAATATTACATCGTTATACTTCTAAATATAACTTCGTTCAAGATAAATCGTGGGATATTCTCACATCACCTATTTCGGGGTAACCTGAAGTGGAAATCATAAACAAATATTTTATGATAAATTCTAGCATCTCCAATCAGAGAATATACCTATAAACTTTAAATTCCTATATTGATACTCAAATACTTATAATGAAAACTTAGTTAAAGCAATACTAAAATGTATCAATTATTAAAATGTTAACAAATATGTTAAAGACTCAAAGTCACGTATGCGCTTCTTTGATGTTACCCGATGCAATTTTTAAGAAATAAGAAATAGTGATTTCTAGATCAACTAACTGTACCCTGTTCATATTTGTATGTTTGAAGTCTATGTATTTTTCAATCCTTAGCTTTTTAGTAAATAGGTATATCATTCAACCCAAAATCTTGTATGTTTAAAGATAATTTTCAGAGTTCACTTTTAACAAGACATCAATTTTCTAAGCTGTACTAATAAAAATATTTCACTTACGACATACTTTAATTGTGCTTCCTATATTATTCCTTTTCGATTTGCTATAAGTGCTTAATACCATGTATTATACAATCGATAGCATCCAAAGTTAAATAATCACTCCATTTTTATAATTTAAATAACCCGAATATGTTAATAACACTAAATTATAGAAGGTACATAAATCTTATTTTTTAAAAATCAATTACGCCAATTATTAAATAAAACCGAGAATAATAAAATAACAAGGTCAGAGATCAATAATTATCTGTTAATGTTTACAACGCGATACTAATTAGAGAAGTTACATGCATCTTACAATTACGCTATTTATTAAATCAAACTGAGAATAACAAAATAACAAAGGGTAAGTTTTGAAGTTTCATTTTGTGGTAAAGGAAACATACCCCCTTCATTAATGTAGTTATACCTGGATTTCGAACACGATCTATGACAACCTCTCATAATTCATATCGAATTTCATCAAACAGGAGGGGGTTCTATAGGATAATCTACATTAAACAATAGATACATTCCTACTTCTATTTTCCTGAAGATTATTACATTACTTTTTAAGGTATCTTAAGTATCTACTTATAACTATGTTTTATATTTAACTTCATTTATATTTTCTAGTCATAACTTATATTTTTATAATTATACTAATGCTTTTATATTCAAAGCAATCTAAAATATAATGCATTTCTTTAGCTCCTACTTTAAGTAACCTTCAAAGGTTTCCTAACTAGTTTAAGAACAGATTTCTTCTAGATATACATAAAGGAATAATAGTGTAATACAAAGAGTTTATAATTTGATCATTTAAAATGAATTATCCTATCTTTTATATTCAGTTTAAACAATTATTATAATAACCTGCATTATTAGATTCGTAGGAGCTCAAGTTTTTTTGTTTTCTGACAAACGCTTCTCTTTTAATAATAAGTTAGACATTTTATCTAAACTTATTGATGTAGTATTAGTTCCTCCTGAAAGTCAGCAACCAACAGCACATATGAATAAAGGGGGTTATTTCTTTAAAATAATATTTATTACATTTAGTATTTTGAAAAACCTCTATTAAAATCCTCTCCTTAACGTCTAATATATTTAAAAAAATCTTTGATTAGGTATTTTCCTTAATTATTAACCTTTGTTATCATTATTTGCTTACTTTCATTCTTGTATCATTAAGATTTAGAGAAATTAATATGGAAGTATCTCTACCTTATGATAAACTATGTCATATTACTAAAAACTACTATTTTTCTTAATTGTTTGATTATAAATATTAGAACTTACCTTCTTTTGCTATACTCAGGATATACATCACTTCATTTATTATTAGTTTAATTTCTTTTAACCTATTAGATATTTAATAAATAACCAAACAAGTAGACAAGGTTTTATATTATTTTAAACAATTATTATAATAACCTGCATTATTAGATTCGTAGGAGCTCAAGTTTTTTTGTTTTCTGACAAACGCTTCTCTTTTAATAATAAGTTAGACATTTTATCTAAACTTATTGATGTAGTATTAGTTCCTCCTGAAAGTCAGCAACCAACAGCACATATGAATAAAGGGGGTTATTTCTTTAAAATAATATTTATTACATTTAGTATTTTGAAAAACCTCTATTAAAATCCTCTCCTTAACGTCTAATATATTTAAAAAATCTTTGATTAGGTATTTTCCTTAATTATTAACCTTTGTTATCATTATTTGCTTACTTTCATTCTTGTATCATTAAGATTTAGAGAAATTAATATGGAAGTATCTCTACCTTATGATAAACTATGTCATATTACTAAAAACTACTATTTTTCTTAATTGTTTGATTATAAATATTAGAACTTACCTTCTTTTGCTATACTCAGGATATACATCACTTCATTTATTATTAGTTTAATTTCTTTTAACCTATTAGATATTTAATAAATAACCAAACAAGTAGACAAGGTTTTATATTATTTTATTTTTAATCTATTTGATTCGAACAATGATATTATGTAAACATGTTGAAATATTCCCATAGATCAAGCCATTAAAATGTAGCAGAATAATATGAAAAGAAGAAAAAAATATATAGCTTTTATATTTTATAGTTTATGAATTACTTACCTAACCATAAAGTAGCCCAAGGCTCTACAGCGTCGTTTTCAATCGTTATATAACTAAGAATTTTATACCCCCCAGGCATCTCCATTTCCCCTATTAGGGAAGCTGTGGGGGGTGGCGGATGGACCGCTACTATTATATTCATGTCCTACAATTAAAAAATCTAATTTAAAATGTAAAAACAAAATATTTTAACTTACACATATTTCAGGGCGAGCCAATCTAGTAGCAGCTACTAGCACTTTAATCACCTCTACAAATAAAAAATTATTAAATAAACACTCACTATAAATTAATATATGTATTACCTTCTGGTATGCAGTTCATTTTGAAAATGATTGGAAGATTTCTAACTGCGTTAAATGTTTATATTACAAATGCATGCTTCACAAATTTTTGAACTTTCAACTATAAAAATGAGCTTGGTAAAAATCTTTATCTCTTATATCTGTTTATGTTAATAAAATTATGCTGACTGTATTGAAAATATAATGTTAAAACTTATTGAACTAAAATATCTTCTAATTTTCTTATAGTAAAGTAATTGTAGTTCTTTATAGCAATAACAATATTTTATGTAATACTTTATTGTTATAGTTCTTTAACTAAATATTAGTAGCTTTTCACATGTTAATATTTGGTGTGCTATCCAGATGCTTTCAATTTTTATTGTTATAGTTCTTTAACTAAATATTAGTAGCTTTTTCACATGTTAATATTTGGTGTGCTATCCAGATGCTTTCAATTTGAAAGTTCTTTACCTTCTTTGGTTAATGCTAATACTGGTGAATATCTTAGCATTTTTATAGTTCTGCAAAGTGTAATGTTGATGTATTATATTTTAACACACTCTTTTTAATACATCTACAGAGAAACTCATATATAAAATATGTTTTTAGACATATAACTAAAATTGTTTAAATATGTAATATATCTATCTATTCTGCCTATATAGTCCTATATGTGTATCGTTTACATCAAAGTAATACATCTCATAAGTCCTGTACTGTTAATATAATGATTGTTAATCATATTTAGTGTCATTATACATCTTATATATACCCAGTATGTTTTCTTAATATCATAATAAGTCCTGATACTATTTCTGATAAAATGATAAATTCTGTAGAAAATAAATCAGTTTATGATAAAATCTAGAACAGGTCTGTTAAAAACCAACTGCTAAAATTTTTTCAAAACCTGTTAAACCTGTTCAAGATACTAAAGTGTTATGAATAAAAAATTTAATTCTATAATAGAAGAACTACGTGAAGCAAATATTATTGAATAAATTATCTATTATACCATCTAAAACTAAATTTGCAACTGATATTAAAAACAAGTTGTTGAGGAATTACACAAACCTGCTAGAATTAACTTTAAACGGCGAAGGGTTATACTAAAATCTTTAAATGATTTGTTTCAAGCCTACCTTGTGGAAAGGAATAGTATATTAACAGCTCAGTAGCTGCAAGATGCCCGTTCCAGTACAATATAAATGTATAAAATGTCAAGGAGAAACCCCTGTACCAAATTCAAAATGTTTAGCATGTTTCGCTGCAGAGTATTTCAAAGACACGGATAAAGCAAAACATATACCTAGTGTTTATTTTAAGAAATGAAATATTAATTATTGTTCACTATAAAAATGTTAAGATAATTTATATATAACAAAAATAAAATATTTTAATAAAATGAAACCAAGTACGTATTTTTATAGTTTTATTTGTAACAGATAGTGATCAGCTTTGGGATAAAATCTAGAACAGGTCTGTTAAAAACCATCTGTTAAAATCTTTCAAAACCTGTTAAACAAAAGCAAACATATACCTAGTATTTATTTTAAGAAATGAAATATTAATTATTGTTCACTATAAAAACGTTAAGATAATTTATATAACAAAATAAATATTTTAATAAAATGAAACCAAGTACGTATTTTTATAGTTTTATTTGTAACAGATAGTGATCAGTCAATCAGTAGGCAATAATAAGAAACAACTTTTAATAACATAGTTTCAGAGTTTATTTTTATTCATAACAATATAAATTAGTATCTGAATATTTTTCAACACTATGAACAGATAATGAGAAACTACAAAAGCAAAACATTTTCTTACAATTAAAACATGGTATAGTGCCCTGTTGTTGTTGTTGTTGTAAACGTCTTCTTTCAACCGCTTCTCTTATTGACATTAAATGTGGTGGTTGATTTTGAACAGGTGACGCTGATACTTCTACAAAAATTTTAAAATTAATTTATTTCAACTAAACCTTCTTGAGAATCTAAATTTAGATCATCATCATCGCCAAGCATGAGACCTGTTCTAGTGTTTAATATTTGCTTCCTTCTCTTCTTCTTCAGAGGCTGTTCATCAGCATCACTATTATCACCAATGTTAATGTTTTTCCCCCAGCTAGCATTGTTGTGTAGTCTATACAAGACTTCATCAGATTCTTGTGAGGGGGCTGCTTCAATCATTGGTGGTGCTGACCATGTCGATGATAATGATGAAGATGACGATTCAATTTGTGCTACATCCTCATCCGCATCAACCCCATATAATCGTATTGCTTTTTCTAAAAGCAAAAACTCTCTTTCGTTTTCAATTTTCGTTCTGATATATGTAACAGGATATTTCTTCAACTTTTTCTGAAGTGTGCTTGTTCTTGGCGAGTAAGAGAGTTTTATTAGTATATTCTCCTTTCGGACTGTTATTTCTTTTAGTCCATATCTATGAATACAAAATAAAAAATATATAAGCACATACGTAAAAATAAATAATTTCAAAATCAAAAACTAATTTTCAATTCATAATTATGAAACAAAAATAAAAATATATAAGCAAATACATAAAAATAAAAAATAACTTTCAATTCATTATAAATACAAAAATAATAACTTACCCAAAAATATGCTTGAACACTACCACTGCCATATCGATTGGAAACATACTTTTATCTGTTATTGTAACAATAATTGTAGTTGGAGTAGTTGCCATCTTTACTGCCTGCTGATTGACTGATATGTTAACCGATTCTGCAGTCCTCTTTTATACAAGTGAATTTTTATGAAATAGATGCACTCGTCACGTTTTAGTACATGCATTTACATATTGCTAAATCATCATATTGACGCAAATGCATATTGACGTAAATGGTTTTTTGTAATAAAATAAATATCCTCATGCTTTAAGAACGTGATAGACATTTATTGTTCATACATGTTATTGAATTAATATGAAAATAACATTTGCATATTTTTATAATAATTAATTAATCAATATGCATGATAACCTTTGACTCAATGATAGCACGTATGTGTGCATGACGTTTGATGTTATTTTAAAATATTATTTTTCTGCTATCGCTCGTCATTGCATCACTACCATTGCCGCAAGAATAACCGTTAGCTGTGCGTGTGCCCTACACCTATAATACTGTAAGTTACAATTATTATTATTATTACTTTTATTTTATTGAATTCGAATATTTTATTTAACAGAAATATGCACTCAAAGAAAACTATTGACCGTATGCTTGATGTTGTATTAAAAAAAGTTGGAAGAGCATCTAGTTTAGTTAAAACAAAAGAGGAGTATTGTAGATTGATTAAAATTTTAAACAGAATTGCTTATTTGTGTAAAAAATGTATAAAAAATAAATCAGATTGTGTTAAAAATTTCTCAAAATTAGAATCAAATTGGGGTCTTTTGAAACACTATAAGGAAATTTTAAAAAGAGGGAAAAAATCATTGCTGTCTTCAACGTTAGGGAAAAGAGATTTAATTTGGCAAGATTTAGAATCATGCTTTGAAAAAAGATTGAAAACTGGTATCATCAGTAACTTGAATATAAAGGAACCAAAAGTGTTTTTTCAAAAAGCATTTAGAATTTTTTCTAATAAAATTAAAACTGCATTAAAAAAATCACTATTAAAAGTGAACGTTATATTTTCAGCTAATTTTGTTCAACCACAAAATCTTCAAACAGATATTAAACATTTTAATACGAAAAATCATATAATTGATAATAACACAAATTTAAAGGAGTGGTATATTGAATATGTGAAAAATAAAATTTTGTCAAAATTGGAATCATTTCAGGAAAGAGATTCAGGTTGGAGTTTATATGAAATTTTAAATTTAAAAATAAATATTAATAATTATTCTCCAATTAATGGAGGATGTAGTTATGTGGAATTACCAAAGTTTATTAGGAATTCTAAATCTATATTAAATATAAAAAATAATGATCAATATTGCTTTCTTTATTCAATTGTAGCTGCTTTACATCCTGCACCACCACACAGAAACCCCAACAGAACCACATCATATCCACATTTTAGTAAAATTTTAAAATATGAAGGTATCAAATTCCCAATAAGTTTACGTAGTATTCCAAAATTTGAAAATATGAATAGCTTATCAATAAACATTTTTACAGTGGATGGTGAAAAACAAAAGAATGTGGTTCCTCTTTGTCTGAGTAAAACTAATTTTAAACCTCGAATAAACTTACTTATTTTGAACTGTAATAATAATGATGATGATGATGACTATGATAATGATATTTCTAATACAGATTATAAAAATATTAAGATTAAACATTTTGCTTTAATTCAAAATTTATCACGTTTGTTGTGTCGCCAAACGGCTGATTTAAAAAATAGAAAATTCTTTTGTGAACGTTGTTTAAATCATTTCAAAACAGAAAATAATTTAGATAAGCACCTAATAGATTGTGAAAATTTAAACAAGACTAAAATTACATTACCTTCTAAGAATAAAAGCATTTTAAAGTTTGGAAATTTTAAAAATAAAGAGAAAGTTCCTTTTGTCATATACAGTGATCTGGAGAGTATACTAGAACAATATGATGATCCTAAGGCAACTAATACTAAAAAAAGGTATCAAAAACATGTTCCATTTAGCATAGCATACTATATAAAATGTTCTTATGATGATAGTATTTCAAGATTTCAAACATATACAGGTAAGGATTGCATTGAATGGTTCGTTAAAGAATTGGAAAAAATAGCTTTAGAAGTTGATAGTATTTTACATAATAGGCTTCCCTTAAATATGACTGATCAGGAGGAAAAAGAATTTCAATCATCTAAATTTTGTCACATTTGTTCCAAACCATTTCTAGATACAGACAAAAAAGTAAGAGATCATTGTGGACTTTCTGGAAAATATAGAGGAAGTGCACATAATATTTGTAACCTTCAGTATCAGGATAGTCATACAATTCCAGTAATTTTTCACAATTTAAGTGGTTACGACAGCCATTTTATAATTAAGGCCCTTAGTGTAAAAGTTAAGGGAAATTTAAATTTACTTCCTATAAATAAGGAAAGGTACATATCATTTACAAAATATATAAATAACACAAAAATTAATTTTAGATTTCTAGACTCATTTAGATTTATGGCAAGCGATCTTGATAAATTAGCATCATATTTGGAAAAAGATCATAAAGTTATAACTAAAAAATATTGTAGAAACGATATTGAATTTGAATTATTGCAACGGAAAGGTATATTTCCTTATGACTATCTAGATAATTGGAATAAATTATTGGATGAACAATTACCTGATAAGAAACATTTTTTTAGTAAACTCAAGAATTGTCATGTTAGCAATAATGATTATGAACATGCTTGTAAAGTATGGAACATGTTCGATATAAAAAATTTACAACAATATGCTGAACTTTATCTAAAAACAGATGTGTTTCTGTTAACTGATATTTTTGAAAACTTTCGAGAAGTATGCTTATCTACATATCATCTAGATCCTCTTCATTATTATACAGCTCCAGGTTTAGCTTTCGATGCAATGTTAAAAATTACCAATATTGAACTGCAATTATTAACAGACATTGATATGATAATGTTTATCGAACGAGGAATAAGAGGTGGTGTTTCTCAATGTTCTAATCGTTACGGTAAAGCAAATAATAAATATATGAATACTTCAGAGTTTGATCCTAATTTGCCTACTTCTTATCTAATGTACTTTGATGTAAATAATTTATATGGTTCGGCAATGTGTTCTCCTTTACCACAAAGTAATTTTGAATGGGTAGATGATATATATTCAGTAAATAATGTTCTGGAAATTCCGGATGATTATGAATTTGGATATATTTTTGAAATTGATATACATTATCCTAAAGATCTACATAAGAACCATAAAGATCTACCTCTTTTACCTGAACATTTAGCACCACCAACATCAAAATCTGGAAATGTAAAATTATTAACCACATTGTTTGATAAAAAGAGATACATTATTCATTATCATAATTTAAAACAAGCCGTTGTCTTGGGATTAAAAGTGGGCAAAATCCATAGAATTTTAAAATTTAAACAAAGCTGTTGGATGAAATCTTATATCGATTTAAATACAAATCATAGAAAATTGAGTAAAAATAATTTTGAAAAAAACTTTTATAAATTAATGAACAATGCAGTCTTTGGAAAAACAATGGAAAATGTGCGAAAATATAAGGATATAAAGTTAGTAACTAAATGGTCAGGTAGATATGGTGCAAATTATTATATTTCAAAGCCAAATTTTCATAGTGCTACAATTTTCGATAAAGATATGGTTATAATTGAAATGTCACGACTCAATGTTACATTTAATAAACCAATATACGTAGGCTTTACAATATTAGATATTTCCAAAACAATTGTGTACGATTTTCATTACAATTATATAAAAAATAAATTTAGTGACAAAGCTAAGCTACTGTACACAGATACGGATTCCCTCATATATCATTTCTTTGTTGATGATATTTATGAATATATCAAACAGGATATTCATAAATTTGATACATCAGACTATCCACCAGATAATGTATATCAAATACCATTAAAAAATGGTAAAGTTTTAGGCCTAATGAAGGATGAATGCAATGGTAAAATTCTTTTAGAATTTGTAGGATTGCGTTCGAAAATGTATTCTATAAAGAAACGTGAGAGCGAAGAAGAAGAAAAAATTGAAAAGAAAGCAAAAGGTATTACAAGTGCAGTTTTAAAAAAGATATCATTTAGTGATTATTATCAATGTCTGTTTAATAATATTACATTAAATTGTAATCAGAATTTGATTCAATCAGAAAAACATGAAGTATTTACAATTGAAACTAAGAAAGTAGCACTAAGTCCCTATGATGATAAACGAATCGTTAATTACATCTACACAGATACACTCCCTTGGGGTTTTAACATAGAAAATATTTAAAAATCTACATATTAAAAATATTTAAAATCTACATATAAAACTCCCCATTTTGTTTTAATTAATTTCCAGATGGACTCCTCTTCCACTACCACCACCAACAATAACAACAACACAAACCCTGCAACAAGAAAGAGACAGCTGGACAATAAAGCAACATCAATGCCACCTTCTTCATTATCAGATCCATCAACATCATCATCAGAACTGAAAGCAAAAAGACAGCGTAGAATCTCTCCCACAACAACAACAACAACAACAACAACAACAACAAAAAGAGCTCTAGGAAATAGAATGAAGACAACAGCAAAAAATAAAGAGAAATCTATTACACCATTTGAAATTTTGTATAGCAAAACACCTGTTGAAAAAGCAGAACTGTTATTTTCATTATTAGATAATATACTAGATAAATATCTGCTTGAAGAAGAAGAATGAGGACAAACGCAAAAATAAATAGAAATCTATTATACTATTTGAAATTTTGGAATAGCAAAACACCTCTTTTAAAGCGGAACTGTTTTTTAGATATCTGCTTGAAAACTAATGTATACTACAAATAAAACTTAAAAATAAATTTCTACGTCTTTTTTTATTTTAACAATAAAATAAGTATATAACATTCATCTAAACTAACAGGTATCATCTGCATCCAGTTCCTCTTCCACCTCCTCCTCTTCATTAGAAATAAAAGGAAAGTGTGTGTAAAATGCGACTTAAGATTCAACTCCTTTAGTCCAATAATTATTTTCTAAACAATTTCTACAATCCTCTTGTGAAACGATCATGATATTAAATATTCTCCATTTTCATATACAATCGATCCAAACATACTCAATAGCAGATCTTAAATCATTTTATAATTTAAATAATCTGAACCTGTTTTTACAACAAGTTACATCTTATTTAAATCACTAAAACCTAATAAAATAACAAAGTCAGAGATCAATAATTATCTGCTAATGTTTATGAAATTACACATCCTTATCACGCCGAACAAGGGCAAAAGGTTATCATCATGTTGATGCACAAATTGTAGAAGATTGAAAATATCGCCAATTACGTCAATAAAACCAAAATAACAAGGTCAGAGATCAATAATTATCTGCTAATGTTTATGAAATTACACACATCCTTATCACGCCGAACAAGGGCAAAAGGTTATCAACATGTTGATGCACAAATTGTAGAAGATTACTTCAAAAATGCATCATTTTTTCCATCAGGTGTGTGTCACCAACAGGTACAGATCAGGCTAAACTAACAGGTAACCATCAGGTGTGTCACCAACAGGCTAACAGGTAAGCAAAGGTAAAAATCCGCTCTTCGCCAACCCTCTGGTCATTGTCGACCACTTCTTCAGATGTCACCAAAAGACCGCACCGCTTATCTCTTCATCTAGATATCGCACACAGCGACCCCTATATCTGCCGCGCGGCAGAAACCTGAACTACACCCTCTGGTCATTGACGACCACTTCTTCAGATCAATTCCAAGAACTCTTCGGCGACCTTGACAGAACCCCCTCGATCTTTGGACACCTTCGGATGGACATGCCATCGAAGTGTCACAGAACCCCGCTAGCTATACTACTACCAGGTGAGGAAGCAATTATTACTACGCAAGCATCAAATAATTAACAAGCAACGTTAAAACAAGCTACAGTTATTTAAAAGCAATGGTTATACTTGGCTATTGTCTACAAATACGAATAATACTCTATGGTAATAAAAAGTTCAAGCAATGGCAAGAAAGCTGGAATGAAGTAATGATTAATAATAACAAGAAATCTGGAATGAAGTTATGATTAACAATGGCAAGAAGTCTGGAATGAAATTATGATTAAAACATACATACTGGGCCCGGATTCTGATTCTACGATACGACTTCAATGACGATACGACCCCAGTTTTCGATATCGTCAGTACGATTATGTTTAAAATGATTCCGGTTCACTATCGTTTCGATACCCAATTTAAACGCGAAAAAATAGAGATTCTGTTGGCAACACTGCGGTTTATAGGATTGATTTTTGACTTGTATTAACCTTACTTTGTTTTGTTTTGTTCACTTAAAAGTTTATAATTATATAAAAATCCCAATGAAAATCCGACCAAATACATATTTGATCGGAGATATAAAACAACAATCGTGGTAACTCTAAACTGGTTTTTGATAATATATTTTATTTATGAAAAGTGTGCTAATAAATTCGTCTTTAATTATAGAACTTATTAATCTTCTTATCATGTTACCTATATTTAATGAACGAGCTCGATGGCACGTTGATCACAATGAAAGACGAAGGCAAAATAGGAGACTAATTGACAACTAACAACCCATTTGATTTGCCTGAACGAAGGTTTATCGCACTGTTTCGTTTAAATAAACAGTTAGTTGAAGAGTAGTTAGCAGGAGAGTTTACAAATTTTCCTGCTGCTAAACTTTTATACTCTTCTACGAAATTAATAAAAATTTCCCAATGTATATCCTGCATGTTAAAGGACATTGTAACTAAAGGTGTTGTCTTTGCTAAATGATTATGCTCCACACCACAAAACAAAAATAAATTTTATGCTCTTTTATATCAATGTACATATACCTATCACAACTTATACTTATTTGTATAAATTAACCAGATAACCACCACCGTATTAGACAAAGATGCTATCGTTTATGATAGACGACACCTCCAAAGCTATCGACCATTTTTAGGTTAGATTACTCGATAGTCGAGGAGTCGATTTCCAAAGAGAATCGCTATTTGTACGATTCGATATCGTATCACTGTCGTATCGTCATTACAGAATCGCGGCCCAGTAGTAAGGCTTCCGATACGACACGATTCAAGTGAGCACGTCTGAAAGAGCAGCTTAGCCCAAATGAACCGATCGTATACCGATGATCCCTGGAAGAGAGCAGAGAATTAGTACACAAATAAATACAATAGGCTTCCGATACGATACGATTCAATTGAGCACGTCTGAAAGAGCAGCTTAGCCCAATGAACAGATCGTATACCGACGATCCCTGGAAGAGAGCAGAGAATTAGTACACAAATAAATACAATGGGCTTTGGATACGACACGATTCAGTTCGGCATGTCTGAAAGAGCAGCTTAGCCTAGTGAATCGCTTGTATCCCGGGAATACCTAGAAGAGAGCCGAGAATTAGTACACAAATAAATACAGTGGGCTTCGGATACGACACGATTCAGTTCGAAATGTCTGAAAGAGCAGCTTAGCCTAGTGAATCGCTTGTTTCCCGGGAATACTTAGAAGAGAGCAGAGAATTAGTACACAAATACAATAGCCAAGTAATAGTGCCCTATTCGGTGATTTAGCTCACTTCCACTCAGGTGCATGCACGTCTGCTCGGTTTGGGCGGTCGACAGGTACTACTCTCTGTATCGGCTGTTACTCCCTTTTGATGTCTAACAGGGCTTAGACATGCGCAGAACGGAGTTCAGGGACTAAGTAGATTTTTGAAGTAGTAGACAGCAGGTAGGGAAATTCTACTAAGTGTAAACCTTGTGGACTCTAACAGATTTACTCACTTCTTCTCTGGTAGTAGGAGCGGTAGCAGACAGGACTTCCTCGTAGGCTG
Source organism: Pogonocherus hispidulus (assembly GCA_963924545.1). Classification (NCBI taxonomy): domain Eukaryota; kingdom Metazoa; phylum Arthropoda; class Insecta; order Coleoptera; family Cerambycidae; genus Pogonocherus; species Pogonocherus hispidulus. Next base: position 37,538,250 of record OZ004695.1, read on the forward strand.
GACGGCTGCCAACTGAATAACGGAGTCGTTCTCAGCTGGGTAAGGTACCAGAGAGAACTCGGACAGGCGCAGAAGTGAAATTATTGACTTTGAACATTTACCAAATTATTCCACTTAGAAAACTTTAGCTCCCTTATTCTAATCGACTTAGAATAATTTTATATACCTAGACAGCAGGTGATGAATTTTTACCAAGTGTCCAGACCTGCGCGGTACTTACTTCTAGCTGGTGCTGGTAGCGGTGGTAGACAGGACTGCTTCGTGTGCTGGACGGCGGTAGACTGAATATCTGAGTTGCTGCCAGCGGGATATGGTTCTATGAAAACCTCGGACATGCGCAGAAGTGAAATTTCGGACTTTGGATATTTTATACTTGTACACCACTAAATCGGAAATAATTATAAGTCCCCACGGTCGTGTAGACTCTGACGAATATTCGGTTTAGTTGACAAAATCGTAAGTATAAAACTATTTTTGTACTTAGAAAAATTTCACTCTGTCGAATTTACTGACTTGTAATCGTTTACTCACTTTCTCTCTAATTCCTGGTAGCAGCGGTGTAGACGGACAGGTCTTGCTTCGATGTCATGCGGCCACAGACTGAATGTCTGAATTGCTGTTAGCTGGATATGGCTCTACAAACACCTCGGACATGCGCAGAAGTGAAATCTTGGACTTTGTATATTTTCTACTGGTACACTACTAAATCGGAAATAATTACAAGTCCCCACGTTCTTGTGGACTCTGAAGAATATTCGGTTCAGTCGACAAATCGTCTAAGTCACAATTTATTTTTATCCTTATAAAGATTTCACTATTTCTATTTTAAGGACTCTGAAAATATTTGGTCAGGTAGACAGATGGCGAAAAATACACAAGTCCCAATATATTTTGATACTCTACAAAATTTCACTATGTTGATTTTACTGACTGTAAAATATTTCTTACTTACTTGTGGTACCAGTCTGTATCTGGGGACTCGCGGTGATATGTTAGTGCGGCTGGTTTCTCGGATGGCGGCTCAGCAACTAAATTCTTAACGCTTGAAATTTCCTAGATCCGCGTGGATAGCAAAAGTGAGGAAGCGCGCACATTCGGCTTTTATTTCAGGTGTCGAAATAATAGATTTTATGTCGGGTATAGTTGTTTTATTTACGGCGTTGTATGGGTGACTTATTTACAGGTGTAAAATATTATTTTTAACGGCGAAATAAAATGTACTTCAATACACTGTTACTGCATTAGCGCTTGAAAAACATTGTAAAGATGTATGTACCTTTAGTTTATATACATTATTTTCTAGGTTAGCTATACCTATTAATTCATCCTGTTTGTTGAAAATCTTACAACCTTCTGCATCAAAGATTACTCTGTTACCTCTTCTTATGAGTTGACTCACCGATAATAAGTTAGTTGATAACTGTGGAACGTATAAAACTTCTTTGACAGTTATATCATAAAACTTATTGTCCACTTCAGTTTTATTTTATTTTATTTTATTTTTATTTTATTTATTACGCCACCCAACAGTACAAAACCAATTAAAGGGTGGGAAAAACAGTAGAATTAAATACAACATAATACAAAAAAGAAATAAACACATACATAAGGAGACAAAGAAATACACAATAAGTATAAATAATTCAATGCCTATTATCTTAAAAAAAAAGAAAACAAAAAAAAACACATAGCAGGAACTATATTTACGATAGCTGTGACGGATACTTCCCGATTTGCACTGGTAGGAAGTGTCACGTTAGTGCCCGAGGTTCGGTTTCTCTTTTTACTTTGCCTCGGGCGCCAGTTCCTGGTTACAGTGTAGGAACACCACTACTCAGGTAGCTACAGTGAAGATACGGTACGCCAGGTCGGTCGATAGGGAAAATTAGACTTCACACAACAGATAATAATAAGACACCAATAAACCTTTTATACATATATTATCTCTAGACCTACTCTATACAAATCTATTCAAAATACGGGTGGTCTCTGACTAAGTCAATATCTACGTGCGGGGTAAACAAGCTGGAGGTGAGCACACTGGGGTACAAAGTGCAAGCGAGCGGCAACAAGCTACGTGGAGTTATACACAGCGGTTAATAAGCTACTAGGTCAATTACGGCCGGTGGTCGTGCGTGGATACCAGGTGAGGAAGCAGTTATTTATAAGCAAGCAAGTTATAAGCAAATAAAAGCAAGTTACTATTATGAGATGATTCACACACTTGGCTATTGTCTACGTTATAACTGTTGTAATCAGCTGTAATGAAAGTTATGATTAGAGCTCCAACATACACGGTGCTGAAATAAAGGTATGATTAGTAACTACGGTGGCTAACTAAACAACGTCCCCACTTGCATGAATGACAAGTCAAGTGGTTCGTATTGTTTTCTACCTGGCTTCAGGCTGAAAGAGATAGAAACTTATTAAATACAGGGGCTATCTGAACAACGTCCCCACCTGCATGAATGACAAGTCAAGTGGTTCGGATTGTTCTATAGCGGGCTTCGAGCTGCAAGAGACAGAAAATTAGTAAATACAGTGGCTATCTGAACAACGTCCCCACCTGCATGAATGACAAGTCAAGTGGTTCGGATTGCTCTATAGCGGGCTTCGAGCTGCAAGAGAGATAGAAAATTAGTAAATACAGTGGCTATCTAAACAACGTCCCCACCTGCATGAATGACAAGTCAAGTGGTTCGGATTGCTCTATAGCGGGCTTCGTGCTGCAAGAGACAGAAAATTAGTAAATACAGTGGCTATCTGAACAACGTCCCCACCTGCATGAATGACAAGTCAAGTGGTTCGGATTGCTCTATAGCGGGCTTCGAGCTGCAAGAGACAGAAAATTAGTAAATACAGTGGCTATCTGAACAACGTCCCCACCTGCATGAATGACAAGTCAAGTGGTTCGGATTGCTCTATAGCGGGCTTCGAGCTGCAAGAGACAGAAAATTAGTAAATACAGTGGCTATCTGAACAACGTCCCCACCTGCATGAATGACAAGTCAAGTGGTTCGGATTGCTCTATAGCGGGCTTCGAGCTGCAAGAGACAGAAAATTAGTAAATACAGTGGCTATCTGAACAACGTCCCCACCTGCATGAATGACAAGTCAAGTGGTTCGGATTGTTCTATAGCGGGCTTCGAGCTGCAAGAGACAGAAAATTAGTAAATACAGTGGCTATCTGAACAACGTCCCCACCTGCATGAATGACAAGTCAAGTGGTTCGGATTGTTCTATAGCGGGCTTCGAGCTGCAAGAGACAGAAAATTAGTAAATACAGTGGCTATCTGAACAACGTCCCCACCTGCATGAATGACAAGTCAAGTGGTTCGGATTGCTCTATAGCGGGCTTCGAGCTGCAAGAGACAGAAAATTAGTAAATACAGTGGCTATCTGAACAACGTCCCCACCTGCATGAATGACAAGTCAAGTGGTTCGGATTGCTCTATAGCGGGCTTCGAGCTGCAAGAGACAGAAAATTAGTACACAAACATATACGGTCCAATAGCCAAGTGACAATTCCCTACTCGTTGTCTAGCTTACTCCCTTACTAGTTCGTCCTGGGCACGTCTGCTGCTGTCGGGCGGTCGGCGAAGACTGAGTATCAGTGACCCGGCTAGTAGCTGGTACTGGAACGGCTGGTGGGAGAGCTTTTGGTACCTGCGCGATAGCTCCTTATTTTGACTTATAATATTTTCGGCGTCGTTCACACAAGTCGATGATATTATACCAAGTTTCAATTCTTTTGGGGACTTGTGCTAGTCTACTTACTTCTCTGGATACTGGTAGGCAGCGGTGCAGATGTACAGGTCTTGCTCGTATGCGGTGCGGTCCCAGACTGAATGTCTGAGTCGATGCCAGTAGTATAAGAGGTTCTATCAAGACCTCGGACATGCGCAGAAGTGAAATACCTGACTTGGTATATTTTGGGTTCGTATCCCAATGATCGGCGAGATTTACAAGTCCACACGGGCTTGTGAACTTTGCCAAAATTCTAACTTACTATTCTCTAGGTCCTGGTGGCAGCGGTGTAGGCGGACAGGTCTTACTTCGATGTCAGGCGAGCACAGACTGAATGTCTGAGTCGTTCGCGACTGTATATGGTTCTACGAAAACCTTTGACATGCGCAGAAGTGAAATTTCGGACTTTGTATATCTTATGCTTGTACTCTACTAAATCTGAAATAATCACAAGTCCCCACGGTCTTGTGGACTCTGAAGAATATTCGGATTTGGCGACAAAATTTGTTAAAGTATAAAATGATTTTTATACTTAGAAAAATTTCACTTTGTCGAATTTACCGACTTGTAATTGTTTACTCACTTTCTGGTAGCAGCGGTGCAGGCGGACAGGTCTTACTTCGATGCAGCGTGGTCACAGACTGAATGTCTGAATCGCTGTTAGCTGGATATGTCTCTACGAAACCCTCGGACATGCGCAGAAGTGAAATTGTGGACTTTGAACATATACCAATATATTCCACTTAGAAAACTTTAGCTACCTTATTCTAATCGACTTAGAATAATTTTGTATATCTAGACAGCAGGTGATGAATTTTTACCAAGTGTCCAGACCTGCGCGGTACTTACTTCTAGCTGGTGCTGGTAGCGGTGGTACACAGGACTGCTTCGTGTGCTGGACGGTGGTAGACTGAATAACGGAGTCGCTGCTAGCTGGATATGGTTCTATGAAAACCTCGGACATGCGCAGAAGTGAAATCTCGGACTTTGTATATTTTATACTTATACACTACTAAATTGGAAATAATCACAAGTCTCCGCGGTCTTGTGGACTCTGAAGAATATTCGATTTAGTTGACAAATCGTCTAAGTCACAATTTATTTTTAACCTTATAAGAATTTCTCTATTTCCAATTTACGGACTCTGAAAATATTTGATCAGGTAGACAGACGGCGAAAAATACACAAGTCTCAATTTGTTTTGATACTTTAGAAAATTTCACTATTTCCAATTTACGGACTCTGAAAATATTTGATCAGGTAGACAGACGGCGAAAAATACACAAGTCCCAATCTGTTTTGATACTTAGGAAAATTTCACTTGTTGATTTTACTGACTTGTAAAATATTTCTTACTTACTGGTGGTACAAATCGGTATACAGGAACTCGTGGTGATGTCTTAGTGCGGCTGGATTCCCGGACGGCGGCTCAGCAACTGAACTCTTAGCACGTGAAATTTCCTATGTTCGCGTGGACAACAAAAGATGCGCGCGCCTCTGGCTTCTACTTCAGACGTCGAAATAATACATTCTATGTCGGGTATAGTTCTTTTATTTACGGCGTTGTATGGGTGACTTATATACAGGTAAAATACTATTTTCAAATAGCGAAATGAAATGTACTTCATTACATAGCATACAAAAGCCCGATACAAACTAAGAAAATACTCTTTTCAACGCTGTATAAGAACACTCAAATATATCAATTCTGTTCTGCAGGCAGTTACAATTATTACACATAAAAAATAAAGGTGAAAATTTCAACACATTAGTTCGCGGTGTGGGAACATAGAAAGTACTGTAATGACGCGTAGGAACAGATGGAGCACGAAAACAAAGTTGTTCAAGAATTTGAGGGCAATCAATCTTATTATCTATAATTTTTTTCAAAAATATCAGCGACTGTGTTTGTCTGCGTTGATCAAGACTTAAAAGAGAAAATCTGTTGAGCAAGTCAGAATGTGGCGTTCCAATTTCAGGGTACCGATTATCTAATTTAAAACACAAGAATTTCAAAAATCGTCTCTGAACACTTTCCAAGCTCTCTGTGTACAGGGTGTATCCAGGTTGCCACACTAAGGAAGCGTACTCAAGCTTAGATTTTACAAAACTGTTAAAAAGCAACATCAAAGTAGGAATGTCCGTAAAACCCTTTGAATTACGAATAACAAATCCTAAGTTTTTATAACACTCCTTAATTATTAAATTTACATGTATATTAAACGTCAGATTATTATCAAAAGTGACAACTAGATCTTTAACTGCGTCAAGTCGATTTAGGGTAGTTCCATTTATATTATAGTTATAAACAATAGGATACATTTTTTTTGTAAACGTTACAGAGTTACATTAAGAAATTTACCAAATGATGAGACAAACCTGCACTCAACTCCACTCAATTTGTTAAGCAAAATATCATGATCCAACTGATCAAAGGCCTTAGAGAAGTCCATGTATATCACATCGACTTGATTGTTATTTTCCATATTTTCAGCGATAAATTGAGTGATGCAGAATAAGTTGGTAGTTGTGGACCTATTTGCCATAAATCCGTGCTGATGGATAGAAATTTGTCCTTGGATATGTGGGTATAACCTGCTATGTAATGCTGTTTCCATAACTTTCGCAAAATTATTTATTATAGTTATAGGCCTATAATTTTCAACATTATTTTTGTCACCCTTTTTAAAGACCGGGCAAATTCTGGATCGTTTCCAAACATTCGGAAGAGAACACGTATGTAGAGATAAGGTGAACAAAATTTTGAGAGGAGTAATTAAAGCATGAGCTCAGTCACGAATATTGAATGCAGGAATACCTTCAGGACCTTTAGTAAATTTCGGTTTTAATTTTAGCAGAGCCTGTAGAACATCATTATAAGTAAATTGATCAAAGTGTAAATACCGACTGCTGTCTTCAGAAACACTTCGAATATTATTTGAGGAAAGAACTTTATTAAAAGTAGTGCCGAAAAAGTTGGCAAAACCATTGACCACTTCTTCTGTAGTTTTTAGTGATTCACCATTATAATTTAAATTACTAGGTATAACAGAAGTAGGCCTCATTGAATTAATATATTCCCAAAAAGATTTAACATCAGTTTTTATATTATTTTGAATGCGTTCCCAATAAGATTTTTGCGCTAGTTTGATTTCATTTTTTATTTGGTTTCTTAATCTTTTAAACTCCTCATACGTATTTAAATCACCTGTTCCTTTAAAACGTTTCCAAAGCAAGAATTTTCTTTTGATATTCTTTATAATAACCCCGTTAAACCAAGGCGGATAATTATGCTTTTTAAGTTGGGGAGTATATTTAGGAACACAAGAGTCAAATATCTCATAAAGTTTAGAATAGAATACGTTACATGCTACATTTACATCATTAATATTATCCAAGAATGACCAATCACAATTTAATATCATATTATATAGTATAAGATAGTTTGCTTTCCGAAAATTATAGTTAAGGGACTCTATGCAAAACTCATTCTTCGAAGTTTCCTTAATTAAGGGAAAATGTATTACCAAACTAGGATGATGTGCATCTTCTTTAGACAAAACATCCACAGCTTTATTGACATTGCAGTTATTATAATCGGTGAACACTAAGTCAAGAAGTCTGTCATTCATATTAACAACACTATTTATTTGAGATACATTGAAAAAGTGAGAAAATGTTTCAAGAGCCAGGACACGAGGAGTGAAACCATTATTAATATCCATAAACAATTTATACTCTGGAACATTGAAATCGCCTATAAAAAACACTTTGCTATCGATTATATCAAGAACTGTTTCTAAACAATCAATAAAACGATTATAGTACGTAGCATTCAATGAATCCGGTATATACAATGCAATGACTTGAATACAGTCATGGTTTACTTTTATTTTTATTCCAACTACATCAATTAGTGGTGTTTGATTACGTACAAAATCCAAATTAATTTCAACACATTGATATTTATTAAGAATAGCAATCAACACACCTCCTCCTCTCTTAGTATTGGTTGCAACTAAATTTCTGTCAGATCTAAAAACATTATATTTATTACTTATAATTTCCGCGTTACTAACACTATTGCTTAACCAAGTTTCAGACAGTGCAATTATATCAAAATTAGAAGGGAGTGTAGCATTAAGGATATTATGCGTTTTTGTGTTCATTCCACGAATGTTTTGATAATAAATAGTAAAAGAAGGTAAAGTTTTCTTATCCGAATTGATAGGCAAACACATAGCAGGTTGAGAGCTGGAATTCCAGCGGTCGAAATCATGCAGTCACCAATAATTGTTTTTGATTGCTATACATATAAGCTTGATTTAAACTCATTAATATGTTGGCAATAGACGGGACATTTACTATTCCATGCAGCATGATTAATGTCGACATTTTCTGGTTTACCTTTCTTAGATTTAATACAGTTGATACATTTAAAATTTTCATTAGAGACTTTACAGTCTTTTAGCTGATGCTGTTCGGCACATCTGGTTCAAAAATAATTAGCACTAGTGCACTTACCAGCATGATGATTGTACCCGCTACATTTGAAACACCTTTTTAGGTCAATAGCATCATAGACGTCACACATGTCTAACCCAACAAGTAATCTCCCACTACCCTTAGCCATTACAGTTTTGACAAGCATGTCACCTGAGCCTTCAACAGAAATTTTCGCTTTATTAGCAATTTCAATTCTAGAAATGTCATGCCTTTCAATGTTCACTAGCCAATCTTTGTTTGGTGTCATGTGCATACTAGCCCCCGAATCAATGTAAAAGTCCTCAGCATTGAACTTGCCGTCAATAAAAACTGCACTGAAGACGTTCGATTGTTTTTTATCTCTTGCACAATTTCCTTTTTCTGGACATTTACTTGCATAATGTCCTTTCTGTTTACACTTGAAACTGGTTACATTTTTCTTTTCGACATTTGCCTGTCGGTTGTCATCATTGTTGCCAGACCTGCCATCTCTTAGATTGTTACTGGACTTCTTCGGAAATTTTCTACAGTTGCCTGCTTTACCAGCGAACGCATTTCCTGTTTTATCGCCTTCAAACTCTATATAAAATAGTTTGGTTTTTATGGCGTCTGTGGTAATTCTTATGCCACTATGTTCAATAGCCATTATCATAGGTAGGTATTTCTCCGGTAAACCAGCTAGGAGCAGAGAACCAATCCATTCGTCGTCTATCTTGAATCCTGTACTTTGTAGACGTTGCGCGGTTTCAACCACTTGGTTCACATAGGTAGCCATATTGTGACAATCTTCCAACCTCGTGGAAATTAGAGTCCTCAATAAACTTATTCTCCTTGCAAAACCATTATCTGCGAATAAGAATTTTAACTTGTCCCATAACTCCTTGGCCGTTTTAGTTTCCTTAATATGAATGTAAAGTGATGTGTCGATCATGAGAATGAGTTTAGCTCTTGCCTGACTGCTTTTGTTGGCATCTGTTTCTGTGCCGTTCACACAACCTTGTAAACTTTCTAGCAACAGAAAATTCTCGGCTGCAAAAGCCCATTCTTCGTAATTATCGCGTCCTCGCAACTTCGGAACACTCGCGATTAAATTATTACTCGACATTGTGCCTATCACTTAATTCACTATTCGTTTGGGTCTGGGCACATAACCTGTTGAAGCAGAGCTTGTTAAAAAGGACGAGAGAAATAAAACGATCCTTTCTCTTCATCGACTGATTAACGACTAACTTTATTAGAGGAGAGGAGGGAAGGAATTGTACAGTGTATTACACGTGTGCCAATAAAAGGCGCTTCATGAACATTTCAAATAAATGTTGTAGTTTAAGATATTCAACAATATTGACTGAACTTTATAAGGTACTATGATTTCAGGACTTACTGATTTCTGGTTAGTTACTTTTAATCTGGACAATGCATCAGGGATGTATTGCATTCTTCCAGGAATATATTCTAAGTGTGCTCTGTACTTCATTAATCTTAACACGAAACTCTGCAATCTTGGCGATGTCATCAATTGGTTTATTCACTAATCCTATCAAAGGTTTGTGATCTGTTAAAAGCTTAAAATCTCTCGCATATAAATAATAATGAAAATGTTCACATGTAAATACTGCAGATAATAGTTCTTTTTCAATTACCGAATATCTGGTCTGTGGTTCTGTCAAACTATCTGAACAAAATGCTATAGGATGTCCCTCTTGTATTATAACTCCTCCGATGGCTGTTTGACTTGCATCTCCTGCTACTATTACTTCTTTGTTTATATCAAAAAATGCCAGTACTGGTGCTTTATTAATCAGGGTTTTTAATCTGCTAAAACAGTTTTCTTCATTACTATGTCACTGTGACATATGACACATGATTTAAAATTATATAGAATACAAGAAAATTTCTACCTCACCAGTAGGTAAATCAAATGTCTTCGAATTTCCAATAAAACGCTTTTAATAATCTCTCTCAAATAAAATTACAGAAAAAAACCACAGAATTCACACAAAACGTCACTGACAGATCCGTCAAAATCTTTGTTTGGAGGATTAACCCTGGATTTATAAACTCGTCGTTGGCGCTGGCCTCTTGTATTATAACTCCTCCGATGGCTGTTTTACTTGCATCTGCTGCTACTATTACTTCTTTGTTTATATCAAAAAATGCCAATACTGGTGCTTTATTAATCAGGGTTTTTAATCTGCTAAAACAGTTTTCTTCATTACTACTCCAAACCCACATTGTATCATTTTTCAATAGGTTTCTTAGAGTTTCTGTTTCCTTTGACATGTTCGGTATAAACTTAGATACATAATTTACCATTCCTAGAAATATCTGTAATTCTTTTTTGTTAGTTGGTTTTTCCATATTTAATATTGACGTTACTTTCTCATCTGATATTTTTATACCTTCTTCGGATATTTTTCTTGAATTTCATGTTACTCTGTCTAGCTTTTTGTAAAAATTTCTCCAACCTTTCAATATGTTCTTTGATATTTCTACCAAAAATTAGTACATCATCGGCATAAGCTAAAACTCCATCCACTTTCTCTATAATTCTATTTATTTCCTTCTGAAAAACTTCCGATGCACTTGATAAACCATATGGTAGACGTTGGTAACTGTACCTTCCAAATGGTGTAGATATAGTACATAGTTTTGCACTTTCTTCATCCAATGGTATCTGATGATAGACTGAGCTTGTATCCAGGACTGTAAAATATCTGGCATCCTTTATCTTTGACAGTGTACTTTATAGTGTTGGCAATTTTAATCGCTCCCTTTTTATATATTTATTTAATTGTCTAGGATCCATACATAGCCTTAGATTTCAATCACTCTTTTCTAAGATCACTATAGGGTGAACACACTCTGTAGGCTCTTCAATTTTCTTTATTATGTTCTCTTTTTCCATTTCATTCAGCTGATACTTAACTTTGTCGTGCAAAGCCCTCCACTGCACGCTTCCAATTCTCTTTTTTCTTCAGTTTCTATCGATTTACTTTTCGTCATATCTATCTTCTCAACTCTTTTTATTGACTCTAACTTTTCGATACCTTCAAGACCTAATAGTGGCTGTCTTCTATCGACGGTTACATAAAATTTTAAAACCTCTATTACATTATTTACTATGCATTGCATATAGCAAGTGCCAGTAACCTTGATGTTATGGTTTGTATATGACATTAACTTTTTGTCAGTTTTTTCTAAACCTGTTTTTTCTTCTAATTTTGCATATATATCATATGGTATTATATTAACTTGACTTCCTGTATTCAACTTAGGCATTTGGATATATGGTCACTGATATGTTTCCGCATTCCTGACCAATAGTACCGTTGCGCAATACGCTTGAATGTTCGTTCGGTCCCATAGTGGCCAGCTAATGGCGAATCGTGGTATTCTTGAAGTATTTGAGGGATCTGTGAACGTGACACTACTTGTTGTGCCTCGTCATCATCTGATTCCGGAGGATAACGATAAAGGATTCCATTATTCATTAGGTAACCTTTTTCTGTCCACCTTTTATACTCTACGGAGTTAATCTGAGGCGACTCAAAACAATCGATTATCTTGCGGAGATCTGGATCAGATAGTTGTTGTGCACGTACTTCTTTAACACTTTGGGTAGGTAATTCAGCAGTGACTAGCCCTATCTCTGTCTCTTCTACTGGTGGTCTCGATAGTGTGTCTGCAACTACATTAGTCCGACCCGGGGTATCGGAAGGTACTAAATGGGGTAATAAATGTTGTTTTGTCCCTATCCGATGGTCTAACTGCGACTTGATGGTAACCAGACTTCAGGTCAAGTGTTGTCATAAAGTTGGTTTTCTTAGCTGTGTGCAGTAGATCATCCATGCGAGGAAGGGGATACCTATCAGCTTGAGTTATCGCATTTAGTCGCTGGTAATCCACACACAATCGTGTTCCTCCATCCTTTTTCGGAACCAATACCACAGGAGCCGCATATGGAGACTCGTATTCCTCAATTGTCTCATTTTCAAGAAGTTTGTCCAATTATTGGCGTAGGAAGTTCTTTTTTGTTTCAGACATTTGATACTGTCACGTCTGTGACTAGAGGGCTAATTACCTAGCACTTTACTTGGCTGCAAGAGGGTTTTATACTAATTTAAAATAATGCGACTGAGAACAATACAACAACTTTATTCTTTATTCAGAACACCCAAATAAATGTGGCTAAATGCCAAGCATAAAAAATACAAAATAATAAAATAAAACTTACCCAAAGGACAACATTTCTAGAGGGGCTGTTGCACAGCCTGATTATGTTCCAGTCAACTAGTGACTCCCTTCAGAGTCCAACTACCACTCTCCTTCCACCATCCACAATTTTAATTTTTATTGCAATAAATTCTTACACTTCAGAAATCATATTGGGAGTGGTGGAAGTTCAATGCATGTTAAAATCTCACTTTAGATTGAGATGCATATATATCTGCGGTCCATTCAATCATGCATTTTGTAATTGGACCTGTTACATCCTTTAAAATCATTAGTCAACAGAAATGTGTGTGAATTATTTTCCTGTTAGAATGAGAAATAAATGCTTTAAGTAATTTTGTACTGAATGTTTAATACTTCTATATACAGGGTGTAATTAACCTTAGCAACAGAAATAATATTTTCTAATATAAATTTTGAATAATTATTTGAATATTAATTTCTTAAATATAGATACTCATATTGTTGACACATTTCCCCCTCCTAGAAAAGCTGGCCTCCAGCGCAATAATAAAAAAATTATGTATAACATTTTGGAAATATTCATTATAATAGTACCTAGTTATATAAAAAAAATTATAAACGAGCTGTTACATAAAAATAAACATAATATTTAAAGTAATACAATAAAAAAATTGTTCAAAACATTTAAACAACGCCCCTGTAAAAGTTCAAATATTGTCTTTAATCTGACTCCGCCCCTGTTCGTCGCGACGGCACTTGTACTTTTCGCGGTTTTCACTTTTTCAGTTCGATTTCACTTCGCGAGGTGGCACTGGTGCACTATTCGTGGTTCTTTGGTAAGTTCTTTGGTACTGCTAAGTCTATGGGTACTACTGAAACTTTTGACCGAACACAATTTCATACACTGTTGACCACAGAGTATTTTTTTACTGTTTGCTTACTGTGTTGTGTCTGTTAATCTGTGGTACTCTGTAGCTTCAAAATCCTTGGTACTTCGTCTGATGATCTGTGTCTATGACATGGACATAAATAATGCTAATTTAGCAAAATTTTGGAGGTGTTTTCGGCATGTTGGAGAGCGGAGTTTTGTTTTGTGTTTGTTTTTTGTTACAAACCCGATATACTTGTGTTCAAGTGGTGTAGGTACTAACTACTGATTGGTGTTGGACAGGAAACATTCTTTGTGGACCCTTGTCACAGATTTATAATGAAGTGAATCTGTGATTGTTGAAGAAAACGTTTAGGCATGTCGATAGGTAAGTACCTATCTTGTACTGCTTTTAAGTGTGTAGATGTAGATGCGATTCTTGTTTCAGTTTCAGGTGTATTATTTGTATTTGACTCATTCGCTACCAGTTACCGGTGCTGTGACCTTGCCCTTGATTTGAAGGTCGTGTCCGTCACTTGTTGCACGGATTTCAATGTAATTTCAATACAGTTTTGGATTTTGAAGGCATGTACTCTCGGAAGTTCATAGTTGGAATTGTGCTAATGGTGCTGCCTTGGATTGGTACTCCTTGCATAGCTCGGACTAGTGAATATGAAGTGCCTATGGCTTGGTTTACCTTGGTAGGGCTGAGAGAGTCAGATGTCTGTCTGCAATCGTACCCTGGGGTTGGATATTAGGGCGTCGTTTTGTACCAAAGAACATGAAAAAAAAATTTCCAGGTATGAGATTCTTACATAGACTAAACTAGAACTAAAAATTTCAATTCAATACATAGGTAACATAGATACTCAAGTGTGTAATAATATAATTGTTTGGTTTTTTATGCCATCATAAACATACATATTGTAGCGAAAAAAAAATTCAATTCATTACATAGGTAACTTAGATACTAAAGTATGTGCTTACTTCTTACTTTGTATAATATAATTGTTTGGCTTTTTTCCTAATGACCTGCAGGTTGTCTTTGCCCCATTTGAAAAAGCAATTACTCAAAATTATTTATTTATACCTTACTTGTTGTGTACACAATAATCATATTTATACCATTGGGCCCAATATTATTTATTTCCAACATTTCCTTTTGGATAGAGGAGCATATTAACTCATTTTATTTTCTATTTATAGCTTCCAATATATGCATTCATTTGTACCCGTAACTATTACTTAGATGCTCGGAAACAACTACTCTGTGGGCAAAAGGCCCCAACCAGCATTGAATTCCACCGGAAAATCCTTGATAGGACGTTACAACCCAGGTGAGTACTTTTGAGAAGTACTGTAGTCGGTACTCCAACTACTCTGTCTAGATTATACACATTGTTTATTATTGTAGGGATATTCATTTAACATCATTTAACAACTACTCTGTGCAGATTATACAGATTGTTCAAATATCATGTTCAAGAGTTGTATTGTTCATGCATATGGCCTTCCGTGGCTGATCATCGCTATCTTGCTTCTCGTACCAGGCTGCCTCGTATACCATTGGTATAGCCTCGTAACTTACTGTCGATGGCTGACTCTAACAGAAGGCTCCGGCAGAGACCTCAAGTGGTTGGGTAATACAGTTAGCACTTGCCAATAATGACAGAAAGGTGAACCTGTATCATAATTTGTCATTAATATATATATATATATATATATATATATATATATATATATGCAATCGCTATTCTTTCAATTTCCTATTTTTGTACACTCTGTTAAACTTGATTATGAGTTTGAAAAGTACAACATACGTTATCCATACATGCCTGCTACAACTAATTACTTATATAGATTAGTTAATTAATTAAATTTATAGATTAATGTTAATTGTTAATACTACTTATTCCTACTTATAGGGTTAAAATTATGTATGTATGGTTAATTACCATCGTCCATTGGTGTCGCCTCAGGTGTCCATGGGTCATTATATGGTAAGATGCGACTAATATGAACAATGTCCCTTTTGGCGTTCCTCGCAGGGTCCTTTTGTATTTCATAATTGACGTCGCTTATTTTTCTTACCACATAGTAAGGTCCAAACCAACGTAAAAGGAGTTTTTCTGATCTCCCCACTTTCCTTATTGGGGTGAACACCTTCACTTGGTCGCCTTCTTGGAAGTTTAGATGACGATGCCCCTCATCGTATCTAATTTTATCTTCCCCTTGTCGTTTGCTTATATTTTCTACTGCCTTATTACGCACTGCTAGTGCCTTCTCCCTAATTTGGCGGGCATCTAACGAATTTCCATCTTGCATCAGGTTAGCTTCTGTGGGCAACACTGGCTCTCTTGCATATACTAACATAAAGGGGGAGTATTTAGTTGTGTCTTGGCGTGAAGTATTATATGCGAACGTTACATGTGGGAGGTACTCGTCCCAGTCCGTTTGCGGAGTATTTGTGTACATAGCTAGCATGTCTGCTATGGTTTTATTAAGTCTCTCTGTGAGTCCATTGCAAGATGGGTGATAGGCTGTCGTAAACTGGCTAGCCGTGCCCATATAACGCAGTAGTTCCCGTACCATCTCTGAACGGAAAACCTGGCCGCGGTCACTTAAAATGTGTCTTGGAGCTCCATGCCGAGTGATTATTTTTTCTAGTATAAATTTTGCTATTGGGCCTGCTTTTCCTGAGGATAATGCCTCGGTTTCTGCCCATCGCGTTGCGTAGTCTGTTTCCACCACAATTACAGTTTTTCCATTTCGACTTCTTCGAAAGGGGCCTAGGATGTCTATGCCTATTTTATCGAATGGCGACCCGACGGGACTGGGTTGAAGTAGACCCACTGGTTTTTTATTTTGTTGGCCCTTTCGGGCCTGACAGTCTTTACATCCTTTGACAAATTTTTCTACGTCTCTTTGTAGATTTGGCCAGTAATATCGAGTTTTTAATTTATGTAGCGTCTTAGCTATTCCTAGGTGACCTGACAGAGGTTCATTATGGTGTGAGAATAGGATTTCCGCTACTAAAGATTTAGGTATGACTAGAAGGTTTTCTGGTCCCTCCGGCTGATGGTTGATCTTATAGAGTACCCCGTCTTTTAATCGAAAGTTTTTAGCTCTTCTAGCTATCCCTATAGGTATTGAAGAATCGGAGGGATTTGATACCGCATCTATGAGTTGTCTTAGCTCTGTATCAGTTTTTTGACCTTTGACAATGTCCGTTGGTAGCAGCAAAAATGTAGGTATTTCTTCTATATCGTAGCTACCTTCTTCCGCTCCTAAAGCTGGGTTGCGGCTTAGACAATCTGCGTCTTTGTGGGCTACTCCACTTTTATGCACAATTGTGTAATCGTATTCGGAAAGTCTAAGTGACCACCTTGCTAATCTTCCTGTTGGGTCCTTTAGAGAGCGTATCCAACATAGTGCGTGATGATCAGTCACTATTTTCACGGGACGACCGTAGATTAAATGTCTCAGATAACCTAAACTCCAAAAAACAGCTAATCCTTCTAATTCTGTGATTTCGAAGTTCATTTCTGCTTTGCAGAGACTCCTGCTAACATAGGCGATGGGATGCATGTGCTGGTCTTCCCCTTCTTGCAGTAGGACAGCTCCGACTCCTACTTTACTGGCGTCTACCCTTAGTTCGCATCCTATATTTGGGTTAAAATGTTGAAGTACTGGTGCGGATATAAGTTTTTCCTTTAATTCTATAAATGCTGCTTCCTGGGCCTCACCCCATTAGAAATCGGTACATTTTTTTGTCATCTCGTAGAGAGGACGAGCGATAATTGAAAAGTTTTTTATAAATTTTCGGTATGAGTTGCAAAGGCCTAGAAAGCTTTGAATGGTTTTAATACTTTTGGGCTTTGCGAAATTTTTTATTGCTACTAACTTGTCGTTGTCAGGGGCTATGCCGTCCTCCCTGACTATGTGACCGAGAATTTGAACTTTTTGTTTTACATATACACATTTACTAGGTTTTAAAGTAAGCCCAGCTTCTCGTAATCGTAGAAAGACTTTCTCCAGTTTTTCCAGGTGCGCTTCCAAGGTATTCGAGAAGACTATTATATCATCAAGATATATTAGCACGTCTTTCCATTTCATACCTCTAAATACTTTGTCAGCCAGCTCTTGAAATGTGACCGGGGCGTTACACAGGCCGAAGCTTAGCACGTTAAACTCGTACAGGCCATGGCCTTGTGCTATAAAAACTGTATATTGTTTAGAGTTTTCTTCAATTTTTACCTGCCAGTAGCCGCTGAACATATCTAGGGTTGTGAAGTACTTGGCGTTACCAAGGTATGTAAGAATGTCATCTATGTTGGGAATGGGGTACACCGACTTCTTTGTAACGTTGTTTAATTTTCTGTAATCTACACAGAATCTGAAATCGCCCCCTTTCTTCCGTACAAGGACTACGGGACTTGACCAGGGCGAATGGCACGGTCTTATTACGTCATGATCCAACATCTCTTTAATTTGCTTATCTATTATGTCTCTTTCTTTTTGGGACACTCTGTATGGGTGACTTTTAATAGGTTCTGCATGACCGACATCAATGATGTGTTCTGTCAGGTTAGTTAAGCCCATGGTTTTTGTTGATTTTGAAAATACATCTCTAAATCCTTCTAACAGATTACTTAATTCCGTCTTAAATGGTCCATCCTGTATGTGTGTCAAGTCGTGATCATCTAATGTGATCCTGTCCTCGAGACATTCTGTGTACATTGTTATTGCTTCATATCCTTGGTTTGTTATGTTTTTGAAAAACCCTATAGTTGAATTTTTAAGTATTTTTACAGGGTTAAATCCTATGTTTCTTAGTTTTAATGTGGCTTTTTGGCCATGTATTTTTGGTGTTTCAGCACATAAAAGACCTCGTGGAACTAAAAATTCTTCTTTTCCTTCGAAGTACATATTTTGTAAGTGTTTATCGTTTATGGACCCTGAAATTATTAAATTTACGTTATGAACAGCGTTAGGTTGGAATATATAGTCCTCGGCTAATGTTACTTTTATGGTCTCCTTTTGACTGTCTTCTAGTGTGTGGCAATATTTTTCTAACACACTGTTATCAATCCTAGTGCATTCTTGATCGTTTTCGTGTACGATGGGTTTATTTGAGTACTCTTTTAACTGGGAAGTTTCAGTTTTATATTTGCTTTCGAAGTGTTCAAATGTTTTTGTCGACTCTGTGGGCTTATGCATATATTTGTAGCATTGTTCATTCCAGGTTCCTCGTAAATCTTTCTTTACTTCATCATGGTAGGCTATCTTATAGCTGAAGTTGTGGGGATTTCTTGTCTCTCGACATGATCTTGTCATATAATTACTAACGGTATGCGTTAACGTATTGTTCTTCTGTATCATAATCGTAGTCGTTCTATACCCATTTGTTAAAATAATTTTCCTTGCTGCTAGGTTTATAATTGCTTCGTGCTTATTCAAGAATCCCATTCCTAATAGTAGTGGAACGGGCGAGTTTTCTACTACAATTGCTTTGCATGTTGTTCTTAGGTCTCCTATTTCTAGGGTGAATGTGGCTTCGCCTAACGTAGGGATCTTTTTCCCGCCAGCTACCAATAAATATGTGGTTGGGACATAATTTTTGTTATAATTTTTAATTAACGCTTTTGTTATAACGTTTTGTTCTGCCCCTGTATCTAGGAGAGCATTTGTGAATTTCCGGTTTACCATTGCAGGGATCGTCAAAATTCTGTCCTTTATATCTTGGCCCCTGTGTGTGAGGACGACTCCGGGGCTTAATTGCGTCGTCCTTTTGTGTTTGGGTATTTATTCGATTCCCTTTCTCGGCAGGATGCTGCTGAATGTCCAATTCTATTACATACGTAGCACCTAGGTCTACCGTCATGGTTTCTAGTGTTGGGAAACGTCGGGTTATTACGTTGAGTATCGTTTCTATAATTTTCTTGTCTATTTCCCGATTGTCTGTAGTTTTGTTGTTGTCTATAACGGTTTGTTGGGCCAGTTCCACGATTGTAATTTAAATTATTTTGAGCAGTATTGAAATTATTCTGGTTTCTATAGTTATATCTGCCTGTATTTTGTTGATTATTAGAAAAATTTCTGTTGGGAAACTGTTTGTTGGGGTAGTTATGTCTATGTGGGTTCATTGGCTGTCTGTATTGTTGTACATTTTGAGATGGAGGCTGAAAAAATTGTACATGGTTACAAGCACATTGACAATTGTGATTGCTAGGGACATTTTGAGGGAAGCTGGTTAGTTGGGGTTGTAAACTGTTAGTTTGGGAGTAAATACCGTCTAGTTTAATTATTATTCTCCTGAACTTGTCCCAGTCCATGTTGTCCTCTAATAGTAACCTATAATTTTGATAATACTTAGGCTCAATTCCGCTTTCAAAAAATTTTTTAAAATTGTTTACGTTTAGAGTATTGTCATATTCCCCAAATAACAATTGTAACTCGTAATAATATGCGGTTATGGACTCCGTCGGTAGCTACTTCCTATTATACAGTTTCTTCTCAAGCACCCGTTTAGTATCTTCACCTTCGAATTCACCCTGAAAGTCTGTTTTTACTTGCTCCCAGGACTTTTGCGCATTTCCCACAGAATTCTTGTAACGTTCGAACCATAAATCTGCAGCACCTTCTAAAAATGACTGTAGATATGCAATTTTCAGGGAGTCGTCCCAACCATTAGCTGCTGCCGTTCTTTCATAATTCTTCATAAACGTAGTCGCATTTTTCAAGCAAGGGTTGAAAGTTGGAGGGCATAAAAACTTGGGCTTAGCGGGAGTTTTAGGGTTAGTTAGGCTTTCGGACAGGGTTATGTTCGCCATTGCAGGGGGACTATCTAGTCGCTGGTTTACGGGTCTATGTGGGGGTTCTGGGTTAATTAACACTTGGTCATGTGTTTGCCGGTCTGCAGGTCTATCTTGGGGTTCCAGGTTAATTACCACTTTTTTATGTGTTTGCCGGTCTGCAGGTCTATCTTGGGGTTCCGGGTGCAGTAACACTTCGTCCTGTGTTTCTTCATCCGATCTTATCGTTGCTTCTTTTTCTTCTGGCCTAGGGTTTCTTGACGGGGACCTAGAAATTCTTGGTGATCTTGCAAAGGGGTCTTCTGGCCCGAACAGCTCAGTACTACGATGTGCTGGTTGAAATTTAGGTTTTTCTTCTGCAAGGGTAAGCTTTAGGGCCGTTGATCGAGTGATCTTCTTGGGGATCGCTCCATCGGACATACTATGCGTCGCTTAACCCTACGGAAATGAAGCAAGGCGCCTCCACCATATATGTCACGTCTGTGACTAGAGGGCTAATTACCTAGCACTTTACTTGGCTGCAAGAGGGTTTTATACTAATTTAAAATAATGCGACTGAGAACAATACAACAACTTTATTCTTTATTCAGAACACCCAAATAAATGTGGCTAAATGCCAAGCATAAAAAATACAAAATAATAAAATAAAACTTACCTAAAGGACAACATTTCTAGAGGGGCTGTTGCACAGCCTGATTATCTTCCAGTCAACTAGTGACTCCCTTCAGAGTCCAACTACCACTCTCCTTCCACCATCCACAATTTTAATTTTTATGGCAATAAATGCTTACACTTCAGAAATCATATTGGGAGTGGTGGAAGTTCAATGCATGTTAAAATCTCACTTTAGATTGAGATGCATATATATCTGCCGTCCATTGAATCATGCATTTTGTAATTGGACCTGTTACATCCTTTAAAATCATTAGTCAACAGAAATGTGTGTGAATTATTTTCCTGTTAGAATGAGAAATAAATGCTTTAAGTAATTTTGTACTGAATGTTTAATACTTCTATATACAGAGTGTAATTAACCTTACCAACAGAAATAATATTTTCTAATATAAATTTTGAATAATTATTTAAATATTAATTTCTTAAATATAGATACTCATATTGTTGACAATACCGTGGTACGGACGTTGGTACGTCATCCAATAATTTGATGGTATGCTCTGCATATGGGGTTGCCTTCTTTTGTGGAGAGAAAACAGTGTGTTGTTTTGTCAGTAGCATGTTGAAGTAGCATGTCAGTAGCTTTGTTCTTTATTAAGGGATGTACCCTCGTCAGGTCTTAGATGCAACTCAGTAAAGTTCACTGAATTGACGGCAGAAACCATGGTACAATCTGCTTCAGGTACAAATTGGTAACACACTTCAGGTTTATTTTTGAAAAACCATTGATTTAAGGTTAGATCCAGTACTAGTTTTGCTTCTTTGATGAAGTCTATGCCGAGTAAAGTGCGACTATTTTCATGTTCGGTAACAGAGATGAGCGTGGTGGGTATTGTGACGGATAATTCCCGATTTGCACAGGTAGGAAGTGTCACTTTAGTGCCCGAGGTTCGGTTTCTCTTTTACTTTGCCTCGGGCGCCAGTTCCTGTTTACAGTGTAGGAACACCACTACTCAGGTAGCTACAGTGAAGATACGGTACGCTAGATCGGTCGATAGGGAAAATTAGACTTCACACAACAGATAGTAATAATACACCAATAAACCTTTTATACATATATTGTCTCTAGACCTACTATATACACGGCTACTCAAACTTACTCGTAACCTAGCTTACTTCCTTATTACTCCTGGGCACGTCTGCTGCTTCCGGGTGGTCGGTGAAGACTCAATACTTTTCCACTAGCTAGTAGCAGGTACTGAAACGGTTGGTGGGAGAGCTTTCGATACCTGCGCAGTAGCTCCTTATTTCGACTTGTAATATTCTCGGCGTCGTTCATGCAAGTCTATGAAATTATACCAAGTCCCTATGCCTTTGGGGACTTGTACTAGTTTACTTACTTCTCTGGATACTGGTAGGCAGCGGTGCAGATGTACAGGTCTTGCTCGTATGCGGTGCGGTCCCAGACTGAATGTCTGAGTCGGTGCCAGTAGTATAAGAGGTTCTATGAAGACCTCGGACATGCGCAGAAGTGTAATACCTGACTTGGTATATTTTGTAATCGTATGCCAACAATCGGTGAAATTTACAAGTCCACACGGCCTTGTAGACTTTGCCAAATTTTTACTTACTCTTCTCTAGGTTCTGGTGGCAGCGGTGTAGGCGGACAGGTCTTGCTTCGATGCAGAGTGGTCACAGACTGAATGTCTGAGTCGTTCGCGACTGTATATGGTTCTATGAAAACCTCGGACATGCGCAGAAGTGAAATTTCGGACTTTGGATATTTTATGCTGGTACACTACTAAATTGGAAATAATCACAAGTCCCCACGTGCTTGTGGACTCTGAAGAATATTCGGTTTAGTCGACAAAATCGTTTAAATATAAAATTATTTTCATACTTAGAAAAATTTCACTCTGTCCAATTTACTGACTTGTAATCGTTTACTCACTTTCTCTCTAGTTCCTGGTAGCAGCGGTGTAGACGGACAGGTCTTGCTTCGATGTCATGCGGCCACAGACTGAATGTCTGAGTCGTTGCCAGCTTGATATGGTTCTACGAAAACCTCGGACATGCACAGAAGTGAAATCTCGGACTTTGTATATTTTATACTTATACACTACTAAATTGGAAATAATCACAAGTCCCCACGTTCTTGTGGACTCTGAAGAATATTCGGTTCAGTCGACAAATCGTCTAAGTCACAATTTATTTTTAAACTTATAAGAATTTTACTATGCCTAATTTACGGACTCTGAAAATAATTGACCAAGTAGACAGACGGCGAAATCACACAAGTCCCAATTTGTTTTGATACTTAGGAAAATTTCACTATATTGACTTTACTGACTTGTAAAATATTTCTTACTTACTTGAGGTACCAGTCTGTATCTGGGGACTCGCGGTGATATGCTAGTGCGGCTGGTTTTCTCGGAAGGCGGCTCAGCAACTAAATTCTTAACGCTTGAAATTTCCTAGGTCCGCGTGGATAGCAAAAGTGAGGAAGCGCGCGCATTCGGCTTTTATTTCAGGTGTCGAAATAATAGATTTTATGTCGGGTATAGTTGTTTTATTTACGGCGTTGTATGGGTGACTTATTTACAGGTAAAATATTATTTTTCATGGCGAAATAGAATGTACTTCATTACAGTATAACCTTGTGCTGAAGTTCAACATTGACCTCAAACACTAAAGCTTTAACATGCCTTTCCTTACCATCTGCTAAAGTCATTAACATGTCATTGGTTCTATACGGTACTTGTTTGTGTAGTAATATCTTTCGAAGTGTAGCTCCTGCTATACTATATTTAGCTCCAGTATCCAGAAAAGCAAATCCTTGGGAATTTTGTATGCTAACTTGTACCACAGGTCGGGACTGAAAATCTCTAGTAAAAGAATGACAAAAGAATTCTGTTGCTTTGGAAGTCCCGTTCGCTGTAGTTTTGGGTTTGCTGCAATTTGGGCAGTTCCCACGCATAAAACCGACTTTGCCACATCCATAACACGTAAGTTGCTTCACTTCAGGAGGTTTCGCAACATTATCATCTACTACGGCACTCTTGTCTAGATTTAGCTAATTTCCTACATTCTTCCTTTGAATGGCCATAGTTTTTGCAGTAGGAGCACTGTAGATTTGATTTTCTTGACCTGGAAAAGGTCCAGGATTATTATTTGACGAAGTTGAACCTTTTTTCTTCTCAAACAATGTTTGTTCAACTACTCGCGTAGCCTCAATGAGTTCCTTGAAATTATTGGTTTTGTCTCGTGGAATTCGTTCACGGATTCGATGATGAAGAAGACCGTACACCATATCCAATTGCGTTGTTTCATGTACAGGAGGCTCCTTGGGCAGTTGTGATAGAAGAACTCTGCACTTACTGAAAAATACATCAGTACTTTCATCAAAGTTTTGCTCTAGTGAGAAAAGTTCACGGTAGATCTGGTACGCTGGTTTGGCTTAACCATAGGCATGACGTAATGCGACGAGAGCATCCTCAAAGGTCGTAACTGATGACTTGATACCTTGCCACCAGATGGCTGCATTATCAGACAATAACATCGATAAACCTTTTACTGAATTCTCATCTAAAATGTTTACACATTCTTTATAAACAGTAATGGCGTCAATAAACGCTTCAACGTTGTCACCAGCTTTTCCATCAAACCGGGCAGTACACTGCGAAAAGTTACTATTCCGATTGCTGGGTGGTGGGGTGGCCACACGCATTCCATTTAGTAATGTTTGAAGCATTTCAGGGGTCATGACAATTTGATTAACACTGGAGTTCATGTTTGAATTAACATTCGAGCTAACACTAGGGTTAACAGGTGTATCTTCTGAATCCGAAATTGTTTCGCGAAAACGAGGGCTTATGACGACGCGTCCGGACCGTAAAATCATAAATTTACCGCACGAATATTGACCTACTCGATCCAGCCAATAAATGTCCAAGTTTTTTCACTTTAATGTCAAAGTCTATACACACGCGAAAAATACGAGGATATGTCCTCACATATAATTTTATTTAGGAAATGTTACGGCACACTGAATAAAAGTCTTAATGTTTTAATTTACATAGAACTGTGACAACAGTGTCGGTATAAATGAACAAAAGAAGCTGAAAACTTTTACTTTGGTACACAACAACAAACACTGTCAAATGCCTATACAAAATTAAAAGTTATACAGTATTGTGGCAAAGAACTGCTAAAACAGTGTCAGGACACAAACTTATATACTCCGAAAATATTATTTTTACAGTGTAGAACTGCTAGAACAGTGTAATCACGCGAATAGAGTAAAAACAGGTATCAGGTTGGCTTGAAGTGGAGTTTCACACAACAAACAAACAAAATTCTAATTCAACTTAGCCCAATGGTTTCCAACCTTTTTGTACCTGTGCCCCCCTTTAAAAAAAAATTGTTGCGCCCCCTTAATTTTTCTAGCAATCTAATTTCATAAATACTCAACTGATATTATAATTTATTTAATGGGCTACAAAATAATATACAATATTATGTAAAAATATACATAAAAAAATAATTATTTATTATAAGAAATAATAATTTTAAATGTAATAAAATCATCTTACAAAAATACAAGAAAAAGAATATATAATTAATACAACATTCGTCCTTTGCTCGTAGCCAAAACGTAACAATATTATTTTCATCTTGAAACATCTGCTTTAATGTGCTATCACTAGATAAGTCAATTATCATTTCCTGCTCTGCTGTCGTAAGGCCAAAATCATCATATTTTTCAATCACAAACGGGTTTCTAATCCATTCATATTTAGACATGTCAAGATCTTTAAAGTAAAACGAGAATTGCTTCCATAGACTGGTCAAATGATTATTAATAAGAACTTTACTTTCTTCTGTTTGTAGTGGCGAGATACAGTGAAATACACTGCAGTGCCCTCTTTGGGTCTTTGCTATTAGACAATATTATCAGTACGCTCTATTAGTGTGACGTCATATGCGCCATTTTGTTGTGGAAGGTCATAGGACGCGATCCAAACAAAAGCTGTTTATATAGGGTTTTCGTGTGTTATTAGAGTGCTGTGATTTATTTTAATTTTGTGATCTAGATATAAAGACTATTTACTTGTGGAAATCATTACACAGAAGACTCAAAGGTAAATATAATAATTTTCATGTACCTATTATAAATAATTTTTCATTTTTCATAGAAAACCTGTGAAAATATTAACATAACCTAGTCGTATTTTTAACTTTTTAACGCTTTTCTCACATTATAATGTTTACAATTTGGGGCCCAACACATTACAATTTTTATAGGCGACTGTAAATACAATGCAAAATTATCATCTAATAGTTCTTACAGAGAATGAAGGTTAGAAGGTAATTGAGTTAAATCTGTATACCTATATTTTCACTATAAGATATCAAAACAATCAGTTGCCAGTAATTTGACTGTTTTTCAAATTTGAGACACCACCTAATTTTTCCTGAACAGAAGGGGGCTAAATCGATAAACTGTTTTAATACAACGACACAATTAAATGATAATATTCTCGATAATCAAATCACAAAATTTTGGAAAATTGAAGAAGTCAACACAAAAGAAAATTTATCTGCTGCAGAACAAGTTTGCGAAATACATTTTATGAACAATTTTAAACGCGATAAAACCGCACGATTCATCGTAAAAATTCCATTTAGGGAAAACGTAAACAATTTAGGCCAATTAAAGGCACAAGCAAAAAATCGGTTTTATTCTTTGGAAAAAAAACTACAGAACCAACCTCAACTATACGCAGAATATTCACGGTTTATGCAAGAATACAATGAATTGAGTCATATGATACGAAAAAACGATGACAATGCCGACGATCATGTGAGTTACTATATTCCGCATCACGCAGTTATACGAGAATCAAGCGTCACTACGAGGCTGCGTGTTGTATTCGACGCGAGTATGAAAACAGATACGGGTTTAAGTTTAAACGATGTGCAATTTGTTGGACCGGCAATACAAGGCGATCTCTTTTCTATTATCTTACGTTTCCGCAAACACGAGTACGTTATGACAGCAGACGTCTCAAAAATGTATCGCATGGTGTTAATAGATCCTGAACAACGACGTTTTCAATGAATATATTGGCGCGCAAATCCCACACAAAACTTACAATGTTTCCAGCTAAATACCGTCACATATGGTACAGCGTCCGCACCGTATCTCGCCGTACGATGTCTGCATCAGTTAGCCATAGAAAATAAGGATGAATATTGTGCAGCTAGCAACATTATTACAACGGATTTTTTCGTGGATGATTTACTAACTGGATGTGATTCAGAATCCGAATTGATACAATTACAACACGAGATAAATAAAATTTTAGCTAGCGGCGGTTTTGAGCTACGAAAGTGGCTATCAAATAAAAGGAATTTATGCAATCAATTTTTAGTTAACGATTCATTAAAATCTAGTATCTTGACAATTGGGGATAATGAAGCAAACAAAACATTAGGTATTCTATGGAACGCTAATTCGGATATGATACAATACTCTACGACTAGCGTACGCAATAATCAGGTAGTATCAAAGCGCACCATACTGTCCGAAATTTCACAAATATACGATCCGTTAGGACTATTAGCTCCAATAGTAATAAGCGCAAAATTACTGATTCAAAGGTTGTGGCAAGCAAAAATTAGTTGGGATGAAGCCATTCCCCAAGTATTGTATACTATTTGGACACAATTCAAAACTGAGTTGCCCATAATAGAGAAATTAAATATTCCAAGACATGTCATAATCTCAAACTATACTTATATCGAGTTACATGCATTTGCCGATGCAAGTGAAAAGGCGTACGGAACATGTATCTATTTACGTAGTACCAATAATTCAGGACAATATGTCACAAATTTATTGACAGCAAAATCTCGAGTAGCACCTCTAAAAAAGGTCAGTTTACCACGTCTCGAACTATGTAGCGCACTTTTAGCAGCACAATTGGTGCAAAGGGTGGTAAGTTCAATGAAATTAGGATTTAATAAGATTTACTTTTGGTCAGATTCTACTATAACACTTTGCTGGTTGAAAGGGTGTCCAAGTAAATGGAAGACCTTTGTGGCCAACAGAGTAAGTGAAATACAAAAATTAACAGATATCAATAATTGGCACCACGTGTCATCAAAGGATAATCCAGCAGATCTAGTATCACGCGGCGTTAATATACGAGATTTACAAACATCCAGTCTTTGGTGGTCAGGACCGGATTTCCTAAACAATAATTCAAATTTACAATTGCCAAATATTTCATTCAATTTAAATGAAGTACCGGAACAACGTATAGTGGTAAATACTACAGTCAAAAATAGTTTCAATATTTTCAATCGATTTTCGTCAATTTTAAAACTTCAGAGAGTAGTCGCATTCATATTTCGATTTAGGTCAAATGCACAATTAGTCCCTGAGCTTAGGCAAAAGGGAGCATTAACCTGCAAAGAACTGCAAACCGCTTTACATATATTAATAAAACTTGCGCAGGAACAATCTTTTCCCGATGACTATGAACGTATGACAAAGGGTTTGAATTTAAGCAAACGAAGTAATCTACTCTGTTTGAACCCGTTTATGGATAACGAGAATTTAATGCGAGTTGGGGGTCGATTACAAAACTTAAATATCGATTATGACACTAAACACCCGATTATTTTACCTGCGAAACACATTCTTACAAAATTATTATTAAAACGCGAACATGAACGATTAATGCATTGCGGTCCGACATTATTGTTAGCTTCTACGAGACAACGATTCTGGCCGATTTCAGGGCGAAACCTATGCAAGGCAGTCGTGCGTCAGTGTGTTCAATGTTTTAAGGTGAATCCACAATCTCCACCACATTATCAAATGGGTAACCTACCGGTATGTAGAATCAGTCAAACTACTCCATTTTTTAATACCGGATGTGACTACGCAGGGCCGTTCTTAGTAAAAGACCGTAACACTAAAAGTGCAAGAGGCGCGAAATTTATGAAAATATATGTGTGCCTGTTCATCTGTCTAGCTACGAAAGCAATACACATTGAAACAGTTTCCGATCTTACTACTGACAGTTTTTTAGCAACGTTAAGGCGATTTATGAGTAGGAGAGGAAAGCCTCTGAACATTTATTCAGATAATGGAACAGTATTTGTTGGTGCTAATAAAGAATTAATAAAACTTCATACCTTTTTTAAGGAACAATCTGAGGTCATCAGTAACCATTTAGCGATAGAAAACATAACTTGGCATTTCATACCAGCACGCGCCCCAAATTTTGGAGGCATTTGGGAGGCGGGAATCAAAAGCGCGAAATATCATTTAAAACGTGTAGTCGGAGAAGCTTATTTAAATTTGGAAGATTTCAATACCGTTATTATTCAAATCGAGGGCATCCTTAACAGTAGACCATTATATCCTTTATCCTCAAATACCGACAATTTAAACCCCCTCACACCGGCTCACTTTCTCCTAGGCAAACCAATCACAGCCTTACCTGAAAAACCACTAATCCATATAAAGGAAAACCGCCTTAAACGATACGAAAGACTACAGAAAATAATTCAACATTTCTGGGATCGTTGGTATTGTGAATATTTAGGCGAACTTCAGACCAGAACGAGATGGAAGGAAACACCACCCAACCACATCAAGGTCGGCACCATCGTTCTACTCAAGTAAGACAACGCTCCACCATTACAATGGCATATGGGTCCAGTAGTCCAGCTTCATCCTGGTACAGATGAGATAGTGCGAGTAGTGTCAGTGTTGGTGAACAAGAGTGTAGTGAAACGTGCTCTTTCAAAAATTTGTATTTTTCCTTTTGAAACTGAATACTAGTTTAATGAGTACAAGTAGTAAAAATGTAATATCTCTTTTCAAATGTACCCTTTCAAAAAATGTACCTATGTATATTCATGTATATTTCATTTATTGTTGAAAGTATGTCAATTCATACATTTCAAGGCGGCCGGCATGTCAAGGCCTAATTTGTCTGTTGTAGTTACTTTAATTAAATATAATGGCTGCACTGTTATTATGACAACTAAGTTGGCAGCGCTGATTTTAAGCTCCGCCCACTATCGGCATCATGTTGTCGAAAAACCTGTGTAGAAAGCAACGTGTACAAGTCTTGAGAATCCTGTATCAATTATCAATAAAAACCATTACTATACAAATAACATCTAGTTATTTAAAACAAATAAGTGCCATTACAGTCCACTCAATTCCCAACACTTATTATCCACAGTTCCAATTTTTTCATAAATGCAGTAATCTTGTCTTTCTGCGTAAAAGCATGAATTTGAGGCCCTTGCATTGATTTATTTAAAGTACTGAGTCTTTGAAAAATATCAACTAAATACGCAAGTTTTACAAGGAATTTCGTGTCACAAAACAAGTTTGCTTCATCTCTATTTTTATCAGTAAGTTTACCTATTCGACTTTTTTGGTTTGTATTCGAAAATGATATTTTGGAAACAGCTGCATGCCCCCCTTGCAACAGTCTCGCGCCCCCCTGGGGGGGCGCGCCCCACAGGTTGGAAACCACTGACTTAGCCACTTAATATTATCGCACTGTAAATGTTCTAAGGTTTTGCAAAATAAAGTCCACTACCAGCTACAATGCTTTGGTTAAACAGTACCAGTTTGAAAATGTATTTATTTACGTACAAACCTGTAAATTCGAAGCCCCACGTTGGGCGCCATTTTGTAGGGGGACGGGAGCAAGCCAAGGTAGGTAATTACACTCAGAACACACGTTCACCCTACTTTATTTCACTTCCTTCGAACAGGTATGTTTCGTTTAATTAATACACATCACCTTATGATACCTTTAGAAGACTAAATAATATTTGTAAGCTATTAAAATAAGAGAAGTGCAAGTTTTAAAATTTATGCCGGGAGACCTGACACCACGAGGTTCTTGCATTACTGCCTATTCTCTGATTGGCGCTGCGCTCTGCGTAGACTCCTGGGTTTCTGGATACTCAGGGCCGGCTCGAGGGTCCGTTACAAAGTTTAATTTAATAAGCAATACCAAGTTTCAATATATAACCTAACTAAGGTAAAAAATAAAAACGTTAAATACACTTTATGTTTTAGCAGCAATACAAACTAAGAGCCAGATGAAATGAGTCAGATGGCCAATATTTAATAATAGTTATTAATAGATCTAATAGTTACTAATAGAATATAAGCAAATTTCTACTAGGAGTTGATAATAGAACAAGCAGCAAAATGAGTAAAAAGCCATGCACTTTGATAGTGAAGCAAAGCAAATAATAGCAAATATAGCACGAATAAATAAATAAATAAATAAATAAAAAATTTATAAGTTGCCTGTAAACAACTCTGCAGAACAACTTCTTGTCATCCGATGTCTCGATACTCTGGGTAGCATGTAATTCAGCAAGGAATCTAATGCACTGATGATTTCTGCGGCGAGTTGGTAAGCAGTGTGTAAGCAGTGTGTAATTAACTTCTTAAGTTCTAGGCTAGGTGTACGATGAGCTGGGTGCAATTAAATAGGACCCTAAGTAACGATGAAGCCCTAGGTCAACTAGTGACAGTGAAATATGGTCCTATGTAAGCTAGCCTAAATAGAGAGATACATACTCGTATCCGTGCAGTTGAACGTAAGTGGCAGAGATAATCGGGATTGGCTTACTTGAGGGTGGTGGTTGGCCAGAAAATGGTACTTATTTAAGAGGATAGACGGTGACAAAACCTTATTGGTTAATAAAACCTTATATGATCCAGCAAACGCTATGAT
Source organism: Pogonocherus hispidulus (assembly GCA_963924545.1). Lineage (NCBI taxonomy): Eukaryota > Metazoa > Arthropoda > Insecta > Coleoptera > Cerambycidae > Pogonocherus > Pogonocherus hispidulus. The sequence continues at coordinate 37,569,770 of OZ004695.1, forward strand.
ATGTAGCACTACTGCCTTATTCAGGTTAATAAACGCGGTTTATATCATTAATTAAATCAGTTATCACTTTAAGTTCAGACCTTCAGTCTCAAAATTACAAAATGGTTCCTCTCAGCCAGGAAGTATATAAGAAAACATTTTAAACCCGTGTTTTTCTAATTATGGAAGGGGTATTCTAGAAGTTCTAACAGAAAATTTGTAGGGAATTTATTAAAATATAAATTAGATATCTGCTACCTCTCTCTATTGTTAGACTTTAGTTAGGGATGACTAGTACCCTTTTTTAATATGGTAACAAGTTTGTATACAAAAAAAGGTTCTATTTACATTTTAATATGAGGTTAACTGAAAATGAGGAAAACTGTAATGAATTTTAGAATATTTTTAATGTAATAGTAGTTGTGTGTTGTAATTAGTTATTGCCTATAAATATCCCTTCTGCACTTTCCAGCTCACTGCAAAGATGTATCTTCCTTTCGGTTCGCTCGGAGTCTACACTAATGAGAATTGAAACAGAATTAATCAAAGGTTTTATGGAGGAGCCCACTACTATGTGAATAGGTAAGTTTAAGTTAGATAGGCTTGTACTATCTAGTTCTAATGCATATTTTGTTTTTAGGAAAAATGGTGTTAGATTTCACCTATGGTCGAGGCGTAGAATAGAATGGTTGAGATATGTTATTCTGTTTGATATTAATTTTATTATAATAAATGGATTATTTCTATGTGTTCCCTATTTATCTTACTTTTTAATAATGTTTATGCTTGGCTAAATAATATTTTGAATATACAAATAGCAGTTTATAATCTAAATTTTCAGTGAATATAACTAAATAAGACGGGTGAAAATAAACCCGTAACAAGATAAAACTCATGACTGACTGATGTAAGGACAGACACACAGGAATAACTGACAAGTATTAATGAAACAAAATTTTATTAAACAATAGTTATAAAAAATAATTAGGGTACTAATTTAAAAAGATTATATGGCCTCATAGTTTTACTACTGAAATTTTTTTCTTTCTTTAGTTTCTTAGTACTAATTCTTAATCTAATTACAACATATCTGTTTATAAGTTTATTCTTGACATTGTGACATTCTGGTAGAATCCAATTTATTGTTTTTTTCCTTTATTACGTTTATAATAATTTGTTTCATGTCCACATTTTTATCTTTCAGATGTTGAAAATAACTTTTATAAATTTGCTCTATTATAAGAAAATAATTGAAGGTCTGAAGATTACAGAAAAATAGAGTATTGGGTTTAAAACATTTGTATTTTGTTAACTTTGTAACAAGCCATTTCAGCATTAGGTATAGCGGTAACCACCCAATTTATAAATACATTTATCGCAAGGTTTACTGGTTAATACTTGTAATTAAATATCCTATTATATTATATAACGAGTTCCTCTCACTGTTATTTAAATGTAACGGGCTCAGTGATATCTCTATTCCTGTGGGAATGTCATATTGAACTGATTTGACTCGTAAATTATCAAGAAATTTTGCTAAGAATTCTCGATCATCTTCATTGTAATTAGTTTTTGAAACATTCTTTAAAAATTGTGAAACTGAAATTAATTTTAGATTATTCTTGAACTGATCTGCTGTAGGCACTGCTTGCTTACATCTAATAACACTAAAAAGGTTCTCTAGACAATCTTGCGTAAATCGAGACGTTAGTAAAAATACAAATTTTTTTTCATTTAAAAAATAGTTTTGTAGATCTAAAATTGATGTTGTTGAAATTAATGCGCCAGTTTGTGAAGGCTTCCACATTCTTTTTTGACTTACATATAATTGAGAAAAAATAAACCTAGAGAGCTAACCATTAACCATGTTTCAACCTACTGTAAAGAATAACCACTCGTATATTTTACGAACCCGTTTAATAATGACAATAACTGACAACAAAACAATATAAACATTAAACAACAAGAATTGAGGTGAGTAATATAATATTTTAAACACAATAAAAAAATATAAACGACGTTTTCAATTGCCATTGCCGCACATGGAACAAATATGGGCGCGATGCTCCAGATCATAAATTCCCTCCTGCTATTCGATAATTCATTTAATTTATATTTATTGCTGCTGTAAATGTCATAGAAGATACATAGAGGCCATCACTTAGTTTTTCGTGAAGTTGACATATGTCCACACATTTGGTCGAATGTATCCACACCTCCTTTTGTGGAGTTATAAAATTCAATCATATCGGGCTTTCCTGTCTTGTCAGACAATAGCGTATTTCCTGAATGCGTTCTACTTAAAAGAATTACATTCTTATTATTATTATTATTATTATTTTTCGGAACATATGAGAGCAGGGTTTTTTGTTTGTCAAAGCAGTATCTGACATCGCCAGCTGCACGACGTTTTTTATCATCTAAACGTAGTCAATTTGTTAGGAACTTAAATCTTTCACGACTCATTACGGCCTTGTACGTTATTCCACATAAAGCACCATCAAACAAAGCTTGACTATTTAGGTGGTTATTTTTAAGTGCGCCCGAGAATATAAGGAGTCCGAGAAACGCCCTTATCTCCATGTCACATGTAGAAGATGTAGTGGCTTTCTTTCCTTTGTAATTTTGGGATCTTACATCAATTTCCGCGTTTGGGTGTTTTACAACTTCACTGATAATAATATCTGATATCAGTAAACTAAAAGTTTGTAATGGATCTGACGCTTGTTTAGCCATACCTATGGGCCCTTGGATAATATGGACCTTTTTTTTCATGGGTGTCCTTGCGCTCCTTCCTGCAACAGCCGACCAACGATGTCCATTTTTCCCTTTGAGGCTTAGTTGTGGTCTATTTGTGTTTTGGCCTACATCATCAATAGTATCTAGATTTTCTAATTCTTCGACACTGCTTTCTACTTCGTTTTCTATTGCTTTGCCGATGAGAACTGTTTCCCTCTTTGTACTACGTTTTTGAACCTTCATGCGCTTACTATTATTGGACAACATGTCATCCGAATCTTCATTCTCGCTAGATGGCACAAAATCACTTCCCGAGTCTTCGAATGGCTCGTGTTCCACGTGATCATCTTTCTCAGATCCGCTTGAATCATTCCCCTCGTCGTCGCCGAACATTAACTGCTGAAATTCCTTGTCAGACAATGCTCTATTCCTTTCATAATTCGTTTTCCAGTCTGACATGATGTGTACGTCCAAAAAATAACTATAAAATGAATAAATAACGTATAAAACGATTTCCATGTAAAAGTCACGTAAAGACTAACCTGTCGTAAAAATTACGAATAGTCCACGCGTAGCGGTCACAAGATACACTTCAACTTCTACTAAACACAAGCACTGTGCCCGTCAACACCCGAGAGGAAACTACCGAGAGTTTGACTAACGTCAGTGAAGCCTGTACTGTACAAAAGGCCGTTAAATATTGGTCGTCGTAAAATTTACGAATGGTTATCCTTCTAGGGTTAACAAACGATTTTAAAAATTGAATGGCTTCTTCATATGATGTTTCATGAAATTTACTTAGAGCACAAGAAGGATGCCTGGATGACATATAATAAAACCATTTATCAATTGAACTTACAAACCAAGCAGTCGTGATATATTCAGGTCTATTAAGTTCTTGAGATATAAATCTTAAGCCGCTGGCTACATCATGACTTACTACATTTGTAGACGTTTGAACTTTAATTTTTTTAAAGTTGTCAGGGAGTAAATCCTCTTCCGTTAATTTATATGCTAATGAAAATTGTAAATCCTTTTGATGCTGAATTAAATCATTTATGTGATTAGCACTTATGTGTTGGTAAATTAAATGAATTTTTAATTTCATCCGAAATATGTATGACTGAATTAGAAATAAACATATTTTTTATATTTTTGGAAAGATGAGGCACATCTGCCAATATGTGTATTTTACGTGTAGGGTCTAACGGATGATTTATGTAATTATTTGTTTGCTCATATCGACCAGCAACAATATTCCATTTTCTCCAAAGTGCCACGTTTGATGAACCCATATCTGATGTGATACTGACAATTTGTAATTCCAAGTTTTCAGCCTTTTCAATTATTTCAAAAACAATATTTTCATACACTGTACCATCCGATGATTTCCCTAAAAAATATACAATATAAAAATATACTTACGGGTAAGTACCTCGGTACTTACCCGTAAAGTAGCAGGCTACCGTTTGTTTCCATCGAGAAGACTCCACCTAACATTATAACAAGTGCGTTACAAGCAATACCAGATTGTTTAGGCAATGTAACATTTCCAATAAGCTGTTTTGTAGCATTATCGTAGGTTAAACCAGGAGTTATAGCCATTTCATCCAAAATTACTACGCAATGCTTTTCATGCTCTGTGAAATTTGTCACTTTTATCTTCAAGAAGTCAAACACTTCATCGAGAATACCGGAAGAAAATTTTAAATTTTGCAATCTCCTACAAAGTGTCCTTAGAGAAGGCAGAGGAAGTTTTTGCCGCAACAATTCATTGTACCCATTATATCCACAAGCAAATTTCAACTGCAGTGCCTTTTTAACAGTGGCATTTGTCCATTTCCTGAACCTAGCTGTATTTATAATTGCATAAATTTGATCATCATTAAATATGTGCTAAAGCAATGGTAAATATTTATCTTTTTTTCTTAATACTTCATTTTTTTTTTCTTAAGGGACCTTACTTGCTTTTGGATAACCTTTAATTTACGTTTAAGGTTGTTATTTCTTTTTAACAATTTTTCTGAAAATTGTTGCTGTTTCTCAAATTTAAATTTTATTTCGCTGATGTTATCATTTGCACTTATTCCAATATGTCGTTGATCTGGTGACTGGACCGATGGAACAGTTTCAGAGCTGCTCGCTGCTCGTAGTAGTAAACGAGGGGGTTAACTGATCTTAGGATGCGCTGGATTTTTGTGGACTACCATACAACGTTCCTGATGTTGACGGCATAGGTTCCTTAATGTTTTCAGCAGTTTGGGTTAGGTTAGGAAACAAAGTAGGTACAGCATTTAGTTTCAGTTTCCTTTTACCATCTTCTCGGGTTTTTTCCCACATCTCGGGAGCAAAATGAACTTTAAAAGTAATATGAAAATATGTGACAACTTAAAATAATTTAACATTACCTAAGTACCTCACAACAGTACGATCTGTTGGCATCCAACAACCTTGTTTCATATTTATCGTCCACTCTTTACTTTGTTTTTCATTTTTTGGGAAGTATTTCATTAAGAAACCATGTTCACTTCTATTTGAACAACCTTTTACCGAACAACCCACCCCACCATGCTGACAGTTTAATCTAAAAAAATTAAATGTTAAATGTGATGTGATATGACATATGACACATGATTTAAAATTCTATAGAATACAAGAAAATTCCTACCTCACCAGTAGGTAAATCAAATGTCTTCGAATTTCCAATAAAACGCTTTTAATAATCTCTCTCAAATAAAATTACAGAAAAAAAACACAGAATTCACACAAAACGTCACTGACAGATCCGTCAAAATCTTTGTTTGGAGGATTAACCCTGGATTTATAAACTCGTCGTTGGCGCTGGCCTCTTGTATTATAACTCCTCCAATGGCTGTTTTACTTGCATCTGCTACTACTATTACTTCTTTGTTTATATCAAAAAATGCCAATACTGGTGCTTTATTAATCAGGGTTTTTAATCTGCTAAAACAGTTTTCTTCATTACTACTCCAAACCCACATTGTATCATTTTTCAATAGGTTTCTTAGAGTTTCTGTTTCCTTTGACATGTTCGGTATAAACTTAGATACATAATTTACCATTCCTAGAAATATCTGTAATTCTTTTTTGTTAGTTGGTTTTTCCATATTTAATTTTGACGTTACTTTCTCATCTGATATTTTTATACCTTCTTCGGATATTTCATGGCCTAAATATTTGATTTTCTTCACTGCTAATTGAGTCTTGTTTTTCTTGAATTTCATGTTACTCTGTCTAGCTTTTTGTAAAAATTTCTCCAACCTTTCATTATGTTCTTTGATATTTCTACCAAAAATTAGTACATCATCGGCATAAGCTAAAACTCCATCAACTTTCTCTATAATTCTATTTATTTCCTTCTGAAAAACTTCCGATGCACTTGATAAACCATATGGTAGACGTTGGTAACTGTACCTTCCAAATGATGTAGAAATAGTACATAGTTTTGCACTTTGTTCATCCAATGGTATCTGATGATAGACTGAGCTTGCATCCAGGACTGTAAAATATCTGGCATCCTTTATCTTTGACAGTGTACTTTCTAGTGTTGGCAATTTTAATCGCTCCCTTTTTATATATTTATTTAATTGTCTAGGATCCATACATAGCCTTAGATTTCCATCACTCTTTTATAAGATCACTATAGGGTGAACACACTCTGTAGGCTCTTCAATTTTCTTTATTATGTTCTCTTTTTCCATTTCATTCAGCTGATACTTAACTTTGTCGTGCAAAGCCCTCCACTGCACGCTTCCAATTCTCTTTTTTCTTCAGTTTCTATCGATTTACTTTTCGTCATATCTATCTTCTCAACTCTTTTTATTGACTCTAACTTTTCGATACCTTCAAGACCTAATAGTGGCTGTCTTCTATCGACGGTTACATAAAATTTTAAAACCTCTATTACATTATTTACTATGCATTGCATATAGCAAGTGCCAGTAACCTTGATGTTATGGTTTGTATATGACATTAACTTTTTGTCAGTTTTTTCTAAACCTGTTTTTTCTTCTAATTTTGCATATATATCATATGGTATTATATTAACTTGACTTCCTGTATTCAACTTGAATTTAATTTCATCTTTTCCTACTTTTATAATTTCAAACCATTCTTTTGTATTATTCACACAGTTTATTTTAATACTATTCTTATCTTCTTTTTGCTCTACTTCATATATTGAACCAATATCTAACACTTGTTCTTCAAACTCTTCTTGATTTTCATCAATTATCTCTTTAACTCTTTTTGATTTACATGCTTTTGCATAGTGATTTAGTTTTTTGCATTTTGCACAACGCTGACCCATGGCCGGACATTTGTCATACTCATGTACATATGTACAACGACTACACTTTATTCCATTATTTTTCATTTCGTACTTATTGTCCTTTTTCATTATTTGATGTCTTTCCATTTGCTTTTTATTTGTTTGAAGCCTTGTTTGTGCTTTACTAACCTCTAGTACTTCCGCTTGACTACTTAAACTCATTTTATTTAACTGTTTAGCTGCTTCTTCTTCGGCATGACATATGCTAACGCATGATGCTAGCGTCAGGTCACGACTTCTTAACAATTTTTGTCTAAGGTTGTTATTTCGAATGCCGCTAACTATTTTATCTCTTATCAAAGATTCCACTAAACTTCCAAATCCACAGTCACGGGCTTTCGTTTTTAACTCTGTTACAAACTCATCAATAGATTGGTTTTCCGCTTGTGTTGTCGAAAAGAATAAGTGTCGAATGTATGTTTCATTTTTGAACGGTGTATAGTGTGCTGTAAACGCATCTAAAATCATCTCCACTGTCAAAACATCGTCTAAATTTTGTTCTTCCCCATTTTCATTCCTCTCAACTTCAAATTCAAATGTATTGTACAAATTCAGTCCTTCTTCACCTATTATATGCAACATTATTACTTTCTGTTTCTGTAAGGGCTTGGTTTCTAAATCGACGGCTATCCAATAGATTTCTACAGCTTGGCACCATTTTTCCCAGGCTTCTGCTGGATTTTTACCAGACTCGAACGGTTTGGGAGGCTTTAATGTGTTCATTTCTTATTTTATTTTGTTTCCGCTGCCACCATGTAACGTATATTAGTACTCTGTGTATATACACGTTGTTTTAAATAAAACTTAGACAGCGGTGGTACTCTGCGTCACGATAGAATTCTATATATCGCTTCGAAGCGACAGTTTGGTACTCTGCGTTTAGTTATCTACTTTTTCCCCTTACCCCGCACTGCAATATCGATCGCTTTCTGGCGATGGCTCGAGAGGTGTAGCTATTGAAACAGAAAATATCGTCTTCCGCTAAGCGCGCTTGAGAGTAAGTGAGATAGTCACAACCGTAAAATTTAGTGGCGGAGATTCCCAATTTTATGATTTTAAACAGCTGTGGTGGGAAACAATATACCTATAACAACCTATACCTATATAATACCTATAATAAATTTGTAATAATTTTTATTATCACAAAACAATTATAATATCATTCATTGTGGATAGATGAATTTCTAGCATCTTTTTTTGTTTGTAATTATTATTGTTTTTATAAAAATGCGTGTAGACCACTGGAATTTATTTTTAGCTATAGCTGAGGAAAATTTTTATTTATTTACTGATATATAGGTACAAAGGACCAGGTGGCAGCGACAATTTAAATATTCTTTGGCAGTCTGTTGCCACTAGACTAAACAGTCTTGGGTTCGCAGAAAAACTATTGAAGAATGGAAAAAGGTTTATATGAATAAGTACTTAAACACTAATAAGTAAGTAAGTATAGGTGCATAAATTTAGCTTTTCAGTTATTATTCTATCATTCATTAATGTATCAACTTTTATTAATTTATTTATAAAAAATGAAAATTTAAGACTACCTCTGTTGAACTTGAGAACTAGAGGAAACATCTAAAATAATAATCTAATTTCAGAATAATAATTATTATGAACCCTCTTATTTTACGATAATATAATTGGAAGCATTTAATTACCTTAACTTCAGCAATATGCAATATAAATTAAACAAATTTAAAACAAATATAGGATAATTATAATAAAGAGGACGTAATTATATGCGAATTATACAATTTACGAGCAAAAAAATAAATAGTTTACTTTTTAAATACAAAACGTTAACAAATTAAAAGTTGACATTTAAAAGTTTCATGTACTTACCAAATATATTTTATTTGGTTACAAACCCAAAATTACTATTTTAAAGCTCTTATTTACGTTGAATAGTATAGCACCGACTGTGCCCGAACGGTTGTCGATGTTTTTGCAGAGTACCGTTTTAGGTAGAAATAGAGATCGCCAGTAGAAAGCGATAATAGCTTTCTTTCTATTGTAGACAAGCATACGCAGAGTACCAATGCAGATTACTGTTACTAGTTTAATTACACTTTCTTAGGTTATTGACTTACACACAATATATAATATCTATTACATCGAATACCACTACATATAATACATATGTTACATATACAGCTATAAAAAAAATATTTATTTTTGTGGGCGCTATACACGAATTCCCACTCGTATTTATTTTTATAAACTTTTACCTAATACATAATAATATTATGTATTAGGTAAAAGTTTATAAAAATAAATACGAGTTAGGATATATAAGGATATATTATATCCTTATACATTTAAAGGAACACATCGGCATTATCTATCTTTGAATTATTATAATAAACAATTAGATAAAATGTTTTTCTATGGCATGTCCAATTCATTGTAATAATAAATGAAAAATTTAATAATTAATTAATAAACGGCTTATTTTTAATAATTTTCACATAAAATAATAGTTTCAACACTCTAGCAAATCAATCAATTCATCTGTGCTATTTAAGTCACTATCAGAACTAACGTCTAAATTATTTATGTATTTTTTTAAACTATCTGCTGCTACTTACCACCATAAACCTTTTGTAATCTTTAATATTTTTTTACGGAATAATTTTCTAACTATTATTTCCCAGTAGCTGCAGTAAACCTTGTACAGCCCGCCATATTGTAATTTTCCAGTTACCTCTTTGACGTCTGTAACAGCACTAGCCCAAAGTCAAGATTACTTTTTTTGTAAGTAACACTTCTTTTTCTTATCAAACCTTTTCTTCATTTCTCGATTGCAAAGCTTATGAATGCAAATCATTCATTATCAATATCATCAATGATCAAGATTTCTCTTTACTTTATCTCTCATAGCTTAAAATTTCTATATTACCTTATTGGATTTATTTAAACATCAGCTGATGAGGTGTACACCCTGTGCTAGCGTTTACAGTATTATTTATACCTCAAAATCGATCAGGAAGCTTTTCCAACCCCTAAAAATCCACATTTGTCTGCTCTCAGGATTAACAGAAAAGCTACAACAATAATATTCTGTATTAAAATATAACAAACATCTAGGTTTATTTTTCTGCATTTCAAATAGGTGCAACAAAATTATTTACTGTTTAAATACTGGAAATCCAATCTGGAATTGGACAATATTTTTATTACAACGCTACTACATCATTTTTCGGTCTAAAATGCTTTAATTCCAAAAATTTTATACAAAACAGATAAATATTTTTGAAATAATTTACTTGAAATATAGTTAACAACACCACTGCTTACGCTAAAAAAACATAACCTCACTTACCGCTGAAATGCCAGTTCGGGGTTAGAATAGTCGACTTTTTTACAAACCACGCACTGTTGAACTATTGCAGATTCTTTCGCATATTTTATAAAATGTTCTTTTGATAATTCTATTTCAAAATTTGAGTTATATAGAGGGCACGACGCGGCTAAAGTGTTCGTCTCACGTAGATATAGAGGCTGATATAAGAGAAATATACAATAAATATATGAAAGACATAGTTCCAATGGCAACCCTTACTGCACAAGAAAGATAAGACTTTCAGGGTGCAACGACATGCGGCATATGCGAGAAACCATTCGTAGAAGGCGATGTGAAAGTGAGAGATCATTGCCACTTAACGGGGAAAATAAGATTCGGTGCCGCACATTCAATATGTAATTTAAATTACAAAGTACTGGGTTTTATACCAATTATTTTACACAACATGACTTCCTACGACAGCCACCTCTTCTTGAAAGAGCTATGTCGCCATAAAGATAGAATAGATGTAATACCTCAAAACAGCGAAAAATACATATCATTCACAAAACATCTATATATGCATGATTATGACAATAAGAATGGCGAATCAAAAAAAAAATTGTTCAACTAAGATTCATCGATAGCTTTAAATTCATGTCAGCATCCCTACAAAATTTATGCAATGATTTAGCAGATAATCAAATGACTACGATGAGAAATTTTTTTCCTGACAACGAAAAATTCAGTTTAATGCGGCGTAAGGGTGTCTTTCCATAAAGTTTCGTGGATAGTTTAGAGAAGCTAAATAACAAAAATATACCATCCAAAGAGCAATTCTATGATAAGCTTAATGAGGAAGAACTATCAGAGGAAGACTATGAAAGGGCTAAGAATGTGTGGAACTTATTTAAGTGTCAAAGTTTGGGCGAATATTCCGATCTCTATTTAAAATCGGACGTCCTTATTTTGTGTGACGTATTTGAGAACTTTCGCAAATTTAGTTTAGATAAATATGGCTTGGATCCTGTGCAGTATTATACGGCGCCGGGGCTATCTTGGGACGCCATGTTAAAATTAACTAAAGTCAAATTAGAGTTGTTGACAGACATAGATATGATCCATTTTTTTAAAAAGGGGATAAGAGGAGGTATTAGTCAATGTTCGGAAAGGAAACATATCGCTAATAATAAATTTGTCCCTAATTATAATCCAGAAGAACAATCATCGTTTATTTCTTATCTTGATGCCACAAACTTATATGGACATAGTATGTCACAACCATTGCCAACGGGGGGATTTTCATGGTTGTCTGAAAGAGAAATAGCCGATTTAGACATCACGAGTATTCCAAATGAAAGTGCCCAGGGGTTCGTACTAGAAGCAGATATATCTTACCCCCCGGAAACGCATGACCTACACTCAGATCTACCCTTTTTAGTAGAAAATATTGTTCCACCAGGGGGAAAATCAAAATTTCCAAAATTGATACCTAATTTAAATGACAAGAAGCGCTATGTTGTTCATTATAGAAATCTTAAACAGGCTATAGAGAATGGCCTAATTGTGACAAAAATACATAGGGCTCTTAAATTTAATCAATCGCCTTGGTTAAAAACATATATCGATCTGAATACCAAGATGCGAAATAATGCCGCGAGTAAGTTTGAAAAAGACCTATTTAAATTAATGAATAATGCTGTTTTCGGCAAGACAATGGAAAATGTCGATAATAGGAAAGTGATCAAATTGGCAACACACTGGGAAAGTATTAGAAGAGCTGTGGGTGCGAATGCATTAATAGCTAGACCTAATTTTAAAAAATGTTCAGTTTTCTCTGAAGATTTTGTAGCGATTGAAATGGAAAAACTGAAGGCTGTTTACAACAAGCCCATATACGTAGGGTTTACTGTTTTGGAATTATCCAAAACGGTGTTGTACAATTTTTTCTATGACGTAATAAAACGTAAATTTGGTAGAGGGCCTCTCTGCTGTACAGTGACACAGATTCTTTGGTCTTAAAGGTGTTTTGTGATAATTTTTATGACTTTATAATTGAAAACTCCGAACACTTCGACACATCGAATTACAAAGAGGGAAAGAGCTTTAATGTTCCCAAGGGTGTATCAATTTTAGGTAACATGAAGAATGAATTTCCGGCCGACCCGATAATTAGTTTCTATGGTACAGGGGCCAAGGCTTACTATATACAATCTGTGGCAAATGAACTGAAAAAGGCGAAAGGTGTAAAGAAATCCGTTATTACAAAAGAGCTGTCAAAAGATGACTACAAGCAGATCGTAGAACAGGGGGGTTCAATAGTTCGAAAAATGAATACTTTTCGAAGTTACCTACATACTATGTATACGGAGATGAAAAATAAGGTTGCATTGTCATGCTACGACAATAAACGTTTTGTCATCCCCAATACAACAAAGACTCTACCTTGGGGGCACTCTGATATTGTATTTTTTCAAACCGAACCTGAGCAAAATGTGGAATGGCTTATGTCGGCGATAGATAGCGTACAGGCGGCGGATGATGTTGTGAATGAGCGACATGAGCGAAATGAAAATTTGGAGGCATTAATTTTAGCAATAGCCGAACTTGACTCACAAAATCTTCTATGAAATGTAACGCAAAGGCTGTAAACTTTTAATTAGCAAATCTCGTAGTTCTGGGAAATTCATTTTTGTACATAGTAATAATTGAAAATATTTTATTTTATGTAAGAACTTGTAATGTAAAGCGCTAGAGTAAAGTACTGTATCTGTATATATACTGTATCCCATACTAATGTAATAATGTTGTAAATGATGGATTCAAATAAATCATATGTGTAAAATCTTCTATGAAATATAGCGCTGTAATGAGAATTATTAAGGCGCCCTCTAGGTTGAATCTCTGAACATCAAGTTGCCAATCTGTTTGGCTGGTATCCCGTGCACAGATGCTGAGAGACAGAGAGAGGGCGACAGCTAGCCGTTCCAGTGGAAGATGACACAACTCCCACGTCTTCACCTACATATTGTATGTAATAATGTTGTAAATCATGGATTCAAATAAATAATATGTTTAAAATTATATGTGTAAAATATTCTATGAAATATAGCACTGTAATGAGAATTATTAAGGCGCCCCCTAGGTTGAATCTCTGAACATCAAGTTGCCAATCTGTTTTGTTGGTATCCCGTGCATAGATGCAGAGAGACAGAGAGAGGGCGACAGCTAGCCGTTTCAGTGGAAGATGACGCAACTCCCATGTCTTCAATTACATAATATTGTTAATTTTTTAAAATAATATCCACTGCCATACTACCTTACTATAATACAATAAAATATAAACTAAAACCATAGCGTTTTATAACGCAAAGGTAGTAAAATTTTAATTAGCAAATCTCATCATTTTTGGGGAAATTCGATGTAAATTATGCAATGAAATAAATGGTGTACTTATTACTAATAACTGAAAAGATTTTATTTTATATAAGACGACGCTCTAAAATCATATACAGGGTGAGTTTTTTTCGATGTTTAGTGTAGGGATCTGGGAAAGTATAAGAGATACAAAAAAGCTTAAATGAGGAAAGATGTGCTGTTTTATGATCCTTATTAAATGTTACTTTTATTTTTTGAAAAAACGTCATGGTTGACTAGATATTTGGAAAAATCCGAATTCGGCCAATTCCTTCAGATGCGTGTAGCTTCGTTGCTATTTATTTTACAAAAAAACTTTAAATTACAAAGTTTCAAGTTTTTGCAGTGTTAATAAAACAGGGTGATCGAATTATTCGTGTAAACTTCGGTTTTCAAGTTATAACATAAACTTCAAGTTTTTTAAATGTAAACCATAGTTAGCTATGAGCTAGAAAAAAAATGTCTTTTTTATGCTTTCCAACGATATAATATTTGGTATTGTTATTTTGAAAAATGGTGAATTGCAGCCGTTTTTAACTTTTCAATTGCTCGTTGACGTAGATGGCTGTGAAAACAATCGAAATGGCTGTGAAAACAAACTCACATGCCAACTAGAGGATCTTATGGAAGCTGTCCAGGAAGCTTTTAACAATATTGATAGGCGTTCTGTGAGAAAAGCCTCAAATTCTGTTTCAAAAAGATGTATCTTGTGCATTAATAATAACGGTGGACTTTTTGAACAATTTCTTTAATATCCTTAAAATAAATAATGGTTTGTTCATAAAATTTTTTGCATCTTTGTTAAGTATTTCAATCACTTATCACAAATGACTTCCATCAGTATAATTTTAAATTCTTTCTGATAATAAATCCGGTTGTTGTTATTATTATTGTTTTATTTAAAATATGCCAGTCGCACACTGCTCCGGTGCTCTGAACCATACAGAGGTGCGCACGCAATGCCGACCAATCGTTATGATTTTATCCGTTGAATTGCGTATAATTTTCACAGCCATCTACGTCAACGAGCATTTGAATAGTTAAAAACGGCTGCAGTTCACCATTTTTCAAAATAACAATACCAAATATTATATCGTTGGAAAGCATAAAAAAAGACATTTTTTTCTAGCTCATAGCTGACTATGGTTTATATTTAAAAAACTTGAAGTTTATGTTATAACTTGAAAACGAAAGTGTACACGAACAATTTGATCACCCTGTCTTATTAGCACTGCAAAAACCTGAAACTTTGTAATTTAAAGTTTTTTTGTAAAATAAATAGCAACGCAGCTACACGCATCTGATGGAATTGGCCGAATTCGGATTTTTCCAAATATCTAGTCAACCATGACGTTTTTTCAAAAATTAAAAATAACATTTAATAAGGATCATAAAACTGCACATCTTTCCTCATTTAAGCTTTTTTGTATCTCTTATACTTTCCCAGATCCATACACTAAACATCGAAAAAAACTCACGCTGTATATATTAGTTGAAGTTTAGGGTTGATCACACACATTGTATGATTGTAATCTAAAGTACTAGAGAGTACAGATATAGGTCCCATACTAATGTAATAATTTTTATAAGACGATGCTCTAAAACCATATATATTAGTTGAAGTTTAAGGTGGCCCAGACATTGTATGATTGTAATATAAAGTACCTACTAGAGTATAGTACTTATCTGCATATACTAATGTATTAATTTTGTAAATGATGGATTCAAATAAATATAACATGATTTAATATGTTATCATCTCAACATTCCCCATATAATCGTACTTCTATAATCAGCCTTCAATTCAAGATCAACAAGCCAGCGACCTTCAACATGTGAAACGAGGCCGGCAGGCTATAGGATGCAAGGACAAAGTCAAATATGTCATCACATCATATATTACCCATGCAATCGTATTTCTATAACAATTCAGCGACCTTCACTTCAAGATCAGCAATAAGTTAGGTACGCTAGCGACCTTCAACATGTGAGACGAGGTCAGAATGATATAGGGCTGCTGTTAAGGGTGTGAAAGGGGTACCAACGCTAAGTTACGACCAATAAGAGCAGAGGGTGAAAAAACAGGATAGCTAAGTTAGCTCAAGCCAAGCGACGCCAATTCTTTTCACCTCCACAACCTCCGGGGGTAGTTTAAAGTGCTCTCGTGCTCCGCCGTTTTTTTTTTGTGTGGCATTTTTCAGTTTTGTGTTGTTTCTCAATTATTGTTTATACAGCGTAAAGATGGTAAGGGACGGTGAGAACAACGACGATTGTCATAACCATGGTAGGCAAGCTTTAATTGATTTTCTTACCAATTATAAGGCGTTGTCGGACATGTCTGAAGACTCGGGGTCCATTGATATCACCGACAAACAGCTCCCCGAGGTGCCGCAATTGGTTGGGTATTATGAAAACATCTCACCACCTCGGAGAGAGCTGCTCCACGCATCTGATTATGTGGATTATGGGGTTCCGAGTGCATGTGTGACCGATGCAGATGGGGCCACACTTGCCGATATCGACGACATAATGGGCATACAGCTCGCCTACCATGGATATGACAATTCTCCATGTACAACTGCGGCTGCTACAGATAACATCCCTGTGTTACATGTGATGAGTCAGGACTTCGATAAAGTTCACCCCGACGCCGCTGACTTGTTGCATGGCACCCAGATATCAGATATACCCGCGTCGACTGCAATCAGCGGTGAAGTCGACGTCGGTATATCTAATAAAATAAAGTGTCAGCCGCAGTGTCTCACCATCACCGACATTACAAACCAACAGCAAGTGATTTCTACTCCGGTACTCAATGTGAAATCGCTATCAGTGAGGCCAAAATATAAGGCACGCCGCCCCATAAAACGTCGTGTTATAAAATCGGGGAAATTTAAAAATAGGGCCCGTCGTCCCATAAAAACATCGAAAGGTGCATCTGCAAAAGTGCAAATTATGGGCGATGGGGCCATTTTAAGGGGGTTGCTCACGAAGCCAGCTGTTTTGCCCACTCCCACCTGTCTTGAAGTGCAAAATCTTGCAACTCCAAGAATAGATAGTGGGTGTGCAAAATGGCCGGCTTCAAAGGCGGCGGTGTCATCAATCGTAACTTCGGCAAATACAACATCGCCAATAGACCGGAGTAGTCCGATTCTGAATCAGGAATCCGCCATCATGACAGTGGATTCTGATTCAGAATCGGAGATTTACGCTCATAAGGACCATGCGCGTTTAATTAAAAATTTTATTAACGTGTATGGATCCTATAAGAGCGAACATGCTGAAAATTCCGCGGCTTGTAAAAACGATGCCGCTTTACGTGACCAAGCCAATACTAGCATACGCTGCGCGGAAGAGGTCATTCGGGGGGCCGAGGCGACGATAGCTAATGCGCGATTGACGATCGCCGAGCAGCGTGCGGTATTGGCCGAAATTGAATTACGCGGCATCGCTCTTGACAAGTCGCGCAACAAATTGAGAAACAACTCAAACAAGTATGAGAGCACTTGTGGGGGTGGAAAGATTTTTTTGCTATTTTATTTTTATATATATATGTATCCTGATATTTTTTAATTTGATTTTTTTGCTACTTTTATTTTTATAGGTATATAGATATTTCTTAATTTGTATATAGGTATATATATTTTAATTTATCGTAGATTTAGTAATTTTTCAATTGTAATTTGTAGCTTCAAGATTTATTTACATGCATTTTGTTAGTTAAGTATTAATTTTAGAAATAAGGGAACAAATCCAAAAAGTTATTAGTTGTAACATTTATTTGTATTTACATTTACTTAGGCTATGTATTAATTTACTTAAAGCTGGTGGTTTAATATGCTGTAGGTTTAGAGATTGCAAATTTTTCATAATGACATTTTGTAAATGGTAAATACCAAATACCAGTTTGTTTAATTAATCTTGTAAAAAATATACACTTTGTTTTAGATATACCTATTGCACATCATTAATAAAACACATGTAATCCTACCAATATGTCTTTTATTTATCTTCTGTTTCAGTTGTCAGCTGGCTAATATAGCAATAAAAAAGAGATTTCTTAAAACATAAAATAATGAGTGTGATTTATTGGACCAGCTATTTTGTACAGGTATAAGTTTTGTTGTGAGGTGAGTATTCTGATATAAATTTCTATAGATATATCTCTATCTCTATCTCTGTTTTATGGTAAAAAGATATATACCTAAAACATAACAGTCAAGTGTTACAGGCTAAATATGGCAATATATACAAAACACAAAAGGTGTTTCTTTACAATAAAATATGAAAATATATATAAAAACTAAATTTGTTATGTTGTAGCAATAAAAATTACACATATTTACAACTAATCTAATGTAATTCTTATTACATTAATCTATTGCAATTGTTCCAATTGCATACCAGCTCCAAATACCCGTTCCACCATACCTGTTTCCCAAGGTCAAGTCAAATCAAGTCAAGTCAGGGACATACCGCTGTTGTTACATTACACATAATATTTACAATTAAAACACTTAATCTATTGCAATATGTAAGTATATTGCACTATGTATCTATGGTATCAGGCAATTGAATACATATCTAATAATCTAATAGATCATGGTCACGTCACTACCCAAAATGGCTACTTAAATTGATAAGGATATGTCTCTCCGAATAGTTTAATTGATAATTTTTGTTATTAAACAGGATTAATTACCTATTATATGGCCAAGTAAGTACATATATCTTGTAGTTTCATAGACGAATCTTTTAAATTACAATATGGCCTCGTTGTTTTGCAATTCATTATTCAATTTGCATCATACCTTTTTTGATTGAGATTTTTTATGATTAGGACAAATTATTTGGACTTTCGTCCTATCTTAACATGGGAAATTCACCCCCAGGCTCGCTGGAAACCTGCTGTAGGAAACTGGCTGGATTTAAATTGCACCCACTTTAATTTTTAGTTGTACAAGGTAGGTTATTTTTAATAATTTGAAGCTTAAAATGCATCCAAAAATTATAGAATGTAATATTCATTTTAAATCGTACTTGATATATTCGTTGGTGCAATAGGTACTGCTTTATGCCACAAATGTAGTCAAGTTAAAAATTTTTTTATTTTTTTTTGGCATGCTTTGAGAATATGAGATTAAATATGAGGTGTTTTAAATAAAAGATAATTTTAAATGGTTTCAATACGATATAATATAAAAACTGACATGCAGAAATAAGTGTACAAAAATAATGGTTAATATATACAATTACATTTAAAAACATTCACTCATATTCCAGCTCTGCCGTTGGATCCTCTTGTTCCACAAGCTGGTCTGGCTCTTCGTTTGGCACAGTCTCAATCGACCAACCAGATGGTGAATTAGATCCTGACCTCCCCATGTCATGTGGTGATGGAGTCCTCCAGGTTGCACTCAAATCATCATCGGACGTAAACATGGGCGAATGCTGCCATCGATCGCTCTGGTCTGGGTGATCTTCTTCGTTCGAGGAGCTTTCACTGTCCCAGTAAAGCATTCGCCGCTCGCTTCGATCTGCAGGACCAACCCCATTATATAATACCTCTACCATGTGACCATCTAATGACCAGGGTGGTGTTTCACGCCTAAAGTCGGTGGAAGATGTGACGTCTTCTGCGGTAGGAGCACCTGGAGATTCTACCGGCTGCATCTCAGGCCCACAATCACTAATAGAACTTATACAGCTGTCTTGTACATCTGCCATGGCGTGATACTGTGGAGATGCTCTGAGAAGTTGTGAGTATATTATTATATACACAATGCTACCCCAACCACTGGTATTTTTATGCGGCCTCCTCTTTTATAGAGACTGTCTGTACTAGTAGAGCAAAGCTCTAGTGGAGACAAGGCCAAACATTGTACACGGTCATGGCCAGATCTGGCAAGGTTAGGTATTGTACTACTCAGGGTCAATAGCAGAGCTTAAACTGCAAAGCTGTATTATTTGTTGTCAAGGACATCAGTGGTCAAAGTCAGGCATTGCACTATAACCAAAAAACTTATGTTCTCACAGTCAAGGTCAGATTTGTTCTCAAGGGTGCCACGAATGGTGGGGCATTGTACTAAATTAAAGGAGTAAAAGAGGGGCTTCAGTTGTCATCCTGCATTTATTGTATTAAGACATGCCTTTTCCAAAAGAATGGGACAACAAGCCAAAAATCAGCACATATCCATTTCATTTCGGGACAACCGTAGTATGTCATAATTGTTACGCCTCGTGGCCTAGAGAATATTTCAATCCCTGTACAGGGTTATGTCGACGGTGTCAGCTGGAGAATCCGGTACCAATCGCAGCTAGGGAAATTCCGGAGGCTGGCCATGAAACCAGTGATGGGGTGTTGAAATGCCAAAAGTGTCGCAAACCTATGGAAAATCATAACAATTTTGGGATTTCTCGATCTGTGTGCCGTTCATGCATGGTGGATACCCCATTAAGACAGAGATGTTTAAAATGTAATTTATTCTTTTCGAATTGCTGGAACAATTTGTGTCCAGGGTGCAGATCCGGTTGGGAGTTGTGCGAAAACGTGGGCTATTTCTTTATCAACAGACTGCAACATGACAGGAGATGCTGGTGTGTGAACGTCGAGGTACAAAAATGGAGAATGGTATTTAATAAAAACAAGGTACCAACATCGATAGTATCAGCATCAATTTTATAGGAGATGCGAGCATCACAATGCAAGAGTGGAGAGTGAAGTTTAATAAAAGCAATGTGTCCACTTGCATAAATAATATGTACATTATTTCAAATTTATTTTTATATGAAAACTATTTTTTATTTAAATATATACTGTATATTTTTTATCCAAATGTATACGAGCCCTAACAACTAAATGTTGGGACAAGGTATTATTTTGGATATAATGCAATGGCTCATCAAAACTACTGAATTATTTTGTTTATTTTTTTAAATACAAACATAACAATATATCCTAGACTATTTGAACACATTTTCGTGCCATGGTGAAGCAAGCGGTAGTAATCATAGCGTATTTAGTCATTGGAAGACCAAATTGGCTGACAACTAAATGTTGGGACAAGCACAAATCTCACATTTAAAATGTTTAAAAAACGCTATATAAACGTCAAAAAAACGTTTTATTTATTCATTGACAGTTTGTAAGTGACGTAAATAGTTATAAGTAGTAGTATTTGTTGAAATATTTAAATTTTGTTAATTTAAATTGGAATAATGAGTCGTGGAAAAGCTACAGAACAGAAATTACGTGAAAATATCATTCACCAATACAGTGCGGGCAAGACAATGCGTAAAATTTCTAGTAATTTACCTATTCAAAAGACCACAGTCTATAATATAGTGAAAAAATATGGTGTCTGTCAATGTGGATGTTCGAGGTAAAAGTTCGGGGAGACCAAAAGTTGTTTCACAAAGAGATTTACGAAATTTAGTTAAATTATGCAAATCAACGAGAAGAAGTACCGTTCGAGACATAACTGCTCAATGGAACAGGGCAAGTGGATTAAATATATCTAGAGAATGTTGCCGAAAATACATTCATAAATGCGGTTTGGGATTTTACAAGGTAAGTTTAGTTTTGTATGGTTCCTCCATTAGCAAAAAATTGATCCAAATTCGTATTTAGGCCGAAGAAAAACCACTATTGACAGAGATTCAAAATAAGAACCGTTACAATTGGGCAAAATCTAAACTTCTGTGGACAGAAAATGACTGGAATAAAATAATATTTAGTGATGAGGCGAAATTTGATGTTTGCGTTGGAGATCACCGTAAAGGGATAATACGAAATAAAGCAGAAGCTTTTAATAAAGACTGCTTAAAAAGGGTTCTGAAATTTCCAAAGGGAATTATGGTTTGAGGCTGCATGTCGGCAAGGGGCTTATGCATTTTAAAATTTATAGATGGTACTGTAAATGCTAAAAATAACAAAAGATACTTCAGACCTCACTTTTACCTAGCGCGCAAAATTGTTTCCTAATGAGGATTTCATCTTCCAGCAAGATGGAGCATCATGTCATTCGGCAAAATCTACCAAAAAATGGTTTGGTGATAATAATATAAAGGTTTTATCTCATCCAGCCAGCACTCTGGATCTAAATGTGATAGAAACTGTGTGGCATAAAATGAAGCAGTATTTAAGAAACCATCCTCAACGCACTATTTCTGATTTGCGGACAAAACTACAAGAGATTTGTGACAATTTTTCTCCTCAAACGTGTCAGTCCTTGGTTAATACAATGCCTGCAAGAGTTCAAGCAGTCGTTAAAGCTAAGGGCGATGTGACCCCGTATTATTGCCTATTCCTTTACCATGGCACGAAAATGTTTTCAAATAGTCTAGAATATATTGTCATGTTTGTATTTAAAAAAATAAACAAAATAATTCAGTCATTTTGATAAGCCATTGTATTATTCCCAAAATATTTTCTTGTCCCAACATTTAGTTGTTAGGGCTCGTATTTATCCGAATGTAGATTGATGGTTACTTGTATATGCTTTATTACAAACCTATTTTTATATGAAACTATTTTTTCTAAAAATATAATGTATATTTTTTATCCAAATGTATATTTATCCGAATGTAGACTGGTGGTTAATTGCTTAAAAGTATGTGCATAACCTTCAGATAATAATCAAATATAATGGGATTTTGTAATATTTCTGTGTATGAATGTGGTGTTTTTTATATTATATTTATCTTTTAAAAAAAAAGTTTTTATTTAAAACATTGCCTACCATATTGAATTTTATATCATCAAAGCTCCCCAAAAGAGATGTTTTTAACTATGTCAAATTCAAATGTATCTATATCCATTAGCACAATTCTGAACAGAAATGCTTTTAAGTAAAATATATGCAAATATTTGTTTCAAGTTGACGGGTATATCTAGTATATAATAATTCTTGGGTGTCATCTCTTTATTACATATTTTTTTTATTACAATACATAATATATATATATATATATATATATATATCATATAGTCATTACATAGTTGCTGATACATTAGCAAATAATTATAAAATACTAATTAAATACATTTATAAATCTACAATATTTCATTAAGTAAAATAAAACATAATTATTACTATAAAAATGATACAACACTAATTTCACCATTTATGGTAATATAATAAACGTTTTACATGGAGCTAATAAAGCCTGTCTGAACTGGACCACCTAGAGCGTTGTAACTTAACATTGCGTCGTGGATAATTAGGGCATAGACCCTCATTTGTTCGGGAAATTTTGTTTTTCGAGTTTCGAATTCGATTTTTACATCAACCGTCGATGATTTTAGTGCTTCTGGCTGACGAGAGCAATCCAAAACAAAGAGGGTTTTTTTCTAAACTCCCCAAGATCCATCATTGGTTCGGCCATGTCTTTACCATAATAGCTACGCTGAAAATTTTCATATGCAAAATATGCTGGCGTATTTAGCTTCTTGTCGAAATCCAAATTCCAGCGCTCGTATGGATAAACTTCACTATTTAGAAATAGTCGAATATTATTAATATCAGCATGTACAAATTTGGTGGCATCTTTTGTTCGATTATCTGAGTGTGAATTATTTTGAAAGCCAAAAATTATGTAGCGAGGCCTCTCCATACTGGATGTTGTTTTAATTGCCCATATGTCAGAGGATGTATTACGTAGGCTAGGCAATTCATATAAATCCCACATACGGTAGGCTATCTTAATTTTTGTATTATGCCTTTTCCTAATCCTGTCGTAAAGTTTTAGCTTTTGTCGATCGTCAGGTACGATGTGCCTTATTTTCCACTCGATTTTGTTAATTTCCAGTGTGGCATCAACGTCACCAATGTATGAATCTTTAAATGAGCGGGCTATTATTAAAATAAGCTCCTGTTTAGCGTTCATTAGTCCTTTGAAATTATCCTCGGCAAATCCAAATAGAAATTTTAGAGATAACCTCCCACTGAATATGTTACTACCATGGTCTAAAATATCCTGTTTTTGTTCTGTTAGCCCCCAGCCTGACGTTAGCAGAGTTTTTGCATGTGATTCAGAAAATGATACCATGGACTTCATTGTAGTAGTAACACCAGGCTTACGAATTTCTGCAACCTTTTCTCCTCCCATTTCAAGACGCATTTCTTCGAATAGAAATGCCAATGCATTATTGGATAAGTAACATTTTTTAGTGGCATCACTAGGTGTAAATTTTCCCTCTATGAATATGTAGCTGTCGGCAATATCCAGAATCAAATCTTGAAAATTTATGCAGATGTGGACCTCGTCTGAATTTTTAAACTGCGGGGAACCATATGGCTTGTATGTATGCTCGTGTAGACTAATCAACGAATTATCCAGAAGAGGTTCGCCAAAAAGTTGAAGTTTCTCGCTGGTTGCAGTGGACACCATTTTATTGCTATCAATTTCGGAGCTTTAATCCAATAGATCGGAGAAATGTACGATCCTTAGTTGACAGTCTATGTCGTCTTAACTGTTTAACACCCTTACGTGGAATGACTCGATTATCGCAACGGGTCTTGTTTTTATTACGACTAATGCATAATGTGGGCAGTCTAGTGTGGTTATAACAGAAACCCATTTTAGTCTGATGTCGATATTACGTCAATTTCTTCAATTCTAGCTTCGCAATAATTTTTTCGCCACGAAAGTTAATTAAATGACCGCTGTCGTCCAATATCCGTAGAGTGATGTTATCGATAAACTGCCGTTTTTCTGGCCCAACAGGCAAATATATTATATTACCAGGCTCCCTGGAAAGTTTATATCCCGGTTCAACATCTATATCAAACTCGAACATGGTGTGCGATTCTTCGGTATTCAAATAAGCTCCATAGATAATATTGCAATCTATACGTATCATCCTTACTTTCATAATATCAACGGGCAGGGTAGATTCGTGGACCGTGTTTGGTTGTAAATGTATCGCCTCAAACCCCAATAGGGCACCTATTGAGTTTTTCTGTGTAAAGTCTATTTCATACTTTGACCAAATCTCACATTTTAATGTATTGTTGTTTGCCTTTAAGGAGAACACCTTTGTTGAGTCCTTTTCACCTATACCCATAACGTTTAGCAATGCGAGATAGATTTCATCAATTTCGTAGGCACCTACAGGTATATAAACGGTGTGGAAACCATAGGTGGAGTTAATTTTATATCGAAAACAATTATTTGTTTCATCGACGTTGAATATCGAATTGTATGAGTATAATCCAGTTAATCCTAATCCATATCGACCACACGTATCTAGCTGGATGGGTGGGTAAAACTCTGTACTAAGCACACTTGAACGACATGATAGAGTGAATGTGACAGACATGACTAACACACTTGTTGACTGCTACGCGAACTTATTGTGTGCAGCAAATATGGGGGAATCTTCTCTTGCGCGACGGTTGGACCTCATTATTACTTGATACCACATTTATATCGCTCACTTTACAGATGCAACAAAACATTTTTCGTGGTGGGGGGCCATCATTGACATCACAATCATCACAATCGGATGTGGAGTAATGTTTTTGGCAGTATTGATATTTTAATATATCAATATCAGTCTGGAGATGTTTGGGTAACTTATCCCACACTAATGCAATTTCATGTGCTGCACAGCCGATCATTACCTCTTTAGGCATGTCTGAAAGTTGTTGTTTGGTCATCTTGAGCAAACTACGTACTCTAGAGTATGCGAGTAGCGAGTGACCCATTCGTTTAATGCTGTCTCGATCCATTGCATCCGTCACCACAGAGTTTTATTTCACTTTAGGGAGAGATACTTTAGACACAAGTGACCGCACCACACTGTTTCGAAATTTTGTTGTCTCTTATAATTATAATAGATTTTATCAGCAGATATTAAACTCTTGCGCATGTATCCAATCAATTCTGTAGGAGGCGGCAAATCTCCAAAACTGTCAAAATATGTGACTAAAGCACCCCGTTTTTTATATGCCACCCAATGGGTTCCAGGACCCTCTATACTGCCCAAATTTATTATGGCGGATTCATTGCGGCGTGGCCCAGAACTAGGTAGACCATCACGCATAAAAACACCCCGAAAATAAGGTATTGCCATATTCTTAGCATAATATGTAAGATCGATGTCCGTAAGAGCTCTCCGTGGTAGGGTGTTTAATAGTTTTTTGAATTCTGTGGTTTAAGATAAAGACCCAATCCTTTGCGATATGATTTCAAATATAGCCCTTTGCCTGTTTTTCCTACAGCAATTCCCTCCATTTTTCTATTATGGCGATTTGAGTAGTATAGCTATGCGCGTTCTGTGACACTCGATGGCATGTGTCCATCCGAAGTGACCAAAGATGAGGGGGTCCCGTAAGGAAAGTTTTTAAATGATCTGAAGAAGTAGGTGGTCAATGACCAGAAGGTTTACTTCCTATGTTTTGCCGCGCGAATAATCCAGATGGCGCTGTTTTGGGGGTGGATTTAAGTTGCCAAAAGGTCTTTATGTGGAACCCTAATGTATTGAAATCTGAAGAAGTGTAGTTAACAATGGCCAGAGGCTTTTAGTTCCTATGTTTTGCCGCGTGGATTCTATAGGGGGCGCTGTACAGTAGGGTTGTTTCTAGAAGGGGGGTGTGCTACCCCCTAATGGCTTTAAAAGAAGAAGAGTGTGTTCAATGACCAGAAGGTTTAGTTCCTATGTTTTGCCGCGCGAAAAATCCAGATGTCGCTTTTAATTAATTAATTAATCTAATTGAGGGCGGCTCCCACTCGTCGGGGGTTTTAAGCTGATCAATGGATGCTGCCAAAAGAGGCCATATTTGTATGGAATTTCTCTCTCTCTCTCTCTCTCTCTCTCTCTCTCGTGGTCTTAGCAAGAATTCTTTTTAGATCGGCCTAACCCAGCCCGATACGGTTTTAATTTGGTGACATCACGCCTTTTTCTAATATAAATTAAATACTAATGCTAAATAGTATTAGTACTTTAAAGCACTTGTGAGAGTTAAGTTTTGGAAAATGTGGATGGCTTATAGGAAATATACTGAAGTAATTGATTTACAATCTGGTGTTCAAAATTTATATGAAACATTCACAGATTTAGCATTTGATGTCAGCCATGAATCTGTTTATGGCAATGGTCGCAGTATATTGAGTGAAGAAGACTATTTGTTGCAGAAAAATCGTTATGAAAGAGGACAAGATTTGTGTGCCAAGTTTCTATCTTTGGAAATTGATATACAAAAATTATATGAGGGATTAAAGGAAAATTATTTGCAAGTTTTTTTCACCATTTTGAAACCATTTATTCCTAAAGGAGAAATTAATTTTACTGATGACGATAAGTCCGAGGAGGAGGAGGAGGAGGAGGAGGAGGAGGAGGAGATGGAAATAGATGAGGGATTTGATGAAGTTGGTTGAAATTAACTTTAAATGATATGTTAATTACTACGTAAATAAAATATAGTATTTTAATATTTCAAGTTTTATTTTTCAGTTTCACAATTAAGTGGTTTATATGTTGAATAGAAAGCATTTTATTGTACATTCAACTATAAAAACAATGATTTACAAAAGCATTATTTTTTAATTTCACCATTAATGGCTTAAACGTTGATTAGAAAGCATTTTATTTTACATTCAACTATAAAAGCAATGATTTACTAAAACATTATTTAATAAACATTACTCAATTAGTAAATATTTATCTAAAATTTGATCTATAACGGCAATTAATAATTCAGCTTTCTGAGCTGGTGTTTTATTGTACAATATATTATATGCATCAGTCATGGGTTTTTTAGCTGCTGGTTGCACTTTTTTGTTTTCATTAGTTTTTCTTTTGCGGGGCTTTTTTGATGGTGATGATTCTCTCTTCACCGTCTGTTTATTCGTTGGTGCTGATGTTGCTGTTGTTGTTGTTGTTATTTTAGACTTTTTTTGTGATTCTTTCTTCACCGGTTTAGTCGTTGTTGTGGTTGTTATTGTTCCTATTGGATCTATGATCTCGTTGGGATTCATCTGCAATTTTTTTTTTTATTAAATATAAAATAGAGGATTTTTCAGTTTTGTGTGTGTCATGTTTGATTATAATTATATCCCCAAGGTATAGTGTCGGTATACACATAATTGACAATTCTTTTATCATCATAGGGACTGAGGGCTATTTTTGTTTGTGCAATTGTGTATACTTCATGTTTTTCAGATTGTATCAAGTTTTGTGTACAATTTAAAGTGGAACTGTTAAACAAACATTGGTAATAATCATTAAAAGTCAGTTGTTTTAATGCAGCATTTCTTATTCCCTTGGCTTTTTTAGTGGTTTTTTCAATTGTATTTTCAACAATTTTTAATGAGTACATTTTAGATCTTAACCCAACAAACTCTGTCATGATTTTCCCATTATTTTCATCTTTCATTACTCCTAAAACTTTTTTATTTTTTAACGGTATTTGATATACATTATCTTGTGGGTAGTCTGAAGTATCAAATTTATCAATGTCCTGTGTAATGTGTTTATATATATCATCAACAAAGAAATGGTAAATTAAGGAATCCGTATCGCTATATAATAATTTTGCATTATCATTAAATTTCTTTTTAATGTAGTTGTAATGAAAATCATACAAAATTATTTTGGAAATATCTAATATAGTGAATCCTACATATATAGGTTTATTAAATGTAATGTTTAATCTTGCCATCTCAATTATTACCATATCTTTATCAAAAATTGTACAACTATGAAAATTTGGTTTTGAAATGTAATAATTCGCACCGTATCTACCAGACCATCTAGTGACTAACTTTATCTCTTTATATTTTCTCACGTTTTCCATCGTCTTTCCAAAAACTGCATTATTCATAAGTTTAAAAAAATTCTTATCAAAATCGTTCTTACTTAATTTACGACATTCAGTATTTAAATCAATATATTTTTTCATCCAACAGGACTGTTTAAATTTTAAAACTCTATAAATTTTTCCGACCTTTAAACCTAGAGCAAGAGCTTGTTTTAAATTTTTATAATGAATAATGTATCGTTTTTTATCATACAGAGTTGTTAATAACTTAGGAATTTTGTTTTTCGATGTTGGAGGCACTAGATGTTCTGGCAAAAGAGGCAAATCTTTGTGACTTTGATATAGTTCTTTGGGGTATAAAATATCAACCTCAAAAATGTACCCAAATTCATTATCATCAGGAATTTCATCAATATTATTTATTGAATAAATATCATCAACCCATTCAAAATCGCTTTGGGGTAAACTTGAACACATGGCTGTACCATATAAATTATTTACATCAAAGTACATGAGGTAAGAAGAAGGTATGTCAGATTGATAGTCTGAGCCCATGTACTTATTATTTGCTTTCCCATAACGATTTGAACATTGTGATATGCCCCCCTTATACCTCTTTCTAAGAACATTATTTTATCTATGTCTGTTAATAATTCCAATTCAACCTCAGTAATTTTTAACATACTATCAAAAGCTAAACCTGGTGCAGTGTAATAATGAAGAGCGTCTAATTGATAAGTATTTAGACAGACTGAACGGAAATTTTCAAAAATGTCAGCCAAAAGTAAAACGTCAGTTTTTAAATACAGTTCAGCATATTGTTGCAAATTTTCTATGTGAAACGTTTGCCACACTTTACAGGCATGTTCATAATCACTATCAGTAATGTTACAATTATTTATTTTACTAAAAAAGCATTCCTTAGATGGTAATTGTTTATCTAACATTTTTTCCCAACTATCAAGATAATCATAAGGAAAGACTCCTTTTCGTTCTAATAGTTTAAATTCCTCGTCAGTGTCACAATATTTTCTAGTTATGGTTTTTTTATTATTATCCAAATAAGATGACAACTTATCCATACTGCTAGCCATAAATCTAAATGAATCTATAAATCGAAAATTGATTTTCGTGTTATCAATAAATTTTGTAAATGATATATATTTTTCTTTATTTATTGGGAGCAAATTTACATTTCCTTTAATTTCTGTACTTAGGGCCTTAATTATAAAATGGGCGTCGTAACCACTTAGGTTGTGGAATACTACTGGAATTGTATGAGTATCCTGATAGTTAATATTACAACAATTATGAGCAGCCCCCCTAAATTTTCCTGTTAAGTGGTTATGATCTCTAACTTTCTCATCAACCTGTTGAAATGATTTTAAACAAATGTGACAGAATTTAGAATTTTTAAAATCGTATTCTTCTTGTTCAGTCATTTTCAATGGAAGCGGATTACAAAAAATGTCATTTATTTCATATGCAATTGTTTTAAGTTGTTTTACAAACCATTGTATACAATCGCTACCTGTATATGATTGAAATTTGGAAAGTGAATCATCATAGGAACATTTTATATAATATGCAACGCTAAAAGGAACATGTTTTTGATATCGCTTTTTTGTGGAAGTTGCTTTTGAATCTTTATATTTCTTAAGTATGCTTTCCAGATCTGCATATATAACAAAAGGTACTCTTTCTTTGTTTTTAAAATTTTTGAACTTTAATATAGTTTTGTCTGTAGAAGGCATGGTGATTTTAGTTTTATTTAAATTTTTACAATCTTCTAAATGCTTATTTAACGAATCTTCCGTAAAGAAATGATTTAAGCAGCGTTCACAATACCACTTTTTATGATTAAATTGACCAGTTTGTTTATTCAATAAACGTGATAAATTTTTAATTAAAACAAAATGATTTCTTACCCGTGTTTTAATATTTGAAACATTTTTTAAATCATCAACATCATCATCATCATCATCATTATCATTATCATCAACATTATCATTATTACATTGCAACAATAGCAAATTAATTCTGGGGGTGAAATTGTGTTTACTAAGACATAATGGAACAATAGATTTCTTTTCAGTGGTAAAAACGTTTATTGCCAAATTATTCATCTGTTCAAATTTTGGAATATCACCTAACTTTATTGGAAAATCAATACCGTCATATTTTAGAAGTTGACTAAAGTGAGGATAAGATGTAACTCTGTTTGGCTTTTTATAGGATGGTACTGGATATAAAGCAGCCACAATTGCATAAAGGAAGCAAAACTCATCACTATTTTGAATATTCAAAACAGATTTTGATTTCTGAATAAATGATGGTACATTCATATAAGTTGATATACCAGAACTTATAGGAGAATAATTGTTTATATTTACTTTTAATTGTAAAATTTCGTACAAAGCCCATCCTGAATCTTTTTCCTGAAAATCCTCAAGTTTTGTTAAAATTTTATCTTGTACATATTCATTGTACCATTCCTTCAAATTTGTATTATTGTCAATTATGCGATTTTTTGTATTAAAAGTTTTGGGGTTTATAAAATTTGCAGAAAATATAACGTTTACTTTTAATAAAGACTTTTGCAATGCAGAATTAATTTTATGAGAGAAAATTTTAAAAGCTTTAATAAAGAAAATTTTTGGTTCTTTTATGTCCAAATTAATTACCGCCCCTGTCCGTATTCGTTTTTTGAAACATGAGTCAACATTTTGCCAAATTAAATGGTTCTTATATTTTTTACTACCACTAGTACAATCATTGGCATTGGTTTTATCAATATGCAATCGTTTGGCATTTTTTAAATGCTCCTTATAATATTTTAGAAAACTCAATGTAGATTCCATTTTTGAAAAATTGGAGACACAATCAGATTTATTTTTTATGCTATTTCTTGTTAAATGTATAAATTTATTTAAAATTTTAATCCACTTTGAAAATTCCTCTTTTGTTTTAATTAAACTGTAAGCCTTTTCAATTTTTTTCAAAGCAACAGAGATCATAGAATCCAAGGATTTTTCTGCCATATTAGTATTATTTCTATAATGATAAAACACTGGTATAGTTAAAGATTATTTTAAAAATGTAAAGTTACCTTAGAAACACGTTTGCACAGTATTAAGTTGTATGAACAAGTGACTAGAATTATTATCTACCTAGTTGTTATTCAAATTAATATTTAATCAGTTGCAGTTAACCTTAGGTTTATCAATTGTTATTCAAATTTCACTATCATAACATGCTACGGTATACGAATAATTAACATTATATACGTGCCTTAATTGAGCTAAACAATAAGCGCATATGCATGCATGCATGGTATGCATGCATGACGCAAATACACAATGATTAATGGAAAAATTTAACAATGCCATTAATTATTGTGTATTTGTGTCATGTATACATTCCATGCAAATATAAAGGCATTAATTATAAAATTTTACAATGTTTTACATTCTAACGATTATAAAAGGTATAAATAAGAAATCTTATTCTGTGAGTGTTATACTAGTCAAACGAACTGTAAAGACTAAAAGTTAATACAAAATGACAACTCCAACAACTTTAATCATAACAATTACAGATAAAATTAATTTTCCGGTAAAAATGGCACTGGTGGTGTTTAAACAAATATTTAGGTAAGTATTTTTTTTTATTTTTCTTTTCTATGTATACATGTATTTTGCTTTATAGTTATGGTGTGTTTTGCTTTATAGTTATGGCGTTAAAGAAATTTCTGAAAAGGGGGATAAAATTTTTATCCACTTAACATATGCTCCGCGAACGACAACATTATTGAGAAAATTTGGAAATTTACCCATTAAGTACATTCGTACAAAAATTGAAAACGTGGAGGAATTTAAGTATTTCGAAAAGGCTATGAAAAGGTTCAATTTTGATTTGGATGACCATGTGGAAGAAAACAACAACATGGAACCTTTCCACAAGCCGGTATTATCTGGACCATCAAGTTCGCAGGCGGTAGAATCGAACCCAAATCCGAATAAGAAGAGACGATTTTTAAATTTGGGTTCTAATGAAGAAGTGGATGAAGAATTTTTTTCCTCTTTTAACTCGCAAAAACATTTTTGTGAGCTAAATGAATAATTTTTTAAAAATTTTGTAGATATTGATGTCCCAACCACAACAGCGAGCCACCGTACTTAGAGCTAAACCTTTTGCCCTATACAAAGACACTTATGTTAGTACTGTGTGTGGTAGTAGAATAAGTAAAGTACGTACCCAGTTTCAACCGATTAACGAAAATAATAGACTAGAGCAGTGCAGTGAATGTGGTGTTATTCATTTGTACAAGTTTGAAAAGACAGACCTTCATAGGTATGCACAAGCGGTATACTCAATCACCAGTAGTCAAGAGGATTAAATTACCATTATCACCACCACCACCACCACAACCACCGTCACTGTCACCATCATTAGAAAAATTTAGAGTGGTAGTTAATCGTTATGGGACAATAACATGCCAAGCGTGCAAGGTAAATTTTTGTTTTTGTCCATGGTCTCTGGCTGTTCATAAAGGCAGAGAAGAAGTTAATAATTTATATTGTGACGAAAGAATGCCATCAGCATCGTCATCATCAGCATCATCATAATAAAAAATATAATACTAAAAGAAACAAAAATGGTGAAAACAAATATTAGCCAACGCGAGGCACAATACCAATCGAATGTACATTGGATAAAAAGAAATCCTAGACTTTTGTACGAGGCGGTTAGGCTGAGGGATGTTCTTGATTCACCAGGTCCATTAACTAAAAACGATCTATCACGACTCGTAGATAAGTCAGATATACCTTCAGATTTTGCAATTTTTGTTAAAAGGAAATGTAACCTACCTGTTGTTCCCCATCCTAATGATTAATTCGTGTAAAGGACTTTTCTTCAATTTATTGTAGTGTTTTTATTTTATGTGCAAAATAGAATTTTGTTTTATAGTTTGCAGGTGACTAATTAGTCTATATATGTATATATATATTTCTTTAACTTATTTCAGATAATATGATATTATTTTGTTCCTTTATTTATTATTAAAATACTTCTAGTAATAATAATTGTAAGTTTATGTAGTCTATTCAATAAAAACGTAATATATTAAAGATTTTATTTTATTCAATGATAATGATAATTATCCATATACCAATTATATAACAAGTGAACATTTTGATGAGCACAACTTAAGCTATTATTTTCATGTTGATTACAATGGTACTTATAATTATTACAAGTTTTTAGTGCTTTCAGTGAAGGACAGTTCCTTTCATCTAAATTAATTATATTATTATTAATTATTTTACTCAAAATTTGTTTTTTATTTAATCCTTTAACTAGTACTGTCTCACTTTCAAGAATATTTTGTAAAAAATTTTGCACTTTATTAAAATTTAAATATAAAAGACAATCACTATCTTGAAATGATAAACCATGTATGTTGAATGTGGTCCAATTAATTTGCTGGCAAATCTCCTTAGATGTCATCCATTCTGGTATATATGGTAAATTAACAAAATTGTGATGTACTGACCCAGTTTGAACATTCAGGATGGCAATTTCCCGTATGTAGAAATTACTGTTTTTATATTGAAAACCTTGGATGTCAATGATAAACATTTCTTCAAATTAACTAACACACTGTA
Organism: Pogonocherus hispidulus; assembly: GCA_963924545.1. Taxonomy (NCBI): domain Eukaryota; kingdom Metazoa; phylum Arthropoda; class Insecta; order Coleoptera; family Cerambycidae; genus Pogonocherus; species Pogonocherus hispidulus. The sequence continues at coordinate 37,603,976 of OZ004695.1, forward strand.
ACTACACAATTTTTACAAAATCAGTTTTAGGTTTGTATTTTACTAGACGATCGTGTAGTATCAAACAGTATGCGACTGTGTCTTCAGGTAACTCTATATTTGTTTCAAATTCGAGTCTTATATCAACCATCCCAGCCAATGATTCCTCGTCATGTTGACGACTACAATCGACAACTACTATTGGTGCTATTTGAAGGTAATTTGCAGGAGAGAGACAGGGTTCACTTTGATTTTTGTAATAATAGGATTCTTGAAATCTTGCATACATTTCATATAAAACAGTCCATTGTTTATTATTAAAATTAAGGTTTAAATTATCATAAGGATATACGTCAGAATTTAGAAAAACTTTAAAATTTGTTAAATTACAATGATCAAAGTAGCTCATTTCTCGTGCTGGAATATTTTTTCTTTTAGTTTGAAATGAGAAAACTATATATCGAGGTTTTTCAAGGTGGTTGGTTGTCTTAACCTGCCACATGTGCTTCGTTGTTTGTTTTAACGAATGGTTCTCTTGTAACTCCCAACATCTAAAGGGAATATCAAGCTCACTACCAATAAAATCCATTAGTTTCAATTGTTTTGAATCTGATGCAGAGACATATGGAACTTTCCACTGTATTTTTTGTAATTTCACTTTAGGCTTTTCATCAGCCTTGTTTGTAAGAATGGCATTTACATCGGTAGAAGTTCGAATCAATATCAGTTCCTGCCTCATATTCATAACAACTTTTCGAAAATCTTCAGCAAATCCAAAAAGCATCCTTAATGGTACACAAACACTAAAATTACCTTTATCGTCTAATAATTTCGGATTCGATAGGTGAGACCATCCTGCATTATTTAGTCTTGAACTTTCGTTTTCTGTGTAGGAAGCATATCCTTTCAATAGAGAAGTTATACCAGGATTTCGAATATTTTCTATAACAGTTCCACCAAGTGAATATCGAATTTCTTCAAATAACAATGCAATGCCATTATTAACAAAACTTAATGTTGCGCTTGGTTGATCATTTTCATCCAACAATTTCCCCTTGATATAGAGAAAGCTTTGTGATGGTAATGTATAAATGTCTTCAGAAAGTATTGGAATACGAATTTCGTCGTTATTATTAAAACTGTTTGAGGCATATGGTAGATGGGTATGGTACTCCAACTTGCGAATAGAATTATCTGCAGAAACAGATTTGTGAACATTTAATATATCAAAACTCATATTGTTCCTTTTTATACCCACAGTTACACCTCACAAATACAATAAACTTTCTAATATTTAAACTGATGTTAATTTTAAGGGTATACCAAATATCTCTAAGTAATTTTTTAATGTTGAATTAATTTTAATCCCAATATGTGTAAATACTTCTTGTTTTCAGGTGTTAACCGCTTAAGATGTCTCTTTCGACTAATGCAGTTCTTTTCATTAACTTGTAATATATGTTTAGATTTTGCGGTTGGTGTAAAGTCGGGCGCGCTATTAATATAATCATCATCATCATTATATCTAAACACCATGTTTCTCTCTTAAGTAACTTTCTTCAAATGCAGCCTTACTGTGATGAGCTCCTTTTTGAAATTGATAAGTTTTCCATCTTGTTCGGTAATTTTAAGCACAATTTCATCTATGTGTTGTGTATTAATTGGTAGATAAATGACATTTGAAGGATTTTCAATAATTTTAAAACCAGGTGGTACAGTAGGGTAAAACATATGCAATATGTCTACTGGTTTTTTGTTATTGAATGAATTTATTACTAAATTGCACTCGATACATATTGAGTTAACCTTAAAAATATTTACAGGGTAGTCTGATATAAGTTTAACATTTGGTTCTAGTTCACGGGATTTGAACCCTAATAAGCTGCCTATGCTATTTGAGGGTCCAAAATCAATTTTCTTGTTACATTTTACCTCACTTTTTAATGTATTGTTATTAGCAACCATAGTCAAAGCGAATCGAGATGCATCATTTTCTGTATTAGGTACATGTTCTAACAAATATTTTTCCAGGTCTTGAACTTCATACGACCCATCCGGTATTTGAAGTTCATCGAACTCGTTATAATAAAACATGTTATTTGAAGAATCTACATTTGGAATTGAATTGTAACTAACAAAATCAATAAGACCTAAAGCGTATACATCGTTTACATTTAAAGTTATAGGAGGATAAATTCTTGCAGACAGCACAGATTTTCTTGCAGATAAAGTAAATATATAACATTTACATACATTTTAAACTATTTATTGAATAGAAACAATAAGCACAAATGTCCACAATTGAAACTATTGTAAGTTTGATATATTCCGTGATTGTATAAAATATTACAAATTCCATTTGAATTAAAATATTTAACAGCCTCTATGGGAGGTCGAAGGTTTCCATAACTGTCAAAATAAACTATTTGATTGTTGTGTTTCTTGTATGCCGTCCAATGTGTGCCAGAATCATTTTTATCATCCAAATTTATAACTCCACTTTCATTTACATGTATTTTAACAGGTAAATTATTTCTCATAAAAACGCCTCGAAAGTTAGAAATTTTTAATGACTTTGCATATTTAACTAGGTCGATATTTGTTAAGGCATGTTTAGGTAAGGTTATGGGAAGTTGTTTGAGGCTTGAGCTGGCCGTAAAAAAAGACCCAAACCAGTTTTATATGGTTTAAGGCGTACCCCTTTACCTATAGCTATTGACTCCATTGTTTTATTATGTCGTTGGGATTCTTCTAATTGTTGTTTTGCAGCTTTTGCATCATTAACTGCCTTTGCTATTCCTGCGGCACCTCCACCTAGAGCCCCTATAGCACTTAAGGCGGCAAATATTGGTATTAGCGGTAGAAATCCTCCTTGTTTTTGGTATCTTTACCACTCTTGCCGGCTTTATTTTCTTTTTCACTTTATTCGCCGCCTTTAATGCCACTAAAATTGCATCGCCAAAATTTTTGGGTTTACTTCGTATAACATTCTTTTTAACTTGTGTGATTACATTTTTGAGGGTAACCGAATTTCGAGCTCGCAGTTTTTTATTTGCACCAGATTTTTTTTTATTGGGTTTCCTTTTTACTTTTTTGTTTTTTCTTTTAGAAATTGAAACCATTTTTTGTTTTTTTTTGTTTGTCTCAAGACCTTGTAGTCAAATGTTTCCTCTTTAAGTGTTCTTTTATAACTAAATATATTACAGTCATTCATAAATATTTAAAACTAAAACAATTTTTGTTTCTTATGAAACGGTTTATCTTCATCATTATCATCAGCAGCATAATCATCATCACCATCATTATCATCATAGTCATCTAATTTACGTTTTCTAAAGGCTGATGTATCAAGTTTAATTTTTTTCAATGAGGAGTTTTCGATTTCATTAGTGAAATCAATTTTTCTTTTGCGAGCAGCAATTTTAGGTCTTCTTGTTGAATTCTCTTGAACATTAGATTTTATTTTTTTAAAAGGTTCATTATCACTGTCAGGTGCAAATCTTCTTTTACGCGATTTTATTGTGTTACTAGTACTATTTTTTTCAATTAACTGTACTGGGGGCGGTGGGACTATTTTTGGTTCATCTAAATTATTAATATTTTAAATTTTTTAAATTTTTTTAACTTTAATTTGTCTTTTTTTAGGCTTATTAATTTCGCGTTCAACTTTACTTTGATTTATTTTCACTAAACAAGTATCGATATTTGATAAGGAACTTTCAGTTGTTTTTTTAAGCTTCTTTAATGATGTTAAGCAATCTTTCAAAACTTTTGAATAAATTTGAGCTTTTTCATGAGGATTATATCCCATACCAAGTTTAACTTTAGCTTTCATAGCACTGTGAACTCCAAGTGAAGCTAATTTTTCACCAATTGAGGCATCGCGAGAAAAATATCTATCTAGCGTCTTATTAGCTAAAATCTTATCTGCCTCATGACGACGTTTTACATCCTTTTCTTGACTGTAAAAGATATCATGATCTCGACATGCGTTGTCCAAACCGTTTACTCCCTTATCTCCTCGAGCTAATCTTTTTTCCAATTTGGTACCTAAACAAAAAATAAAAAATAAAAAACAGCATATTAGTAAAACATGTAGTACCAATCACCTGGCCCACAAAAGTTATGTGTAGGAATATGTAACTCAAATGGCAATTTATTTATTACAGAATTTAAAAGACCCTCGCCCTTAGTAGAATAGTATTTCATTTTTCTGCTTCTCTAATTAACTATAACGCAGTCTTTTGATAACTGGTTATAACTGTATATGCCCTTGATTATATAGTTATTAATCATTTGACTTCAGTAGAAGTACTAACGGTATAAAATCAGGTATGAAACTAAAAAGACAAAAGGTAACCTTAGATGTAGATAATCATGATTTGGTTTTAAAAAAGAAAACTAAACATAGTATACTACTACCAAATGCAATAAGATGTATAATTACTGGTCCTTCAAATTGCGGTAAAACAAATGTGATGATTAGTTTAATAGAACATGAAAATGGATTGAAATTTGAAAATGTGTACGTGTACTCAAAGTCTGTAGATCAAGACAAATATCTATATCTGAAGAATTTGTTAACACCTATAAAAGGTATTGGGTATTACCCATTCACCAATAGTGAAAATATATTAGAACCTTCACAAGCAAAACATAATTCAGTATTTATATTTGATGATGTGGCTTGTGCTCAACAAAATGTAATTCGAGAATATTTCAGTATGGGGCGACATAATAATATCGACTGTTTTTACCTACATCAGTCTTATGCTAAAATTGCAAAACACCTAATTAGAGACAATGCAAACGTTATAATTCTTTTTAAGCAAGACGATTTAAACTTAAAACATGTATATGATGATCACGTGGGTGCTGATATGACTTTTGAGAAATTTAAACATATTTGTTCATCATGTTGGAAAAATTCTTATGGATTTCTAGCTATCTTCAAAGATAATAACATTAAAGAAGGTGGTTATAGAAGAGGTTTTCACGATTTTATAACCCTTCATCCTGATGATGATGATGATGATGATGTTGATCATCATAAAATACTATAAACTAATAAAAAATCATCAGATGACAATCAGACCTGTTCCAAACCTGTTCCAGACCTGATAAAACCTGTTTCAGACCTATTTATCAAGCTGATCAAAAACCTGATTAAAAATGGATAAAAAAATTAAAAAGAAACTAATAGCTAAACGTAAAATCATTAAAGACAAATTAAATTTACTAAAACGGGGTGAAATTGCACACGACCAAATATTTTCACCTATAACAAAGCATTTGGAAGATATTGAACGAAAACTTGATGCAAAAAATTTTGCGACTAATATGAAGAGGGAAAAATTTGTTGACCTGCTAGCTCCACCTTTACCCAAATCAGAGAATATCTATGCGGATGATACTTTACCAATTTCTAATGAAGCAACTATTACTAGAGGATTTCACCCGCCAACGTCCTCAATAAAAAGTGACTTAAGAGGACGACATTGTGATTTTCCATGATTTTGTTGGATGTCCAGCGACGCCAATAGTTGAGTAATCGCAAAAACAGAATCACAGTCTTATGTGCAAAGCAATGAATTAGGTCTTGACATATTTTTATTTTTTCTAATATGCGAACTTTTTGAAAAAAACGTTATTGATTGTAAACCTAAATATTTATTTTATGTGACAACCAGAGCATTTTATTAAATTCCAAATATGTCATTCCCTGGTATAATAATTTTTCAAACACACTGTAAAATTTCAATTACGAACATTATCTAATTACGAAGCTGGTCATCCAACAAATATTTATGTTTCGTAGATAGTTTACCGCCATGCGTCTCAATGTACAACAAGCAATAACAAACACCCACTTGCAGCTACTGGCTATTTTGCAGTTTTAGCCTCCGCCAAATAGAGGGCGCATATAATATTTAGGCAGTAGGAAACAGTTTTCTTTTCGTATAGCTATGTAGGTAATACAGAAACATATATTTTAGGTATGGATATGTAAGGATCAACTGTATTAGAGGGAGAGAGAGATAGAGTCTGGTCTGGTGGAATAGAGTAGTGGATATTTTAGATATTTCTTCTTACTATCGAAATAAATGGAATAGACACCTGAGTTTGGAAACCGATATTAAGATAACGTACAGGCGAAAAAAATTGAAATTTGGACCATATATTGTCCCACTATTACTCTATTGTGTGCTAAAATTTCAGTTAGTTTCGTTATCCCATTTTTTAGTTATTACTGAAAATGTAGAAAAAATCACGGTTTTCTGTCTACAAAATTTATACCTGTCACTTTAAATTGTAACGAAGTTACTTTTTAGCCCGTAGTAATTTAAACAAGAATTAAATATGAACCGTTTTATTTGCACACACCGTATATAAGTTTGTAAATATTTTTATGAACAATTCATATCCAAGTAATGCATTAATGTTTTCCAGTATAGTTTTATTATTATAGTACATTTGTTAATAGATAAGACTATAAACAATATACATTTATTCGATGGAAACCGGCCGAGATTCAAGAAATTCCAAACGTTGTTTTTACGCCACCCGCAGTTTTTGTTCCTAGCGAAATACATGAATATTTTCGTGTTGTAGGTACCTTAAAATATTTATTTAATGCATTGGAACTGGATAATATTTGATTCATATGCTATTTAAAAATACTTATGCAACCGCCACTTGAAATTTGATAAAGTCATATTATAATATATCTATTAAAGTATTTTATGACAAAGTTTGGAATACATAGCTCTCCGTATAGTCATGTTATGACAATTAATTTGTTTATTAATGTTTATGCACTTTCCGGCAATAAATGTTTACCGAACTTGTTTAATTTACTAAGGGGAATATATCTGAGACATGTTTGATGTATTACTATACCGTATTTGCCTATTGTTACCGAATTAACTTAAATTAAATTAAGTTAATATTGTTTAATTATTAAAGATATGATTTCCGTTATAACTTGTATATAGTTTTGTTAATGATAAGTATTTAAATATGTTATTTTGTTAGGAACCGATATTTAAATGCAGGTTGATGCAGTAAGGCGTAAAAGTCAAAGTACGTTACTAAATCTGATTAAAATATGTTCTAATTACACATTAGAGTCATATTAATCATTTGCCGATATTATAAATTAATTTCAAGTAAGCATTCCGCAAATTTAATAAAACTTGAGACCATATTTGGTCATGAAGCGAAATCCGCCGTTCTGATTGGTCGAGCCAGCGGCCGAGGACTATAAAAGACCGGCCGATTTTCGTTGAAAAGACAGTGTTCCACCGATCTCCGAAGATAGTATTCCACCGATCTCCGAAGGCAGTAGTTTTCCGGTCTCCGAAGAGGCAAGTACCTACTCAATCTCCGAAAAACACCGACCGAAGTATAATAATTGTCACCGATCATCAATTAGAGTAAGTTCTAATAGGTAGACCTCCTGTCCGACTCCCTTAGGTAAAAGCTAATGAATAACCTGTAGTGTGTGTTCGACCCTCAGGACAGATTTCTATAGCCATACCTATCCCGAACCCTTAGATAAAAGCTAATGAATAACCTGTAGTGTGTGTTCGACCCTCAGGACAGATTTCTATAGCCATATCTATCCCGAACCCTATATATAAGCTGATGAATAAACCTGTAGTGTGTGTTCGACCCTCAGGAAAGATTTCTACAGCTATATATACTCCGAACCCTTAGGTAAAAGCTAATGAATAACCTGTAGTGTGTGTTCGACCCTCAGGACAGATTTCTATAGCCATACCTATCCCGAACCCTTAGATAAAAGCTAATGAATAACCTGTAGTGTGTGTTCGACCCTCAGGACAGATTTCTATAGCCATATCTATCCCGAACCCTATATATAAGCTGATGAATAAACCTGTAGTGTGTGTTCGACCCTCAGGAAAGATTTCTACAGCTATATATACTCCGAACCCTTAGGTAAAAGCTAATGAATAACCTGTAGTGTGTGTTCGACCCTCAGGACAGATTTCTATAGCCATACCTATCCCGAACCCTATATATAAGCTGATGAATAAACCTGTAGAGCGTGTTTGACCCTCAGGAAAGATTTCTACAGCTATATATACTCCGAACCCTTAGGTAAAAGCTGATGAATAAACCTGTAGAGCGTGTTCGACCCTCAGGAAAGACTTCTACAGCTATAACCGTCCCGAACCCGTTATATAAGAGTTGATGAATAACCTGTAGTGTGTGTTCGACCCTCAGGAAGACTTCTACAACCCGTTCCTTTATTCCGAATCCCTACAAAGCCGTCTGATTTTTATTGTAAAATAACTTGTTTAATATTTGCACCGCTTCTTCTCTTAAACTGTGATTGAAACTTTACTGCCGCTTTAATGTTTGAATAATGCACTACTGCTAATAACCTGGGTTTAATACATTGCATATATGTATATAATATTGTTGCTTATTACCGCTTGACTATTTTGCTAATTTGCTACTTTTGCTAATTTATTTATTTCGCTATCCGTATTTTGTCGCTGCTTGGCTATTTAATATTATTTTAATAAATCTTGTAGTAAGCCTCCGAAACCGACTTTTATTACCTAGATTTGAGAAACATTTGACCCTCTGGCATGTGCAGTTATGCACCTTCTCCATTGAAGCTACCCCGCCTTTACTCATAAGCGAGTAGAGTCCGCGTGGACCATTCACCACGTGAAACCTATGGATGTGTGGCGCCCGATGGCAAAAACCCGAGGATAAATCCGAAACCGAATTAAGAGAGTGTCACAAATTAGCACCCTCGAGTAGAGAGCGTCACAAATTGGCGCCCTTAAGCAGGGACAGATTTCTCAAACCTAGTGTGATATTTGGTAGCATATAAATATATTATTTTTCAGCATAGGTACCGTAGACCCTGTGGAAGGTCTGTTATTAAGTGTAGGTAGTAGTGCTTGTGAAAAATTGTGTGTGATTCTTTTAGCCTGTGAGTTTTGTAGCGAATTTTTATTTACTGTTTTATTGAAATATATGTGTACTAGATATTTGCCCAAACCGAAAAAACAATACCGATTCCGACCGATTACTCTTAGAAAAAAAATAAAAGAGTACCTGCCGTATTTTGAGCAAATTTTAGTAACATCCGAGTTTGTATTAAATACACAGTTGTATTAATAGTGGTGGCTTAAGAATCTAACATAATTACAACCTACTAAAGTAATTTGATTTTGTAGAAATTTCCGTATAGTAGAGACAGACAAAGATAGTTTTTTTTGTAAAGTTTTTAATAGTTTTGTAAAAAGGGACCGTAGTTTTTTTTATACAGGTAGGGACCGTATAGTTTTTTCAGATAGGGACCGTTTTTATTTGCCATACATACAAGAACTGTTTGCTTTGAGATATTAAATATTTTACAGGTATTAATAAGATTTGAAAATAACTGTTGTTACAGTTGACCGACACCGCGGCAACTGATAAAAACAACTCTTATTTGTGTAAGTTGACCGACACCGCGGCAACTGATAAAACAACTCTTATTAGTGTAAAGGCTAACTTATTAAATATTTTACAGATATTAGTAGGATTTGAAAATAACTGTTGTTATAGTTGACCGACACCGCGGCAACTGATAAAACAACTCTTATTCGTGTAAAGGATAACTTGTCATAGCCTGGTGACAGGGAAGCTAAGTGGGACTTGCCACTGCCGCCGAATATTGAATAAATATTGCCGTTGATTAAATTTTATTTGGTGTTGAAGTATTGCACCTAGATAGAATAAAGCAAACGACTTCTTGTATAGTATCCGTTCAGTAAAAGTTAAAATAACTTATTGTTTCCAAAAGCCGACAAATTTAAATAAAAGAAAGTAATTTTGATAAACAGAAAATAAGTTTGATAACTGTAACATAAAGTCCGACCGAGATACTGATACTCGTAGAGCAAGTTTTTTTTTTAGTATTTATATGAATGCAAATAGATAAAGTAAACAAAAGTTTAGTTTGAAGTTTGCCTGGGAGTGAGCAATTAAATCCGGGATTATTTTTAATTAAAAATTTATACGAATTCTGGTGTGTAGGTTCGAATACCGAAAAAAAATAATAAATTAACTAATACCGCTTAAATACCAACCTGAAAACCGATTATATTACCGTTTTAGAAAAAATATTGAGTCGTACATACCACCAGAATGCCGTCCGATTCAGAAACGAATGAAATGCCACCCCCAGACATGCCTCATGAAACCGAGGATTCCGATGAGAATCCACAGCCAGCTAAAGTGAGCTGGATTTATACATTAAAGAAAGATGAGCTTATAATTGAGTTAGAAAAATTTCAGTTGAGTAGTAAAGGCACAATGTCAATATTACGTAAGCGTTTGGTCACTTTCTTTAGAGAAGGGCCACCGAAAAAACAAAAAGCTTGTTCTACAGTAGCAGGTTCGGCTACTATTTCCACGGCCGACAATGTACCGCCCCCAAGTACCTCTCATGAATCTAATAACTCTGGTGATGAGGTTTCACATCCGCTTATACGAGATTGGGTTAAAACTTTAAGTAGGGAAGAACTTGTAACAAAGCTAACCAAGTTCAACCTAGATATTCAAGGGGAGACGTCTGTCTTAAAACAAAGACTAGCCGCCGTCCTCTGTGAACCAATTCCAAGGGCACGTTCACCGCCGCCGTCACCGATTTTAACTCCGTTGCCCTCCGAACCTAGCCCAGTACCGTTTCAACCAAATCACGAATCTACTTATAGAGTTACAGCGTACCGCCTCAGCGACGATGTATGTACTAGAGTTAGAAAATGGGGACTTAAGTTTAATGGTAAGACCGACGCCGTAGAGTTCCTGGAAAAATTATGTGATTTCCAGGAAAATAGCGGGCTAACTACCATTGAATTATTACCGGCCTTGTATGAAATTTTTCAAGGAAATGCCCTAGCTTGGTACCGCAATAACCGAGCATCTTGGACTAGTTGGCAGGATTTCCTAACCGATTTCAAACACTTCTATTTACCAGCCGAATATCAAACATTTTTAGAGGAACTGATACATAATCGCCGCCAGACACCTGGTGAACCTGGCCGTGACTACGTAGTCACCATGCAAACGTTAATTCGAAGGCATGGTGAATTCTCGCAAGAAAGAACCTTGCGCCGTCTCTATGGAAACCTATTACCGGAATATCGACAATATATACGGCGGAGCGATGTACAAAGTATCCGGGACCTGGTGATCCGTATCGAAGAGTTTGAAACTCTTCAAAAAGAACTCCATCCACGTGGTGGTAGTCCGTCAATTAATCAGAGTCCTGTGTTGCCTGTTACCGAACATTGCTCCACGCCGCCTGTTCAAAGGATTCCTTTGAACATCCGTCCCCACCATACCATACCGATTAGGCCACCTGAAGAAGCAACCCGAAGTAGGGTTAGAGTACCTAATACCTATGGAGAAGACATCCGGAGTAGTAACACCCTCCGTCTGGAATCTGTAAACACGCCCAGAGAGGCGCATGCGCGCCCTCCTGCGCGACAGACAAGGCAACCGAGTACCCCTTCCCATAGACCCGTCTGCTGGAGGTGTGGACAGTCCGGTCATTTCCGCACTGATTGCCGAGCACCTCCGAGGCTATTTTGTTCACGCTGTGGACGAAATGGAATTATGAGCCGAGACTGTAATTGTCGCAATCCGGAAAACTAAACCGGAGTTGTACTGCTGCGAGGCCAGCACACTCCCGGATTATTACAGCCCCGCATAATTCCGCCGTTACCGAAATAGACAACCGACCGCACGTCACCGTCAAAATAAGAGACAGGATGTTCTCTGCACTCGTAGATACCGGCTCCGGCCGATCTTATGTTGGCGACAGAGTCGCTAAATACTGCAGAGACATAGAAATCTCGCTCCAAGAAGTTTTGACGCCCGCTGCGAAACTGGCAAATGGAATAACAGTAAACATACAGGGTGGTTACTGTTTAGAATTTTCTATAAGTGATATTCACTTTTCCGAAACAATAGCATATTTGCCAGATTTGACGTCCGATATTGTGTTAGGAATGGACATCCTTGGTAAGAAAAAGTTTACCATGGACATGTTGACCAACACACTGTATTTAAATGACCAAGTAGTCTTTAAACAACAGCCGATACCGTCATGTAGTCCGATTGGAGGACTAGAGATACAGTTGACCGACACCGCGGCAACTGATGTAAAAGCTAGCCTCCAAAAGATAAAATTAAAGGGAGAAACAGAATTTGTGTTGCCACCCGACTTGCCTGAACCTTCTACCAGTAAGGATATCGAAGAACTAAGTGCCGTAGAAGGTGCACTTAGATGTTCTTGGTATCAACGCAAGAAGGTAGATGTTGAAAATAACCCAAAAGTATTTCCAGATTACTGTGTACGTAATGACTGGTTGTATCGGTACTTTTCGAATTCTAAAGGCATGTCCAGACCGAGCAATGCATGGAAACTCTGTGTGCCGAAACCGATGCGTGAAACCGTTTTAGCCAAAAATCACAGTGACCTTGCTATAGGACACATAGGGGTAGCTAAGACAACAGCACGCATGGCACTCCGTTATTACTGGCCAGGAATGTTTCGTGAAATAGCAAAATTTGTAGGAAATTGTATGCATTGTCACCATAAACTATCCTTGCCTCCGACTCCCACAACTTCCGAGAACGCCCGTTACCAAAAACCGACACCCTCCGTTAACCACCAACAGTGGAAAACTATCAGTATAAGTTTGGTAGGCCCCCTACCCAGTTCCGCTACTGGAAACCGTTTCCTGGCAGTTTTCCAAGACTGTGTTTCAACAAGGGTTAAGTTAAGTCCGTTGCGTAATGCAAAAGCACAAAGTATCACTAAAGCTCTTCAGAAAGAAGTTATCTATCGTTTCGGCTGCCCCCGTAGGATTTTCAGTAATTCTGGCACCCAGTACGATAGCCGTCAGTTCCGTAAACTTCTAAAGGACTTTGATATACAGCTTAGTTGCATCACACCGTCCACTCCACAGACCGATTTAATAAAAAGGACAAACCGTACTCTAAAGAAGAGTGTAATAAATTATTGTAGACCGAATTTGAATAACTGGGATGAGCATCTGGATGAATTCCAGAATAGTATTACCAGTCATTAAATCATTTAAATCAAAGATTAGACTTAAACCGAATAGAGATGAGCCGTTTACCGACTAGACAATGAGACAGCAGGTGATGCTGTACCCGATGAGACACCGACCCCTAACCTCGATTATACCGACCGCCTAGCTATAAGTTGCAAGATATTTCTGACTTAAAAAGTGAACATGTCCCATGTTCACCACCGAAAGTCATTACTATAACTTAAGGCGACGAAAATGGAGACGCCACGTAGGCGACCGAGTCATGAAACTAGAACACCCGATATCGTCAGCTCTTAGAAGCTTCGAATCTAAGCTCGCTCCGAAATATTCGACTCCGAGACCCATACCGTATACGTAACCGTAACCGAACCATGAAGTCCATGCACATGAGATGAAGAATAGAGCCGTCCCCCAGGAGATGACCGATGTATACTTCTACCCGGTGAAGATGCCGATTTATCTATCCCAAGGATTCATATCTGTTGAAGTCGCAGAGGAATGAGTATAGGGATGTCCATGAGTAAGAATTTTCTGATTTATTTTAGGTTGTTAAAGGTTGTACACACCCCTAATAAAGTATTTTTGTGTTCGGGGTATGCGCCTTGTTAGTTTTTTATTGTATAGATTTAAAGTTAATTAAGGGGAGTTAAAGAAAAAAAAATAACATTTCTTTTATTTTTTTTTACCGAAGTAAGAGGGGGGTGTAACGAAGTTACTTTTTAGCCCGTAGTAATTTAAACAAGAATTAAATATGAACCGTTTTATTTGCACACACCGTATATAAGTTTGTAAATATTTTTATGAACAATTCATATCCAAGTAATGCATTAATGTTTTCCAGTATAGTTTTATTATTATAGTACATTTGTTAATAGATAAGACTATAAACAATATACATTTATTCGATGGAAACCGGCCGAGATTCAAGAAATTCCAAACGTTGTTTTTACGCCACCCGCAGTTTTTGTTCCTAGCGAAATACATGAATATTTTCGTGTTGTAGGTACCTTAAAATATTTATTTAATGCATTGGAACTGGATAATATTTGATTCATATGCTATTTAAAAATACTTATGCAACCGCCACTTGAAATTTGATAAAGTCATATTATAATATATCTATTAAAGTATTTTATGACAAAGTTTGGAATACATAGCTCTCCGTATAGTCATGTTATGACAATTAATTTGTTTATTAATGTTTATGCACTTTCCGGCAATAAATGTTTACCGAACTTGTTTAATTTACTAAGGGGAATATATCTGAGACATGTTTGATGTATTACTATACCGTATTTGCCTATTGTTACCGAATTAACTTAAATTAAATTAAGTTAATATTGTTTAATTATTAAAGATATGATTTCCGTTATAACTTGTATATAGTTTTGTTAATGATAAGTATTTAAATATGTTATTTTGTTAGGAACCGATATTTAAATGCAGGTTGATGCAGTAAGGCGTAAAAGTCAAAGTACGTTACTAAATCTGATTAAAATATGTTCTAATTACACATTAGAGTCATCTCCGAAAAACACCGACCGAAGTATAATAATTGTCACCGATCATCAATTAGAGTAAGTTCTAATAGGTAGACCTCCTGTCCGACTCCCTTAGGTAAAAGCTAATGAATAACCTGTAGTGTGTGTTCGACCCTCAGGACAGATTTCTATAGCCATACCTATCCCGAACCCTTAGATAAAAGCTAATGAATAACCTGTAGTGTGTGTTCGACCCTCAGGACAGATTTCTATAGCCATATCTATCCCGAACCCTATATATAAGCTGATGAATAAACCTGTAGTGTGTGTTCGACCCTCAGGAAAGATTTCTACAGCTATATATACTCCGAACCCTTAGGTAAAAGCTAATGAATAACCTGTAGTGTGTGTTCGACCCTCAGGACAGATTTCTATAGCCATACCTATCCCGAACCCTTAGATAAAAGCTAATGAATAACCTGTAGTGTGTGTTCGACCCTCAGGACAGATTTCTATAGCCATATCTATCCCGAACCCTATATATAAGCTGATGAATAAACCTGTAGTGTGTGTTCGACCCTCAGGAAAGATTTCTACAGCTATATATACTCCGAACCCTTAGGTAAAAGCTAATGAATAACCTGTAGTGTGTGTTCGACCCTCAGGACAGATTTCTATAGCCATACCTATCCCGAACCCTATATATAAGCTGATGAATAAACCTGTAGAGCGTGTTTGACCCTCAGGAAAGATTTCTACAGCTATATATACTCCGAACCCTTAGGTAAAAGCTGATGAATAAACCTGTAGAGCGTGTTCGACCCTCAGGAAAGACTTCTACAGCTATAACCGTCCCGAACCCGTTATATAAGAGTTGATGAATAACCTGTAGTGTGTGTTCGACCCTCAGGAAGACTTCTACAACCCGTTCCTTTATTCCGAATCCCTACAAAGCCGTCTGATTTTTATTGTAAAATAACTTGTTTAATATTTGCACCGCTTCTTCTCTTAAACTGTGATTGAAACTTTACTGCCGCTTTAATGTTTGAATAATGCACTACTGCTAATAACCTGGGTTTAATACATTGCATATATGTATATAATATTGTTGCTTATTACCGCTTGTATATTTTGCTGATTTGCTACTTTTGCTAATTTATTTATTTCGCTATCCGTATTTTGTCGCTGCTTGGCTATTTAATATTATTTTAATAAATCTTGTAGTAAGCCTCCGAAACCGACTTTTATTACCTAGATTTGAGAAACATTTGACCCTCTGGCATGTGCAGTTATGCACCTTCTCCATTGAAGCTACCCCGCCTTTACTCATAAGCGAGTAGAGTCCGCGTGGACCATTCACCACGTGAAACCTATGGATGTGTGGCGCCCGATGGCAAAAACCCGAGGATAAATCCGAAACCGAATTAAGAGAGTGTCACAAATTAGCACCCTCGAGTAGAGAGCGTCACAAAATCGTCGTAAATATTTTGTTAATTGATAAAAAATAATTCACATTTTTACTGACGATAAGTCGAACTATTGTATTCAACACTGTGAAGGTCATTTGTCTCAAAAGCTCTTCGTTTTTTTATAGCACAGAAGGGAGTGCTATCTCTCGTATTTACGCGACACGCGTAAATAGGTATTGCGCGTTTTTTTAAAAACGAAAAAACTAACACAGAAGTAAATAACTGTAAACAACAATCTGAAAAACGTTTAAAATAATATAGATTTAAAGACTGTCTATATACCTTAAGTTTAGTAGTTATAGTTATCTGATCTTTCTGTATCCGCTCAGAGATAAATTTCATTTATTTCGATAGTAATAGTGGATAGTAGATAGTAATAATATATTTTTGACCTTTATTCTTAGTTATTCTCTAATATTTTGACTTAGGTATGGAAGTTGCAAACTAGTAAGATCAGTTCAAATGGATATTATTTGCCGAAAACACTAAATATCAAATATTTATTCTTATAATACAGGGTGTCTCACGGTGACCACCATTACGATATTTCAGAGACTACTTCGATTTGAATTTTGAAAATTTAGGACATGGGATTTTCAGGCATGTGCTCCTCAAATAAAATAATGGCATCCATGTAGCACTTCCGGTTATACCGGAAATCGCTACCAATTTGTTTATTTTAAATGGAACACCCTATATATTATTACAATTTCGATTTCTATGTAAAAGTTTAGGTGGACTTTGATCAAGTTTCCCTATTCCTAAAAATTAACTGTTTTCGAGACATTAAAAAAAAATAAAAAGAAACAGTAACCAACTGGAAACCAGTTGTGTATTTTACAGTAAGAGATAAAGCGACAATATTTATAGGAGGGATATCCTATACCCTTAAGCTTCCCTTTCATACTTTCAAGGTGGCTTAATTGCATATTGCATACAGGGTGGTAGAAACTTAATGCCGAGTTATTAAGTCCATCATCAGTTGATTTTTTCAAATGGAACACCCTATAAGTGTTTCGGTTTTATTTTCGAACGGTATATCATGGGTCCCTATACCAATCTCTTCTAGTTTTTAAGTTATCTCTCTTTGTCTATTCTAAGTTAACTCTTTTTGTGTAATCACCTAAAATCATTTAATTTCTTGCGAGGATGGCTATAAAATTCTTAGCCGAACTTCAAAACAAAACTAATCTGTCACAAGTTATTTTTTGTAAGTCCCCATATAGGCTGTTTAATTAAGTGTGGTTTAAAATAAAAAAATAGAAAATGAAAACACGTAATTCCAATGGTGACATTATAATTTATTCACGGGGAATGTAACAAGATAATGAATAGAACTTGCAGAATTTTTAATGAGACATCCCCTAATTTACCAACAATGTGTGGGGAGATATTAGTTTTTTAAAATTATGTTATAAATGTTACAATAATCGGTAAAGACATAAAACTAACGTATATAATGAAAGATATTGAATGATGACGATGATTACCTATTATTCTCATTCTTGTCACTGTTACACGTTGTTTATTAATTAGGTATTAATAAATAACGTTTAAAAGTGACAAAAAGGCAATCATCGTCATCATCGCATTAGGAATAATCCTATGTTCGATATGATCCCCACCTAGCCTTAAACAATTGTTTATCCTTCCGATAAATTCATCTATCACATTTTCTGATATTTGGGCTGCAGGCAAAATTTCAAATGATCTTATTCGAGCAACTAGATCTTCTTTTGAATTAATTGGTGTGGAATATGCTTTTTGTTTTATTGCACCCTAAACAGGTAAAAATCTAGCGGTTGGAGATCTGGGGATCTTGCTGTCCAATTCCAAGGTTCTAAACGTCTCATTGGTCCTCAAACATCTCATTAATTGTTGATCGACTACATTCACAGTGAGATGAATTTGAAATTCGATTTTTTCCCAATATTTAAAAAAATTGTTATACTAACACACCTAAAGTTTTAAAAATTTAGATTTGGGTTTTTTTGGGCGGGAAAAACGAATCCGTACTTAATATTGGTCTAGATGCAAAAGGACGCTGCACGCTTCCGGATTGATTGATAAAAATCACCGGAACTTTTATCCTAGTGTATATGTATAAAACTTTATCTAATAAAAGAATATTATTATTACCCTGTAATATTTACACAAAAAAGGTATACCTATATGTATTAGTTCTATGACGCTAAAGTTTACCGTTTTCTAAATAGGTATTTGAAGTTCTTGATGTTGGACGTAACTCCAGTTTTCAATAATATTTAGATATTCTGTACACTATTTGAAGCTTGGAAAAAAATTCATTTCTAAATTTTCATTTTCACACCCTGTGTCTCCGTTAATATCAACTTTTAAACGAACGTAAGTTGTGACCAATCGCAATATTTTCATGTTAGGAGTCTGCTTTTGCTCTGTGTTCCATTAATTTCGGGATATCAGAATAATAACCTGATAAAACTTCCCTATCAAGTTCATTTAATTTTCTCCCGTAAGTCACTTTTCTTTTTTTTCAATTGTTCAATTGCTTCCAATATATATCGACACATTTCTTGTTTTTTTTTATATTTTGCCTAAATATTTCAGGTGCCATACATTCTTCATAGAACTGGCTTAATTTAGGCAACATTTCCTTTTCCCATAATTTACTGTCTTTGTAAATCTCTTCTATAAATAGGGGAATCTTATCGTTTACATAAACCACAAAAAAACATTTTTCTCTTTGGGCAATATTTAATTGGCCTTGAACCTAGAACATAAAACAATAACGATATCGTAATATAATGTAGTCTCAAAATATAGGACAATTGATACCTGTCATTTTAACTCGTAATTATTTTTTAAATAATAAAAAAAATTCAAATTTTTACTGACGATAAGTCGAACTACTATATTTAACACACTGAAGGTCATTTGTCTCAAAAGCTCTTCGTTTTTTTATTTTTAAGCAAAACAGAAGGCAGTGCTATCTCCGTAAATATTGCGAAAAAACTGACACAAGTAGTAAGTAACTGTAAACAACAATCTGAAAATATTGTTAAAATAATACAGTCATAAATATGATATTTTTAAAATATCGGATAAAATGACCGGATAACTACTAAATGCAAGGTATATAAAACAGTAGCCTTTATAACTGTATTATTTTCACAATTTTTTTCAGATTGTTGTTTACAGTTATTTACTACCAGTGTCAGCTTTTTTAATAGGGACAATTTTACCAATTTTACCTTTCTAAAATATGTTGTATAATTCCGTCAGAATGTGTCTCATCCATCTCTTCACAATCGTACTGTTTTTCTACTATTTTAGAACTTATTGTCGCCGTTGAAGAAGTTCTGAAAGATATGAAAACAGCAACTTTTAAAATTGAATTAAAAACAAAAAAATTTTATAATAGGTATGTACATAGTTAAAATTTTCCGAAGTATATAGATTTGGAAAAGTTAGTCCCATTATCAAGCTTCTAAACTGTAGAACCTTTCGTTTGACAGAAAAAAATAGAGGCATATTTTTAAGCGAGAATAATATTTTTCACATTTAGTTGATTTTAAAACTTATTACGTTGTACAACTAGGACAAGAAATATCCTGATTATCTTCTAGAAGTGGTCCATTTTTATTGCATTCGTTGAGGAAAATCTTTTTCTAAAATCATTTCCAAATATTTTACTAAAAATTCATTACCTACCTATAGGAATTAATTATAAACTTACCTTCCACCATCAGTCCAAATTATTTTCTGCAGTTTAGATCTATTTGTCCTTTTTAGTGTTTTACTTTTAAAACGTCCCATTATAAAAATTAACACAAGCACGACACAAATAACACAAGTAATATAAAACAATCAGCACATTAAAAACAGTCGGGAATTTTGAATATAAAAAATTGCTAGTGCACCTGAAAGCATTCGATATCCGCGCCATCTGTACGGGAAAAGCAGTACTTACGAACCGAAGTACGAACTGGTTTATATTTTATTTTATAAACCTGCCTTCCCAGATAGGTTTATATCTATAATAAATATTCGTTTCACGGACAACTAGCGTTTGACAGAAATAAGCTAGAACTACGCTCATTTCAAATAATAACGGTCTTATTTTCCTGCTCTTAAAGAAATCGATAATAGAAGAAAGTAATCCAGATGATTACAACGATTACCGTGATACTGATGTGTCATTGCATAAAAACCAGGATGAAGAAATATTTGAAAAATCTTTTACAGATTATTTAGACCAATATGATAAATTACCTAGGATATATATACGTAATATGCTGGCAGATGAAAACAATGAATTTGACCATAAATATGGAATTAGACACGATTCAACTTTGGAAAAATTTTATATTGGTGATTCACAATTAACAATAGATGGATCTGATGTAATTGTAAAAAATAAAAAATATAAAGGCACTCAAGGATTGTATGAATTACTATTTAAAAAATATCCTAAACATTTTTCAGAAAGAGATGAACAAATGTATAAAGAAATTGTTCTTAAAACAAATGCTCATAAACGTTATTATCAACCGTTGAAGCAAGTTGATGGTAGTAAACTTCCGAAATATAAACAAATTATTGCACCTATTGCAGTTGGTCATGGAATGTTTATGGAAGTTAATAATAATCCAATAGATTATGTACATTGGGATGATCCAAATGAACTTGTTGACAGATTACGTTTACTAATTGCTTCACAAGAGGCCGGACATACAGACACATCAATGAAATAAATTCCATAATAGAAGAACTACGTGAAGCTAATATTATAGAATAATGACACAGTATATTACAAATGTAAAAAAGCAGGTTGTTGAAGAATTACATAAACCTGCTAGAATTAATTTTAAAAGACGTAGGGTTATTATAAAATCTCTAAACGATTTATTTCAATCGGATTTAGTTGAAATGCAACAATTTTCAAAAGAAAATAAAGGTTATTTATTTATTTATTTATTTATTTGAAAGTAGGTATCCCAACAGAATTTAACAATAAATTCCAATTACAGGGTTACACGTTTTAATGTAATATGTGACTACTGCTCTCGGCAAATCAATAAATTAGAAATACATTTAATGTAAAATCTAACTAATCTTAAGTAATAATATAAAATTAGTAATAACAAAAAACAAAAAATATGGATATATTAACAATGTAGCTATATACCTGTATGCTATAAATTTATATAATAATTAATATTTATACATATCAGCCAACAGAAGTTTATTTAATTGGAAAAGACTAAAATCGCATTATATCTAGCTTGTCTTAAAGATAAATTAAATATATCAATATGGTTAAAGTAAACATTATAAATATTTTGTAATTGATACAACGGAGAATTTTTTGCATAATTTGTAGAACATGAGTGTAGGTAAAATAAGTGAGTGGAACGAGTGACTTGGGACTTAATATTAATTGTTAATTTGTTTGTTATAAAGTTACAATCAATTGCATTATTGAAAATTTTAAAAATAAACAGTAAATACATTATAAATCTACGAGACGTAAGCTTCAATAAATTATACCGTTTAATGCTATCCTCGTAAGAAACATAATGCAGATGTCTGTTAAATTTGTAATTCAACAAATTTACGAATTTAATTTGTATTTTTTCAATGCGTTCTATATATTTAACATAGGATGGGTTCCAAATTATGCAGACATATTCAAGTTGACTACGGACTAAAGAGTTATATAATAGTATAATAGAGTCAGGTTTATTGAAAGACTTAGTTACTCTCATTATGAAACCTAAATTTCGGTAAGCTTTTCTGACTATGGCCTCAACATGCAAATCAAAATTTAACTTTGAGTCAAGTATTACACCTAGGTCTTTGATTTGATCTACCTTTATAAGCTCTAAGTTGTTAATATGATAAGGAATACTGAAATTAGTACTAAGCCTTGAAAATGTAATATGGTGACACTTATTTATATTTAAAAAAAGCTTATTATTAACACAATACTTGTACAGACGTGAAAGATCGCTCTGAAAGTTCACACAATCAGCAACACTAGAAATTTCACTATACATCTTTAAATCATCTGCATATAGACAAAATTTAGAATACAAAAAACAATGTTCAATATCATATATAAATAAGGAAAAAAGTAATGGTCCTAGGTGTGAACCCTGAGGGACACCAGACGTGACATCAACAAACGAGGATGAGCAATTATTAATCTTAACACATTGTGATCTATTGAGTACATATGATGTTATCCATCTCAGTAAATTGCCGTGTATACCGATATTCTGCAATTTAGTGAAGAGGGTATTATGATGAACTTTATCAAATGCTTTCGAGAAATCGGTATACACAGCGTCAACTTGATATCTATTAGACATTGAATCAAGAACATTCTGAACTAATGATATTAAGTTTGTAGCCACAGAACGGCCTTTGAAGAAGCCATGTTGTTGTTCACTAATTAAATGTTTTGTCTTAAAAAACAATTCCTTACAAATTATCGCCTCCAACAGTTTACCAGGAACTGATAATATCGAAATCGGGCGGTAATTGTTTACCATATTTTTATTGCCTGATTTAAAAACTGGGACAATTTGGGCTTGTTTCCAAGTAGAGGGAAACATGCCATTTAATATTGATTTATTAAATATTATAAACAAAGGATACGAAATAGAGTCAACACAAGATTTAAAAAACAGTGGAGGTAAACCGTCCGGTCCAGCACCCTTATTTACATCTAAGGCTGTAATTTGATTTTTTATATCAAGGACTGTGATTGTACTTAAAGTTATAGAAGCAGTAGGTTCGCTGATCTTTACAATTGCTGGACTATCAGAGGGCTCAAAAACAGATGCAAAAAACTCAGAAAATAACTCACAAATTTCATGATCTGTTGAAGCAGACTTATTGTCTAGTTGTACAAACTAGATAGATCTGATAGATAGATCTGATAGATAGATAGATCTGTTATAGATACATATTGGTGGTAATTAATTGTTTTTCAAAATTCGTATGGGCATTTCCATTAAAAACTAAAACAGGACGTGAAGTAAGTGAGACTATGGAAAAAGTTTTTAAAATTCAAACACCCATCCACATCCAAACCGATATGGGTCTTGAGTATTTTAATAAGGACTTTAAGAATGTCACCATTACAATGTGTATAGCGAAAAGAAGGCATCAATCGTTGAAAGGGTTAATAGAACATTAAAAACTATCATGTGGAAAGAATTTAATTTACAAGGACATTATAGGTGGGTGGAATTATTACCAAAAGTGGTGTCGAAATATAATAATACAAAACACACCACAATAAAAATGAAACCTGCACAAGTTTCCAAGAAAGATGAAAAGAAGCTACTTGACACCGCTTATAATCATATTAAAATAGCTATTAAAAATCCTAAATTTAAAGTTGGAGATCATGTACGAATATCAAAAGTTAGAGGTGTTTTTGATAAAAAATATCTGCCGAATTGGACAGCTGAAATATTCACTATAAAAAAAGTCGTATATACTAATCCAACTACATATTTATTACAAGATGATGGTGGTCAAGATATTCAAGGAGGATTCTACCAAGAACAACTACAAAAAGTTAAATTTTCAGACATATATTTAGTTGAAAAAATTTTAAAACGAAATAAAAATAAAGTCTATGTTAAGTGGCTCGGGTTTAATAATACACACAATAGTTGGATTTCTAGTGATAATATATCTTAATCCGTTTTATCTTGTAATAATTTTAGTAATTTTAAATATAAAAAAATTCAATATTAAACTGTTTTATAAATCTCAAAACTCTCCTATAAAACTTCTATTCTCTTATTACCTTTATGTTAAATTCAATCTATTCAAATGGGGCTTATTAAGTGATGTTTTATTAATCGAATTAGTCATATTGAATTTCATCTATGTATATATTAGAAAAAGGCGTGATGTCACCAAATTAAAACCGTATCGGGCTGGGTTAGGCCGATATAAAAAGAATTCTTGCTAAGACCACGAGAGAGAGAGAGAGAGAGAAATTCCATACAAATATGGCCCCTTTTGGCAGCATCCATTGATCAGCTTAAAACCCCCGACGAGTGGGAGCCGCCCTCAATTAGATTAATTAATTAATTAAAAGCGACATCTGGATTTTTCGCGCGGCAAAACATAGGAACTAAACCTTCTGGTCATTGAACACACTCTTCTTCTTTTAAAGCCATTAGGGGGTAGCACACCCCCCTTCTAGAAACAACCCTACTGTACAGCGCCCCCTATAGAATCCACGCGGCAAAACATAGGAACTAAAAGCCTCTGGCCATTGTCAACTACACTTCTTCAGATTTCAATACATTAGGGTTCCACATAAAGACCTTTTGGCAACTTAAATCCACCCCCAAAACAGCGCCATCTGGATTATTCGCGCGGCAAAACATAGGAACTAAACCTTCTGGTCATTGACCACCTACTTCTTCAGATCATTTAAAAACTTCCCTTACGGGACCCCCTCATCTTTGGTCACTTCGGATGGACACATGCCATCGAGTGTCACAGAACGCGCATAGCTATACTACTGATTTGCCTCTGCTAATTCCTCTCTGCCCACCTTTGCATCATTTACGGATTTGGCTATGCCTGCAGCAGATCCAGCTATACTGCCCAACGCAGACAATCCGGCAAAAATAGGTATTAAAGGAAGAATTCCACCAACTTTGGGTATTGGTATTATGCGAGGTGTGCGAATATTACGTTTTCCACCGGCTGCCCTCAAGTGTTGCCGTGCTGCCTGCAATGCAATTTTTGCTGCTTTCTTTGTGTCTTTTACGGCAATTTGTCGACCACCCGCTTTCCGCAGCGTTTTGCGCACCTTATGAACTATTCCGGAGCCAAAAGCTATTTTTCTATTGTTCTTTTTATTATTTTTCTTCTTTTTATGTTTTTTCTCTTTCGAGCATGGGATTTCTTAGATGTGCAACCCATGCCAAAACGCTGCTTTCCCTTCATTATTGTTGTAACTAGCCAAGCAGCCGCCTTTTCTCCAATGCTTGCGTCTTTAGATCTAACTCTGTCCCATGCAGTCTGTTCAAGTTGATAATCTGCCTTGTGCCGAGCTGCTAGATTAGTCGGGTTTTGATCATATGCAATATCGTGATGCTTGCATGCAATATATAATTTGTTTATGCCAGGATCACCTCGTGCTAATCTTTTATGTAGTTTAGTGCCTGGACCACAATATTGAAATGATGGTAGATGTAATTCAAATGGAAGTTTATTTATTAGGGAATTAACTACCCCTCCACCTATCTTTACTAAACGCTTTTTACTTGTGCGTCGCTCGGTGGATAACATTTAAATAGTGATTGTAAAACATATTGCAGCTTATATAGTCTTCAGCTGTGGTACGATGCGTATAGTAAAACAGAAACAAAGTTTTCCCATAGATAATTTAGATGCAAAGGTTGGGTGCGGATTGGATGGGGCTAAGAAGCGACATGGACCACTATTACCATCAACTGTTCGTGGTATCATAATTGGACCTTCAAACTGTGGCAAGACAAATGTAATGCTATCTCTGCTCACCCACCCCCTCGGAATGTGTTTTGTAAATGTATACCTTTATTCAAAATCGCTAAATCAACCAAAGTATGAGTACTTATATAATGTTTTAGCACCGATTGATGGATTGGGATTTTATACATTCAGTAATAATGCACAAATAGTTGAGCCCTCCGAGGCAAAGCCGGATTCTGTTTTTATATTTGATGATGTAATATGTGAGAAGCAGGATGTTATAAGATCATATTTTAGTATGGGCCGGCATCGTAGTGTGGATTGTTTCTATCTCGCTCAGACATATTCTCGCGTACCTAAGCAGCTCATTAGGGATAATAGTAATTTTATTGTTTTGTTTAAACAGGATGATATGAATCTGCATCATATATTTTCTGATCATGTTTCACCCGACATAGCATTTAAGCAAATTGAAGATATGTGTGCAGAGTGCTGGAAAGATAAATATGGATTTTTAGTGATTGATAAAGATCGGGAAGTACATGAGGGAAGATACCGAAAAGGCTTTGACAGTTTTATATATCCCTGATATATTTAAAAACAACTCAATCGATCAACAGACATCGTAGGGGTTATATCAGAAATATACGTGTACATATAGTAATTTATATTGTCGACAATGATGAAAAATAATGTTAATACTGCGGAAATTAACAATGATATAAGCTTAAAACGTCAGCTGGTCCTCGCAACAGACGCTGTACGTAAGAAATTCAACTCCATTAAGAATATGAATGCAGAGAATCGGCTAGCGCTTGAGAAGATATATGAGCCAATAACAAAACCATTAAAAGTAATATCCTCAGCGTCAGAGGTAAAATCACACACCCAACAGATGCAAAAGAAGATGCCTAGCCGAAGGGTATATTCAGAGGATAGTGATGATACCACTACGAGCACCTTAAAGGTGACACCTGATAGACCGCAACCGCCATCTTTCATGGAAACACCGCCAACATCAATATTTACCACACCTGGTTCAGAAACTTCTTTTATTGATAGTCCGAAAGAAATACATCATATGGTTAAAAAGCACATAGAAAATCTAAAGTCTGGTAGTGCTAAATATGATACAACATATGGTGTTCGTGTAGATGCTGCTACAGGTAAACTACACATTGGTAATGCCGAAATACGTTTTTCCAATGGGGATATTGTCCTGTGGCGTGGTAATAAGAAACTTGGAGAATATCCGGGTAGTTCCGAGTTGTACGATAGAATATTTCTGAAATATCCTCCCATACTGGATAATGATGAAGAAATTAATACCACAGACAGTGATGGTCGAATCTATGGGAATATATTAAAAATTACAAGGGCACCATATAAAAATTATAATATGAATAATGGCCTGAACAATAGCAAAGGAAAAAAATTCCGTCTCATTATAAAACCACTAGTATCTACTGCAGTATTAACGAGGTCCGCCAAAAAAGGTTTAGGGGTGTCAAATATACCTACCCAGAAATTATACAACAACAGACCTGTGGATTACGTCTACTGGAACAAGCCCCAGGAATTGGTAGCCCGCCTCCGTCTGCTGTGGAGTTCAAAAATGGCTGGTAACAACAATGTTGATTATGAGATACTAAATCTGATTCAAGAACTGAGGGAAGAGAAAATAGTGTATTAGAAAATAATATGCCGTCAATAATAGCTATAATATACTTTGACACACCTAAATCGAATCATATGTAATCAGAAATGGCTAGTGTAAAGAACACCATTGATAAGTTTGGTCGTAGAAGGACAGGTCCGAACAAGTCCATTATTCTACGCGGACCGCCGGGTGTTGGCTTTCAGCTCACCAGCGCAGGGCATTTCGATATTCAGAATAGACGTTTAACGAATGTTGCAAAACACATAGTGCTGCCATAAAACAAAATAATAGTGAAATTATCAAATTGAGACAATATGTCGATAAAAAAATCTCATCTCTAGGCTTCAAACGTACTAAGGGTGGTGATATCGATATTCAGAATAAGCATTTAAAGAATATTGCAGAACCCGCGGGTGGTGCAGATTCTATAACTCGTGATTTCCTTTATAATTATATAAAAAAATATAATGATGGTGTTAATGGAGTTTTTATTGAGAAAACGAATGAGTTGGTTAAACTTAGTAAGGCTATAAAAAATATTAGACAATTCCTTACTGAGCTGAAAGATTATGTTGATGAAAAATGTTTATTAATTACGGCTAAATCATAATTATAATGCTTTAAATGTTGCAACATTAGCAAAGTGGGTCACACTAATGTAGAAGCACACACACATGGAGCACAGATGTAATACTTTTGAATGACAATAATAGCACCAGATAAATTTCAAAATAAGTAAAGATATGATGGCTAGTAATGTGAAATTACAGGTTGTTAATGAGTTGCATCGATCAGCACGTAGAAATTTTCGTAGAAGAAGAACCGTGATTAAAGGTTATGGTGATTTATGGCAGATTGATTTGGCTGAAATGCAACCCTATGCTGATGATAATAGAGGTCATCGTTATATTCTAGTGGCCATTGACTGTTACTCCAAGTTTGTGTGGACGAGGCCTGTAAAAAGCAAAACCGGTAAAGAAGTGATGCAAGCTATGAAGAGCATTTTCCAAGAATCTAATTACTTCCCCGTTAATTTACAAAGTGACAATGGTACGGAGTTCTACAATAGATATTTCTCCGCATTAGTTAGGCAACACAACATCAATCATTATTCAACATATAGTGTAAAGAAAGCTGCAATAGTGGAGCGTGTAATACGCACCTTAAAAAATTTATAATATAAAGAATTTTCAGTTCGAGGTAAATACAAATGGCTGGATATTTTACCTAACATTACAAAAGTTTACAACAACCGAGTACATCGAACAATTGGTATGATGCCTGCTGATGTTACGCCAACATCACGTTTAAATATGTATAATCATATAAAAATTGCATTAAAGCCCAAATTTCGAATTGGAGATATAGTTCGAATGAATAAATATAAGGGAGTATTTGACAAAGGATTTACACCCAACTTCTCAACAGAACTTTTTAAAGTAGTGAAAATAAACATAACAAATCCCACAACTTACCTGCTTGAAGATATATTTTCTCGACCAATTAAGGGGTGTTTTTATGAGCTGGAATTACAAAAAACTAAATACTCTGACGTACATCTTGTGGAGAAGATCCTAAAGAAAAGGAACAACAGAGTATTTATCATTTCTTGCATTAACTTGATTAGGCTTTAATCCAAGAGTTCGGTGCTTGGTATTGTTATACTTACTTACAATATCTTGTAGTATATCTACCCACTTATAAGTGCCATGAAGACTAAATTTTTTCCACATTAAATTCTTCAGTGTTCGATTTACTCGTTCTACCACACTAGCTTTTAAGTTGGAAAATGTGCTATAGTGATTAATTTTAAACTTCTTCATCAACTCAGAAAAAGATTTATTGTAGAATTCCTTACCCAAGTCACTTTGACAGTTGAGTGGTATAGATTTCATTTGCAATAAAATTTTCTTCATGGCATCTGTTACATCGCTGGCAGTTTTTCTTTTAATAGGTTCTACCCACAAGTATTTACTAAATACGTTTATTACAACAAGAATATATCGATATCCCTTGTTAATTTTTGCATATGGAATCATTTCAACTAAATCAGCCTGAATTAAATCGTTCAATCCCTTCACAACAACATGTCTTCTATTAAAAATTTTTCTGGCAGGTTTATGAAGTTCGTTAATTACTTCCTCTTTAATATCAGTAATTTTTTGCTATAGGACACTGTAAAACTATTTCTGCATACAATGACGGCGGCTGCCCTCGCTCATATATAAAAAGGATGATATCACCTTTATTTATGGTTCGCCCAATAAGGTCTTTAGCTTTAATACTAACACCGCTTTTATAAAACAGTTCACAGTTAGGGGGCACAATTTCTATGTTTTCAATAATAATAATAATAATAATAATAATATAATAATATCTCTACCCCTCATTCTAATCACAAGGATTAGCCCGAAAGTCTGAGACTTGTGTGGGAGAGGGGGCGGCATATTATTATTTCGCGGACCGCATTTGCGCCTCAGGAACGACTTACGTTGGTAGGACCTAACCACCATTCAGTGCTGGAATGAGGGAAACCTGGAAAACCTCATTAGTTAGGGGGACAAGTCAAACATCAACTGATTTTAATCTCTCACACCAAGTTGACATTCTTCCCATCCTAGGTCATCGCCAGGATAGTTGCCAAGCCATCCCTGCGAATAAGCCTTGATCTACGGGCAAACAATTTAATTAAAAATTGTTGGCGGAGTGGGAATTAGAACCCACGACCTCTGGGTTGAGCGATCGAGACGCTAAGCCCTGAGCCACCGGCCCGGCAAATATATATATATATATATATATATATATATATATATATAGCAATAGTTCCAGATACTGGGAAGATATACTCTTCCTTCTGATTTTCCAAACTATAATGACCCGGGAGTACAAGTGGTGCCTTTCCAACAACTTTTATTATGCATTTACTGTGATGTAAGGAAGGTTTACAAATGTAAAACGCAGCTGATTGCGGGAAAGATGTTAAAATTGGTGCCTGCGAACTAGTCAATGAAGATACGGATGAATAAGGAACAGATCGGCCCCTTAACATATGTCTGCCAAATTTATCTATGGGCATATTTAACAACAGCTTACACGTAAATGATGTTTGTCTTATATATCACCTTATTTTATAATTTTATCTTATCTGAGTTCTTCAATAATCGAAACGATTTCATTTTGGTGAGCGTTATTTCCCGCACTTTGCGATGCCAGTAATAAACGTAACCTATCTATTAATTCATTTGGATCATTGTAATACACATAATCGACTTTTTTATCAGATAAATTCAACAAACCACCGGTAGTCGTTGATCTCTTCGTGTGTTCTGATTGTGTTCTTCGTAGGGGTCTAGTTGGTGGGGGAGGTTTCGCAAATGTTCTTGGAAGGGTACTTATAGTAGGTTTAATTATTCCCTTCTTTATCAAATATGGTTTAATTATTGTTCTATATTTTTCATTCTGTGAACCTTGGTTTTGTCCTTTAGGATCGAAGTGTCTACGGTAAGCATGAGATCTGTTTAATATATCCATATAATTATCTAAATCTCCTTGCTTATATCCTACTGGTTGTTTTTTAAATAGTAATTCATACAGGCCAGGTGTTCCAGAGTATGCTTTTCCATCTACTTTAATATCTTTATCAAAGATATTAAAGAAAAGGAGGAAAATCAGAAGGAAGAGTATATCTTCCCAGTATCTGGAACTATTGAAAACATTGAAATTGTGCCCCCTAACTGTGAACTGTTTTATAAAAGCGGTGTTAGTATTAAAGCTAAAGACCTTATTGGGCGAACCATAAATAAAGGTGATATCATCCTTTTTATATATGAGCGAGGGCAGCCACCGTCATTGTATGCAGAAATAGTTTTACAGTGTCCTATAGCAAAAAATGACTGATATTAAAGAGGAAGTAATTAACGAACTTCATAAACCTGCCAGAAAAAATTTTAATAGAAGACATGTTGTTGTGAAGGGATTGAACGATTTAATTCAGGCTGATTTAGTTGAAATGATTCCATATGCAAAAATTAACAAGGGATATCGATATATTCTTGTTGTAATAAACGTATTTAGTAAATACTTGTGGGCAGAACCTATTAAAAGAAAAACTGCCAGCGATGTAACTGATGCCATGAAGAAAATTTTATTGCAAATGAAATCTATACCACTCAACTGTCAAAGTGATTTGGGTAAGGAATTCTACAATAAATCTTTTTCTGAGTTGATGAAGAAGTTTAAAATTAATCACTATAGCACATTTTCCAACTTAAAAGCTAGTGTGGTAGAACGAGTAAATCGAACACTGAAGAATTTAATGTGGAAAAAATTTAGTCTTCAAGGCACTTATAAGTGGGTAGATATACTACAAGATATTGTAAGTAAGTATAACAATACCAAGCACCGAACTCTTGGATTAAAGCCTAATCAAGTTAATGCAAGAAATGCTAAAAAGTTGTTGAATACAGCATATAGCTACATAAAGACTGTTGATTTAAGTCGTGCAAAATTTAAAGTATGAGATTATGTACGGATCAGTAAATACAGGGAAGCATTTCGGAAGGGATACAGACCCAACTGGACTACTGAATTATTTAAAATTGTAAATGTACGAATGACTAATCCTGTCACATATTTACTGGAAGATACTCGTGGTATACCAATTAGTGGAGGGTTTTATAAAGAAGAGCTTCAGAAAACGAAGCATCCAGATGTGTACCTCGTGGAAAGAGTGTTACGTAGACGTGGTAAAAAACAATATGTAAAATGGTTGGGTCTAGATGCTTCACACAACAGCTGGATTAATTCAGAGAACGCTCTGTAATCTGCTTACAATATACATGAATTGTTGGAAGCCTTTTGAAAACTAGAATTTCAACTCTGTCATTATCCATTTCGGTATAAGTATTCAACCATATTCTGTTAGTTTATCAGTCTCTAGTGATCTCTTTTAGTGTGCAAGTAGTGAAATATGACGTTCATCAGTCCCAGTCCAAGTCCAACTTTTTCCGAAGAAGGCTCCATTATATGGCAAGAACTTGACAGAGTAGCTGAACAATATCGAAAAAAGGTACAAAATGAGGATAAATACATTAATGAAAGCTCTTTTCCCATAAATACCTCCATATACAAGATAGTAACTGGATTTAGTGCAGCCAGAAATTACATGCCGGCTGTTAGGATGTTAATGAATACGAGCGACAACAGCACAAATCATATTTCCTTTAATGCTGAAGAATGGAAGGATTTCATGACTTACTTGGATCATTTTATTAATGATTACTTTAATTATCATGGTGCCTCTGCAGACATTCAACATGCTATAGAGTTTTCACATTATAACATTAGCACGGCTCCTTATATGGATATTAAAATGTTGAAGGTGACCAATGGTTTTTGTACATTTTACCTGTCTGAAGCTACTGTTTCATGTATTTTAAAACTTGATAATAGTCTGATTCAACCAAATATGGAATTGTTGAATCGTATAGATTTTGCAAACTTTTACAATAACTTTTTGAATATAGCAAGTAATGTACTAAGTGACACAAATTACGATATGGATTCGAATCAGAATGATAATGTAATATTAAACTTGTGTGATAGTCCACCTTTTTGTATTCGAAAGTACTGTATTCGTGAATGTCTTTATTATAAAAGAAATGAAGTATTTAATGATTTAGAAAGAAAAATGTATTTAAGTAAGTAAGTTGTTGAACTAAATAAATAAACTAGTATATACCTACTTATAGAGTTGTATTATTTATTACTAACAAATAAAACAAGTTAATAAAAATGCACAAATGTTTATTGTATAAATAAATCATAAATTTATAATACATTAAAATACATATAATCTTATAATAATAATAAAATAATATTAATATTAATAATAATAATAATAATAATAATAATAATTATGTAGACATAATAGAATAATGACCCCAGCATAAAGTATCTGTTACACCCCGCATCAAATATCTTTTATCATCAAAAGGGCTTAAAGCAATTTTCGTTTGCTCAACGCTATAAACATTATGCAGATATGATTGAATACTTCTTTGGTTTCGATATAATTCAACATCGTTATCTAAACATTTCTTATAATCCTCGAAAGTTATACAATTTTTAACTACATTGCTTTTAACACCTTTAGATTTTTTAATCTCATCTTTTCCTTCAACTCTCAAAGCATACTTTTTCGATCGAAGACCTATAAAATGGGTCATTATACAACCACTGCACTCATCTTTCATCAAACCGGGTATTTTTTTATTTAATAATGGTATCCTATATCTGTTATTAAGGGGATAATCACTAGTATCGAATTTCTCTAAATTCTGCCTAATTACAATATCATATGCATCATCACAGTGTACTTCATATATCAAACTATCTGTATCGGTATATAGAAGCTTACATTGGTTTGGAAATTTTGTTAACATGAAATTATAGTGAAAATCGTACACGCATGTTTTTGAAATATCTAAAATACACATACCGATATAAAGAGGTTTGTTAAAAGTAATCTCAGTCTTACTGAGTTCAATCGCGACTAAATTTTAATCGAATATTGCTCGACTATGGAAATTTGGGCTGGCAATATAATTTTTAACGCCATAGCGACCATCCCAATGATTTATTAACTTTACAATCCGATGCTTACGTATGTTCTCCATAGTTTTGCCAAACACGTCATTAATTAATAATTTAAAGAGATTCTTTTCGAAATCATTTGTAGCTGCCTGACGTAATTTAATATTTAGATCAATATAGGCTTTTAACCAAGGAGCTTGATTGAAACGCAAAATTCTATGTATTTTTGTAAGTTTAACACCTAGATTTAAAGCTTGTTTTAAATTTCGATAATGTATTACATATCGAGTTTTATTGTAGAGGGTAGTCAATAATTTCGGTAATTTCGAATTTGGTGGTATTCTATGTTCTGGACACAAAGGCATATCTTTATGTAAATTATGTAAATATTCAGGGTACTCAAGGTCAACTTCTAATAAATATCCTACATTCGAAGTGTCCGAGACAGTTGTGATGTCAATGTTTGGATCAAACCATTCGAACCCACCGTAAGGTAAATACTGGCTCATTGCCCACCCATATAAATTATTAACATCGAAATATAATAAATAATTCGCTTGTTCATTAGGGTCATAGTCGGACATAAATTTATAATTATCTTTTGCATATCGATTACAACATTGACTTACACCACCTCGTATACCCCGTTCAATAAACATGAGGATATCAATATCTTGCAAGAGATCCAATTCCACTTTAGTATATTTAAGCATACAATCCCAGGTATAACCAGGCAAGGTGAAGTAATGAACAGGATCGAGCTGATAAATCGATATACATTTGTTTCGAAAATTTTCGAAAATATCCGTCAACAAAATAATATCAGTTTTCAAATATAAATCAGAATATTCCCCTAAATTTTTAATTTTAAATGAATCCCAGACCTTTTGAGCATGCTGATAATCATCGTCAGTTATATTACTATCATTTAGTTTGTTGTAAAATTTATCTTTATGAGGTAATTTAGTTTCAGTCAGTTTTTCTAAAGAGTCTACATAGTCATATGGAAATACACCTTTTCTAGTAAGTAAATTAATTTTTTGATCATCGAGGTTCTTAAATTCCTTATGCAAATTTATCATTTGACTTTTATTTAGATATGATGATAACTTATCTAATGAAGAGGCCATAAATCTGAAAGAATCTATGAAACGAAACTTTACTTGAGAATTTAACATAGTTTTAGTAAAAGATATATATTTCTCTTTATTTATGGGGAGTAAAGATATATTGCCAGATTTTCGCTAAGTCTTTAATCAAAAAAAGTGCATCATAATTACTTAAATTGTGACATACAACAGGCACTACAAAAGATTTTTTAAAATTTATATTACAGTCATTGTGAGCTGGACCTCTGTAGTTACCAGTGAAATGACAATGATTACGAACCTTTTTATCGTCTGACTTGAATGGTCTTTCACAAATATGACAGTGAGTGGATATTAAAAATTCAGCTTGTTGCAGTGCCGAAAAATTCATGGGGACAACACTTTTTAATTTTGATTCAATGAAAATCGAAATACTTTCTAATTGTTGCTTAAACCACTCTATACAATCTAACCCTCGATAACTGTTGTAATAAGACAGATTATCATCATATTTGCATTTAAAATAAAATCCAGCACTAAAGGCTTTATGTTTTTGATACTTTACAGTTTTAGATTTTCTATTTTCAGAAAATGGTTCTAGCAGTGATTCAAAGTCACAGTACAGAACAAAAGGCATGGGCTCTTTGTATTTGAAATTTTTAAAACTTAATATTTTTTCTTTGGGAAATGATACTTTACATTTATTTATGTTTTGACAATCAATGGAATGTAAATTTAATTTTTCTTCGTTGCTAAAATAATTTAAACATCTGTCGCAGATGTATTTTTTATGCGCCTTTAATGATAATTGACAAGAAACAAGCCTACTCAAATTTTTTATCCAGTAGAAGTGATATTTTATTTCTTTATTTGTATGACTATCTGCAAGATCCTGTTCATCAGAATATTCGCTTTGTATCATTAATAAGTTAACATGTTGTTTCAATTTACTACTGGTTAATCGCGCAGGCACTACATTAAATCTTTTTCCAATTAATTGAAGCATGTACACATTTACTGATATATCATTTTGCTTTTCAAATTTTTCAATTTGCGGTATTGTCATTGGAAATTCAATTCCAGTCATATTTAATACACTTGAATAATGTGGATAAGATTTAGTTCTATTAACCTGAGTATTAACTGGGTGTAATGCAGAGACTATTGACCAAGCAAAACAGGCATTATCCTCATAATTTTGAATATTTACACAAGCTTTTTTTCGTTCAATGTATTCAGGTAATCGAATAAAACACGTGCCTCCATTTCCCATTTCAAATTTATTTATATTTACTTCCAAACTAACAATTTTATGTAGTGCGAATCCGCTGTCGCGTTCTTGAAATTCGTCAAATTTATTTAAAATTTTATCAATTACATTTTCTCTAAACCAGAGGCTTAAATCTGTACCTAAATCAATCACATAATTTTTTGTGTTTAAATACTTAAATTCTATTACTTCAGAATTAACGTTACTTTTAATAAATTGACCACAGAAAACCGTATTAACTTTTATTGTTGGGTGTTTTTTTAAAATTTTGTTTATTCGCGTTTTAAATAAAAAATATGAATCATTCAAAAACTGCAGTATATCTTTGTGCTTCAAGTTTATAATTAAGCCTGAGACCAACCTACTTTTAAATGCTGAGTTAATATACTCAAAACGCAATCTAGAACTTCTATTCTCCCTTCCTCCAACCCC
The DNA here is from genome assembly GCA_963924545.1 of Pogonocherus hispidulus. Taxonomy (NCBI): domain Eukaryota; kingdom Metazoa; phylum Arthropoda; class Insecta; order Coleoptera; family Cerambycidae; genus Pogonocherus; species Pogonocherus hispidulus. Next base: position 37,640,538 of record OZ004695.1, read on the forward strand.
TCTTCCTACATGTATATTTTTTAAAAAAAATTTAATAGCCTTTAAATGACCAATATTTGTATTTATTTTTCTTGTAAACCCTATAGAATCAGAGTTTTTTATAGCTCGGTTGAGCAAACGTAAATGTTTGCTAATTGATTTAAGCCACTTTTCTCTACTAGCAAGGTTTTGAGAAGTAATTAAAATGTTTTTAGCTTTATTAAAATTGGTAATAACTTGATCGCTTAGCTCACATATATTCATTATTAAACTTTGTTGAAAAACTTGAGATTTTATATATATACTTAATATAAATAAATGTACAGACTGTACTGAATGTAGAATTATGAGTATGTACTACATATATATTGTTCATTTATCATAAGGTTGAATCTCGAAGTTAATGGCGGCATTCGGTTTATTACACTCTATCATACCCTTAAATATTAAAACATACTTTTCAGCTTGAAATTGTTCTAAATTCTTCTGAATAACAGGGAGCGCTCTTTTTGGTAAGAAAACAAGATTTTCCTGAAGTTCAGCCAACACTGCTTTACCAAACTTTGTTTCGATTATTTTTATGCCTAGAATGGGCACTGGTACATCCTTAGGCAGTAGTCTTGTAATTTTATGGTATCTTTCCTACGGAGACAAGTAATACCATTAATTTCATTTAAGTTCATTCTATAACAAAGAAAAAACAGAATAATTAGTTCTGAGTAACCATGTATATGAAAATTTCGAAAATACCTTTGAATCATACAATTCACCAGACAATTTTCATTAAATTTCTACTTGCATATTATCTGGTGCATAAAAAGTGACTTGGTAGTGTATGTCTAGTACTGCTAGTTGATGTTAATGTAAGAAATTAACATTTCAATACCTCATTCAAGCACTGAATGGTGGTGAGGCCTTAACAAAATAAGTCGTTCCTGAGAGGTAAATGCAGTCTGCTTAATAATATGTCACCCCCTCTTCCACACAAGTCTCATTTATGTTGAATGAGAGGCAAAGATATTATTATTATTATTATTCTCTAAAATCTATTATAAATATAAAATTTCGTTACAGATGTAGTCGCTCCATTCAATTATAAAAAATTAACTTTAAGACTCTGTATCACGAAAACGAAGAAATAGTTTATAAGGAAAGAAATTATAATTGTACAATACATCTTTTTCTGAAAACTGTACTTACAAGAATAAATTTCGCAATAACAAAATTTCGTTACAGATGTAGTCGCTCCATTCAATTATAAAAAATTAACTTTAAGACTCTGTATCACGAAAACGAAGAAATAGTTTATAAGGAAAGAAATTATAATTGTATGATACATCTTTTTCTGAAAACTGTACTTACAAGAATAAATTACGCTAAATTTGAATGCAATAATTTGATTGCTTTTAGTCATGTTGGATGATGGAACAGTTTTAATAAAAACAAATAACAAATGATAGTTTATAGTAAAAAACAATGTAAACTTACCTTAAACAGCTTGATGGAGTACTATACTGGTATTCTTAACTGCAGTTATAACTTAATTTATCTATATCGAATTTGTTTATTTTATAGGTAAATCCCCATACCGTGACATAAAAACAATCACTTTCCCACCTATGAAAAACGTCCTTGTGACCGAAAAATGTGAACCATATTAAGACGACATATCAGTTTGGTTCCTTTCACTGCACAAAAATTATATAAGCGAAGTATATTGTAATTTAAATCAAAAAATGTTTTGCCCTAAGTGTCTTAGTGTTGCGACTAATCGTTATACACCCCCAATTTGCCCAAGTGCATATTTTTTCGAAAAGTAAGTAGGTACTTTCTATATATGTATTTTTCTGTCTTTTATGAATCGGTATGTTAATATATAATAATCCATTTCTGTTTGATTTAACGTAAAAGCAATATTAATAAAATATATCTTTCAAAAGTAGGATTGTTTAAAATCAGTTATGGAGTATTATTATTATTATTATTATTATTATTATTATTATTATTATTATTATTATAAATATTTTGTGTACCTGAAGATTCTTTATAAAAGAAGCAGTAATTTATTTATTTTCTCTAACTATAAGTTATTTTTCAATTACTTTTCGTTAAAAATAAGGGATTTGGCTGTATTTTAATAGGAACACTTAACTATTATTAAACTACCTTTATTATTATTGTAGTGATATACAGTACGAATGCACCTGTCAAGATTCTGTACAAGAAGACGACCAAGTAGAAAATAACAGTTATTATTGCTTTGACATTGACATGGGAGAAAAACTCCCGTGCTGCAATGAAGAAATATGTTTTTGCGACTATGAACAAATGGAAGTCGACGCGGAGGAAACAACAAGGTAATTTTTTTTTAAAATGCTCGAATATTGCTTTCAGTAAGTTCCAAGTAAAGATTTTCTCGATTCTAACTTTTATTTAATCCTTTTCTCTGTATACAATACAATCTACATATAAACCGATTATTATTATTATTTTTTGTTCTTACAGCATCCCAGAATGTCTGCAGTTACCTCAAGAAGATTTGCGGAGCCTACCGGAACAGATCGAAGCGACTATTCCGAGAACAGAAGAAGTTGGCTTGCAAATTGGAGAGGAATTACCAGCAAGGTAAACATTTTTTTTTCTTTAAATCTGCACTGAAGAAAAATCAAAGACAGGCTTGAACATTGCTTTTAGTAAAACCCCAAGTAAAGTTTCGTTTCATAGATTCTTTCATTCTTTCCTGTGTACAAAATAGTCTACATATAAACTGATTATTATTTTTATTCTTACAGTGTCCAGGACAATACTCTAGAACAAGAAGAAGAAGAAGATCTGTATGGGAGATATTTAAGAGAAGACGAATATGAATCTTTATTGCCTGAAGAATAAAGTTAATAAAAAATGTAAAATAATTATGTTATTTATTTCAATATAAATATTTCATGACTGGAAAATCTAGGACAGTAATTTTTGAAATCTCATAAAGTTGGGCAAGGTCGCTAAAAATGTAAATTACTATAAATTATTTTTATATCCATACAGCACGGCCAGTTCTTAACCTAGATTAAACTTGGTACATTAATAATACATCTTGGTAATTGACACTATAATTTGTACGTAAAAGGAAAAGTATAATTATATAGCTCGCCGAAACTGCTTCAGTAACAAAATTATGTAGCTTAATTATATTCCGAGGTCCGCTGCCCGGGCGCTCGCGGTTAATACATTAGCATATTATCTGGTCGTCTTCTGCCTTGTCTTGTTAATTGAAACACCAATTTATATGTAAAGGTATAATTATTTAGCCCATATATTAAAAAACTGTTCAATAACAAAATTTAAGTATCGTAATTATACATTCAGAGTTTGAGCCGGCTCCCAGCCTCCGGCGGTCGCGGTTAATACATTAGCATATTACCTGGTCTTCTTTATGCCTTCAAAGCTTAAGGAGGTCATACACTATAAAATCCTTAAGGTAGTCTTACACGAGTAGAGGACTATTTAAATAAAAAATAATGAATTCTATAATTATTAAAGTCTATGATTAAATAATAAGATTATCATTACAATACGTTATATAAAATAGATCCTTGATGTTTATAAATTAATTATTTAAAAAAAATAACTTTTTTAAGTCATACGCCATGACAGCAAAAAAGACCCAAGCGACGTCATTTCCTCTCAAAGCCTCTGGTGACAGGAGTGCCACACACAAATACATACAGTGCTACCAACCTTCATACAAAAATTAACAAAACCGACAACGATATCAGACTACATCTTGGATTACGCACTTCCGTTCTAGAACCGGCCCGGATTATCTACTATTGATACATTTCTAAAGATCTACAAAGCGTATATCCGGCCACATCTGGAATTTGCAGTATCTGTTTGGTCCCCTTTATTAAAGCAAGATATAGACTCGAAGGAATTCAGAGACAAGCCACTAAGTTACCCAGTGGTTTTCATAACTTTCCTTATGAAACCCGCCTAGCCCGCCTTAAGTTACCATCATTAGATAAACGCAGAACGCGTGGTGACCACCAATTGCGTCTGTCCAGATGATATATTTCAGCTAAATATGGATCCCCGTCTTCGTTGACATCAACTAAAATTGAAGAGCAATTTCACACCAGATGCAGGTAACATTTTCTGCCCAACAGAGTGTTCGACGTGTGTAACTCTTTACCCAATAGTGTAGTGACCGCGCCTTCTTTAAATTCATTTAAAAGTAGACTAGATCGTTTCATGAATTTACCTGATTAGTTTGGTTATTACTTGTAGTATTCGTAGTATTTATTGGATGTCTTTTTGTTCTGTTACATAAGTATGTGTATATCGTATATGCTCTCCTGTTATGAGTACTACGACATTTATAGGGTGTATTAATAATAATAATAATAATAATAATAATAATAATAATAATTTTATTCTCCATTAGAACCAACAAGTAGTACAAAAAAAGTACAGAAATGGTATGGGATTCGTCCAAAAAGCTTAACTACAAACAACAATAAGAAATACATAAGAAAATACCTAACTACAACAATAGTAAACTAGAGTACACAAGAAACACATATACAAGTTCAATAATTAAAATACAAGTTCAATGACTAAAATACTCCTGAATACTGTAAAAACTCCGTTCAATAAAAAATTTTACGACACTTCTTTTAAAATTCCTTATATCAACTATACTCTTTAGACAAAGTGGCAGTTTGTTATAAATCTTAATACCCATAAAGTACGGACTACTTTCATAGGTTGTCAGACTATGTGTTGGCACCGACAGGTCAGCACCCCCGCGTGTATAGTAACTATGAAAAAAATTATTAGCTCTAAAGTCATTAATATTCTGTCTTACATAAAGCAATATTTCCAGTATATATATACCTGTCAAAGTTAAAACATTCAATTGTCGAAATATATTCCTACATGAAAACAGTCGACTTACCCCCATCATAGATCTGACAACCCTTTTTTGCATTCGGAACACTCGTAGGCTGTGACTCGATGTGCCCCAGAAGATAATCCCATATGATACTCTAGATACAAACTGAGAATAATAATACGATCGTACAGTGGTTTAATTTGTCAATTCCCTTAACCTGTAAATTGCATAGCTAATTGTAGAGAAATTTTTACACAAATTATTGATATGAGATTCCCAACTTAAAGAATTCTGCAGGCATACTCCCAAAAATTTTGTGCCAACAGTCTGCGTAATTGACTTGCCATTAACTTTTAATAAATAGCTTTCGTGCATTTGACTGATTCTTGGAGTAAAATTAAGAAAAACGGTCTTATCAACATTTAGTTTTAATTTATTTTGATAGAACCACTGCGAGAATTTATTTAACATATCTTGAGCTACATTTACGGTTTCAGGAAGCGAGGAGTTTGTGCATATATAACTATTATCATCAGCATACATTACAAGTGAATCATTATTAACTGCATTTGGCAAGCCATTAATAAATAAAATGAACAATAAAGGGCCCAGCACCGAGCCCTGCGGAACACCGCAACTTATACTAAGGGTACTTGACCTTTCACCCCCAATCTCCACGAACTGACTCCTTCCATAAATATAAGAATTTATCCAATCATAAACATTGCCTCTTATTTCAAATTTGTACAATTTACTCAATAGTAAAGTATGATCAACCACATCAAAAGCCTTACTTAAGTCCATGAAAATACCAAGAGTTTTATTACCATTATTGAGATTGTTATATACCTTTTGCAAAAATTCTAAAACAGCTGATTTGGTAGACATGTTTTTTCTAAAGCCATGTTGTGCCGATGATAATATGTCGTGTCGAAATGCAAAAGATACTATTTTGTCATACATGACCCTCTCTAGAACCTTTGATACGGTCGACAACAATGATATTGGTCTGTAATTTTCTATAAAAGATGGTTCATCCTTTTTATAAAGTGGAATTACTCGTGCTATCTTCAAAATTTTGGGAAATATGCCCGCTTGAAAAGATCTATTTACCAAATAAGTTAAAGGCTTTACGACATAATTGACTACATGACTTAGGATATTTGAACTTATAAGATCAAGTCCACTTGAGTTTGATTTTTTTAAGCTACATATATAATTAAAAACAGCAGATTCAGACACAGGTTCAAGAAACATTGTATAACACACTTCACTCAATCTAAATTGATATTTTTCATCAGTGTCAGTGTCAGAGAGAAACGTATTACTTATTATTTTCGACACATTAATGAAATGCTTATTAAAGTGATCAGCCATTTCAGCACAATCAACAATGAGATCTTCATCAACAAGAATTTCCTTTACTTTATTATTAGTCTCTTTTTTCCTATTTATGGTATTATTTATTAACTGCCAAGTGACTTTAGACTTATTTTGCACCTGCATATATTTCCTATCATTAAACATTTTTTTAGCAGCCAATAAGACTTTTTTGTAAATTTTTTTATATGCTTTGTATTTTTGCAGGTAAAGTGGATTTTTTGTTTCCATGGCAATGTTGTACAGTAATTTTAATTTGTTGGATGATATACGAATGCCTCTTGTAACCCATGTATCAACTCTCCGACTCTGGCTTATTTTTATTTCCCGGAAAGCTAATTTAATATAGTACTTCAGAGTATCAATAAAACATTCAAAACCTTGATCAACTGTAAGTGAAGTATAAATATCAGACCAGCTTTCTCTGCTAATGTAAAATAATAATGTGTTATAATTACTAACATTAAAAATTCTTGTATACAAACATCCACTGCCGACCGCATTATCTAACTCTAGACATAATTGCAAATAGACCACTGAGTGATCAGATAAACAATTATGATCAACATAGCAATTTTTAACAAACGATTCCTCTATATTACTACATATATTTCTTTCACTATACATATTGAACGCATGGTGGCTAGTGCATATAAGAGCTTGGGCTTTGTTGTACGTAACATGAGAGATTTTCGAAATCCCGGCACACTTTGTACGCTCTTTACCACTTTTGTTCGTTCTAAGGTGGAATATGCTTCCTTGGTTTGGAGTCCCATTTATAATAATCATGTATTATATATTGAGAAAGTACAACGTAGGTTTTCCGGTCCAATCCGCTGCATTTGTGCTAGATGGTTACTATCCAATAAGAGGATTTCCTCAGCAAAGTTTCTATGACCGCTTTAACATTAATAGCTTACAAAAAAGACGTCAGTTGAACTCTGTCATTTTTCTCTATAAAATTCTTAATATTAAAATAAATTGTCAGAATATATTGGAAATGATCGATTTTCACGTACCTCTACGGAATACTCGAAATCAGCACCTTCTCTCAATTAAAAATTACCGCACAAATATATACAAAAGCTCACCCATCTATCAAATGATTACTAACTATCATGAAATTGAATCACGGGTTGATATACTTTTTTCCAGTATCAACCAGATTAAAATGTGTTACTCTACATCACTTTAAGCTTTTTTTGTGTGTGTACATTTGTTAGTGTATATAGAATTAAGGATGTTGTGACCGTGCTTTTATAAATGTATTATAATGTATGTATAGTATATTATTTTTCTTTGTTAGTTGTTACGAATATTTCTGTATTTTATGTTTTTCTGTTTTATGTGTGATTTGATTTTTGTTTTTCTTACACTTGCATGTGTACTGTTATTTTTCTGTTGTAGCCTTATCCTGTTACTGGGCATATTGCCCGTTGGGTATTGTAGTAAATAAAATAAAATAAAATAAAAAATAAAATATTATCTATACAGGTGGATGAATTTAACGTGACTCTAGTTGGCTCATTTATCAAAAGACGAATATTGAAGCTATTCAAAATATTGACTAATTCACTTTTTGCATGGGAATCTGATAATAAATCTATATTTAGATCACCACATAGAATTATTTTCGCCCGACTATTGTTACATACAAAGTTTAACACAGAACACAATTGAGTAAAAAACAAATTAACATTATTTGATCGTGGCGATCTATAAACATTTAGTATTTTAATTTTTAATGCGTGGTCTAAGCTAAGCTCAATACTACAAATTTCAAATATTTTTTCCTTCGAAAACTTGTTTAAATTTATAATTTCTTTGATATTGCACTGTAATGATTTCTTATGAAAAATTGCAACTCCTCCTTTTTTAAATTCATTCCTACAGAAACCAGCAATTTTACAATATCCATTTATACAAAAACTCTGGAGTTCATCATCTGTTAAATAATGTTCCATCCAACATGCAATATCCACATTATTTTCGTTAAGTAACACATCGAGATGTTCAATTTTATTTTTTATGCCCTGTACATTTTGGGAAACAATATTTAAAACATGTTTAGATTTAAACATTTTCACATTGTAGCTACTATTAAAGTACTGTAATTGCTAATCACTAACAACATCAACATTATACTTAATTTTACGTTTCTCTATTTCGATTTTTTTCTTATAGCATGGACAAGATATATCAAAAACTGAATGATCAATGCTAAGTTTAAGATTTAATTTATTATTAGCGGCGACACAGTTTCCACACCTGACATAGTTCATTTGGCAATCGTTCTTAACGTGGTCATTTCCACCACATTTCAAACACCGATCAACATCGCATGCGCTACTTTTGTGATCAAAACCTCCGCACTTATAACACCTATACACATTAACATATTCAAAGACTCTACACATGGACCATCCTATACTCAAGTTACTTTGATCTAAAATTCTTCTGAACGACAATGGATCAAATTCGGCAATTGCTAAATATCTAGATCTCATTTTCCTTATAACCCTTATTTCCAAAAATATATTATCACCTTGCAAAAACTGGTTTTGTTTCAGAATACTATTCTTCAGTTCATCTTCAGCCATTTCATCTTCTATATCCAAAATCTTCACACATGGGTTCCTTGGATCTGGAATTTTGATGTTATACTTTTTGTTTAACTTTTTCTCTGCAGCAGCTTTAATCTTCTCAACCTCATCTTTGTGCTTACATTTTATTAAAACACCACCATCCCTAACATTCTTTATTTCTGTTATACCCACTTCTAATGACGCTGGCTGTAACTTCTTCTGTATCTCTTCCTTAGTTTTTTTACAGTCTTGAGCTGTTTTAGGTTTAATTACTAAAACCTCACTTGTTACACTTGCATAGCTGCGACTGACCTCTCCGGGAATATTTCCAAGTTTATTTGTAAGTGAAGTATTCTGAAGATTCTCAAATTGTTGAAACATCATATCCCTTAGATCTTTCAATTCCTTCTGCCTTTGATCAACAACATTTGCGCATATTAAGCATTTGTTACAGAACCACTTTATATTTCTTCCCATGTTAACAATCTAACTTTCACTGGCTGATAAACCAACACATTTAGAATTGTGCCTCAGATTACAAATCCCAGAGCATATTACACCTGTTTCACTGTCTTTAATCTTTAAAGAACATTTCCCACATTCCTCAATCATATTCCAGAATAAAAATCCCTTGACCGCGCCACTGGCAGCAATAAAGGAATCTAGTTGGTATTTGGAAGTCCGTACGTAGCACGCACTTTTTTGTGGGCCTAGCGAAAATGACCCTAATGTTATTAAAAAGAAATGTATGTATTTGGTGATTCAATTAATAACTAGGCAACGTTAATATCTCACTGCAGACTTATCTTGTGCAAGTCTGCATCATCTTAGCTTACCACGAGCACTTAGTAAATAGTTTCAGTTTTATTCACTAAAGAAGTTCATTCATACAACGGAAAAACTTAACCGAAACACAGAACGATACCACACATACCACTTTATTTGTTAAAGTGGTTGTAGGTTTATTGTATTATATTTAGTTTTTTTATTGTAATCTGAGCAAAACAAGCTGTCAAAGCTTCTGCTCATATTTCCTTCATAATAATAATAATAACTCACAATTTTTTACACTGGTTGGATCTCTCCAATTTCAAAGTTTACTGCAGCATTAGGCTTGTTGCGGTCTTTCAATCCCTTGAAGACTAGGACGTATTTCGCCGGGTACAAAGTTTTCTAAATTTTTTTCAATCACCTCCAGTGCTCTTTTAGGGAAAAAGACTAGATTATCTTCAAGTTCCATTAATGCTGAACGTCTAAATTTTCTATTATATTATATGTGTATGTATGTATATGTCGTATTCTGTCTTTTACTATTATCTTGATTTTTCTAGTATCTAGAGTAACACCGTGATCCGGTTGTCTCAATACCTCATCTTCTCATCCTCCAGCCTCGAAGATTCCATCCCCATTTCATTTAGTTTGTTTTTTTATGCTTTCACAAACCTGTTTTTGGTCGTAGTCTTTTATGGAGTATCGAATATTAAGTATTTCAGTTCTACCCGAGGGTATCTCAGAGAAGTCACTTCCAGGGGCAGTGGTTTAATTCCTAATTCCCGAAACCCGACTTCTTGACTTGAGTCGCGGACTCGATGGACCTTCCTCACGTTGATTACATCATACAGGTAGTAATATTCCTGGGCTACCTTTTATAAAGTATTCTGGATGGATATTTTGGATAATACAATTTAACCCTTCAGGAACCAATATCAGTTTGGCCGGAGCTATATCTGGATACCTATTTACTTTCTCTGGGTAATTTCGATTTGGTACAGACCATATCCTGTATCCTAGTGTTAAGAGATAGTATTTATTGTTGTCCCCTACCGCTTGAGCTGATGAAAATTTCACTGAAATTTTCATAATAATTTTCATATTTATTCTCATAAATAGAAACCCATAACGTTTCTATTTTGCAGAACAAACGATTTTTAACTACACGCCTTGTGGATATTGATTCGATTGATCGGTCATAATTAAGTCCTTATGGTTGGTATAACTGTTATGTTGTTGAAATGTTATTTCGACGGTATTTTTTCCCAGACTTCTGAGGTATGTTCATTCATTTGTTCATTAGTTCTGAGTCTGAAAAATATTGAAAAGGTTTTGACTTCCATCAAGTCAAATGCCTGTGGTTCTGACGATATAAATTTAAAAATGCTGTTATTAGTTTTGCCTTCATTGGGTAACCAATTTCCTTTTATTATTAAGTGTCAAGTGGAACCTTCCCTAAATTATGGAAAGAGGCTTTTGTTAAGCCTGTCCCTAAAAATAGCAATCCATCTAGTATTTCAGACTTTCGCCCAATTAGCATTCTTCAGACTATATCAAAAATACTTGGAAAGGTTGTATATGAGCAGGTGTCAGAATATCAAGAAAAAAACAACATTTGGCCAATTACCCAGTCGGGTTTTTGTTCAAATCACAGCACCGCTACTGCTCTATTACAAGTTACTGACGATATAATATATAGGGCAGTGATGGGTTTTTAGCCGCTAATTATATATTTAGCAAATGCTAATTATATAACTAGCATACATATTACATATTTCACTATTCCTTAAAAAGAGCTATTAAATTAACTTAGAGATAATTATTGTTTCATTGTATAAGGTAATAATTCGAGACTATAAAATACGTTTGAGTTTGGCCCTTACCAAATGATGAGCCCGATATCTCTGAAACTATTAAGTTTTTGAAAAATAGTCATTTGACAAAAATTTTTAGAATTGAACAAAGTATCGGATCAACCTCGTTCCTGCCAACGAAACAATGTCTTTTGACTTCAGCGCCATCTCCAATTTGCACTGAAAAAAATCAAGTTGAACTCCATGACGAAGCCATAGATGAGCTCTATCATCTGTTTTTTTCAAAATCAAAATATATTTTTCCGTTGCCGAGATACGAGGCTGAGGACTTTTATGTGGAACATCCGGTATACTAAATTCTAGGATTCGTTAAACAAAAATTACTTGCTTACTTTCCTCTTTTTTTTTTTTTTTGTTTGCGTGTATTCTATTACTTTACAATTACTTTATTGGATGGTTAAGTAGAAAAGCGACCTTGTCGAACTTCGCCAGCCTGTGTTACTTTTGTACTCAACTGCTACTTTAGTTAGTAATAAAGGCACTATTGCTACTATTATTATTATTAGTATTTCATTTAGAGATTTGGGTTTAATACTTAATAAAATATAAATTAATGAATTAATTGGTTTAAATAATGAAAATAGATCGCATTATTAAAGGTATAAAGGAAAGCTCCGAATTAACCGATCCCCGTATTTAAATAGTAAAGGGAGCCAAAAAGTGGAAAATGAGGAAACTAAATAAATAATTTTAAACTATTTTCATTTACTTTCAACTAGCGGACATGCAGATATTAACAGAATGGTAAACAATATAAAGAAACATTATTTTTGGACTGTACTTGTTAGAGGTGTTACCAATTTTTTTATGAAATTTGATAGTTATTAGAAATAAAAACACAGCAACGTCCTCACTTCAAAAAATTTATCTAGATATTGAAGTCTTCTAGAAAGAGACGTTAAGGCAACGAGGCAATACACTGGTCATCTGATATACTGTAATTCTATAATAAATGTAAGATGATTAAGTTATAAAAGCGGTTTCATTTATGGCATGAAGCAAGAAATATAAACATAGTTATTATAATATACCTACTTAAATAATTCAAATATAAGTTAATAAGATTTTATTTCTCTAATTTATAACATAAACTAATCTACATTTAACTTAGTAGTATAGTATTTCTTAAAATATGTAATAACAATTCCTATAGCAGCTGGAATGGCACATAAGAGAATAGTGAACTTTTCTCCATAGACAGCCACAGATATACTTGATAAAATTGGAGCTACCAACTCTGATAAAGAAACTACACCATCAAATAAACTTACTACTGTGCCTTTTTCACTAGCACCGACCTTATTGTTTAGTAACTCAAATAGGGTTGAATCCAAAAATGTTCTTGATATCGTCATAGTTGCAATGAAACTTAAAAATACAAAATAAGCTGATGAGAGCCCAAGTCCTAAATAACTTAAAATCAACAAAAAACAGCCATGTAAAATTCTTAAATGTCCTTCATCTTTTTTGTAGTATGTATTATTTAGTTTTACATATAACAAATTTGCTACTACAGATATTATGCCAATTAGTAAAAACATGTATCCAATATATCTACCATCGATACTAAAGTGGTACAGTAGCACCAGTCCCATGTTCATTTGCATTAGTCCATAACTTAAATCCAAAACTCCTTTAATTGTAAAAAGTTCCCAATAATGTGACCACTTGAGAGATTTGGTACTTCTATAAATAACTCCTAATTTTTCAAAAATTGAATTTGAAGATTCTTCTTTATATTCTTTTTCAGATTTAACTTCTGGTAATATATTCACTAAAACTAAGATATTAAAAATAAAGCATGGATACCATTAAAATCGATAACAATGGTTCTTAAACGCATCTATTACAGAATAATTTTCATGTATGTTAAATATATAGTTTAAATATTCACAAATTTATTTATATGGATTAAGCAAAAAAAAAATAAGAAAGAGGTATATTATTAATAAAATTATTCAAATATTATGATTTACCGAATTTAAAATTTTCTGTTACCAATAAGCTTGGTAGGTATGCAAAGGAATAACTTTAGTACTTTACCATATTCCGTTTAATGGAATATGTCGTAAACAACTTCTGTGTGTGCTATACTTTTTTATTGAACTACAACGGCACATCCTGTAAGTTGCCTGCATAACGGCAACTTACTGTTTTATAATATATTTTCCTTTTTAATAGCATTATCTTCATCATTTCAAATATGAAAATATTAAATAAATATCTACCTACTTTACATTAAAAATTTATTATTTATGGTTGCATACCTTTTGTAGTGAATTTTTTTTTTAAATTAATATTTTTTTGCTGACAAAACTAAACTGTAGTAGTCCTCCTTGACCTAATGTACGATATGCATTTCTGTTTCAGGCACATGTGTGGCAGGAGTTCTTGCCATCCAAAAATTGTTAAATATAAAAAATGTACGACAGTTAAAATTATTTTGAAATATCCAATTAAAATACTTATATTATATTGGTTGAATCATTTAATTTAAATAGGTACTTATCTCTTGATTTAATTTATTATTTAATATTTATATCCCTAAATAGCATTTTTATATGTGAATATTTTTTTGTAAACCAGAATATATGGCCACATAAAACGTAATACGGAGTTTAATGCTAATTATCTGTATACATTGTAGTAGATCTGGTGCATACTTCTATCTTTTTTTGTGATTTTCTTTTTTTTAAGCAGATAGGCACTACACTGTGAGATACAAATATTTATCTACTCTTATTAGATTATATATTCATTAATGAATTGCTTTTGAACAATTAATAGTATGCTCATAACTTGACCAAATTTCGTTTATTCTGCGCATAACGTCATTCGTGAGAGAAAAATGGCGATATACAATCAGTGATATAATTATTTTCGTGTTTGTCAATTGTATTCCCGTATTATTATAATTGTGAGGCCCGAGGGTTATCAAGTTGTAATTTTTATATTTTATATTATAGGGTGGTATTTATTTAAAGTAGTGCTTCTTATTATCTCTTCAAATTGTAAAATTTAGGTTAGAATTATATCAGTAGCTAGGTAGGTACACAGAATGCGGTTTGAATTAAAATAAGAAAGATTGATATTTAATCAACTATTATTTTAGTTTTTCTGTATGAATCGTGTATAATTCCATAATCAACGTTTATTTTATTTTGTTATCTTTGTTTACAAGTATGTTATTTAATTTTTATCGTAACTGACGTCACGCTCAATGGATAGGCCACGCCCCCATGGGCATTGGCATATCAGTGTAGTTGTATCATGAAACCACTATGCGCGATGCGAAGGTGACTCTGTTGGTGAAATAGAACGGTCTATTATTATTATTGAGGGGAGGAAGGTTGACATTTTTGAATGACAGTTTCAACGTATAAAGTATTGATTCTATATACTTGTATTTTAATATTTATTATTATAATCGTAGGTAAAGTATAGTATTCAACTTGCGATAATGGTAATACCTAACTCACTTGATGAATCTGAGATGATGAACTTCATCTGCGTGAGTTATTACCTACATTACCGCTCGTTGAATAAGTAATATACTATTAAAATCACATGGTGCCCACTGATTACCTACTACTATATTAATGATTAGATATTGTTACTTGTTAATTTATTATTATTACTACCACCATTTATCTTTTTTTTTTTGTTAGCTTGTACTGTTTGATATTTTGGGTTATTATACGGATTTATTATTAGTCTTAGTGCTCCAATAATTTTTGTGTATTGTTATAATTCGCCAATGCAGGATTTTCATGTTATCGTCGTTACTGTTTTTTTATGCTACACAATTAACGACCGTGGATTAAGCTGGCTATGAGAAAACTTTTTGTTTCATCAATTAAATAAAAATGAATATTAATTTTTCAAAACAAAAATTTTTTTCATTTAGCTTCGTGGCAGTATGCCGTAGTAAGTAGGTAAGTATATGTATTCAGCCGAATTTCTAGATCTTGAAGAAAAGCAATTGTGACGGTAATGAAGAAGATCAAAAACTGGAGAATGTCACTGTTTAAAGAAAAAAATGGATGTAAATTTACGAGAGAAGAACTATTTTCAGATTAGTATATTTTCAATATTGTTAAAACTTTAGACTTTGTAAAATTTGGGACTATATTTTGCTACATATAATATGTGTTGAAGTATGAAACAACTATGTCAGCGCATTCTAGTCACGGAACAATTAATGATTATTTTCCATTTGAGGTATCAATATCTTAAATATGTTTTTAATTTTATTAATTAATTTCAAGATGTATTTAAGTTAATTTGTAAAATACATAAACAATAAAAATATCACTAAAATGCCGTACCTAAGTTCTTTATGAAATTTTAGCAGATTTTAAAATGTAAACTCAATTTGTCTGAAGCAATAATAAGTCACTGTTTCTAGGTTATACAGGTGATTATATTCAGTATAAAATAACGAATAGAGTGGGCTTTATAAATTCCTAAGTTAAATACTTATGGAAAATTATAAAATTATGAACATTGACTTTACTTTTAACTAAGCGATAGGTCTTGACCTGATTAGTTGGCATTGATTACCCATTAACATGGCTAGCATTTGCCCACCACTGCCAGTTTTGTTTGACCTTGGTGCGTCATTGAACTTAGTGATTGACCTTGAGCAAGCCAATTCACTTTAGACAATCAATAACATGACTAGTTGATCTTGATCTTCGTTGATATCTTGAGATTGAAATGTAAGAAAATGACCACCCCGAGTGCTGTCCCCCTCCTCCTCATTTGTTAGGTGGCAGTAGTGGTGGGATATTTCTTGAACCCTTATTTATATCTACTTAGATCAATACTTGTGACTGGATTTTTTGCACTTGTAATCGAGGTAGAGTGAAAGATTAAATACTTCTGATCAATTAAAAAATAAAAATAAAGCGGAAATAGGCGAGTTGTAACTTTACAGTAGTTGTCTTTTTGATATGATATATGAATTTTCATAAGGGAATTTTACTATCAATAAATATACTTACTTAAACTAACTAATAGATTTATGGAGATTAATAAAAATATTAAGTCAAAACCATATGGATATTCACTCAAAAATCCACTTAATACGGCTCCCACCATAAAACAAATAGACAAAACAGTTCCAATTTTATTAAAAACTGTAGATTCTGCACCAGTCGATATGATTATATCAGCCACGATTGTTCTGAGTAGTGTCTGCATTGGACTTCCAAAAGCTGAAATAAATAAAAATATAAATAAGTATATAAAATATATAAAGGCCACTATGAAATATACAGGACAATAGTAGAATGTAAGTACAGTTATTAATCCTACACTTCATGTGAAATTTATCCTAGTTATTATTAAGTTCTCAAAATAAAGTTCTTAATAAAGTAAATAAGTTGATATTAAAAGAAACAAAGTTAAAATTAAATTTATCTTCAAGATAACTACTTTGTTAGGAATTTAATTCCAGGCAGTCAAAAATAAAATCGGAATATAGTCGGTAGTGTTGTGATCTGCTTGTGCCTTTGATAATAATTTTTTTTTTAATTGAATAGGATCTCTAGATAGCTATGTCAAATTTAAATGTCATCCAAATGGTCGTTAAATTCTCTAAAACTTTACTTATTTAACTGTTTCTCTATCTCTAATACAGCCTTAAACAGATACAGCCTTAAACAAAACTGCTATTTTTATACCATTTATAAGCGTATTACTTTGCTTTATATACGATTTGGAAAATTATCGATATGACAAGTTAACTTTAGCTGGTCATTGACCTTAATCGTTTGACCTTGACCAGCATGTTAACTTTGAAGTGTGCACGATAGTTCTATAAACACTCATTATCGCCTGCCAAGTAATGGGGTACTTCTATACTCTCATTTCCTACCTACTAAACATGCCAAAATTTTCTAATTGATTATCGAATCATTCTCATTTCATTCTCATTCTCAGTTCCATCATCATGTACATAGATTATTTTGTAAGTATTTTGAAATTATATTCGGTGCTTATCTAATAAGCGACTATTAGAAATGTAAGTAGAGTATATACAGAGTGATTGAATTCCCTTTGAAAGTCCAGTATCTCACTTATCGTTTGTTTCTCAAAAAAAAAAAAAAAAAATTGTTTGTACGGAAAATATAGGAAATTTAAGGCGCATTTAAAATTATTTTCATACCTACAGGGTTCTGTATACCTATACACTGGACAGCAATTAATATAGCTACTTTTTTTTAAATGGAACACCTTTATTTTTTAACTAAGGAGACTGATGTCATAAGTCAAATGTACAACGGGAAACACTTTCAAGGTAATTTTGACATCAGTTAAACATTCTAGACATTGTTTGATTCTATTTTAAAAATATATAATATATACATAAAAATTCAGTTTTAAATTCTTAAAGTTGTAGGTAAAATCACGACTAACTAAAAATAAATGGGTGTCGGTAGGTACATAATACATATTTATAACAAACTTTGTCAACTAAAAACACATAAAAAGGCGCTTATGGAATTTTTAAAGATGATCCGCGTGTCTGCTCGGTATTTTTGGATTTTTTTAATGACATTTTCTAATGGTGTCTGAAAGTAGTTACCACTTTCTCTTTAATCGAAAGTGGAAAAAAATGTAAATAGCATACCTAAAATGTTGTGTACATTATTGTAGAACTTTTAATTGTAAATAATTATGTAAATAGACCTCAATCTCTTAAATAAAAAGTTACTTAGATTTGTAAAATAAAATTCTTTATGCATTTCACAGCGACTTTTGGAACTGAAAAAGAAATTGCCAAGTTACAAGTGAATGTATATTACAAACTATACATTAATTTATAAATTTACTCTATATATTTCTTATATATTTTTTTCAAAACCAATATAATTTAATAAGATGATGCAATACA
Source organism: Pogonocherus hispidulus (assembly GCA_963924545.1). Lineage (NCBI taxonomy): Eukaryota > Metazoa > Arthropoda > Insecta > Coleoptera > Cerambycidae > Pogonocherus > Pogonocherus hispidulus. The sequence continues at coordinate 37,658,919 of OZ004695.1, forward strand.
TTTAGTAAGATATCTTAAACTCAGGGCATTTCGCGTCCTGCGAGAGATCTCCACAGGACAAAGGACCTCAAATGCAGGACTGTTGGAAACCCTAGTTAAGATTTGTTTAAATTTCGAACCAAATTATAAAATACTAAACTTCAGTTAGTGATATTGCTATTTATTATTTCAGTTACTAAACTCTATAGACTTCCTAATCTACGAGTAAATCCCCATAACTAATTAATAACGAGAGTCACTTTGGGACCGTTTAATAAAATGTCTGCAGTTTTCTTATTTTACTGAACAGCTGAACTCACAACTGATTATTTAACACAACGTGGTCAAGTATAATAGTTCAATAAAAATGACACATTTCTCCTACTTAAATTAAATAAACTTTATTTATTAAAAAAATATAGAAAACTAATTACATTTATTATGTGTTAAGGAATTCACTTTGGTACTATGCCCATTACTATTTACATATACCATACCTAAACTGCTAGAAAGAGTATAAAAATAAAAATAATTAAATAATACATAAACATGGTTGAACATGGCACAACACGGTTAGAACTCAAAATTTGTAGAAATTAATCTTTTTTTAAACTGGTTTTTCTGTTAAAAGGAAATTTCTGGCAAAGTCGCTAGGATATTGTGTTACAGTTTCTGTGAAAAAGAATTCTTTCGATTTCTATCGGTAAGTGACACAAAAATATCTTAGAATTTTCCCTAATATTTATCAAGTGAATATTGTTCAAGTTAGTGAAAAAGACAAGCGTAGGTGAATTGATTACAAGAACGTGAATTGAACTGAATGAATTGACTACAAGAAGACGGACCGAGCAGCTTTTGCAGAAGCATTTCTAAGAAGAGTGTTTCTACATCAGTGTGATTAGTGAAAAAAATCTTACCCCTGGACAATCAGGTCAAATCACAAGAGCCCGTATGTGTAAGAAAAGGAAGTGGGACCTTGGTACCCATATTTCCACATTAGAAGTAAGGAGACGAAAATCAATTTTCAAATAAAAACAACATTTCTGTCAACCTTAATATCAATTCTAGTCATTTATATATATATATATATATATATATATATATATATATATATATATATATATATATATATATATATATATATATATATATATATATATATATTCAAAAAGAAAAACTTCGCCGAAACCTTCATTCAACCAGACAACAATTTGTCTGGATCGTGCTCGAGGTGTATTGCCACCTACGAAAAGCACTGTCGTTTGCGACTCTACCACTGGACAGCGGTGCTGCCTCCGGTGTCATAATGCTACTCGCAGCTACGTAGTTTCTGCCTGTTAGGCTTCGTCAATAGGAGATAAGCACAATGACACCACAAGCAACAAAGACACTTAGAGAAGCACCTCTATATATATATATACGTACCTGGCTACCTATACCAAGCCCGGTACATACTACAGACTACCTAACGCCCGGGGTAAATATTATATATACACGTGTGTATTTTGTGATATAACACTTAAAAAGATATGAATATTCATGGCAACCCCAGAAGGGTAACATATTTTTTATACACTTAAGTTTTATATTTGGCGTATGTTGTGACGACCCTTATATACTCCGACCATACCATGCCCGTGTATATGTGCCACGTATCACATGAAGCCCAACAATGTTGCCACGTCAGTACGGTAAATATTCACAAGCATTCATAATTTCCCCGGCCTATAGTTGAAACGAAATTATTGCGACATGGATCAAAACTATACTATTCAAGTGAGTTGACAGTAACTGCGGCAATACTATTTATTTACCCCGGAGGGTAGCAATATTTAGATGAATTTTTTATATTTCTGTAATAAAAAAATGTTGGTAGGAAAGTTTGAAGATCACATATTTGGATAAAAAATTAATCGTTTCATACAGGGTGTTCTCAGCTGTACTGACGATGCCGCAAAAAACAAATTTTAGCTCAATAACTTATAGCCAATTTAATAATCGGATCTAACGATACATACAATTTTTAGTAGACATACCGGGTGGCTCAAAGTAAGTGTTCTATTAGATTATTTCAGAGACCACTTGGATTAAAACTTTGAAATTTGGTACTTTGGGGTTTTTGGGTATGCTCTCTTCAAATAAAATAATGATGTCCCTGTAGCTCTTCCGGTTATAACGGAACTTTGTTATTTTAAATGGTACACCCTGTATATTATTATATTTTTAGATTCTATGTGAAATTCTAAACACATTTCATGTAGGATGTCCTATACCTATCTTCAACTGTTTTTGAAATATTGACAGGTGAATATTCCCACACAGCACACTCTCTCCATAGGATATCCTAATCAAGTCCTGATATCCCTGCCTGGGATTATTATCCTGATGATGTTTTCAGGACAAATTTATAAGCCAACTTCATCCTCAAAATGTCCCAGTAGAGGATATCCTAGGCAAGTCCTGAATGAATATCCTGTAAATATCTCTTGAGGCTATTATGATCCCGGTAACATCCGCAATGGAAAGTCCTATATTCATCAAGTCTGGATATCCCATAAATATTTGGTGAGGCCATTTTTAGGCATATTTTGAAAAATAGTTATAATTTATTGGGAGATAAATCTAAACAAATTAAACAAATGCTAAAATAAGGTACCTATACCCAAGGATTGTTAACTGTTTACTGTAAACAGTTAACAATCCTTGACCTATACCTACCTACATCAGTAGGAAATTAAGGTGGCATGTAACTAAAACAAATTATTATATTTCTCTCATAATAGCTAAGTGCTACGTTACGAAAAGGGTAATAAAAATAATTATGCCATAGCTTTTTTGAAATTAATATTGAAATAAACAATGCCTAGGTAATAAAATAATATCAATGAGCACAAATTAATTACTGAAACAAGTTAGTAATCAATAAGCTTAGTTTATGTTATAATATGATGATAAAGTCGAGGGAGCTTTTCCACCATGATGTGGAAAGGAACAGCTTCTTCCTGTTTTGAGTTTTGATTGGTTAAAGAGGCACGTAATTTCTTTTCATCCAATCATACCGTGAGGAAGCTGTTCATCCGTCTCGGTTTAATTCTGTTCACGTGATCGCGTCTTAACGGAACACGGACACGGAAGTCACGGAACGAAAGTGAAAGTAGTAGTAAAGTAGCCATCTTGCGGCGCAGCGTCATGTTGATGGGATACGTGTGCACAAATTCTTTGCAAATTACTGAGTTTCAGTAATTTGTGTATGTGTGATATGATGATTGTGATGGATGTGATAGTCATAGATAAAATATAATAGTCTCTGTTATATTCATTACTATGATTAATTTAATTAATTTATCTACGAATTGATTACTGATTTATGGTCTTGTGTGGATATCTGTGGCACTGGTATGTATATGGTTCTTGTGGGATTGATGTTATTATTTATTATTTTGTTAATAAAAATAAAATATGTTTTTAGGATAGCAATCATGGCCTTTGTAATTGTAGAGTGGTCAAGTGGTGGCGTATCTATAGTACACGAAAAGTGGCTAACCCCTATGAAAAAGAAAGTATTTTGGCCACCTTTTAAAGATCAGAATAGATTTGATAGAGCACTTAAAAAGGATGAATCCTTTGAAGAAACATGGAATCTTCATAATGTCATAAGATGCATGGATGCAACAGGTGGGTGTAACCTTTTTATCTAATATGTTCAAACTTGTGTGCTGTATTTGGAAATTTATCTTGACAGTTTAGTTTTAAAATTGACTTCTGTAAAATTTTGCAGAAATGTAGGTTATTAATTACTTTCTTAAATTATGTACCTTTTTACCTATTACAGATAATTTTGAAAAAGCACGGACAAAATGGAAAGAAGCAGAAAATACTTCTAACTTAGATACGGACTCTGAAAATTTTGATAATAATAATAGGATAAGAAAAGGGTTAGACCTTTGAGATTATTAGACAGTGATGATTAAAGTGATTGTGGACGTCCCACTAAATAATAAAATACTCTGTAGACCACCACAACCGAGAGCAAAGCTGCCTTTTGGAAAGGATTACACAGGAATAAATGAATTACCCGCAATATTTTAGAATATATTATTTTCACTAATAAATTGTTTTATTTTCCAGTTTCCAGCAAAAACTGAATGCATAGATAATAATAATAATAATAATAATAATATCTCTACCCCTCATTCTAATCACAAGGATTAGCCCGAAAGTCTGAGACTTGTGTGGGAGAGGGGGCGGCATATTACTATTTCGCGGGCCGCATTTGCGCCTCAGGAACGACTTACGTTGGTAGGCCCTAACCACCATTCAGTGCTGGAATGAGGAAAACCTGGAAAACCTCATTAGATAGAAGTGCATTTTCAAAGTGATTCTATTTAAAAAATTGTCTCATATTTATACATATGTATAAATCAGAAAATAAATGATTTAGATTCTCAGGGCACGACAAGTTCAAAAATAATCAAGCTAAAAGGTGCATTAAACTCCCAATAGACAGCCTGAAGAGTGACACGCCAACGTGTCCTTATAGAACAGATAGGCGTGAGTTCCTGTGGATTGGTATATTTAGCAGCATACCTGGCGTGTGATGCGTCACTCCACATGCCGTCTATTTGGACTTTTAGATTGAATAACCTAACAAAGGCAGTAACCATTCCTCCTCAGGACATCTCCACATTTGTCCTTATCCAATACTCCAGATGTCCTGAGGATATTAATTAGGATGTCATTAGGACATTATCAGTAAGATCTGGGCTGTCCCATTTGGGTGTCCTAAGGATATCCTGGAGTTTTTGGAGGACTTCCTTAGGATATCCCATATGTCCAAAGAATGTGTACTAAGTACATCCTGAGGATGAACCTGTGCTGACTGGGTTGACATTTTGCATCTTTGACACCCTGTAAAATCTAAACGGTTTGAGATCAAGCAAAACGGTTTGCACATTCCTATCTTAACTTTTCATAAGCTATCGTTTGGTACTAATATCAGATTTAACCAAGAGATTAAATTTAATTGAAAATTTTAAATTTCTGGCTAATCTTGAAATTAGTACCAAACGGTAGCTTATGAAAAGTTAGGGTGCAAACCGTTTAGCTTGATCTCAAACCGTTTAGATTTTACAAGGTGTCAAAGTTGCAAAATGTCAATATTCACCTGTCAATAGTTCAAAAACAGTTAAAGATAGGTATAGGATATCCTACATAAAATGTGTTTAGAATTTCACGTAGAATCCAAAAATAAAATAATATACAGGGTGTACTATTTAAAATACCCAAGTTGATGTCTACTTCCGGTATAACCGGAAGAGCTACAGGGACGTCATTATTTTATTAGAAGAGAGCATAGCCAAAAACCCCAAGAGAACCAAATTTTAAAGTTTTAATCCAAGTGGTCTCTGAAATAATCTAATAGAACACTTACTTTGAGCCAGCCGGTATAGACATACTCGTAGTGTAGGTACTTGTTCACTGTTGCTTACATGAATCATTTAAAAATATTCGTTATTGGAGGAACATTGCGGTTAAAACTCACCTACCTTGATACAAAAATTAATATTAATAGAGATACAGTGGATGTTATAATCATAACAGTTTTGAAAAACATTCTTATTTCTGCAATTGTATTAAGGTGCTGTTTAAGAAAAAATTATTTTGCTTTGTACTTGTAACTGTACGAAATAATCGGTGATTCTCACTCTTTAAGGTATATCTCCCTCACTATTAGAGCTAATCGATCAAACTCTATATCAATGTAATCGTTAGGGAACGTTCTATCCAAATCTGTAAAAATACACAGGGTGTTCCATTTAAAATATATAAGCTGTGGTAAATATCTCTTTTTTGGGATACCTTGTGTATATAAATTTACCATTTACCGCAGCTAAAAACAAAAATTGACGTGTCCGAGCGTTTTCCCGATTTTCTTTCCAATTTTTATTTAATTTATGCGTGAATTTTGGCCCTCACTGTATATTAGTTGTAGATAAACCAATTTACCTGTTGTAACTAGTTACATTATATGTCAAATCATACAAAAACTGGCTCTATTCTGCAAAGTTCTGCACACTCAAAGTTTGTTACAGTTGCAGGTTTATTTGGGACTACATCACCTGTAAAATAATAAAAAACAGGAAACCAAAAGTATTCAAATTAAATAATCACGGTATAGTATCAAGGCAAACTTCTAAAGTTTTCCCCAAAAAACCACTGTACCTATAACATGCAATAAAATAATAGTTGATGAATTAACTGAATTTCACCGTGGTTTTTCAGTATTATTCAAAGTTGTGTAATATTACAAATTGTATTCTGATATAAGTCTAAATAAAATAATTAATTATAATAAAATTTAAATGAAAATAAACACTTAACTAGCTTTTTTCCATACGTTTTCAGGTGCTCCTCAACTCTTCGTCAGTAGAAAGTTTTGATTAGATATTTTTGTCAGGTTGCCATTTTTTTCGTCGTTGATTATTTAATTTGAATATTTTTGGTTTCCTGTTTTTTATTATTTTACAGGTGCTGTAGTCCAAAATAAAACTGCAAATTAATCATGAAAATCCACCACAAATAAGTTACAGACATTATCAAAGTATGTTTGTTTAATCTGAATTAACCGGTATTTTTACAGTTCTTTATGAATCGTATGCTATAACCTTTTATTTTTAACTGTTGAAACAATGGTTTTGCTATTGCAGTTTTTAGTGTTAACCTTGTAATTCAGGTGCTATTGTCTTTCTAATAGAAAAAACAGAATAAGTGCCCTGAACATAATACATAATGCCTTTTGTTGTTAAAAATAAATTGATTTGATATCAAGCAAAACGGTTTACACATTCCTATCTTAACTTTTCATAAGCTATCGTTTGGTAATGAATTTAATCGAAAATTTTAAATTTCTGGCTAAATTTGAAATTAGAACCAAACGATAGCTTATGAAAAGTTAAGTAAAGAGAAAGTTAAGTAAGTGAAAAGAAAAGTTAACGAATGTGTAAACCATTTTGCTTGATCTCAAACCGTTTAGATTTTACAGGGTGTCAAAGTTGAAAAATGTCAATATTCACCTGTCAATATTTCAACAACAGTTGATTATAGGTATAGGATCTCCTACATGAAATGTGTTTAGAATTATACTTAGAATCTAAAAATGTAATAATAATATACTTACAGGGTGTTCCATTTAAAATAGGCAAGTTGACATATACTTCCGGTATAACCGAAAGTGTGACTAACCTGAAAATATTTTAGCCAAATGGCCCCCACCGACCTTGGTGTGCCACCAAATTTTCAGATTTTTTCTAATTATAGTTTTCCTATAATTAGAATTCCTCGTTCCCCTTTCAAGATAACTCACAACATTGCTTCAACATTTTACTGGCACTTTTTAGAGATTTAGTTGGATGACATAAAAATACACTTGATACTATTTTTGTTTTTTTTTATATGACCCCAGCTTATGTTTTTTATCCATGCGCTAAAACACCCTGTATTTTATTTCAAGATCGGAAAGAGCGCTAAATGAAGTCCAAATATATACTTTATGTTTTATTTTTTTAATAAGTTTGTGAAAAATAGGAAGGGTTTTTCTATTAGGTACTCTATCATTTTAATAATGATTCGTTTACATTTATATAGTATAACACTAAATAACATTAATATAAACACTTATCTTTTTGACATACGGCGGTACGATTTGAACCTAGGATTAAGATTGAACCTAGCTGTATTATATATTTCTATATTAGAAATGCACCTCTAAATAAATGTGTGTATTTCAACAGAATCAAGTGCAACAGCAAACGACATGTAGGTTCTTCTCTACGGTAGATGTGGTGTAAGTTATTGATATTAGGTGTATCTGTGCAGCTTAATATGATGTACCTAGCCTTTATAATGGTAGGTATATAAAGACGCTGAATTGTGGCACATTTCGCTATTTAAGTACTGACTGAATAAAACGTATTCCACTCATATATTTCCTCAAATTACGTGTGAAAATAAGAAACTAGAAGATAAAATTTTCTGACACGCGGGTTTGAACCAGTTGTTAAGTTGGATGATTTTATAGCGTTTACTGACTGAGCCACTAATCGACTTCATTTTCATTAGTAACTAGGTAAATATTTAAACTCAAATCTCAGAATTAGATTATATTTTTTTTAATATTGTAATTAAAAAGCAATTAACTACAGTATTTTGATATTGAAACGTAGAAAACTATCGCTTCTAATGATTTTTGGCATCATAAGCTTAAAAATATCTAATCTTAATGGATTTTGGTTGCCATTTTAATAACTAATACTTTTACGTTTTATTCGGGCAGCATTTTGAATTTGGAGGTTAAGAATAAATGGTTTTTGGTGTTTGTCTACTGCTTATTTCTAATATAGTTATTATAAAGATGCGATAAAGATATACCCCTACCTACACGATAGAGATGCGATATAGCTTAAATCTAGATGTAACAAATAATCAGTAAAGGTAGAATAAAGTGCACACGGTACAGATGTTGTATAGATGCGGTAAAGATTTAATATGTAACTGCGGTAAATATGCGGTATAGTTAAAACAAAGAATTACTTAAGATGCAATACATCTAAATATATAAAGTTAACGAGATATATTTGCTATATAGTGACAATAAAGGTTTTATTGGTAAAGTTTAGAGTATAGGCACTGTATAGGTCCTTTAAATATGCAGCCGATAACTACAAATATATACAGCATCTTTATCTATCTTTATCAAATAAAAATGTCTTTATCGAATGGTTATACGGGATATATAAAGGCAATGGCCAACACCCAGTAGGTTAGGTATCCAAGATAGAATTAGTTTTTCCAGAAAAATCACGCCCTGGCCGTTAATCGAACCCGAGGTAAACCAGTCTTCTGACCACCATACCAGTGAGCCACACTTAAATCAATTTATTTCAACCTGAGTTTCAACCTATTATGTAACCACTGCGTACTGTTTTGCACTATTTTTTTTATATCTAAAACAAATTAGATATAAAAAATCACCATTATCCAATAACACTTAAACCATAAAAATAAATCTTTAAATCTGCGTATTTTTTTTGTGAATTGAGCCATGAGAACACTAAGTAAGTAATCTATCGTTCGTACATTGGATTCACACTACGAAAAATAAAAGATGCAAAGTAGATAGCCGTATACCGCGTTGCCAAACTGCTGGGCTTCCTCCCATACGAAGAAAGTACCGGGTGTCTGATAATCAGGAGTATATCTATAGTGTATATACAAAGATAGCGCCGCGCCTTCTCTGCGGATACTCCTCGAACTAAATCTGTATATTTGGGGTGATAGGGCGACCTTATGGTGCCCACCCTAAAATTTGAGAAAACGTTCTATTAGATGTGTTGAATCTATCCTATGAAATATACACGCGAATTTTTACGACGCCCGAGGTCGGGCTGCGTAAGTGAGTCGCGGGCTTCGTAGCATACGGAAAGCACCTAAATTTTGGCTTCATAAAGTCGGTTAATACGTGTGTATATATATATATTGCTATAGTGTTTACTCTAGCAAACTTAATATGAGTCAAGAATATAAAATAATTTAATATTTATCTAGTCGATAAGAAATAAAATATTAAATAATTGGAAGTTAATGCGAATTAATTAATAAAATTAAGTATTAAGTTAAATTTATTAAATAGTTTGATAAATCAAGTTAAAACAAAGGACACAAAGCTAATATGTTTGTTAATAAGCATAACATTGATAAAATTGTATAAAGTGTTAACGGTAAACAAAATATGGAACATTATATTGATAAAATTTGGATATTATGTATTATGTAACCAAAGTAGTTTAAAATAACATAATAAAGTCTTTGTTACACTAATAATTTAAACCATAAAAAGAAATTTATATATTCAAACCACAGATGGTGAACTTTAGGTATATCCAAAGGTATATCAACGGGATTTAGAAAATTTCAATACAGAATTAATAAAAATACTTAAAACAATTAAAAGCATGATTGTTTAATATAAATGAATGTAATTTTACTAATTTATATTATGTACATGATATATAGATTGAATAGAATTGATAAGTAACGTAAAACGTATAAAATATTGTTTTTTCCATAAATTTCAAAGTCTTTGAAGGAAATCAGGGAAAATTAATAAATATTCTTTTCATTAATCCAATCTCAAGCAGTGGAAGCCATTGAAATGGTCACTGAAAAGAGAAAAGTATGAATAAATTAGTATATAAACATACATAGAATTTAAAGAAATTTGCTTATAATTTTAGAATGAATTATTATAAATTGATGTAAATAGAATAAGAATTAATTATAGTTAGTTATAAGCAGTGCAAAAGCTAATATGGTGATTTAATTTAAATGTTTAAAGTAAAAGTGAAATTTCGATATGAGATGTCAAGTAACGGGAAAATGAAAATTTTGAGAAGAAACCAAAGCGTATGGTATATCAGAAGATAGCTTAGAACATGAAGAATAAGGACATGAAATTGAATTTAAAGAAATATAAAGGCATTAAAAGATATTTGCAATTTAAGAAAAACTTTGACAATAAACAAATTAAAATTTCATTTGTTCCCTAGAAACTATAAAAGGAGAAAAATCCTGAAATGTCAATCAGTAAGCAATTAATATTCAAGCAGAAAGGTGCTCCTAAAATTTGTAAAAAAACAAATTTAATATTACTTAAAGTGTATTATCTTCAAAACTATATTAAATTAATGGTTTGGCATTAAGAAATTTCAGAAAGCAAATTCCAGAAGCTAATTTATTATAAGAAGATATTAAAATGAAGTAAAAACGGAAATAAAGGACATGACTTACCAAGAAGCATAATTAGTTTCCAATAATAGAAATTTGGCAAGTAAATCTTGATTTCCTGAGACGATCAAATACACAGATATCCACATTGGTAATAGAAAAAACTCGAGTAAATCGAGGACAACCAAGTAGGTTAAAACAACCATTGTGCACAATTTCAAATCACCATATATAATAAACTAACGAAATCAATCAAACAGTGATTAGATAATAATAAATAAACTCATATTTCACTTAGATAATAAGTAAATTTGTACATGTCACATATAAAAGTTTTGACAGTTTTGACACATCTGTGTTTGACAGAAGATATAATATTATTAGTTAGTACCTAGTGACATCTAGTTTTGGAAATAAGCAAATTTATTTAAAATTTTCTATTGAAACTTGCATAATTTGCATGATTTACATAATTGCATTGTATTGAAAGTTGCATACTTTATATAATCATTTCAAATCCAATTTAGGTAACAGAAAATAAAATTCAATTCATTTAATTATATAAGTATTTATTATGGTAAATATATTATTATTATAATTTCATGGTATAATAAAATAATTAAGGCTTTGTCCCTATAATTGTATGTACTAAACCCATTTCAATAGTTAATATATCTTTATAAATACCAAATAAAAAAATTTACTACTCATTTCAACAATTGAAGAGATTTAATAATTAAAATATAATTTTTGAAATTCACAATAGAACCTACCTTTAACCCTAAGATCAATATAAATAGAGTACTTGCTCATTGAAAGAAAATAAATTACAATTCAATAATTTAAATAAAATAAATTAAATGAAATATTCTACTACACAATATAACACAATAATATATATATAAAACATCGACTTGGTTTCTGTTATTTACAGCGTCAGAAACATATTACGTAAAATTACAAAGATTTGTATTGACGTCCTTTCATGTTGCTCTATAGCGATACAATGTAATACATGATTATACAAATAAAATGCAATGATGGATTCAAACAGTTTAGCAAAGTTGCAAAATACAGCAATAAGCCGATCATTTTTAACTTGACACTTATCGGCTCTTTTGAAAACAGGTATTACTTTTGATACTTGTCTGGGAAACTGTCAGAACTTAAACAAAGATTATAGATATAACAAAAAGGGTTAGCAAAACAGTCTTAGCAAAACAGTCAAAAAGGGTTAGAAATGCAGTCCTTTACAACGAACGCCGGTACCAAGTCAGGACCCATAGTCAATTTAGCCTTGAGTTTTTTAGATGCCTCAAGTATGTCACCCTCACTCACTGCACATAGAAAGCACATTATCATTGTACATATTGTATAGGAATCTATGAATGTATAATTCCTAAACAATATAAATATGAAATTATAAAAATTATATTATTGTTTGTTTTATTCTAAATCTGATTTTGAGTTTATCTATTGTATTGTTAGTTGCCTAGTTGCCTATGATTGATATATATATATATATATATATATATATATATATATATATATTGACAGATCAATAATTTTGACTTTTCTGATTATTTAAATTTATAAAGATTCTACCTCAGTAGTGAGTTCAATTATTCTTTCTTGATTAAGCTAATGAAATTAAATCATGAAGTAATATGACAGTTTTATTTTACTCAGATGAAATACTGGTTACAATTAAATATTAAATTTTTCTTTTATATCAAAATTTATCTTTTAGAAAGTACTATGTTAAATTTTTTTAAGATGCACCTTTTTCAAATGTTCAGAAAACTAGAACTAATTATATAATTTTACGTTATGTAATATGATCGTTAATATTTACTAGATTACATGAATTTTCTTATGGTATTTCTTATTATTCTTTCTTCTTACTCGTATATAGATTTCTTATCCAATTATCTTGTTCATTCCTGATTCCTCTAATTCTATATTCCTCTTTACCTTCTTTTCCTTCTTAAGGTCCTCTGTTACTTATATATTCTATATTCTTTTAATTATCTTCCTTATTAGACTCCTTTGAATTATTATTTAATTTTAATATTTATATAATTCTTCTTCAAGAAATTATATCTTCGTTCTATTCTTATATGTAATATTGATTACTTTATTAATGAAATATATTACAATTTTTAAATCTTCCTTTATCAATTATTAATTTTTCTTCAGCTTAAAATTTCTTATGTCATCTCTTCCCAAAATTATTTATTCTTCCTTCAATTCTTTTTTTTTTATTTCCTAGTAACTCCCACCTGTTCTCTATTACATTATTTCAGCCTCCTTTTCTTTCATATATATATTTTATACAATTTCAAACTCCCATTTCATGATTTAATATTTATCATAAAATTAATTATTCATAAAAAAAACCTTTATAAATTCCAATAATTATAAGTTGACAAAAAGTTTTACTATAATAAATTAACCCAATTTAAATTCCAAGACAATATATCAACCCTCATGATTATCTATATTCGACGATTTTATATACACAGAGCTGAAATAACTAGCGAATGCATTTGATATGTCATGAGCCTTTGTATATTGCATGTCTTCATACATCAGTTGTCCAGGTATCCTAGAACTACATTTCCTAGCATTTAATAATTTCAATATTATCACAGTCCCTTTGTCAATTGTGGAATCTAATAGCCTGGGTTTTGTTGACATTCAGAAACAGAGAATTTTGAGTGAACGATTCACTCAAACAAGACATCAACGTATCACACATCACAGATAATTTTTTATCAGATTTATTTAAAATTATTACCGACCTATCATCGGCTAAAAGGTTAGAAGTGCAGATTCTGACAACTTATTTAGGTCGTTGGTATATAATAAAAAAGGATAGAACCCAATACCGATCCTTGTCGCACTCTAATACTTACCTATTTTGCTTCAGATGATACATTATTGATACAAACAATAGAGAGTTTTTGAACCCCTTAAAATTTACGTTATCGTTATGGTTATGGTTATTCTGAGCATGCGCAGTGCCGAAAATAATACTATTTTTTGCACTGCGCATGCGCAATTAAAATTTTTAGAGTTGATGTCGTCCCAGCAAAATTGGGACACCTTGTATACATGGAAATATTATATTTTAAAAGAACTCTTACAACTTTTAGAAGAAGAAAGAAGAAAAGAAGAGAACTTTTGTATTTAACTTTTTTTCACAACTTTTATAGATCTCCAGATAGTATAGTGGGTCGTTTTATGTGAAACACTGTGTACATAAATACATAAAAAAGCAATATAACTTTATTTACTGTTATTCTCTTTTTAACGCAAGTTAGTATTTAATGCAGTGGTGGCTCGTGGTCGAAAGCGTAGGGGTTCACAGAATTAAAAACATGCAGATTTTTAACGTAATATCGTAAAAATACTTACATGCAGGAAGTATCCATAACTTTTGGTTTGCACAGTAACTATTCACCTAATGTCTACACTGTATTACAGATTACAGTGATTTAACATAAAATTCATTCTTCTGTTTTTATTTCCAGCAAACTTATTTATAGTTAACAGCTTAGTTGAAGTCTGGTAAACCGTGTATACATTTTTTCTCTGTAGATAACATTGCTAAGGCCGTCAGTCTTTCTTGATTCATAGAGCTAAAAAGTTTTTATGCGATTTACGTGAGTTCACCAAAGAAACTATTTTTTAAAAAAACTTTATTATTCATAAAATCGAGAACAAAAATTCTATAATAATTGTTCAGTACTTAACAATGCAATCATTCATGGTATCACCATAGATACTGAATTTATATAATATTATCATAGGAGGTTTAATTCCTTAGAAACCGTAACAATAATATTTTTATGTTCTTTAGACGAGAGCTAACAAGAACAAGCAACTAACTATTCTAATCCTACATGAGAATACAGCGAAAACGTATGTTTGCATGAAATATAATATATGTTATCGTTATCAAAGGCCGTGGACGGCTATATTTACTTATAGTCAGGGATATGTGGGTCCACAACTCCTCCCTCCATAAATGATGAATAGCCCTGTAAGGGTGTATGAATCTAACTAATAATTTTGTTACTTCGGGGTGATGGTATCTCCTCCATTGCTTATTCTGTTATTCTTGATACCATTGGGTGTGGTACAGCTTCCTCGGATTTCTTTCTTGATGTAATAATTTTACATAGAAAAATAGACTATTACTGTTAACAGCAAAATATAATGTAAAGTAATATTGTCCATAGGCTGGCTTTACTAAAGTGTTCACTTAAGTATGGTATATTTTCAATATTGTTTGCTTGGACATTTAATGCTGTTTATTAGATTTTTAAATCATTTAAATCGATATTATCTAATTTTAATGGTTTAACACTATGGTGGAACATTATTTTAGGATGTGTTGGTTTGTTTTTAAAGATAGAATGAATATTCCTAATATTTCTAAAGTATTTCTAAAGTTACTAGAAACTATTCACATCTCGTTATGTTCTGTTGATATTGGAGTAGCTGCACTTCATATGGTGGATTCTCTTTTATTTTACTAGGATTAAAGTTGTTACACATAAACTCAGCTTCCAGAATTTCTTTACAATAAGCTTGATTTGTTGATATGTAATGCTGCTCGTTCAGAATTAGGTATTCGGAACGAGGAAGTATAGATTTATAAATATTTCTTTCAGTTTGGATAGGGATAGAGATCAGTTTAAAGTCAGTTTTTTCTTTTTCGGTCAGCGGTATCTCTATGATAAAAATTAGTTTATTAAATTTAGAATAATAATAATAATAATAATAATAATAATAATAATAATAATAATAATAATAATAATAGTAATAATAATAATAATGTTTATTTGCAGGTATGTAACAAAAGTAATATTTAACAAAATAAAGTTAAATTAAGCGTATTTACTTTCTGCAAAAAAGACTGGATAAACAACATGGCGAAACCAAAGAATCACCTGAACAAAGTTTAGAGGTGCATCATTGAACAAACATAACACAAAGATAATAAAAAAAAAAAAGGATTTTAGCATTATCATGTGAGGGAGAATAATAAAAAAAGAGGCAAACATGTTTTTCCTTCTTTTATTAATTGAAACTGAGTACTAGCTGCATTGAAAAGAAGTTCTTTTGTTTTAGTTTTAAATTGGACAAATGGTAATGACCTTATATAAGCCAGTAACCTGTAATACAAGCGATATACATTGTAGGTAAATGATCTACGAAAGACAGCGCAGTTTTATGAAGTAGTGGTGAAATTAGTCCCTTAAACCTGAGATTCAAGGTATGGACATCTGTCCGAAATTTAATTTTATTATAAAGATATGGAGGGCATTTATTTATTATAATTCCGTGAAAAAATACTAGTGAATAAAATTCACGTCTTATTTCCATATTAAGCCACTCTGTGTCCTTCAATTTGTGCGAGATGCGTTCGTATTTTTTTTTTGAACTTTTTCAATACGATTTTTGTCAAAATTATCTAAGCACGAATTATACAATACATCACAATAATTAAAATGACTTAACACAAGTGCATCGGTTAACACTATTTTTAAAGAAGTGGAAAGTAAGTGACGATAAGGATATAACATTTTTAAATTTATATAAGCTTTTTATATACCTACATTTAGAAATATGCTTTTTAAAGCGTAAGTCCGTATCAATTTCAACTCCAAGATTTTTTGCAGAATTTGAGCAAGCCAATTTTGTGTTACGGTTAAATTAATATGTCGTTCTATAATGTTTCGTGATTTACCAAATACCAACACCGATGTTTTATTAGGGTTTAATTGCAAATTATGTTTTAGAGACAAGTCAACAAGATTTTTCAGTTCCTCATTAAGAATGAGATTAATATTATCTAGCTCTGTACTAACAAATGAAATATATATTTGGGTATCATCTGCATATAAGTGATATTTAACCTTTTGTAAATTAGACACAATATTACATGCAGTGGCGGTTTTACCATAAGAGCTGCGGAGCTGCAGAACACATAAAATTTTATGTATTTAAGCTTTTAAGCATATTAAATATCAACAAAATACAAAATATTTAAAATTTAAAGAATCCAAATGTTCTCGCGCTAAAATAAATCTAGGAGCTTATATTAATAGACAGTTTTTGAACCCCTTAAATTTCAGCACGTCGTTATCGTTATGGTTATTCTGCGCATGCGCAGTGCCAAAAATAGTATCATTTTCGGCTCTGCGCATGCGCAGTGCCAAAAATAGTATCATTTTCGGCACTGCGCATGCTCAGAATAACCATAACCATAACGATAACGTAAATTTTAAGGGGTTCAAAAACTCTCTATTATTTATTACGACGCGAGATAGCCCCTTAATCCACCGCAACCTGATATACAAAATGTGTGCACAACGAACAGTTAGATCAGTCCTTTGTTTTTATTGGCTAATCAGGCACGTGACCCAGTACACGAATATATGGGCTTATGTGGCTGCAACAACAACAGCCACTGCAGTAAATTCAGTAATATTTCGTAATAGGACATGGTACGTGGTCGTTTATTTCTGTGAGCGGCACGGGTAAATATTTTCGTTTAGGCGTCCAAGTAGGTAATAATAGCCGGAACTGGGACTCCCCCCTCCCCTTTTGACCTTGAAATGACCTTTGGATGACCTTGAAGTGACCTTTGGATGACCTTAGAGTGACCTATACATGACCTTGAAGTGACCTTTGGATGACCTTGAAGTGACCTTTGGGTGACCTTTGTATAACCTTGAATTGACCTCTGTAATTGTCAACACAGGACATGAAGTATTCGAATGTTTAGGGAAGGATATTCTATATGTGTATATATAGAGAGGATATTATAGCAAGGAATCACACTTCGTTCACTGCCCACCTTGTAGTCAACGTCTACAATAGTGCAAATTGTGTGTTGTCCTGTATTAATATTTTCAAGTGAGAACAATTGTTGTATTTATTACTATTTAGATATTACAAATAGTTATCTTTAAACAAGAAATGGCATTACCAAGTGTTGATTTAAACAAAATTAATAGTAACATTAACAGAGACTTTATTGATATTGCTCGACGATCAATTTCCTCGTTAGAAATTGATACCCCGTATTTGATTAAAAAAAAATCATTTGTCAATACACGTTTTGGAAAGTGCGTTTTGGCTGTACTGCTCGATAATAAGAGTAATGTAAGCTTTAAGTGTTATTTACCAAAGAGAGTTATAAAACACATAACAGAGGACGTAATGAATAAAATGAATTCTTCTTGGGAACAGTACACGATAACTTATTTAGGTCAAAGCGAACCTACATATAAAGATATTAAATCTAAAGCATTGATAAAATTTGGTATTGCCAACTAATTTTATTTAAAAACATATATCTATTAGTAATAAATATAATTTGTAGATCATATCTTAGTATATTTACCTATTTACACTATTTAGCAGTATCTCATATAAGGTTGCTTTTCTTGTTTTATAAGTCTAAAAGGTAATGAATAATTTGCTATATTATACTACCAGTTTTAACAATAACGTTTATTTTGTAGAAAACTATTAAAATGTGGATGCATTATGCTAGCCAACACTGGACTGAAGCTATCGACATCCAGTCAGCTGTGAAAAGAATGAAGAGCGAGTTAGATTGCGTGGCAATGGATAGACTTCATGCTTGTAATTATGACAGGGATTACTGCTTTTCCGAAGAATTGGTTAAACAATTGCAGGAAGATATTGAAAACTATCGCCTTGGTGCTTCGTTGTGTGCTAGTTATTTAAATAACACTTTAACTTTGAATAATTTTTGTGAGAAAATGGTGGAGAAAGGACTAAAATATATTCTCAATTCCAATTTGCCCGATTATCTACCGTATGCAATTGTTGTGAAATATAAGTTAGCATCTCAAGAATATGGTAGTGATGATCAAGATAATGATGATCAAAAGTAATATAATTAGTTTTAGTAAGTAAGTTTTCCATTATTTTTACATTATTATATACATTGTATATTATAGTAATAAATTGTATTGTACTAAATATTTCTCTTATTTTGTTGTAAAAAAAAACGATGTAATGTAAATAAAAAATAAACAAATAATTTAAATCTTTTATTTTCATTTATTTGTCACATGAGTACAAAAAAAACATTATATAAATATATTAAGTAAATACAAAAAAATATATTAAAATAAATTATACTTATAAAATAGCATTAGGTATTAACATATAAAAAATTGGAACATGTAAAAATGTTCATCAGTTTACTTAAAAATCCATTATGTACAGAACCATCCAAAGCATTATAAGCCAAATAAGAATCATGAATTATCAATGCATAAACCCGTGTATTATCAGGAAAATGTTTCTTTCGAGTTTCAAATTCCAGCTTTATGTCTACAGTGGATGACTTCATGGCGTCTTGTTGATGTGAACAGTCGATAACAAATAATGGATTTTTTTGAAATTCACCAATATCCATCATCGGTTCATAATTATCTTTATCGTAGAAGCTGGATTGAAACTTTTCATAAGCATAGTAAGCTGAAGAATACAATTTCTTTCCAAAATCTAAATTCCAGCGTTCATATGGATATACTTCTGAGTTTAAGTATAGTCGGATGTTACTTAGATCTGCATGGATGAATTGAGTAACGTCCTTGCTTATATTATCAGAACTGTCAGTACTCTGAAAACCGATAATAATATATCGAGGTCTTTCTAAACTTGTTGTGGTTTTTATAGGCCATATATCAGTAGCTGTTTTTCTTAGAGTCGGTAATTCATATAAATCCCACATGCGATAGGCCATTTTAACCGTAGCATTTACACCACCTTTCTTAATGCGATTCAGCAACTTTAGTTTTTGTGTATCTTCAGGGATGATGTGTCTTAGCCTCCATTCGATTTTATTAATTTCGAGATCTGCATCAACTTCTCCAATGTAACAATTCTTAAAAGATCGAGCTATTATTAGTATAAGCTCTTGTTTGGTGTTGAGAATGCCTCTTGTATAATCTTCGGCGAAACCCATAAGATACTTTAGAGGCAATTTGCCACTAAAAAAGTGACTGTTGGTATCGAAAACGTCCTGGTTTTTCACTGTTAGTCCCCATCCACAAGATAGTAGTGATTTTAAATGTGTTTGTCTACATGACACCATGGTTTTCATTGTTGTTGTTATACCGGGTTTTCGAATAACAGCTACTTGTTCTCCACCCATTTCATAACGAATTTCATCGAAAGAAATGCTAGCGCATTATTGGATAGATAACACATTTTAGTGGCATCGCTTGGGGTAAATTTACCTTCGATGTATGTATAACTTTCGGCAATATCGAGAATAAGATCTTGGCAGTGAATAGGAATTCGTATTTCATCCGAATTTCTATAGTACGGTGATCCATATGGTTTGTAAGTGTGCTCATGTAGACTAACAAGTGAATTATCAAATAAAGGTTCATCAAACACATCCAACTTTGCACTAGTTGACGTCATGATTACAAATATTAAGGTTTCAGCTTTAATCCAATTGACTGAAGAAAGATACGATCTCTAGCAGACAATTTAGATGTTGACCGTTTAACGTTCTTTCGTATAATAAATGGCTTGTCACATTTGTTCAAATCTTTATTACTATTTGTATGTAACAGAGATGGAAAATGTTTTCTTTGATTAAAACAAAAGCCCGTTATATCCTGATAGTTTAATATAGCTTTTTTAATTCTAGCTTCACAATAATTTTCTCACCACGACAGTCTACCAGAATACCATTACGTATCATCTAATATACGTAATGTAATGTTCTCGATAAACTGACGTCCTTATGTATGTCCTACAGACATATAAATAATATTTTGTGGTTCCTTGGAGAGTTTGAATCCAAGTTCAACGTCTATATCAAATTCGTATAGAGTATGTGCTTCTTCGCCATTCATATAAGCTCCAGAAGTGACATTGCAATCAACACAAATAATTCTAACTTTCATTATGTCAACTGGTAATGTAGATTCATGTGAATTATTTGCAGGATATATTTTGTTTTCAAATCCTATTATACTTGCAATAGAATACTTGTGAGTAAAGTCGATCTCATATTTAGATACTATTTCACATTTCAGCGTATTATTGTTGGCTTTTAATGTGAAATATTTATTAATATTGAAGTTGTCATCCTTAACACTTAGTTTTATTATAGATTCCAAAGCACTTTGAATTGCTCCATTGATTTCGTTCAACTCATATGCTCCTGGGGGAAGTTGAAAGAAAGTAGTAGGTGATCTATTCTTCAATTTGAATCCAATATTATTATTTTTCTCATCAGCATTTAATATTGAATTGTAAGAATAGAATCCATGTAGTCCCAATCCATATCGACAACTTGTATCGAGTTAAATTGGAGGGTAAAAGTTAGCGCTTAACACACTTGATTGTCCTGAGAACGTGAATGTACGAGACATGACTAACACATATAACTTGTTATCGTTTTATTGCTGCTTACAGCAGCAGTTGAGACGCATTTCCTGTCTTGAATCTGATGGTACCATATTAAACCTTGCAGAAACTTTATTTTCGGACGCTACAGTAACATCGCGTATATTGCAATAACAACACAAATATTTTCGTGGTGGAGGTCCGTCATTCACATCAATAGATTGGGATGTATTATTATCTCTGTAATGTTCCAAACAATATTGATACTTCAATGCATCAATATCGCTTTTTAAATGCTCAGGTAATTTATCCCACACCCATGCGATTTCATTTGAAGCACAGGTGATCATCACTTCTTTAGGAAAATCAGCTAATTGTTCCTTTGTCAATTTTATAAGAGTCCTATACTTTGAGAAAGCTCGCAACGAATCCGCCGTCTTTTTAATTTTTTCACGTTCTTCTTTTGGAGTCATTGGAAAATTCATTGTTAGTTAGAAATCTTAAACACAAATGTCCACACCACACTGTATTGTAGTTCTACTGACGGTCGTGGTTGTAATAGATTATCGGCTTTGATTTAATGTAGAAATACTTTAAGAGTTCCCTGGGTGGGGGGAGATCTCCGAAACTATCGTGTAGTTAATAATATTACCAATTTTCTTGTAGGCTACCCAATGTGTTCCTCTACCATTTATACTGTCTAAATTCAAAATTGCAGATTCAGTATGTAGGGCACCACTCTCAGGAAGATTGTCTCGCATAAATACACCTCGAAAATATGGAATTTTAAAAATATTAGCATAATAACTAATATCAATGTCGCTGAGAGCTCTTCGAGGTAGAGACTTTAGAAGTTTTTTGAAGTGTTCGGTTTCAGATAAAGTCCTAATCCAGTTCGATATGGTTTTAAATACAATCCTTCGCCTTTTTTTCCAAGAGGCATAGATTCAATTTTTTTATTATGACGCACTCCTTCAGCCATGCGCTGATTTGCATTTTTTACATCACTTATTGTTTTATATATATACCTGCAGCACCGCCGGCTAAACTTCCTAGCGCCGATAATCCCGCAAATATAGGAATTAATGGTAAAATTCCACCAACTTTCGGTATAGGTATAATTCGTGGAGTATGAATATTCCTTTTACCCCCTGATGTTTTCACAAATTTTCGTGCTGCTTGTAAAGCAAAATGTGTTGCTTTTTTTGTATTATTAGAAATGAATCGTTTACCGCCAGCTTTACGTATTTCATCTCGTACTTTATGGACAATATTACCACCAAAGCTGACCTTCTTTTTCTTAATATTCTTCTTTTTATTTGCCGTTCTTCTGGGAACTGATTTAGATTTACATCCCATACCTAAACGACGTTTTGCTTTCATGATATTTGTAACTAACCAGGCGGATGCCTTTTCTTTAAAATTGGCGTCTTTAGATTTAACCCTTTCCCAGGCGCGCTGTTCTAATTCGTAGTCTGCTTTATGGCGTGTTGGTAAATCTTTATGATCTTCGTAAGCAGCGTCGTGAACTTTGCAAGCTTGGTCAAGACCATTAATGCCTAGATCACCTCTTGCAATCCTTTTTTGAAATTTTGTATCAGGTCCACAGTACTGGTAGCCACCGGGTAAATGTAATTCAAACGATAGTTTATTTATTAAAGAATTTATAAATCCCCTTCCTGTTCGCGAATTAGACACTTTACGTCTAGACTGACTGACGAACGGCATTAAAATAAACAAAACGTAGTAAAACTTTCTTTATAACACCGATTACTTCGATGGCAACACTAGGAACGCAAGTTATCGATTAAAATATTGAATACACAGTTTATATCTATTTATATCTATTTATATTGTATCCAACCCTCAAACAATGCGGATTGTAAAGCAAAAGCAAATATTTGTAGTGGATAATTTCGATGAACGTGTAGGAAGTGGTGTAAATATCAACAATAGACGTCATGGACCCTTGTTGCCTTCAACAATTCGGGGTTTGTTAATCGGTCCTTCGAACTGCGGGAAAACAAATGTTATGATTTCTTTTATTACACATCCCCACGGTTTACGTTTTGCTAATATTTATTTATATTCCAAGTCACTGTACCAACCAAAATATGAATATCTTCAGAAGATTTTAAAACCCATTGATGGATTAGGATTTTACACATTTAATAATAACGTAGAAATTGTGGAACCATCTGAAGCAAAACCGGACTCCGTTTTCATTTTCGACGATATCATATGTGAAAAACAAGATATTATTAGGTCATATTTTAGTATGGGCCAACACAAATCCATAGATAGTTTTTATCTAGCTCAAACATATTCCCGAGTACCAAAACAATTGATTAGAGACAATTCGAATTTTATTATAATGTTTAAGCAAGATGAAATGAATTTGCATCATATATTTCAAGATCATGTATCACCGGACGTTACCTTCAAAGAGTTCTTGGATATGTGTGCAAAATGTTGGGAAGATAAATATGGATTTTTAGTAATCGATAAAGATAGAGAACTAAAAGATGGTAGATACAGAAAAGGTTTGGACAGTTACATATATCCGTAATGCATGCCAATATCTATATCAATTGTAAAGGTAGTGATGGTGGGTGCACATCAAAAGAAAATGAAGAGATCAGTAGTTGATAAGGACGAAAATAATGTTAGTGAAATAGATTTGAAACGTAAATTAATAGAAGCCACGGACGCTGTTCGCAAAAAATTCAATTACATAAAAAATAAACATGTAGAAAGTCAAATGGCTTTGGAAAAAATATATGAACCGCTAACGAAGCCATTAAAAACTATTTCTGAAACAACGCAGGAAACAAATCGTAAATTTCAAATCACACAGCAGTATTTAACAACACAGCCTAAAAAACCCTCTGCAGTAATCAAAACACCGAAATTCGAAACAGATGAAACAATTAGGGAAAGTAATTCTTATATGGAAACGCCGCCACCATCATCTGTAGGGACACCTTCAAGTTCGACCACGCCTAGTAGTAATTTCCAAAATTTAACTGATGTCGTTTCAACCTACATCAATGGTGTTAAAGCTGGCGAATCTGCGTTTGATAACAAGTATGGGGTGCGAGTTGATGTCGATACTGGAAAGTTAGCCATGGGCAACTCCGAAGTGCGATTTCAGGGTGACCTTATATCATTTTGGAGAAATAATAAGAAACTCGGAACATATAAAGGAAATTCTCAGTTATACGATTTACTGTTTTCAAAATTTCCCCCAGATCTAAACAGTGCGGGTTATGGAATCACCGATGAAAATAAAAATATATTTGGAGACATATTGAATATAACGAATGCGGCATATAAAAATTAGAATGTAACATTGGGATACAATTCTAGTAAATCAAAAAAGTATGTCGAAATTATAAAACCACTTTTACAACGTGGAATGTCAACTCGATCCAAGAAAGGTTCGGGTGTAATGTCATCTCAGAAAATATATACAGGCAAAAAGGTGGATTACATATACTGGAATAAGCCCAAAGAATTAATCGACCGCTTAAGGTTATTGTGGAGTTCTAAAATGGCTGGACATTCAGGTCATGAGAATGAAATAATATCCCTAATTGATGAATTAAGGGAAGAAGGGATCATCTATTAGAAAAATATCTATCGCATTTTATTTCATCAACCATAAATACATATATAAAGCAGATATCAGTTTATTTTGTCAATTGTAATTTGAACGCAATAGAACGATGGGCTCCATTGATAAATCTGGACGCCGAAAAGGACCTCGTTGTATAGGTCAACGTGGTCCGCAAGGCATCGGTTTCAAACTTACTACTGAAAAACAGTATGATATCCAAGGTAAGCAATTAAAAACTATAGGAGATCCTACAGATGAAAATGATGGCGCAACATTAAACTACGTGAATTTAGTTATGGATGCCTGCAGAAAAGATATCCTTTCCGCTCTACAAAAATCAGCTAATCTTATAACCGATAATTTAGTAAACTACATAAAGAGAGAAAGGAACGAAATCGTGGATGAAATAACAAAAACGTTTCAAAATTTACAACTAAAAATAGATACAACGATAAGCGATATGAAAACTGAAATTGATGAATTAAAAAATACAAGTGAGAGAAACTCGGATGCTCATACTAAGTTGGTACAAGATATGACTGATTTCAAACTTGATGTAGAAAAAATTGAACAACTCATTGCGAAATACCATCCCCCGAGAGACACAGGAAGATTAGCATGGCCACCAATCGATTCTGAGATCATCACAAGTTGAGTAAAAATGTATGCTTTATGTAGATAAAAACAAGGAGCAGCTCATCACAATAAGTCATTCCAAACAGAACGTGGAACATCTAAATGTATATTACTATTATTATTATTATTATTATTATTATTATTATTATTATTATTATTATTATTATTAATAAACTTGAATAAAAAAAAAAGGTATATAATGTTCATTAGTGGCACAAAACGACAAATTGTCAATGAATTACATAAACCAGCACGAAAAAATTTTAGAAGGAGAAGAACCGTAATAAAAGGTTTGGCAGACTTATGGCAGATTGACTTGGAAGAAATGCAGAATTTTGCAAATGAAAATAAGGATTATCGATATACAGGGCGCCCTATTTCTTGACCCGTTGCATGGGTAACTTTTTTATTAGTAGAGATACAAAAACGCTTAAATGAGCAAATTAGTGCAGTTTCGTATTAGTAATTCTACGGTAAGGCGAAAAATTATATACGGGGGAAGGTTGAAAAGTTATTGACAAAAAACGAAAAATCCAACTTTTCTATTATCCCTCGTAGCTCGTTCATTTGAAGAGTTAGAGAAAAATGCTTCACATGTTTTTTGCAGTATTTTTCATGTAAAATGACATGCACTTGCTACTTCTTATATATCTCTTAAAATGGTTGAGAATCACAGTAAAATATATTTTTTTTAAATGTAATGGATAGGTGGCTGTGACATTAACCGAAAGTCCCCTTTTTTCTCTTTCAGATGATATAACATAGTCCATATTTTATCCTTACAAAAGTAATAATAATCGTTGTTTTTAAAGAAAGTTTATTGTCACATCAACAATGCTATGGAAATAAAACAAAAAATAAGATTCCTGATATTTTTAAAAACGTCTAGTTGGCATTTTATTATTGACAGATCATAAGTGACATTTTTAGTTTTTGTTAAGTAGTTTATTGTTTATTATTAATACTGCATACAAAATAATAGTGTTGCAAATATTTACACCAACGAAGAGAAAAATGATATGCTATTTTGTTATTATAACCAAAATCGAGATGCACAAGCTGCAGCGAATCTTTATCTTGAAACTTATATGGAACGAAGACAACCCCATCATAGAATATTTAGACAGCTGGAAAATAATATACGATTATACGGTTCTTGTTCAAAGCCTAAGGATGAAATAAACTTCAATGAAGACATTGAAATAAATGTTTTGGCTTATGTAAATTTTAAACCTGATTCTTCAACTGCAGAAATTGCACATCACTGCAACACTTCCAAGGAAACTGTAAGAGCTATTTTAAAAGGTAACAATTTAAAGCCTTATCATTATTCCATATGCAATACTTTATATCCAGCTGATAATCAAAGAAGGATGACATTTTGTCGATGGTACATTTCAAAATGCGAAGAGGATCTAGACTTCTGGAAAAAGATTGTATTCAGTGATGAAAGTAGATTTACCAACAATGGTATTTTTAACCGCCATAAGAACATAATGTGGTGCCGAGAAAATTCACATCTTGTTTCTGAAAGAAGAAATCAACGTCAATTTGGGATAAATGAGTGGTGTGGAATTTTTTGTGGCAAAATTATTGGCCCATATTTTTACGAAGATAATTTGAATGCGAATAATTACCTTCATTTTCTAAGGAATACTCTAACAGAGGAATATTTAAATGAATTACCACTTCATATTTTTAGAAATCTTAAATACTTCCAACACGATGGAGCACCTGCGCATAATTCCCGCGAGGTAAAACAATATTTACATGAACAGTTTGATAATGTTATAGGAAATAGAATGGATATCGACTGGCCAGCGCGAACACCTGATTTGACCCCCTTAGATTTCTTTCTTTGGGGGTTATTGAAAGATAAAGTTTATGTGACAGCTCCTCTAGATATAGAGGATCTAAAAGTCAGGATTCAAGATGCAATTAGAAGCATACATGGACATACAATAAATAATGTTTTAAGAAGTATCCAGAAACGTTGCTTACTATGTATCCAACAGGATGGTGGTCATTTCGAACATTTACTTCAATATAATTAATTAATTAATAATTTCTGTTCTCAAAACATTCTTTTGTTCCATAATCCATAGCATTCTTGATGTGACAAACTTTCTTTAAAAACAACGATTATTATTACTTTTGTAAGGATAAAATATGGACTATGTTATATCATCTGAAAGAGAAAAAAGGGGACTTTCGGTTAATGTCACAGCCACCTATCCATTACATTTAAAAAAAATATATTTTACTGTGATTCTCAACCATTTTAAGAGATATATAAAAAGTAGCAAGTGCATGTCATTTTACATGAAAAATACTGCAAAAAACATGTGAAGCATTTTTCTCTAACTCTTCAAATGAACGAGCTACGAAGGATAATAGAAAAGTTGGATTTTTCGTTTTTTGTCAATAACTTTTCAACCTTCCCCCGTATATAATTTTTCGCCTTACCGTAGAATTACTAATACGAAACTGCACTAATTTGCTCATTTAAGCGTTTTTGTATCTCTACTAATAAAAAAGTTACCCATGCAACGGGTCAAGAAATAGGGCGCCCTGTATACTCATAGTAATTGATTGCTATTCTAAATATGTTTTGGCCAAACCGTTAAAGAAAAAAACTGTTATGGAAGTTTCTATTGCGATGAAAGAAATTCTTCAAGAAGCTGTTTATTCCCCAAACAACTTGCAGAGCGATCAAGGACTCGAGTTTTACAATCGCCAGTTCTCCACAGTGATGCATGAATATGGTATAAATCATTATTCCACATTCAGTACAAAAAAGGCAGCAATTGTGGAACGTGTAATTAAAACTTTAAAAATTTGGTTATATAAAGAATTCTCGGCCAGAGGCAAATACAAATGGTTTGATATACTTCCTAATATTATAAACTTGTACAATAATAAAGTCAATCGTACAATAGGGATGAAACCCATAGATGTAAAATACACAACAAAGTTAAGTGTATATAATCAGCCCAAAGTCGCATTAAAATCAAAATTCCATGTTGGTGACATGGTTCGGATTAGCAAATACAAAGGAATATTTGAAAATGGGTATACAGCCAACTATTCAACGGAACTTTTTAAAATTGCTAAAGTCAATGTAACAAATCCCGTAACATACATGATAGAAGATGTGAGAGATCAACCTATTAAAGGATGTTTTTATGAGTACGAACTTCAGAAGACTAAGCACCCCGATGTATACTTAGTGGAAAATATTTTAAAGAAAAGGGGTAATAAATTGTTTGTCAAATGGCTTGGACTACCATCAGATCAGAATGGTTGGATCAACAAGAGTGATATAGTTTAATATATGTATAGTAATTATCTTGTTTTTTAAAATGATATGGTAAAATATGTGCTTAATTTAGTATATTTGCAGTTGTATGTAATACTTATAGTTATAATTTTTTTTTTCTATTATCACAATAAAATTACTTTTCAAGTATTAGTTTTTTTTTGTTTTTTTTATGCATATTGCACAAAAGAGGAGAACTTGGAATAAAAAGAAACACACTTTGGACAGAAAACACATTATATTTATAAACTAAAACATAGACATAAAAATATACAATTAAAAATAAATGCAAAAAAAAATTATTTATTGTTGCCTTGTTGGAATTGTTGGCTCTTCTCTTCCATTTGTTCAGCCATCAGGTGGAGCCATCGCTCTCTTTCAGCATATCTAAATGCTTTCTTCTCACTCTTACATTTGTTGATTACCGGATGGCAGCTCCGGATTACCAACCGGTCCTGGATCGCCTCCCTTGGATTGTATGTGCGTCCTGGGACGCACTCATTATCCCAATTCTCTTCATCTGGCTGCCGCTCTGGTCTTCTGTGTGGTGGGACAGGGTGGCAGCTCCGGATTACCATCCGGTCCTGGATTGCCTCCATAGGGTTGTAAGTGAGCCCTGGGACGCACTCATTATCCCAATTCTCTTCATCTGGCTGCGGCTTTGGTCTTCTGTGTGGTGGGACAGGGTGGCAGCTCCGGATTACCATCCGGTCCTGGATTGCCTCCATAGGGTTGTAAGTGAGCCCAGGGACGCACTCATTATTCCAATTCTCTTCATCTGGCTGCAGCTCTGGTCTTCTGTGTGGTGGGACAATTGTTGTCGGGTATGGCATCCCAGGTTCTACACATTCTGCGTCCAAATTTTCTGAGTCTAGGATGCTTGCTGCCATTTTATCTTGTTTGACTGAACTGTTGAGCTTAACTGCCAAACAGATTCAAGTTACAGATATATATAGGCAACAGTCATCCCTCCTCTCGCATTTTGAATGAGAGATAATCTGAACCTCCCTTCCACTTACTATTGAATGGTAGATTTTTAAAATTGTCCACTCACCCCTCCTACTTAATATAAAGGCATCCCCACTCTACCACGAAGACATCATATACCATAAAGTACGTTCTGATGCTCAGTGTGAATGAGGTAGCGTGAATGACATTGTACGAATGAAAGAGTACTTGTTTAATAATTATTTTATTCCCATTCCTAATTATTATTGTACAACTAGTTACATGTTAATAAGACATTGCATGTATATTACCTATATTACATACGTTACATATAATTATTATGTTTGTTTCTCAATTACCTATAATTAGTTTGTATGTAATAATTATAATTATTTTCTGTACAAATAGTTACCCGTTAATAAAACATTGCATGTACATTACCTAAATTACTTACGTTATATATAATTATTAACTTTGTTCTTCAATTACATGTAATTATATTGTCTGTAATAATTATAATTACTTTCTCTACAAATACAAATTACATTGTGTGTAATAATTATAATTATTTTTTTGTACAAATTGTTACACGTTAATGAGATATTGTGTACATTACCAATGTTACAAGTTTATTCTTCAATTACCTATAGTCACGTTGTTCTTAATAATTATAATTATTTTTTTTGTAATCCTTAACGTTCGTTACATTTCTAATTATTGTACAAGTAATCACATGTTAATACGACATTGCTTACATTACATATAATCATTAAATTTGTTCTTCGATAGTCTATAATTACATTGTACTTAATAATATAATTATTTTCTCTAATATTAAACATTTACTACGTTTCTAATTATTTTAATGCTAATATCATACTTTTTTTTTTTGTACCGAGCTCATGCGACATTACATACATTACGAGTAATGATTAACATTATGTTTGTATTTTCTATAAGTCAATTACGACGTAATTAATGATGAGGTTATGCAATATATACGTTTGAATATTATGATATGTTACAGTTACTTTATATGATATTTTTATTATAATTACATCTTTTCTTATTTCACTGTATGGCATAATACATACTTTTACATTTAACTTTATTCTAATTACTTATGGTACGAGTAAACCCACATATTCGTTTCGTCTCTATGTACAATAATCATATTAATTCTTCTAGCGCGTTTATCAAATATCTTAATCTAATTTGGCTATTATCGATATTACACCCTGCTGCTTGACTTAAAGCGGCTACGAACCATTCAAAATTTTTCTCCGAATCCGTTAAGTAATATTGTATATCATTGTGGCCCCACGGTAGACTTCGTGTTGTATTTGGTATTATGAATCTTTTGTCGTCGAAGTAAGACAATGCCACTTTATTTTTTATTTCTGTGTATATATTGTGTAATTCGCTTCGAAACGAACTCATTTTTCTGAATATGGTACCGCCTTGTTCTACGATTTTCTTATAATCTTCGACTGTTAAATTCTTTTTTATTACTGATTTCTTTATACCTTTAGCTTTTTTGACTTCAGTATTCACCGACTTTACGTAATAAGCTTTTGCACCTATTCCATAAAATTCTATTATGGGATCCGAAGGGAATTCATCTTTCATATTTCCCAATACGGATGCCGTTACGGGAATACCGAACTTATTACCTTCTTTATAATTTGACGTATCGAATATGCTCGGATTTGACTTGATAAATTCATAAAAATTTTCTGTATAGATTTTTATAATTAACGAATCGGTATCCGTATATAGCAAAGAGGCCTCATCTTTATAGTTTCTCTTTATGGTGTCATAGTAAACGTCGTACAACACTGTCTTGGATAACTCTAAAATTGAAAACCCAAGGTTCTCCCCATATGTATGGCCACGAAGTCTTCTGAAAATGCTGTACAAGTTTTAAAATTAGGACGAGCGATTAATGTGTTTACCCCTAAGGATTTCCCCCTCCTTTCCCAATGAGTTATCAGTTTAATATCTCTTCTATTATCCACGTTCTCCATTGTTTTTCCGTACACTGCGTTATTCATTAATTTGTATAAATCCCGTTCGAATTTATTTGTTGCCTTGTTCCTCATTTCGGTATTTAAATCTATGTATACTTTTAACCAACAACTCTGCTCGAATTTTATTATGCGATGTATTTTTTTCAATTTCAAACCGTTTCTTATGGCTTGTTTTAAATTTCTAAAGTGTATTATGTATTTACTTTTATTATTCAAGTTGGGTATCAATTTAGGAATTTTTGATCTTGAACCGGGTGGAATCATACTTTCGGCTAAAAATGGTAAATCTCTATGTGCGTCGTGCAATTCCAGCGGATATTCAATATCAACTTCTAACATATACCCGTAACGATTCTCATCTGGAATATTCATGACGTTGAAATTACCGATTTCTTGATCGTTTAACCATTCGAATCCGCCGGTTGGTAAATACCGTGACATACTATGGCCGTATAGAGTTGTTGCATCCAAATATGTGATAAAAGATGAACGTTCTTGTGGGTTATAATTTGGAACAAAAATATTATTTGCGATGTCTTTTCGCTCCGAACACTGACTAATACCGCCACGAATTCCTTTCTTAATAAAATGAATCATTGAAATATCTGTCAGTAATTCTAATTTTACTTGCGTGAGTCTTAACATAGCATTCCAAGCTAATCCCGGGGCAGTAAAATATTGTGCGGGATCCAAATGATATTTATCTAATGAAATGTTTCGAAAGTTTTCAAATACATCGCATAATATAAGTACGTCTGATTTTAAGTAAGTATCCGAATACTCCCCCAAATTTTGACACTTAAATATATTCCAAGTTTTTTGCGCCCTACGATAATCGGCATGATATGCTCTTCTGATAAATTGTCATAAAATTCTTCTTTCGCGGGCAAATTTTTATTGTTTAGTTTGTCCAATGTCGTTAAGAAACTATAAGAAAAAACGCCCTTTTGCCTAATTAAATTAAATTGTTCGTAATCTGGAAAATGTTTAACCGTTTCTTGAAATTGATTATCGCTCAAGTTGTGTGCTAAATTTTCTAGTGAAGTGGATAAAAATTTAAAACTATCGATAAATCTCATCTTCAAATATTTTTTCCTTACTTTTCCCTCTTTGTCCATATAATTATGCAAATACAGGTTTTTAGTAAAAGATATGTATTTTTCTTTGCTCTCAGCTATTACTTCTATTCTATCTTTATTAGAACACAACTCTTTAATAAAAAGGTGGGAATCGTAAGAACTCATACTGTGTAATATAATTGGGACAAAATTAGGTAATTTATAATTTAAATTACAAACAGAATGAGCAGCTCCGAACCTTTTCTTGCCGGTCAAATGGCAATGGTCTCTAACTTTTACCTCCCCTTCAAGAAACAGTTTTTCACATATACCTCAAACGGTTGCATTCGAAAAGTCTTGTTCTTCCTCCGCAGATAAAGGAGTCATTGGAACGAACTCTTTCAAATGTTTATTATAGATTTCAGTTAAATCCGTCTCGAGGCGTTTTATAAACTCTTTACCGGCATTTTCCCCTCTGTATAATACAAATTTAGATAAAGAATCGTCAAATGAACATTTTATTATGTATGCAAATGGGAACGGTTCGTGACTGAACGTTTTGTTAGTAAAAGATTTTGTAGGATCGGGTTCACAAGTGTCGTGCGGTTTTAGAACTGATTCGAAATCGGCATAAACTACGAAAGGTACTTTCAATTGCTTTTCGAAATTTTCAAATTTTAATATGTTTTCGGGAACGCTATTTCCAAATTTATCTATACGAAGTTTATTTGAAGGCGTCGTCGTATAAACATGATTGCAATCATTACTTTGATGTTGTAATAACGCTTTTTCACTACTAAAATACATTAAACAACCGTCACAAAAATATTTTCTGTGCTCGTGAAGTGAAACTTGATTGGAAACTAATTTTGAAAAATTTTTTATCCAACAGTAGTGACTTTTTATACATTCCTTTCTACAATGATGGTTCTCTCCACAGTCCTCTGTAATAAGTAACAAATTTACATGATAACGTAATTTCTTTGACGCATACCGCAGCGGTCCTACTATTTCGTATTTCACTTTATTATCAACAAATTCCTTTTCTAAACCGTAAACGCTAACTGATATATTATTCATCACTTCAAATTTCGCAATATCTTTTAATTTAATTGGAAATTCCATACCCGTCACATTTAAAACTGTAGAATAATGTGGATACGAAGTGACCTCCTGAACTGGTCCTCTAGGTGGATATAATGCTGAAGTAATGGCCCATGCAAAACAGTTCTGATCATTGTTTCTTATGTTCACTACAACTTTCTTATTTTCGATAAACTTTGGTAACTTCATGTATGATGATGCACACAGAGGCCTATTTTTATTTATATTTACTTCCACATATAAAATTTCAACGATAGCCCAACCTGAAACATTGAATACATGCATGTATAAAACAAATTAATTGTAGTTTATGAATTACATACCAGAATCTTTTTCTTCAAATTCCGATGTTTGAGATATCAGTTTAACGACAAATTCTTCATAAATATTGTTCAGATCTTTGGATTCATCTATAATCTTGTTAGAACTATTGAACGCCTTAACATCCGTTGTTTCTTGTTTCGGTAATGTGTATTTAGCGAATGTTTCCATATTAATTTTTACAGATTTGTGGACTTTCACAATTTCTTCCAACAATTTCAATATCTTCTCCTTTACTTCATCGAAAAGCAAATTGTAATCTATATGCTGATTTTGACTATACACTCGATAACTAATAATTGTACGTTTGAACTTATTAATAATTTGTACGCCATCGCTTTTAGGAGTACAAGACACTATGATCATGCTCGAGGGTTCTGCGATGCGAATTTATTTGATTAGCAGGTATATTTTTGTTACAACAACTAATGGTTTGAGTACTTGAGGAATCCATTCTAGCACGTTTAGCACTGGGTCCATCATCACTAGTAATTTTCGATTTGCAAGACATCCTCCCATGACGACGTAAATTGTCACTGCGAGTAAACGTTTTACCACAATTACTACACAAATGCATTTTTTGTTGTATTACACGTTCCTCACGAGAATTTAGTTCAAAATGATTTCAGCTTGCCCATTCCGTCCTTTTAAATATGGAATTGGGGAGAGTGGGAGGAGTCGTGTCTGTTTACTAAATGACTTCACTGCAAAGTCACTCGAAGGTCAATTCAAGGTCATCCAAAGGTCACTTCAAGGTCATCCAAAGGTCATTTCAAGGTCAAAAGGAGTGGGGGAGTCCCAGTTCCGGCTATTATTACCTACTCGTCCACGGATATTATACCAAAGTCTACATGATTATACCTAGGCACTAAAATAAATAGTGTTTCGTTTTTACAAAAAACTGTATCTGGTTCTCTACCTTATGAGGATAAACTGAAAATAAAAGAATTGGGTAGGCCAGCACCACAATTAAATAAGTTAGTGGAACAAGCCGAAGTAAAAGTTACAAAAGACAATTTAACAATAATGTATACACAAAAACAGAGTGGATGTGCGAGTGTGATATAAAAAATGCACTCTTTTGTTTTCCGTGCTTACTTTTCGGTGGGGATAAAGCAATATACGATTGAGAACTATATAGAATTGCCACATGGGCATGGGGGATTTTCTGTGATTGTTGTACCGGAAATTAGCTGTACGGTTCCGATTGAAATTCCCGGTTGAAGTTCAGAAGTGCCAGGAAAACGCGTGATCTTGAAAATTTTAAAAATTTTGCGGCTCCGGTCTGATTTAATATCCCGGAATTGAATTCGACCAATGTGACAACCCTAAGCAGAACACATACAATTAATGTTCACGCGCCGCCAGTGGTTACATGTATATATACTAAATAAGAGTGGGCCCAGTATGGAGCCCTGGGGTACACCACAGAATATATTGCCCAAACCAGATCTACCATTTGATGTTTCGACGAACTGATACCTATTTCCTAAATAGTTACTGAGTAATCTAATTGGAATAGCCGAAAATCCAATAAAAGATAAAATAGATATTAGTACCTTATGACAAATTGTGTCAAAGGCCTTGGAATAATCTAACAGTACAATTGTCTTTTTTCCAGCAAAAATAAAAAATAAATTTTTTTCTTTCTCTAAAAATATCATCTGTGATATTAAGCAATGCTGTCGCACAACTGTAACCTTTACGAAAACCCGACTGATAAGCTGGTAATATATCATAGCTTGATAGATGTGAACACATTTGTGAATACATTTGTGAATACATTATTTTTTCCAAGACGTTTGCCATTACCGGAAGAATACTTATTGGGCGTAGATCATTAAAATTGGTCGTATCACTTTTTCAGGTAAAGGTATGACTCGCGAAATCTTCCAGTAGTCAGGAAAAATATTTTCTGCTAAACAGAGGTTAAAAATGTGTGTTATATAAGGTAGAATAAACGGACAACATAGCAACAACATATCATGTTGATCTCATCTAACCCTGTAGCTTTAGATTTTATTTCAAGTAGGAACCTATATACTGTATATACTACCGGTGTGAAAACAGCAATGGTTTTTATATTTTCTAATATTCAGTATTTTTGTAAGTCGAGTTGAGTCATTCGCTGTATCAACTCTACTAGGTTTTTTACGAGTTTGATGGTTTTTAAATAACTACATCTCTCAACAGGAGGTTATCATGAGAAGTGGAGCCTAGTTATATTTTATTAATACTGTTACCATGAGAAGTTTAGCCTACCTATCATAATATGATAGGTAGGTAGGTAGATGACATTATTTATAAAATATTATTTTATACGAGAATAGTATGAGAAAATTATTGCTATGTCGATTCCAAAATTATGAGGATTCCAAAAAAGCTAAATGACGTTATACTTAAAAGATAGTACCTAAAGTAGTCATCCAGTCAATATATTTTGCAATCGTATAGGATCTAGTATTAAAAAAAACAGTACATACAGATAAACATACCAGATAATACCCTGCCGAAAAACAGCATATATAAAGATGTGCACAAATATGTTATAATATTTCCAATTAAGGACAATATAAGGCACCATTGTATAATTCTCTTTCGTCCTTTTGTATCACTCAGATTTCCCTGAAAAACACATAAACATATATAAAACATTAAACATTTATTTTGGAATTTAATTATGTTATACTTTTAATAGTTCACTAAAAACTTCTTAGTTATTATGTTTATCATATGTTTTATAGTTAAATTATTTTTTATCTCAAATAAAAATAAATTATATTTTTACCGAATTATGGATTTCTCACATGGGATATTTAAATTTTACATTCTTTCATTTTTTTCTCTTTTGCCATGTGAAAAAGCTCGTGGGGGAATTTTTCTGTATACTATTTCATATGCAGATATACTTCAATAGCTTATTAATTATTTTGAAATGTGTACATTTATTATGAAAGGTAAAATTATTTTTAATTTCTCTTGTACTAGAACATTATTATAAAATAGTAACATATATAATGTTTTTCCTTTTACTTTCCTCGATATAAAATTTATATATGTTTATTAAATAAAAATCTTTATAAAACTGTCTCTTTGGAACAATATTATTTCATGCATGCTTATAATTTAAACTTCACTAGAGTTATTTTCTAATGTTTCCCTTGGAAGAGATTCTTGTAACGTGAGTTATCTTTGTTTTAAAAGGGCTTCTAAATATCTGCGGAGACAAGAGCTGTAGTACCATTTTATATCGATGTATTTAAACTGTTCTATTTTATGAATTATACTACATTCTTCTGAAAATATTAAAACAAAACATAACAAAACTAAAACAATTTTTGATTTGGATATATTTTTATTCTGAATATCTTGGACACTAATAAGTAGTCATCAAAAGCAGTCGGAGAGAATTGCTGAATTTTTTCCACCACCGATTTTTTCAAGAGTAAAACACGAGATTTGAAATTCTATTCAAGACTACCTAGGGATAAACACAGAGAATAAGATTTGTTTAAGAAATATCTAAATTCTAACAACAGCTGCAATGAATCTTATTTTAATATTAGGGTAAGGGAATATTCGATGAACGGTAATACTAAATGTGCAGCTTTGCACACAAGCCCACCAGTCAAAGAAGATAAAAGCCGAGGTCCCATACGAGTGGTGTGTGTGTTTCTCACCACTACTAACATTCACGATGCCCCTTAGGCAATCATGTCGCAACATCGTTCATCGATTCCATTACCGATGGCACTCTGACGAGCGCATAATAATCGCGAAACCGGTCAGTGCCTGGTGGTTGGTTTCAATGAAGGATGTGGCGACTTCCATGGAGGTGCCAGAGTAATGCAACGCCAGTCAGAGCACATTGCAAATGGAGTAGTTGTTTTCGGCATCTCCTTCAAATAAATAACTAGGATTGTTTTTCTCAAAGACAAAAGAAGTCACTGTTGTAATTGCAATAGCAATGTAATTAGACAATAACTGTCAGATAGTAGCAAAGACCCAAAGAGGGCACTACGGTGTGTTTCTCACCAATACTAACTTAGTAAGTAGTATCATACCCTCTTGGCATCGGCTTTTCCTGCCAAGATTTCCATCCGTAGAGGTATTACTTCGTCTGTTTGCTATAGCGTCACCCTGATCGATATTCCATCCTACCAGATATTCCATCCCAATTGAGTGTCGGACTATCCCACTCGATCATCCTGCATTAACCGCTTTCCTGATTGTTAACATCCGCCGTGATTAATAAATGTTTTATTTTACAGGGTGTCACCAATAATTAATTAATTGTTTAGTTTATAGCGTTGTACATATTATTAAAAGTTGAAACAATAAATAATTTATTTTTTACCTAAACCAGTTTTGTATCTCCTTGAAGTAGTGGACACTAAGGTTGGTTGGGTTTACAAGTTAACTAAGGAAGAACTAATCAATTTCGAACGGAACAAGAAATTCGATGGATGAGACTGGATACTGGAAGTACGGTAGAGGAAATGCGACGCCTAATAGTAAAACACCTCAAGACCGACCCTCAAGACCAGCTAAAACAGCATGTATGAAATATATGAAACAGCATATATTTCTGTAAGCTCCTTAAGCCGCCTCTATAACGCCAGTACCCACTGCACAGCATCTCACGGTCTACAATCAAGCATGGCAAGTTAATTTTGTGAGTTCCTCCTCTCAAAAAAATTTGCTCTGTTTCACAGTTTAAAAAATATAATTTAATATTGAAATTATACTCCAGTGGATCGAATAATAAACCATTTACATTTCGTAAAGCTTCGGTTTCCTAGAAAGCGGTGCCGTCTTTTAACGGCCATCAAGTTACTGTGGGTGACATCACAAAAAACGGTGTCGTGTATAATAAGGGAAGTGTTTTCCAAGAGAGCGGTAGCGCACACCGTAACGTAGCAGAGCGTAACGTAGCGGTGCCGTCTCATTTGAAGCGGTGGGTCATACAATACGAATCAGTTCATCAATGTTTTTTGCGGTGTCTTTTGTATAGCGGTGAAGTAGTTTTATAATTTTAAAACTATTTTCTTTATCATAAAACCGTTTTTGTGACGTCACCCACCGTATTTTGACGGCCGTTAAAAGACGGCACCGCTTCCTAGGAAACCGAAGCTTTACAGAAATAGTGCAGAAATTTTGTGTTTTTATATCGCTGATATCCGATGTAAATAATCAATTTAAAAACCACATAGGTACTATTATGTAACATGAAAAAATTTATTGTTTGTAAACAAAATAAAGAATGTCCCTACGTACGAACGTAGGTACTTAGGTGTTTTATGTGGACTCCAACAAAAAATTTGCTTTAATTAATATAAAATTTATGATATGACTATATACATGAATAGATACTTTTATAATTAAAATTATTATTTATTTGTTGATAACAAATTTATGAGGATAATATCAATAATATCAATAATGTTCGGTTATTACATATTACGTTTTATAATTTTTTAACCGATCAAAAATATGCATTTTTAGTATCATATTCTATTACCTCTAATTATCTATTGAGATTGTAATACCGTAAACCTAGGTAGGTGCGTAATCATTTTCAAAAATTAGTATCTTACCTGTTTAAAATACCAGCAGGGGTAAAACAACATTCATCTGTACATAGACTTTGTTAATAAAGTTGGGATTAGCTGCATTTTGATTTTGAAACCAATTGCAAAATTCAAGACGAGCAGGGAAACAACTGGTTCTAAAGCTTACACTTTATGATGCAGGTGAAGTGAGTTCTCCTGTAATATTCTCCAGACCTTACTTTGTGATATCTTCAACCGCCTTGAAATGGTCTTTATGAGTTGTCTTTGTCTCATAACGATACTTAATTTTTTCAAGTTATTTAAAACCAGAATTTATAAAATATTTTTGTATTGTGGTAATTTTGATATTTTGTATATTGCCCGGAAAAATTATACCATATAAAGTTTTCGGGTTTAAATATTCCTTAAAAGATTTCACTAATTATGTTTCTAGGTCTGTTGAGGGAATAGTAATTCTTAATCTGTTTTTATTGATTTTTTGAACGTTACTCGAAATATTAATGTTTCGAGTTTCGATTAATAATTAAAGGCTCTATGAATTTGATACTTCTAATATTGGTTCTTCGCGAGAGGAGTGTTGGATTTAATTTGATCAGTTGCTTAAAGCTGCCCAGATAGCACAAATTATTTATGGAATAATCTGTAAATCTTCTAAAATGATTATTCATTGTCAATATTCCAGTAATATGCTTATAATAAATATACACTTTATATAATATTCTTAAAATATTCATTTTAGAATATTATGAATAGAATATTCCAGTAATATTTATTATAGTTTAATATATTACATTATTTTATAGAATATTCTTGTAATATTAGTTGTAGAATATTATGAATATAATATTCCAGTAATATTTATTATAGAGTTAATATATTGTATTCTTTAAAGAATAGTCTTGTAATATTAGTTATAGAATATTATGAATCTAATATTCCAGTAATATTTATTATAGAGTTAATATATTGTATTCTTTAAAGAATATTCTTGTAATATTAGTTATAGAATATTATGAATCTAATATTCCAGTAATATTTACTATAGAGTTAATATATTGCGTTCTTTTATAGAATATTCTCGTAATATTCGTTATAAAATATTATGAGAAAAATATTCGAGTAATATATATTAAAGCTGGCACTAGTAATATGCACAAAAAATATGCATTAAATATTCTCGCAAAATATTTTTTTGTGATATTGCACCAAGACTTGCGGTTGTGTTATAAAACATTCTAAAAATAATATTCGAGTAATGTCTATTGCAGCTAACCAGCAATATATACAGAAGAAACATGCGTTTAATATTTCTAGGCAAATATATTATGCGTTTGATTTTTGTAATATGTTTTGTAAAATATTATGAAACGTAGCAAGGTGTATTGAGGTGTATTGTCACCTACGAAAAGCACTGTCGTTTGCGACTCTACCACTACACTGGACAGCGGTGCTGCCCCCGGTGTCATCATGCTACTCACCACCTCATGCACGACCCAGACAAAAAATTGTTGTCTGGTTAAATGGAGGTTTCGGCGAAGTTTTTCTTTTTGAATATGTTCCGCCTTCAGAAACACACTTGTTTTCAAGTAGAGCATCCTAGCCGGGCTTTTATAGTTTGTGATTATGCCGCTGGATGGAGACACTTATGTCCTACCAGCAGAATGCTGACGTACTTCTCTAAGTGTCTTTGCTGCCTGTGTATCATTGTACTTATCTCGTATTGACGAAGCTTAATAGGCAGGTCAGGTTGAGGTAGCAATACACCTCAAGCCGCGAGCCACGACTCAGACAAAAAAATGTCTGGTTAAATGGAGGTTTCGACGAAGTTTTTCTTTTTGAATATCTTCCGCCTTCCGCCAAAAAAAATATTCCAGGATTTAAATACGTCCTAATGTCCTAACCAAAAATGAATCTAAAAATAATGTATGTAATATATTTATAATCTATAATTATCTATATAATATATTTATAGATTATTCTTTGTGTCATTTTTGGTGATCTCGGATATTTGTTCCCTTATTCTGGGACTATTCTGCGATTATTATTTGAATATTTTATAATTATTCTTGTATTTATCTTGTGGATTATTCTTGGAATAAGTTTAGGAATATTCTCTAGATATAGAAAAGTGTGTACTTTTCGATATTCTACAAATATTCCCAAAAATTATCTATATAATATTCCAATCTTCCTTCAGAATAATTTAGGTATATTCTAGGAATAGGTTTGTGCTATCTGGGTGATTGGCTACATTTATGTCGGAACCAAGATTTATTGGTTGTTGATTTTCTTGTCCGATTGATTCGATGGACGTGTCGTTTGGTAACATTACTTCTAGTTCTTGAAGGTCTTCATTTGAAACTTCTGCCTTCTGCTAGATATGTGCAATTCGTTAATGTATCTAGAATTTCTGGGAAGTCTTGTTGTATTCTATTTATTTCCATTGGGCTGGCGTTAACTCCTAATGATGCTGTTTCGATTGGATCGATTTCGATTCTTGATAAAGCATCGGCGATGTTATTTTGTGAACCTTTTCAACAAAAGATTTTATAGTCGTACTCTTGAAGTTTCAATCGTCATCCTAATAAGCGTGAATGCGTTTCTTTTAGATTGAAGAGCTACTGAAGGGGTTTGTGGTCAGTGATTATTGGGAACTTGCGACCAAAAAGATAGGGGCGGAAGTACTTAATGAAATGTACCACACATGAAAATAATTTACGTTCTATTACAGAATAGATCTGTTCCGCTGGATTTAGCGATCGCGGAGCGTATGCATTTGGTTTATCACTTCCTAAGGGTTCTTGTGATGGCACTGCACCGATGGAGGCGTTAGATGCATTAGTAATAAGAATAAACGTTTTTCGAAGTTTGTACAGGGTGACCCATTCGTCCCGGATTCCTTTATTTCTCCACAATTACCAATTTTAGAAAAAAATATCTAATACAATAGTCTTCAGAAATAATAAGGGCTACAATTTAAAATTAGTTACAGATATACAGGGTGTTCACATCCTTCCAAACCTATAAAAACTTTCTTATTTTAAAAGGAACACCCTGTATATTATTAGCTTATTGGATTCCCCATCGCAAGTGCTTTCACTCCATATAACATTTGTTATAACTAAATTTTATAGTTTCCAAGATATTTAATATTTTGTGTTAAAATGACAAATGCAGACTTTAGTGAAAATAATAGTATCTTCCTTAGTTTTAACATTTCGATTATAAATATTGGTATGCGTTTAATATAAGCCATGGCAAATATTTTGCTGTATATAAATAATACAGCCTTTATACAGGGTGTTAATAATCTAGTAGCGCTTTTGGAAAACTGTAAGGGCCAATATCTCGTTTATTTTAAATGGAACACCCTGTATATTTTTAATGGATCAGATAAAGAATTGAAAACTCTATTGATCCGTATTAGTATGTTAAATATCCAAAGATAATAATTTTCGAGTTATTTTGGAATTTAAAATATTTCACTCTTTGGTTACAAGTAAACATAAATTATGAGCCCCGATGGCTTGAAAAACAATACATTTTCTGTCAGTTTGATAATACTTGACAGTAGGTATTTTTATAAAATGAATTACAATTATGAAGAACGAAAAGACATGATGTATGTTTTTGGTAAAGCATCCGAAAATTTATTTTTGGCATCACGTTTCTATGCACAGAAATATCCGGATCCCAGGAACAACCAACATTTTTGAGAGCTGACAATAATCAAGGCCGATGGACTATAAATTGGGGAGAAATTTTAGGAGAGCACATAATACGTCCATATTTTTTTGAAAATCCAATTAGAAGAGACACATATTTAGATTTTTACAAAATCACCTTTTGAAATATCTATTGGATGATATTCCCTTAAGAGTCCATTCACTAGTCCGAAATAAGCCCAAAATCGGCGTTCGTCTCGTGTCTAATTATAAAAAAACTATAAAAGATAGCGACTTTTAATAAAAAAGTATTGAAAGATAAGACTGTAATCTAAATCCATATAGTAGTAATTTTTGGCAATTCTTTTTCTTTTTAAAATTCTAGGCAAACAAAGTTGTACTAAAATAATGTATTTTCAAAAAATATTTTCTCTAAAATACATGTATTAAAGAAAAATTTGCTACTATAGGGACCTAGTTTATCTTTTAATCTTTCCGGTGATATATAATTTATAACATTAAAGAGAAATTTTGTTGCAATTATAAGACAAATCCGGTACCGTTGCAATAAGGGCTAACTTTATTTCCATGTGCCTTTTTACTTCGGCTTTACGTACACCTCCGAAATCTTAATAATTCGGTAGTGGGTATATGTGGGTCCGTGAAGTTAGACCCTAACTCCTGGAGTTAGACGGCACTAATCCACAGTCGGTTAGCAAGTCGTTAGTAAGTATTTGTAAGCCCATTGGTAAAATTTCTAAGTAAACGGTAACCGTTTTATTTGTTATTAATTTTTAGGGGCTAACTTCTTAGCAGCCCCCAAGATGTTTATAAATGCAGCTTTGATGTTATCAGCTATAAGTAAGTCATTTGTAAGTTAACTGTCGAGATTTGTAAGTCCCTAAGAAGAAAGTTATATCCAATTAATAAATGGCGGCTAACTTCTTAGCAGCCCCCAAGTTCTTTCAGAATGGCTTTTTTACCTTACCAGTTGTTAGTAAATTGTTTGTAAGTATTTGTAAGCCGTGTTGCAACATTTGTAAGTCACTAATAAAAAAGTTATAACCAATCAATTAAATGAAGGCTAACTTCTTAGCAGCCCCCAAGTTACTTCAGAATGTTTTTTTAACCTTACCTGTTGTTAGTAAATCGTTTGTAAGTATTTGTAAGCTCTCTTGCAACATTTGTAAGTCGCTAATAAAAAATTAATAATCAATCAATTAAATGGGGGCTCACTACTTAGTAGCACCCAAGTTCTTTCA
Source organism: Pogonocherus hispidulus (assembly GCA_963924545.1). Taxonomy (NCBI): domain Eukaryota; kingdom Metazoa; phylum Arthropoda; class Insecta; order Coleoptera; family Cerambycidae; genus Pogonocherus; species Pogonocherus hispidulus. The sequence goes on from OZ004695.1 coordinate 37,703,640, forward strand.
GAATGTTTTGTTTACCTTGCCGAATGTTAGTAAGTCGTTTGTAAGTATTGTTTGTAAGTAAAATCTCATTTGTATAAGTCACATACTTAACGTATCTACAAGGCACTAAAAGAAGTTAGAAAAGGTCGACATAAACATTTTTGTTAGGGATTTTTCTAATATTTGCAACTTGCAGTTACCTCACTCCGAGATTATAAGATAATATCTGCGTCACTAAACGCTTTAAGATTTAGGGTAGTATAATATTGTAAATTAGTAAATTAATTGTAGGTTGGGTACAATAGTTGTTTTTTATTTTAAAATTGTATTTTCTAAAGGAAATGTTTATACTAAATATCAATAAAAAATGGTTAATTTGATGAAGCCAATTCTACATTTTTAACCTAAAGCTTTAGTCGCAAAGATGAAAAAGGTCGACTCGAAATCTTTATTTAGTTAATGGCGTTGGTTCTTCCACTGACCAGTTACTCTTAGTTACAGATGTTAATTTTCTTAGTTAATTAAAGTAAAATTACTTAAAGTTATAGTATGCCTGCTTGATCATAACCAGCGATCTGACCGATATGGATGATACAACTTGACTTCTTATTACCTATTTCTATATTTTCGTCGGCATCAAGGTTAACTAAGGTATAACTCAAGGAACTAAGCACAAAGGAACAAATCATGACAACACTCAGCGAACAAATACCTACTTGTATTTCCAGAGAACAAGCAAATAGATAGCATGTAAATATGTAATAAGAAATACATAGCTTTTTTATATTGTACTAAAGGTAGTAGGACACAATACTAAACACAAACGAAGCACGCCAATTTGGTAAGATGCAACTAGCTCTAAAATTTCCTAAATCCAGGGAGTTTCGACATATGAAATTTTAAACAATTTAGTTTTCGTTAAAAGCTATTCACAAAAAAATTTTAATATATTTTCATTTCATCAAAAAGTTATCCCATGAATGACTTAAAAAAAGTATTTACTGACTGTAATTGTGTACATTTTTTATATATACCGTTCTCGAATCAGGCTGTAACGGTATTGCAGCCTGCAATCAGTATTGCAATCACTAATATTCTAATATTTTATGAGTATCTTGTTGGCCTTTGTATTTTTTTTTATTTAATTATAAAAATTGCCAGGAAAGATAAATACATTAGATAAGTATACAAAATTATACAGTTTTTTTAATTATGCTACGCCTTTTTCGAAGTAGATAATTCAAAGTACTCTAAGAAACAAAATACCAGTACCAAATATTACAAAAATTTAGTACCGACAGTTAATGGAATCGCAAGCACATAATAAGTAAGAATCGCTTCAGAAACAAAAAAATTAATAAATAAATTTAAAACATTCAGTTAAAACCTACTATAACAAAAAGTTCTAATTTTAAACTTCCCTGTCTGACAACTATCTCTAATATCTGTAAACATAATATACTTACTTGACCGAAAATAAAAATTATAGCGTGTGCATGGTTGGGCTATAGTTAAATGAATCTTCGGTTGAGTTTCAATCTCCTGTCAATTAGACATTACAATAACGACCACATATATAACTCAGACAATGTCGATAACGGACTAAGAAGATGGTATTCATATAAACGTAACAATGGTTAATGTTCAGTTAAAACTAACATGGACTGATTATTCTCCTAACAGTCCAAGTATTTAGAATAATTAGCAAAGTGATCTGTAGAACTCAACATTAATTACAACCATAGAAAAATTAAGAAATTAAGCTAAATTAGTTAAATGTCAAGTCAAAACTTTATATTCTATATTTTTAATATACAGTCTGTCCATAAAGTAGCCGCCCCCTGCTAACTTTTGAACGAATCGAGTTAGAGAGCTTTAACAAAATGCAGGGTGAATCACGTAAAATGAACTTGATTCTGACGATAAATTCAATTCTTCAAATTCAAAGATGGCGCCACGGGCGCTGTCAACTAAATTTTTTTAAATGGCAAAGTGTGCCGTGTTGCATCTCATTTAAAAGGTAATTCAATTCTCTACATTCTCGTTTTTGAAAAATGACAATCGAGTTATCCGTTCTCTAGTTACAAGCGTTTGTATTAACGATATATAAAAATTTTGCTTTTATCAAGTCTCCTTGACTTGCTTGCTACTGTCACTGAAACGTCAATAAGGTTCGAGAAAGTAGTTTAGGGTTTAATTTAAGTGTGTTTGAAAGTGTCTACAGGTTTTTTCTTAATTTTTTTAAGTTATTCGATTTGATAGATTTAAGAGAAAATTTAAGAGAAGAGCGGTACTTAAGAATCATGCGGGTGGAAATTTTTCCAAAGATAGAAAGACTTAACTCCTCTTGATTTTTTCTTATGGGGATATTTGAAGTCAAAAGTCTACAGAACTCCTCCAGTAAATATCGACGAACTACAGCAACGTCTAACACATAGGTGTAGAAATATCCCTGCAGAAATTTTAGGAAATATCAGGCCAGAACTTCAAAGTAGACTTTTTATGTGCCAAGAAGTCAATGGACAACATTTTGAACAACTTATTTAATTCTTTTATTTTTTATTTTAATAAATATTTGTTGAAAATTTGTTGTATTAAAATATTAATTAACATTTTATTCATGGATCAGATTAGAAACAGAAACGCTTGTAACTAGAGAACGGCTAACTCGATTGTCATTTTTCAAAAACGAGAATGTAGAGAATTGAATTACCTTTTAAATGAGGTGCAACACGGCACACTTTGCCATTTAAAAAAATTGAGTTGACAGCGCCCGTGGCGCCATCTTTGAATTTGAAGAATCGAATTTATCGTCAGAATCAACTTCATTTTAAGTGATTCACCCTGTATTTGGTTAGAACTCTCTAACTCGATTCGTTCAAAAGTTAGCAGGGGTGTTACTTTATGGACAGACTGTATATAAAAAGTAAATAAAATAATATGTGCATTAAATAGTGTATAATATACCATGTACATTATATAAGTCTCTGCTTTTTATGGTTTTAACTCTTTTTTGGAGGTCGTAAATCTCCCATGCACTGTCGTTCTTCCTGTTAAAGAAAAATAGTGGCCTATTCCATTTCTGGTGGCTGGAGCATTGAAAACTACTATTGGAGCTATTAAGCAACAATACTACTGCGGCGTAGGTATTGTTTTTCTTGTCCACCAAGAGATGGCGCTTGGGTAAGGCATCTTTCAATTGCATGGGAGGAAATCGATATATATTAAAACGCGTCGATTCTGTCTCGTTCTAAATTCCGTCGCCGAATCGACAAAGTTTCAAAGCTATCTCCTCCGAGGGGCGATGGCGGAACGATCCCCGCGGGCCACCGGAGGTCGCCCCCGGCCTTTCTCCAATGCGTAGGGGTATTTTCGTCCCGTTTCCTACGTGTTTTCCCAATTTAAATGCCTTTTCAAAAAACCTCTGCAAAATTTTTGTCGATCGCCGTTCGACGAGAGAGATGCGGCTAGCACCGGCGATTGTCCTCGCGGCTAATGGTCCCATCACACCCGCCGAAATACCAACTTTTCGCGGGACCCCCGAGACCTTTTTCTAATTTTTACGGCTTCGAGAACCGCTTCACGCGAAAGTTCTGTCCTTTCTCTAATCCTTTGAGATTTTTTTCGAAACCGTACGTCGAGTCCTTCTACGTCTATTTCGTCTTCGAAAATCTCGAGTCGCATCCGTCTCAACTTCTTTCTCATTTTATTTGGCGATGTGAGATTGCACTAACGCGACAAGCACCTCCCACGAAAACTGTCAAATTAATTAAACTTCAGATAGGTTATTTTCCTACGAGAAATATTGCTAACGGAATCGATAGTACCGACTGGTAAACACTTCTGATTACCAAAATATTGAAGTGAAATGCTTTTCCAATTAGAAAATCTGTAAAAATTATTTTTTTCAATTTGACACGTACAGTTTACATACTTAAACGTGGTTAGGGTAAACTTTTTGACAGCAGGCGCGGTAGCGCAATGGGAAAGTCGTAGGATTCAAAACGTGATAATGCTGATTTCACGAGTTCTAGTTACGCTGGAGGCACACTTTTTTTACTTTTTAATTCCAATTATTTATTAGTATTAACATTTAGTTATGTTTCATTATCCGTAGCTTTTATTCTTTCTGCACGTAAAGTTTGGAATTAATTCGTTTATTTTGGCAGTCTGTTAAATTCATCATTTTAGCTTACAAAAGTAAATATCTACAATATTTCTTGTCCCATTGATAAAATTGATAATAATATTTTCTGAAAAATAAATTCTACTTTCAGCACTTAAAAAATGATGCTGTTTTACCATTACGAATAGAGTATCCTTACAATTCATCAAAATATTAAGAAACATCGTTTAGTATAATTACATCATCATTCCAGATACAAAATTTCTTTATTATATTTTCTTAAAAATAATATTATTCTAGATGCTTTTGTCACCCGAAGGGTGACCCCCTGGATACCCGGTAGGGCTAGAAATGGGAACGAAAATCGCGACAGCGATTTTCTCCCATTTTTAGTTATTAATTTAAACCGCAAAATAATATGTAACTTAATTAATAATCATTATATCAACCAAGCTAGAATCAGACCAACCAGAATCAGACAAATTCAAAGCAATTAAAACGGTGCGCTAGAAACAGAAACATGCGTTCAGTTTTATGTTAATAATCCACTGAATAACTTAAGTAGGTATACCAAATTTTTTAGAAAACACTACACACATTATAAAACAAACAACACACTTAAATACTATAAGATCTAAATTTATTAAGAGTCCTCACTTTTTTTAAATAAGCGTGGATTCATGGTCCATTATTTATTACATACCTATCTATTTTGAACAACTGAAACCGCGCAGTAATATTTGAGTAACCTTTGTCAAATAGTTAAAAAAATATATATTGAATTATACTTGATAAATAGGTACCTACTGAACTAGATACTTTTTAACAAGATTTTGATTTTGTCATAGTTTAATCTGTTAGGTATATCTCACAAGATCTGTTCGAATCTTACGTTAGTAAAATCTTTAGCTTGCAAAATAAAACTTTTTTCAAAATAAATCTTTTTATTTATTTTCGACAAGAACAGTAAATAAAACAAACAGGACAAAGAAGTTTCCCCGGCAGAATTAATTGATAAGTAACTGTTATATTAGGGACTTGTACATGATCGGTTGTGAGGTAAACAAAACATTTAGAGAAAGCTTGGGAGCTGTTAAGAAGTTAGCCACCGTTTAATTAATTGTTTATAATTTCTTTATTAGTGACATTCAAATATTGAAAGTCACCTTGCAAATATTTACAAACGACTTATTAACAACTAGCAAGGTAAAAAAATATTCTGAAAGACTTTGAGGGTTGCTAAGAAGTGAGCCCTCATTTAATTGCATGGTTATAACTTTTTTATTAGCGACTTACAAATGTTGCAAGACCGCTTACAAATACTTACAAACGATTTACTAACAACTGGTAAGATGAAAAAAACATTCTGAAAGAACTTGGGGGCTGCCGGGAAGTTAGCCTTCATTTAATTTATTGGTTATAACTTTTTTATTAGCGACTTACAAATGTTGCAAGACCGCTTACAAATACTTACAAACGAATTACTAACAACTGGTAATATGAAAAAACATTCTGAAAGAACTTGGGGGCTGCCGAGAAGTTAGCCTTCATTTAATTTATTGGTTATAACTTTTTTATTAGCGACTTACAAATGTTGCAAGACCGCTTACAAATACTTACAAACGATTTACTAACAACTGGTAAGATGAAAAAAACATTCTGAAAGAACTTGGGGGCTGCCGAGAAGTTAGCCTTTATTTAATTTATTGGTTATAACTTTTTTATTAGCGACTTACAAATGTTGCAAGACCGCTTACAAATACTTACAAACGATTTACTAACAACTGGTAAGATGAAAAAAACATTCTGAAAGAACTTGGGGGCTGCCGAGAAGTTAGCCTTCATTTAATTTATTGGTTATAACTTACTTACAATACTTACAAATGTTACCAATGGGCTTACAAACACTTACTAACGACTTACTAACCGACTGTGGATTAGTGCCGTCGAACACCAGGAGTTAGGGGCTAACTTCACGGACCTGGTACATGTAAGTCTCCGCCCTTCGGCTACCCAACCTCTCAACCCGACCCCGTATTCATGCCTGTCAAATCTACAGTGAATAGACTTAAATATTTTACCAAGAATATGACTTCAGCAGGATGGTGCACCCGCGCACTATAGCGTTAATGTAAAGAATTTTTTGAACGGACATTTTCCAAATAGATGAATAATTGATCGAGGGAGTCCAGTAAATAGGTTAATCTTTAGAAGGGTTAACCAAAATCTCATTGATATTCGCAAAACCAAAAATTTATTTTTATTACATTGTATTGATAACTTTGTAAAATATTATGTTACGTCAGTTCTTTATTTGAATAAAAAAAAATATATTACAAGAGTTTAATTTAATAATTTTATGATATAAATTCACTTGATAATGAAAATGTATTGTTTCCCAAGCCATCTGGGCTCTAATTTATGTTTACCTGTAACCAAAGAGTGAAATATTTTAAATTTCAAAATAACTCGAAAACTATTATCTTTGGGTATATAACATACTAATATGAATCGATAGGGTTTTCAATTCTGTATCTGATCCATTAAAAATATACAGGGTGTTCCATTTAAAATAAACGAGATATTGGCCCTTACAGTTTTCCAAAAGTGCTACTAGATTACTAATACCCTGTATAATTTATAACACATTTATATACAGCAAAATATTTGCCATGACTTATACTCAACGACTACCAATATTTATTATCGAAATGTTAAAACTAAGGAATATACTATTATTTTCACTAAAGTCTGCATTTTTACATAAAATATTAAATGTCCTACATATAACAACTATTATATAGAGTGAAAACACTTGCGATGGGGAATCCAATAAGATAATAATATACAGGGTAGTCCATTTAAAATAAGACAATTTTTATAGGTTTGCAAAGATGTGAACACCCTGTATGTATATCTGTAACTAATTTTAAATCGTAGCCCTTATTATTTCTGAGAACTTTTGTATTAGATATTTTTTTCTAAAGTTGGTAATAGTGGAGAAATAAAAGAATCCCAGATGAATGGGTCACCCTGTATGCTGTAACAGGGATTTATTATGGATGATTTTCTTCTACTTTTTTCAAGTATTTAGTGAATAGTTTCGTTAATTTATTTATTTATTTATTTCAAATTATCAGTACAGGTTTATACCCAAATCGTACCTACAAAGCTTACAAGAAAGTATTTACACTAAAGACATAGAAAAACATAAAACACATATTGTTCATATAACATATACAAAAAAAAACAAAAAGCAATAAAAAATATGAGTTTAAATTGTAGAAATGAACAAAGAGAAAATAAAACTGATAATTTAGCTGTATGCGAAATTTCATAGTGACACCATAATAATAATAATAATAATAAGTTTATTTGCAAGACCAAGTACACGCAACAGTTAAGTATAAAATTAACTAAGCAAAATAAACTAATAATCGCAGAAGCTGTAAAATGTTTTACTGCTTTTTTGCGATATGTATACACCATACAGTACAATATTAAATACATTCATTACACTTATACATTATATACATTACATATTATTATACATTACATACATTGCACCGAGCATTACACACATCTCCAAACCCACTTTTTCATATTAAATCTACAAGTAAAAGAAAAATTGCAATTTCACTACACATATTATTTGCTTTTTACACAGAAACATGTCAATGTTAGGTTTTGGAGTTTATCAAATTTCGAAAAAAATTTCTATTTGTGGTAAGTATCCATTCTTTTATTTTTGTTTTTTACGCCCTTATACTATGTTCTTTTTTTAGTGTATCCGGAACTGCGTTGTATAGTCTGGGGGCCACAAACATAAAGCATTTCTGTCCTACAGTTTTCCGACAGGTTGATAGTTCTACACCTTTCTCTTTTGTGCGTGTTGAGTAAGTATGAGAAATTTCATTTAACTTTATCTTTTTGTTTTTAATGTTTATTAAAATGTTTAAACAATAACATTGCCGTATATCGTTAACTTTGCTAACTTCATAAATTCGATTACTGGAACAGGTCATATGTTTGTTGTATATTATTTTATAAGAAACCAAACATTAGCAATTGTACTTAATTTGTCGAGTAAGGCAAGTTAAATGTGTTACAAAAACCTAGGTCGAGTGTACGAGGACGGATGAGACCGAGCCGTTAGGCTGGCACGGCGCGCGCAGCGGTGGCTAGGATGGGCCGGCGGGCAGGGATGAAGCAGCAGTAGAGAACGGCGAACGTGAATGTTGATAAATGTCCATGTAGTGATAGAATATTATTTAATATACAGCGATATTGTGACCTGGTGTAATTATTTAAGTGACCCCCCTTAAAATTGAGTGTAACATCTCAGAAGTGCGATAGTCCCACGTGCAGTGAAAGTGGTGGATTGTGAATAGCTTGGCGAAAAAGCGAAGACAAGGCGAGATCACCGGCGTGTGTTAGTTAACAGGTGCATAGGTACCAGGATAGGCGATCCCTCGGCGTTTTAGAGTTTCAACGGCGAATTGTCAACTAAAGGAGGATGAGCGATCAAGAGGTGGTGGATCTTGAGTTGGGCGGCGACCAGTTGCTGAATGATGGCGATGGCTCTGGAGGGAGTCCAAGAGCAACGACTTCTGGGTCCCAACGGCGTAGAATCTCCCGGGAACCGGGCGAGTTGGGTCGTGATTTGGCAAGCACGCCCGTCGAGGACTTGGTGAAGACCCTGCTGGCGGGTGGTCTAGCTTCCAGCATTCAGAAAATAGCCAAGCAGCAGGCGGCGCTGATGGTAGGAGATTTTGCGGAGACGACGGCGACCTCGTCCCGGCGAAGTGAGGCTCTGGACCAGGAGGGTGGCGGCCTCGGAAGACGATCCTTGGCATTGGGACATGAGGTGGTAGATCGGTTCGATCCGGATAACCCGGATTCTAACATCGGGCGGTGGCTCCACAAGATCGACCAACTTGGGGTGATCCACGGTTGGTCTAGTTACGAGCGGGCGGCTCTAGCTCAAGCTAAGCTGGCGGGCGCGGCTCGACGCTGGTTTTACCAGCTTGATGACTACAACTTCACTTGGGATCAGTGGAAGACCAAGTTGGAGGCGGCTTTTCCCCAGCGAAGGGAGTTCGCCGATATGTTGGAAGAAATGGTGGAACGACGTAAGCTCCCGGCGGAGAGCATGACGTCGTACTACCATGCGAAGTTGGCACTCTGCAACAGGGTACACATCACCGGCGCGGATGCTGTATCTTGTATAATCAAGGGACTGCCAGCGGACCTTCGCACTAATGCGCAGGCGGCGAGGTGCTCTACTCCGAGATACTCTATAACTCCTTCTTGGCAGGACTAGAGAGTTATCACGGCGGTGAAGCAAGTAGGAGGGTGGCGTCCCGAATCCAGGTATCCAAGAACTGGTGCGATTATTGCAATCCGGAGAGCCTGAAAAGGATATAAAGGCAGCGTACAAAATCAAGCAGGAGCGACTGTATCGTATAACTCCAAATGGCGATAGATTATATGTACCGGCCACGGCGAGATTCAATATCCTTAGGAAACATCACGACGATATTGGACACCCGGCGAGCGAAAGGTGTTTTGCATTATTAGCGGCGACCTACTGGTTTCCAAGGATGCGACGTTTTGTGGCAAAATATGTCAAATCATGTTTACAATGTGCGTTTGCTAAAGGCCAATATGGGCGTAGCGAAGGACTCTTACATCCAATAGAAAGGAAACCAATACCATTTGACACGGTGCATGTCGATCATTTGGGACCGTTCGTTAAGAGCGCTAGAGGCTACTCATATCTCCTGATAATGGTGGACGGTTTCACGAAATTTGTTTTGGCAAAACCATGTAAAACTCTGAGGTCTTCTGAGGTGATCAGTCGACTTGGCGAAGTGTTTGGTGAATTCGGATATCCACAGAGGGTGATTACCGATCAAGGCAAGGCCTTCAAAAGCAAGGAGTTTAAGGCTTTTATGGCGGGAAGGGGTATTAGGTACATAATGAATGCTGTGGCGACCCCTAGGGCAAGCGGTCAGGTGGAAAGATCGAATAGAACAATTGTGGAAGCTTTGTCTTCTACAGCAGAGACAGAAGGACGCTGGGATGATGAGTTGCCGCAAGTCGTGTGGGCCCTTAATAATACGATTAATGCGAATACACGTTATTCCCCTGCAAGCCTGATGTTCTCTGTCAGTCGTGGTGCAGTAGCTGATCTGGCGAATGGCGAGCTAGCTAGCGACGGGCAGCCCGGCGATAGGCTTACTAATCCGGAGAGTGATATGCAGGTCACGGCGAATGATTCAGGATACACGGCGATGGTGGAAGTACCTGGAGTCCGCGGAGAGGACATACAAACAGCGGCAGGCGAGAAGACAACCTGCGACGTTATGGAGGTTGGTGAGACCTCAGATTATCACGGTGAGATGAGTACAACGGCGATATCTTCTGCTAATGTTGACCTGGAGAAGCAGGGTGACGACTCTGCCACTCCCTCACCTCCGACGGGCGATCCCCGGCGGAAAGGAACTGTCACCCGGCGAAGTGAAAGGCTACGGCGGCGAAATATCACGACTGGAACGGCGATTGTAGGTGACAATAGGCGGCCAACGGCGAGCGTGGCAACACAAGGTGCGGAGGTACCTAGAGATGGCAGTCAACAAGCTCGCACTGTCGACAAAATACAAAGAGACCGTGCCACGGCGTTAAAGAACATAATCCAGGCGGGAGAACGAATGAAACGGAGATTTGATAAGGGAAGAAAGGTAGCGACTTCCTATAAGGTAGGCGACCTAGTGCTATGGCGAAATTCAGCAGCTCCGAAGGCTGGCGTGGGCCTTAATCACAAATTAGTCAACAAATTCGACGGTCCTTACCGTATATTTAAGATCCTGGCGAATGATCGATATCAGATAGAAGCTATCAAAGGCGTAAGAGGTTATAAGAGATTCAGAGCGATCGTTGCGGTGGACGCACTACGGCGGTATCATAGTGTGAATGAGATCGAATATGAATCTGAGAGTGACGGCGAAAGTGTGGGACCGGCGACTGAATTAGGCGAATAATTCAGCCGCTAGGCTGGTTGTTTATTTTTAACTAATGAGGACATTGTTTATTGCAGGATGGCCGAATGTTAAAAAAACCTAGGTCGAGTGTACGAGGACGGCTGAGACCGAACCGTTAGGCTGGCACGGCGCGCGCAGCGGTGGCTAGGATGGGCCGGCGGGCAGGGATGAAGCAGCAGTAGAGAACGGCGAACGTGAAAGTTGATACATGTCCATGTAGTGGTAGAATATTATTTAATATACGGCGATATTGTGACCTGGTGTAATTATTTAAGTGACCCCCTTAAAATTGAGTGTAACAAATGAAAAGTTGATACAAGAAGTAAAAAATACAATGGGACAGAGTCATTTTAAATTGAAATTGAATTTAGAATTAGAACAAGCAAAAACTTTAAGATGAAAGAAGATAACTTAAGTTTATATACGTAAATTATTTTCCTGCGTTTTTAGGCTTGTTTTAAATTTAGGTAGAGATGAATTTAAAATGTCAATTTAATTACATTAATTCAAGTGTTTAATTAGCCTCATTAATAAACTGTGTTGACCGTAAACTGTTCTGTTAAATGGAATTGAAATTAGAGCTGGATGTCTGATAGTATAAGAAGGAACATTTAAAGAAAACAAACTCAACAAATAAGAACAGGCTACCAGGTTGTTAAATAATTTATATATAAACAATTTGTCCCCATTTACTCTACGCATTTCCAGCGAGACAATACTCAACACATCCAATCTCTGTGTATATGATATATCATCAGGGTTAATATTTAATTTAAACATCAAAACCCTGACGAACCTTTTTTGAACCTTTTCCAATGTAGGTATCTATATGACATTGATAAGTAGGAGACCATATAACAGTACCATATAACATAGTAAGCCTTGCTGGCAACATAATTTATGTGTGGTATAAAACTTATTTAAATATTACATTTTCACCAAAAGGAAACAAAAATTAAGAAAGTATCATGTGCATCCCATAAACAGGGAAAGGCACCGACTGGGACAATTTCACCATTTATATCCTCAACTACGGAAATATTCCCAAGGGTTTTACGCATATTTCAGATACAGCAAAATTTGTTAGATACATTTAAAAGTTATGTTTGTAGAAATCGTTTACAATATTGTTAAAATGATAAAAATAAATTAAAATAAATACTATAGCAACTCATCATAGATCCGATGAACGGGAACCACTAGTTGAAGTGAACTCCCGGTTTTCCTAATACTAAGTATTTTACTTTTGCTAAAGTCTCTACGAAAGCCTGATTGACCGATGTAAAAGATGTTGCTTTCCAGATAATTTCGCATTTGTTCACAGACTATTATTTCTATTATTTTTTTTTATAAGTGGAAGTAAATTGATGGGTCTATATTCCTCTGGGTGTTTAGGAGAAGAAACATTTGGAACTGGAACTATCACACTAGTTTTACATTGAGAGGAAACGCGAGCTGTTGTCAAAGATGTATTAACTAAATAGAGTACTGGATAGCCTATCACACCAAATAGTTCTTTTAATAGTCACATTTAGATCCTCGTCACTGGAAGACTTGTTTTTCAGGCTATATACGATTTTCTTTAACTTATTTAAACTTATTGGGTTAAACTTATCTAATTCTGCTATATTGTTTATGTTGATGTTTTCTAGGGCGTTGAAGTTTGTATCTTTTATACTTTCAACTATATCTTTAATACTATCCGCATAAAAGTCATTGAAATTTTCCTCCACAGTTTTATACTAATTATCAATTCTACTTTCTGCATGTCATAATTTGTTCTTGTTTTGCCCATTAATGATTTTATTGCCCTCCACATTCTCTTACTATCACCTTTACATTTATCAATATTATTTTCATAATATTGTTTCTTTTCCTTGCGCATAACTGTAACTACTCTACTGTATTAAATTTTTTTTTTCTAAAGCTGGTAATAGTGGAGAAATAAAGGAATCCCAGACGAATGGGTCACTCTGTACATAGTCTTTCCGTAGGACGACTTTTACAAATGCATTTGATTTTTCCTCAAGTGTATTGTTTATGTCACCGACTTGGCTATCTTCCGCGTGTATTAGCGGTGTGTCGTATGTCCTTTTCCCGTCCCTTACTTTTCGGGGCCAATTGCATACTAATATATCTATTTCTAAATCTCCAAGCAAATAAAAAATCGTTTCTTTTATAATGAACCTTTCTAGTCCATCTAAACCACACCCCCAGCCTTGGGGATTGCTAACTTTTGTACCTTAGTTTTTGAGATATGATCTCTCAACTTGTATACAGATTGCCAAACGTTTCGTAGGAACGGTTTTCCCAAAAATATGGTTTTGTTACCAAATAATTTATTTATTTATTTATTTATTATTTATTATCCATACAGGCCTGCTTAGCCTAATTACATGGATAAAAATTATTAATTATCAAACAAATGAAAGGTGCTTTACAATGAATGTAGTACATAGTTTTAAGACTACAATAATAACTTAACACTCATATTATAGGTAAGGGTTAAACACAAACTAAGGTAATTAATTATATCTTATGAATTTATCAGATGATTAAGAATCATATTTTTAAAAGTATTAAGAGACATTGACCAATCCAAATTTATAAGGGTGTTCAGACAATTAGCTAGCCGAAGTGCGGTCACGAGAGGCGCTCTCATAGTAGTGAATATCAAGGGAATGTTGAAAATAGTTGTTGTTCGGGTACGTCGAGGAGGTATGTTAAAAGGCAATAGAGAAAGAATTTCAGGGGAATTTATTTTGTTGTTTATAACTTTATATAGAAACATAATGACTGTTAAATTACGCCTAAGAGCAAGTGAAAAAATTTTAAATTCAGACCTAAGATCAGTTGATCGTACTGTATCAAAACGAGGCCAAACTTTATGTTTTTTAAAATACAAATGTCGTAATAGTTTATTTTGAATTTTCTCAAGTATAGCTAAAGTAGTTTCATATTCACCGAACCAAAGAATTGATGCAAATTCAAGCTTGGGTCTTACTAAACTATAATATAAAGTTTTAAGCGTATGCGGATTATGAAAAGATGTCGTTTGTCTAATGATAAATCCTAACATTCGGTTTGCAGACTTAACAATAGATGAAATATGACTTGAAAAAGAAAAATTACTATTGTACGTGACACCCAGATCCCTAATTTCAGACTTGCGTTCTAAAATCGCCCCATTTATACGGTACTCAAAAATTACAGGTTCTTTTAGGCGGGTTATAGTCAATGCACAACATTTTTTTATATTGAAATAGAGATTATTTTCAGAGCTCCATTGATAAATACTATTTATATCCTTTTGTAGCATTACGCAATCACATACTGTTTGTACTCTTTTAAAAATTTTTAGGTCGTCCGCAAAAAGCAGGCATTCAGAGTGCCTCAGCACAGATGGCAGATCATTAATAAATAAAACAAATAATAAAGGACCCAAATTAGACCCTTGAGGTACTCCTGAGCTGGCCAAAAATTTCTCCGAAGTATTATTGTTATGCTTTACAATAAAATATCTTTGTTTCAGATAGTTTTTAATTAGTTTTAGAAAGCCGTCTCCTAATCCGAATGAGTTTAATTTTTTTAATAAAACATCATGATGAACTCTATCAAAAGCTTTTTGAAAATCGGTGTAAATGGTATCCAGTTGCTTTCTATTTTCTAATGTTTCAAAGGCTTGATGAGCAAATATAAATAAGTTAGAATTAATAGATTTATTAGACATGAAGCCATGTTGTTGAGATACTATGTATTTATTAGCATAATGATATAATTTCTTATAAATAATTTGTTCCAATAATTTAGCAGGGGCACTCATTATTGAGATAGGTCTGTAATTTTCAACTTCCAATTTACTGCCAGATTTGTAAATGGGTGTAGCTAATGAATCTTTCCATATTGCCGGAAATTCACTGTTGCGAATTATTAGATTGAAAATATAAAGCAAAGGAATTTTCAACCAATCACTACAAGCTTTCAATATATACGGTGGTATACCATCCGGGCCAGCAGATTTTTTAGGTTTTAGTTTTTTAGATGCCTCTATAAAGTCTGCCTCGGTTATAGAGCCAATAACAAATGTATCGTTTGTAACATAGTTGGCACCTAGAAAATCCAAATTATATGTTGATGGAGTAGAATTGTATACTGATACGAAAAAACGCGCAAAAGCATCCGCTGTTTTATTGTCAGGTACATTGGTACCCTCGTATGTAAAATTACCCAAATATTCGCTATTTTTTCTTTTATTTTTAACATAACTCCAAAACTCGTGCACATTATCAGTTATTCCATCTTCAATTTTTTTTGTATATTTATTCTCTTCCTTTTTTATAAGTTTTTTTAGATTTTTTCGGATGTCAATATATTTTTGTTTATAAAGGTCACTCAAATCTTTCAATTTTCTTAGCCTATTTTTCTCCTTTAATAAATCTTTTATTTCTTTAGAAAACCATTTTGGATATGTTTTGCTACTTCTAATAGAATTAAACTTAGGAACGCACTCCTGTAAAATATTTTCCCAAATATCGTAAAAAGTTTTCAGCGCTGCACTAGCATCATTATGTACCAAAACTGGTTCCCAATCAGCATCCCTCACCTTTATACTTAACTCAAGAAAATTTGCCTGTTTGAAATTATATCTAGTTTCACTTAATGCGGTCTTATCAGTAATTCTTTTTGTATCATGATGCATAGTTATAGTAATATTAAGCGCCGGGTGATACTGATCTTCATTAACTAGTGGAAAATATTCTCTCTTTACCGAACACTTACTATCCTCTGAACTAATTACTAAATCCAAAGTTCTACCCTGCTGATTTTTTACGTCATTATATAGTTTAAAGGTATTGAATTCCATAAATCTATTCAATATATTAATTTTGTCGTTAAAAATAGTAGAACTTATATTTACACCCGTAATTTCATTTAAGTTAAAATCACCAAAAATATACGTCCGATTGATTTCAGTTATCTGCTCTTGGATAAAATCTGTAACTGTCTCATACACAACTAAAGCACTCTTAGGAGGGACATAAACAGCACAGAAAGTATGCTTTTGATTTCTAACTTTACAACTAACAATTAATCCCTCAAAAAAACCATTATGTCGAGTAATATTCACTACCTTCAAATCCTTTCTTAACGCTATCAACACTCCTCCTCCAGTACTCTTATTGGTAAATTCGAGATTTCTGTCTGATCTGAACACATTATACATTGCAGTATCAATAATTTCTCCATCACTTACACCTTCTCGTAACCATGTCTCAGTAGCCAATATAATATCTAAATCATTCTCTAAGCATCTCCTAAAAAAATCACTACATTTTGTGTTCAACCCTCTACAATTTTGATAACAAATATTAAGTGCATGCATATATGTCGCTAACAAAAACATACATACATACTGAGCTCCAAATAAACCACAAATAAATATACTAGCGGCACCTATTTAACAACCCAAGTTTAACTAACCAATATACTAATATGCGTATATTTAAAATTTTTACATATAATTATTTTGTTAAAATTGGTATTAATAGAGTTGTACATACATATGAATTACAGTACATACAGTTGTATTCATACATATGAATACTTATACTAAAATAGTGTTGTTATAATAAAATTTACAAATCTAAATTATTTATGAATTAGTAGTAGTAGTATTTATGAATTAGGTACCTACATAAATATATACATTAAATTAGCTATTTCTTTTGTAACTTAAAAAGGTAAAAAGACAAACGTATTTGCTTGAGTTTTTAACAATATAAGTAGGTATATTTTTTACACTTTCATAGGTATTAAAGAAGTTCAGCTTCTACACTAAGTCTTTTCACATTGTTGCCGTCTTTTATAAAAATTCTGCAATTTTGGGTCCACACGTTCTTAGCTCCAAATTTCTTTATAGCCAACATTTGTAAACTATAATTTTTTTTGGTGAGATCTTCATTGAGAAATATACCAGAACCTTTGAGCTGCGATTTGGCCATATACACTTCATTTCTTTTCATATATGAAACAAAATTTATTATGACTAACCTTGGTTTTTCCTGATTTTCTTTTTGTTTTCCAACGCGGAATACATTATTCAGCTCCACTAACCCACATTTGACTTTAAGGACGTCATTGATTAATGTTAAAATTACAGACGACAAGTTTTCATTTTCTTGTTCTTTAATTCCTACAAGTCTCAAACTATTCATTTTTGAAGTTTGCTGAAAATAATCCACACTCTCGTTGACTAGTTTTACTGATTTTCTGTTATTATCGATTAAACATTCAAGAGATGTCAGTTTGTCGACAATACTGGTGATCTTACTCTCCGCACTCCCAAATTGCTTACTCAATTTATCGAGCTGATCTTCTATCTTACCAATTAATTTTGGTGCTAATTTGATCGCAACTTGTTCTATAAGATTTTCATCTATCATAGCATAATTGCTGCGAGTTGTCGTCTTATTTGCCATAATGACTCCTCTGGCAACACTGTCCACACCTTTACGTGTGAGAAGAATTTACTGTTAATAAAAAA
The DNA here is from genome assembly GCA_963924545.1 of Pogonocherus hispidulus. Taxonomy (NCBI): domain Eukaryota; kingdom Metazoa; phylum Arthropoda; class Insecta; order Coleoptera; family Cerambycidae; genus Pogonocherus; species Pogonocherus hispidulus. The sequence continues at coordinate 37,721,332 of OZ004695.1, forward strand.
GAACAAATTATGCTTTTTCCTTAATAACTCAAATTCCGCTAACCACTACAGCAAGTAATACTACAGGTCTCTAATTCTGCCAAAAAACAAAAAAAAAAAGTACTTTTAATACTCGAAAATACCACTATATTTTAACAAATATCGGGAGCTCACTAATACGATGTTCAGCGCACCATTACCAATCTACATAATACATATATGTAGCGGCTATTTTCTTTCAATATTGCCAGACCTCCTACCATTTAATTTTGTTCTTTTAGTTCCAGGATATTTTTTAATTTCTGCTTAAATATCTTCGCTATGCCTTTTCCCATTTTCATATCACCCGAGATACAGGGAGCTAAGGAATAAGTTTTAGTATTAGTAAACAAATTTTGAGCCTTTTCTTCTATTTTAGCTCTTGTAATACAGTTTTCTAAATTGTGATCATCTTTTGCTTGTAAGAATTTTTTGTACGCCTCTTCAACTTCTCGTTTTCTGGATCTTGTCGTTTTTCCGTTGTTGTTGTTTTTGGTGTTACTATAACTTTGTTTATCGCTTCATTTCCTCTTGTCCTTTTCTCGCCCTATAGTCTATTTACCCTTGTAGGCGTTCCAGCTTGAACTGAGGCTGATGATGATCTGTTGGTCTTCCGGGGGATATTATTACTCCTTTGACATGACATATTGCTTCTCTGATTTTGCCCTTATGTTTTTGTATTCCTTGTTTTTGACAGGAAGAGGTTGTTTGTGTATACCCTTTCCGGCTCTTCGGATTCTAACTATGATCCTAGACTAATGTGGATTACTTGTTGTCGACACACAGTGTAACCTTCCTCATTTCAAGATTAATAATGGCGTTGTACTTGTTCAAAAACTCCATTTTTAAAAGTAGTGTAAATGGTAATCCCTTAATAACATTAGCCGTACAGGGTAAATTGAAACCTCCTATACTAAGTTTGCGTTTCCAAAAATAGGAATCTTTCCTCCACAGGCAACCAATAATTTTTTTGTATTGTTCCTATCTCGTTGATAGTATCTTAGAAGATCTGCCCTAATGACGTTCTTTTCAGCCTCTGTATCTAAGATTGTCGTTACCTTTTAGTTATTTACATAGCAGGGAATTGTGACGATTTTATTGGTATGTGAGACCCTGTTGTTGGTCAGGACGACACTGCGTCCTATTGTCGACCGGTGGTGTGTGGGTAATTTCGCGTGTTCTCAAGACAAGAAACTGCAAAGTGGCCCACTTTGTTGCATCGGAAGCATTTTGGTCTTCCGTCTCTATTCCTCGTAATTGGGAATGGATTATGCCGAGTAATTCTTTGTTGCTGTGACCCCAAACTGTCCGAAGGGCAACCCATTAATGTGTGGACCTCGATATGTACTTTGTTGGTTCCCTCTTCGGTAATTATCGTCCCTGCTACGCTTGTACGTCGGGTGGACCTATTTCACCTATATTGAGGACTATTATATGTGTTACCCTTCCCTTGTTGTGGGTATTGGCTGTCAAGGTATCCAGGTGTCCTTTGATACCTGTTGTCCCCTGTATCTTGAATTTGTCTGTTTCTTTGGGCATATATATGGTGATAGTGATGATATTTTGTATCACTAATTCGTAGCTTCTCGAGCAACAGCTCTTCCATTCCATCAATATCTTCCAATTTCTCTACAATTTTCTTAAATTTCTCCCAGTCCATGTTGTCCTCCGATATTAATCTATAACTCTTCTACAGATCCTTCCTTATTCCTTTCTCGAACAACTCTTTAAAATCTGTCACATCTAACTCAGAGTCGTATTCCGCAAAAATAGTTTGCAGCTTGTAATAATACGATTTGATGGATTGTTTGGTCTCAAGCAACCTCTTTTCTATCAGCCTCTTTACATCCGGCCCACGAAGTTCTTTTATTAAATCTTCTTTCATGTTTCAACCTGACTGGAATTCAACTTTCAGGAATTTAATAAAAAGTAAACTTTTGTTTACTTTTTATTAAATTCCTTAGGCCTCTTGGTGGCCACGCATCAGCGTGAAGACACAGTTAAATGAATTATATATCAGTTGGTAATAATATAAATGATCGAAATTTTGAACAATTATTACGTTAAGTGTGCAGTAATCAGTTGTTGTCTTTTAATAATTTTTGTAATAGTTCCTTACATTTTTTATATCTACTTTAGGCTTTATTTAATATAGTCTTGTAAGTTTTTTTCATTCTTCTCTCTTAATAATTTTCGGTTAGTTCTTGATGTAATTGAAATTGATGAAATTTATGTTTCTGAATGTTGGTCTGAATATACTCACAAAAAGAGTCTTGCACTAATTGATGCGAAATCCGGGATGAAAATTTCCCTAATGAACAAAAATCAAGTCGTAGTAACAGTCAGCCACTGGATTTTAGAAAAGTATGTTTTCTATCGCTTAAAGATAGAGATAAAACAGGAAAACGTGAGGTTTTCTTGATTTCCACCCAAGAAAAGCAGAATGCCATTTATGCTAAACCCAAAGAAATTCAAGATTTTCAGTTACTGAAGAAAATTCAGGGTTTTGAAGATGGTCCCATTGATATGATAGTTATGGATTTAAGGCACCACACATTATGCTTAATTTTTTTAACGTCACAACATGCTGGGGGTGGATGCTCAAAATTAATTTTCAATTACTCGGGGTGACTTACGTTCTCTACCTCTTACTGGAGATACTTTTTTACTCCATGTAAAACGCACGTTGTATAGCAAATTTTAGTCTACAAACAGTCTACTGATCTGGTTCTCAATTTACCCAAAAACTTTGGATATGTGGTGGATATTAATCATCAAATAATCCCAAAAATGATGTCAAAAAAACCATTGGAGGATCTTAAAAAAATAAAAAAGTGCAATTGCAAAGTAAAATGTGATAAAAAATGTGCCTATAGTTAGTGTTCTATTACTTGCACATGTATACAGCTTTTCCTAACAATTGTTTTAAGGGCTAAAATACGGCAGTAGTGCGATATCCGACAAGGCGACACCCTGTAATTCCTGTCAAAGTTGAGTTTCAATTAAAATAAATAACAATACACTAATAGATAAAACACTGATAAACTAATATATAAAAACAATAGTCACAAACTATAAGAATGTGATTATTTCGCAATTTTATAGTCTGGCCTAATATTCCGATATATTGGATTAGATGGTAGCGCGCACCACAGTAAATTGAATGGCACGGGTCAGGCGCGAGTGTAAACAACGCTCTGCTTTAAAAATGATTAACTCGAAAACTAGATAAGGTAAGGAACTGAATTTTTTTCTAAAAACTTTTTTAAGCCTTAGACCACATTTCGTTTACATATAGTATGTGCAAATTTTGAAAATTTAATATAGTTGCCCGCATGTTGAAATTTTCGATACATAAATTTCGTAACTACGACTTTAGCCATTGTTAAAAAAAAACAGATAAATATTTTCAAATTCTATTAGCACAGGCAGAAGCGGTCATGTCTCAAGTATTCACATATAAAAAATCATATGAATATCTCAAATAGTTATTTTTTTAGGAAGGTGTAAACGTTCAAAATCACTGATTTTTTAAACACGGCTCCGCCCTCTTTTTTTGCTATTTAAGAAGTTGTGCAAGAGCCAACAAAAGTCCAACAGCTCATTTCTTATGCCCCTAGGGACCCTCTATCAATGGGTGAAGTCAAAAATCATTTACCTTGCCGTCATGGGTTACTTGCCGATTTTGAGGGATTTTGAACGCCTGGACACCCGACTAGCTGGTGTATTTTCTTTATTAGAAAAAAGAATAATCGTTTAGTAAAATCAACTTACTACTATTTCTGTCAACAATAACTAAGTGGCAAATAAAACATGAATATGCAAAAAGAACCTTAAATTTAAGTTTGGACATCTTTTCTAACAATAATATATCACAATCACCTAAGAATTTGTTAAATCCGATATCAAAGATCCATTATACATGCATGTTATATTATACATTTAACAAATGATTTTTTAAAAACTTTTTATTTTTGTTAAAGACATTTCGAAGACTCTTGTAAAATATTTATATTATGAGCGAGTTACAACTGTGTTAAAACTACAACTACTATGAGTTAACTACAACGGTTGATACTACACCACCACCACAGCTTAATATGTATATAAGCTGTGACTACACTCTGAGTGGTTGAAAACTGCCTGACTGTCGGAAGGTTATCGGCCTTACTATCTTTTATAATTTCTGAATGCTTTATCAACGGCGACGATGAAGTCGCAATTTAGTTCTAAGTATGATTTAATAAGATATCTCAGCTGATAAATGCAGCTTATAGCACGTAGGTAATATTAAGTTACGCTGAGAATGGAGAGATAAGATTTGATAAAGAATTAAGATTAATTTCAAGTTGCGTAACATTACGTAAAACTGAATGAAATTGTTGTAAGTCCACAAAGTAAATAGATAATATTTTATATAACATATTACTGTAGTCTTAACAAAATTATCACTTATAATTGCACAAGAGGTTTGTATTTTACCGGATAAATTTGAATTGTTTAATGAGAAACTGTTGCCTAGCAATTAGACGAGAAAAACTGTCAACTATTAAAAACGTTTTTTAGTTGACAGTTTTTCGAGTCAAATTGCTAAAAGAAACAGTTTAGAATTTAAACAATACAAATTTATCCGGTATCAATACAAACATCGAGTGTAATTCGGCAGGACCATTTAATGAATAAGAAATTGAGAAACATATGAATGCAAACTTTATTTATGGACACTAAAAATAAACACATTTTTATTTGAGCATCACCAAATCAATTCATTGTTAGTGTTTAATCATTTAATAACTTGTTGACAGAAATGTCAAACTATTTATTTTGGCAACGGACACCGCAATAATTTATTAAAAAATGAATACGTGAAAAAACCACTAGTGCATTTGTCACTGTAATAGTTACAGATAACTTTTGTCGCTGTCAAAGTGACAATTGCACTGTGGCATATGCGATTTTTTATATATATAAATTAAATTGTCATTGAAATTTCAACTTCCGCTTAATCTCTGCAGCTCATATACTGGCAGTTTTTTGTCGGCTAGTGCTGTCTTAGTATATGTTTATAAAATTATGTTATCCATACCTACTAAATTGTTCAATTGAAACATTATTCATATTAGTAATAGGTAGTGTGTTTATCGATTGTCAGTTTCCCTATATCGCTATAAATAAAAAATTGTACCATTTTGTACCATTTAATTTTTTTGGAAAATGTTGAGACCTACATGGTTTTACGATATATTAAGAATTATCAAAAGCAAGTCACCGAGAAAAATGTCATTACAGCCTTAATATAAGATATCAAGAGTAGGTACCTAAAATTTATGAAAACAGGTTCATAACGTAAAACAAGATATTTAAAAGATCCAGTTGATAACTAATTCTATAAAAACAGAAAAACTTTATTTTTTAAATGGCGACCCCCATTTTTCTTACTTTCATTCAATTTCTATAAAAAAGAGAATGGAATTATGTGTATTTGATATACCTAAAGTAAATCCTTTTTGAATTATTGACATCCTTTTTTTTTAATTTATAAGCAAATACTATATTATCTAGTACTTGTGGTGACTAAATGTAAAGGTGCATTTAAATTAGAGCGAACATAAGCCAGCGAACGAATTCGTTCGTTTGTCTCTGTTCGCCCTAATATATGCAGAAACACGGAAGAGTTCGTTCGCTCCCGTTTTGTTCTCCATACAAATTACGCAAGCATAAGCAAATGAATTCGTTCGTTCGCTTCTGTTCGCTCTGATTTAAATGCACCTTAATAGAACGTAAAATGTAATAAAACAATAATTTAATCAACCATCATGTAACTTAAATTTGAGAAATGTCACGTCTAGGATGAAATAGTGAGGATTTCTTCAATTTAATAATGATTTATCGAGAATATGACAGTCTTTATAAGGATATGTAAAATATTTTATGTCAAATATCCAGATAGACCAAAATTTTCCTGTGTTGCACGCTTGAAACTGGATAGTACCAGATTTGCTTATAAACACAAAAACATAATCCGTTTTCGTCAATAACTCAAAAAGGGGTTTACTTAGCCAACCAACCAAATTTTATACATACATAAGCAAATCTGACATCTACATAATTAAATTACAAATCAACCGGCTCATAATTTCTTTCTATCGCAGAAAGCTTTGGATCTCTCTGGATATCTGATACTAAATTTTTCATATGTTTTTTTGATGGATTTCATAATATTCACCATAAATTACTATTAAATTGAATAAATCTAATCCTAGACGTGACATTTCTCAAGTTTAAATTACCTGGCGAAAGTGACAAGAACTCAACAATATTTTTGAAAAAATCAGTGCTGTGAAAAACCCGCCAGGCAAATTTTCAAAATTCTACCTCTATTGATTCTCAATATACAGATCCATTCAGTTCGTCGTGACATAACCCGTACAGACCTTGTTTTGATCTTGACTGCAGTAACCGTATCCAACGTGTACAAAATGCGTGTACTCATTTCATATAAAGAACATGGAAGTATATATATATATTTATCACACGTTGCCAAAAGTACGTTGGCTGAACATAAGAGAGAGGAGATTATTTATGTGCACTCTACAAAATCGTTGTAACAAGGATTCCATCCATCTTTTTAAAAAAATAACATTCCATAGCGAATTATTAGATTTAAAAAATTACTAATCCCCTCTTTTGTATATAAAACATCATTTTGGATCGACTAACTAGGATCAACTTTTCACAAAGTAATTTGTAAAATTTAAAAAATATGTGAAGGCGATTTATATGTAGAAATAGTGCAGTTTTTATTATTTTCCCCTAATAGTATAATTTTGTTTTTGTTTTGTATTTACCGCAGTGATTACAGTTTTATTATAATTTTGGTTCAAGTTTAAAATAACAGTGCACAGTTATATGTGCCCGTTCTGTAATTACTGTTCATATCGCTTATTTAATTTGGGAATAAAGACTATTATTATTATTGAATGTGTGTAGACTAGGATGTTTTCCACATAAGCACGGTAATATAAACTTATTAGGTTTTCTTAATATTTAGTGTAATCTGTATACTTCTACATTTTTTAATTCCTTTGAATATTCTAGGGCCACTTTATTAGCATTGTCTATACCTAACCTCAAGTTTAAAGTTCAAAATAATAAAGTTCATACCATAAAATCATAAGTTCTGTAAAATTTTGATTTAGGATCTTTATTCCTTGTTTCTTCTAAAAAATGTCATATGGCCGCTCTTTTGACACATATTCCTGTAAAGTTAGTTGTATTGGGAATATAGAAGAATCACCGACGAATTATTTATTAATTTATTTACAATTTTACTGTAATAGATAGTAGTTTTACTAGTAGTAGGTATACTTACAGCAACTGGTTTCCAAATTAAACTAATTAATGCATTACTAATTCCTAAAAGTTCCATAAAGTGATGAGAACCTCCATGTAATACTACATATTTATTAAAAATAGGCAAAAATAGTGATAGGTTTAGCATATCCTAAAAAAAAATATATAAATATATATATATATATATATATATATATATATATATATATATATACAAAATATAGTACTTCTTGTATAATTGCTTACCAATGCAAATAACACATATACCACCAGCATATCTATGAGTCCTCAAGAAATTATAATGTTGTAAGAACAGAGATTCTTCAGGAGAAGAAAAGTTATTACTGTAAAATGTAGATTTATGTAATTTACACCAGTAGGTATATTAAATAAAGTTTTAGAGATAAAGTGTGTATCATCTAGTTCTAGCTAGGAGATAACGTTACTGTTATCAGTATAGGGATTGCCGAATAATGACTATGATATTTAGGATTTAAAAACAGGGCCGTTCTCAGGGTCATGTAAATTTTGCGCTGCATGAGGCTGCCGAATATGAAGGATACCAAAACGCTACAGCAGGCGCAATGTCAAATATTATCAGGGAATGCTCCTAATATGAGAACACCAAGGAATTGTGAATCTACAATAACACGTAATGTGACGTAACGCAGTGACAGCAGGGCAGTGACTAAAATAAATTTAAAAACAATAATCACCATTCACTAAATATAGTGCATTTAGTTTTCTATCATTATCTCTCATATTATTATAAATAGTTGGTCAGATTATATAGATTTCAGAATATTGAATAGTTTTCCCGTGACAACATGAATAAACTCTCAGTAAAATCAGTTTTTCATCACCGGATAGAGTATTTTCTCGAATATGGTTAGTTAATGTTTTTAAGCCCAAGTAATATATTTATAAGTAAACGGTACCTAACTGTTTTATTTGTTTTTAGGGACTGACTTCTTAGCAGCCACCAAGTGTTTTATAAAAAATGCTATTTTTAAGTAGCCACTTATTATTAAGTCATTTATAAGCTGACTGTCTACGTTTATAAGTCGCTTATAAAAAAGTTACGACCAATTATAGAGACTAACTTCTCATAGCATCCAACTATTCTCAAAATATTTTGTTTACATTATTATTAGTCAGCTTGCAAGCGTTTGCAAGCTGACTTTCAATATTTGTAAATCGAGTTATGTTATACAGCTTCCCTTAGATACTTAGAAACTTAGATACTTGGTTATTGTAAGATGATATACACGTGCAGTGCTTATTCAGCACCTAAATGTTATAAAAGGTCTGAACGCACCTATTCCCGTGTTCATTTGTCTCTTTACAATCATTTAGTGCATATAAGTGTTGTGAGTACAAGTGTTCCAAATTTTTGGTAGAATAAAATAAAGTTTTTAAAAACGAAGTTTCTGATTCCCTAAACTTATCTGGCGCAGTCGAATCGGTAGGATACAGTGCAAGGAAATCCATGAATAGGACACTTCCGTAGGTTTCAACCTTTAGTGCACGAAAAACCTAACATCTTTGAAAAATCAAGAAAACATCAGGATTCTAATAAAGTGAACTGAGTAGCTTTACGAGAATACATCGTGAGGTGGATTGAGAAGTCTCACAGGAAGAAGAAGCCGTTGAAAAAACCATTTTATTCACCAACCCTCGTGAAGACAAAAGGATATTGTCACCAGGCAATCGGGCCATCACGAGCTTCATCTAGTGGAAGACGAAAGGACATCGTCACCGGACAATTGGGTCACCACCTAGAGCCGTAGCATAAGAAAAATCAATCCAATGCGACTACAGATTTTAGTATTGTAAGTCAATTTTATTTTAGTAGATTTAAACATACTCTAAAAGCAATTTTAGACACATATTTTTTCCTCATATTTAGAAAATATATTTTTATAAACCAAGAAAAATCAGAAAAATAAAATCTGAGGAAATTTATTTTAAGTAGAATATTGTAGCAACAAAAATCTACAGAAGTTTATAAAATATTAAATAAAATAATACCGCTTATTTTATTGAAAATATAGATTATTTTCAGAAAGCGAAATACTGCTTTCGCTATTACTAAGTGATTTTATTGGAAAATCAGTAGAAACAAAATAATACAGTTTATTTTGTCTTTATAAATCTAATTCTAAGAAATTATAGTTAATTAAGATTCCAAAGTAACACAATACCAATTGTGCTATCATATACGCAACCCACACGTATTTACAACGAAATACAAACTTGCTTATTTAAGATCTAAGAAGCACACATCTGTTCTAACGTTATTTTATACATAAGAATATTTTATTTCATGTACAGAGCGTTTTTTATCTAACAACCATATTTATTCAAAACTATCAAATTCTTTTTTTCTCAGTTTATTAGTAAATTTAATTTCTGAATTATTTTATTTCATTCTGGTTGTTCGATAGACTACTTATATATTAAAATTTATTATAAATATCTTTCTGTAAACTGGAAGGATTATCTGAACTTTTAATAATTTAAATATTGAAAATCAGCCAGTTTCAAACGAAACCGAAATTAACATGGACCACGCACTTTACCGAATTTATTCTGAAAACATTCCTCTATTTAATGGAGAAGAACATATTTTACCATCTTTCATTCGAGCTAGTGAAGAATTAATCACTGCCTTTCAAAATGCACAACAAGCGAATGCTGCAGTAAATAAATTGATAATTAGTACAGTAGTAAGTAAATTGCGAGGTTATGCAGCCAAAATAGTATGTCCAAGAAATGAATTAAACACATGGGCTCGTATCAAACAAACTCTAACAAACACATTTTCTGATGCTAGGAATATTGATTGTTTAGTAAACGATTTAATCACAACAACATTAAACAGAAATGAATCATTATCACAATTTGGTCTGAGATTACAAAATCTAAGTAGTTTACTAGTTTCTAAATTAAATGACAGTGATGATACTGCCGCAACTAAAATAATTAAAGCTCAACATTTCGAACAATTAACTCTGAAAACTTTTATTAATAATCTACCCGAAAAAATTCAAATTATCGTAAAATGCAAAAATCCTGATTCAATAGAACAAGCCATTAGTTATGTAAAATCTGAAGAAGGAGATATAGAATTTAAATTAAGGACTCAACCTAAATTTTCACATGCTAACAGACAAATGACTAAACCAACAATTAATCCCAATCGTTCTTATAAACCACCAAATCACCCCCAAAATTATTATCAAGCGAATCAATTTACACAATCATATAGACCTCCTATGAACAATCAATTTATGTCCCAACCTTTTCAAAACTTTCAAAATTCACAACCATCATTCGAAAATAATTTCGAACAAAGACAACATTTTCAACCAAGACAAAATTTCCAACCTAGACAAAATTTCCAACCACCATACGTCCAAAGACAAATAAATAATTTCTCAAATAATCCTGCACCCAGCAATCAAACTAACGTTTTCAAACCGAATTCAAAAATAGTTAGAAATTTGTCAAAACCAACGCCTATGGATACATCTTCTAGCAATACTAGATTAACACAACAACCTAGGTCTCGATCAGAGGAACTATTTAACTATTTGGTAGGTATAGATTATACTGCTAATCTGCAACCAACACATCAAACAGAATACCCTCACAATAATCAATTACCATTCAACAACTATGACGAAAATCCCATCCCAAATCAAAAATATGAATATGAATATGAAACGTATGACAGTGAAACAGACTATACTTTAGAAAATCCTAACTATATACAAAGTAACGAACTTGACATAAATGAGGAAATAAATCAAAATTTTCAGGAAACCACTAATTTAGACGAAAATTACATAAACACTATAAGTTTGAATACGATATCAACTGACTTACCTTACGTTCATATCCCTCAACTCGATGCAAATTTTTTAATAGACACCGGTAGTACACGAAGTTTTATTTCTCAAAAATTAGCATATACATTTTTCAAAAATTCAATTAATACAGAAAATTTTCACATTAAAACAGCTCACGGAATTTCAATTCATAATGAAACTATAAATATGCCATTGCAATATCTATTTCCCAATATAAGAGGCAATGAATTTCATAAAATATATATATTCAATTTTTCACCAAAATTTAATGGACTAATAGGTTTAGACTTATTACAACAAATTGGTGCTACAATAAATTTTAACACAAATACATTAGAAACAAACTTTGCGAACATACCTATTTATTTTAATATCGATAGTAGAAAACAGGACCAGAAACCAAATAAACCCCAATTGGTAAACCCTTATAAATTATAAATGTACCGTACCCCCATGTACTCAACAAGTAGCATATATACCAGTAAATATCAATGAAACCGAATCAATAATGAATAACCCAGGAGACATCGATTTTGACGTATTAGAATATCTAGAACAACAAGTAAATGACATCCCACTGAATACAGACGAAACGTCTCAACCGAACGAAGAAGTACAACAGAAGAAAGACATCATCCAAGAAGTGAAATTGCCACCCTTAATAAAAATAAGTACCCCAAATAATGAAGAAGTAATAGACATATCAGATAACGATGACACTATCCATACCTCTAACAATCCTAATACTTCAACAGTCCCTATCATAGACGACATAATCAATAACAAGCCTTATCAAGTTATCATAGATCGCAATCCACATTATAAATTTACTCATGAAGATCATATATACGAAGGTCATAGAATCAAATCAGTAGAGTTACACCCTAATGACACTAGAAATTTTCTAAAATTACTAAAATATCATGTAAATCCTTCAGGTACGACTTATTTTTACATTTCAAACGAACAATTAAAGAAATCATTATTACAAATATATGATAAATATTTCACTAAATCTTTCAAAATCATTATCTGTACAAAATTAATAAACAATGTCCCTGATAAAGAAGAACGTACTTTGTTAATAAAGCATCAACACGAAGGCAAAACTAACCACCGAGGTATAAACGAAACATTTGAACGATTAAAAACTAATTACTATTGGCGTAATATGAAAACTGATATCACTCAATATATTAACAATTGCCCAACATGTCAGAAAACAAAATATGAAAGACATCCTACAAAAACGAATCTGTGTATAACAGATACCCCTAATCAACCTTTCCAAAAATTACATATCGATGCATTCCATTTTAAAAGTCAAACGTTTTTAACAATAATAGACAAATTCACTAAATTAGCTCAAGCCTATCCAATTGAAAAAACCGCAAAAAGCGTTACAGATGGATTAGTAAAATTCTTTTCAACATATGGCCTACCAGAATCAATATCATCGGACAATGGCACCGAATTTAAAAACGAATGCGTTAAAGAATTACTTAAAACCCACAAAATTCAAATTCATTTCACTACCCCTATGCACCATGAATCAAACGCACCGATAGAAAGATTTCATTCCACTCTAATCGAACATTTAAGAATATTAAGTGAAGAACACAAAAATTCCTACATTAACGAATTATTGCCCTATGCTATTATTGCTTATAGCAGCAGCCTTCATAAAGCAACAAATTTTACACCTTTTGATCTAACCTTTGGACATACTCGGTCCAGAGATCCATTCGATTTAGTAACCACCACCTTTTACTCCGATTACGCAAATTCTCATAAACAAAAACTTAATAAGATATACGAAAAAGTATGTGATTTACAGATAAACCAAAAAGCAAAAATTGTCGCTAAGCATAATGAAAAAATTACTCCCACTGAATTTAAAGTAAAACAAATAGTTTACAAAATTCTAAGCCCTCGTTTAAAAAGCGAAAATAGACACTCAGGTCCTTGCGAAATTTTAGAATTTTTGCAAAACAATAAAGCGAAAATAAAAAATCTAAAAACTCATAAAATAGAAACAATCCATCTTAAAGAATTAAAAACTCGAAACATTCCCATTCCAGGTTCCTCATCGCCCACACCACAGTAACGACAAATACATATCACCAATATGATGAAAACCCCGGACTTTTACCAATCACCTTAGGCACTACTCAACTATCAACTGACTATTGGACCTTTACTCAAGTTTTTGATCTAAAACCAATTATTGAAGAATTCACCATATTAAAGGATAGAGCAAAACATATAAAAACATCCATTGAATCAAACAAAATCCATATAGTAGAATTTTTTAATACATACAATATCATTTCAAATATAGAAATTAGGATACAGAGTCAATTAACACAATTAATACCTAAACTAGTTATTCGAAAGAAAAGAGGTTTAATAAATGGCTTAGGTTCCATAATAAAATGCCTAACTGGTAATTTAGACCAAAACGACGCTGAAAAATTTGACAAACAAATTAGTTACCTGCAACAAAATCAAAATAAGCTTAAAATAATCATGTCAGATCAAATCTCATTAATGAACATTTCAATAAATAATTTTAATGAAATCAGTAAAAATATTTCTCACAATCAGTTAATGTTATATTCTAAAATTATTCAAATAGAAGAAGCACTAGAAATTAAAAATGCATTGAGCATGGACGATTATAAGTACTTTCTCATACACACAACTTTAAATCAGATAATGCTTTCTTTTAAAATGATATATGATACATTAGAAAAGATAGAAACAGCTATAAGCTTCGCAAAATTAAATACACTTCATAATTCCATAATAAATCCTCATGTATTTTTACAAGAAATAAAAAGTATAGAAAAACATCTGAATTATTTTAAATTGCCCTTTTCAAGCAAAATTAGTAATATCTTAAAATTTGAAAAACTAGTTATTATTAAAAGCTACTTAAAAGGTACTGAAGTTATTTTTATACTAGAACTACCACTAATTGAACCAGATGTATTTCAATACTATGAACTATATCCTTTCCCAGTAAAAATGAATAACTCCTATTTTACATTAATTCCTAATACTAGATATCTAGCAATTAGTAAATACAATTTTATCGAATCCAACATAAAATGTCTGGAATTTCAAGATAAACAATATATTTGTATAGACGCCATTAAACGTCGAATCCAAAAAGGAAACACAAATTGCGAACTTGAAGCAATAAAATATTCCAAATTATCTTCAAATTGTATATTAACAGAAATAAATGTAAATTCTACAATTATACACAAAATCAATATGGCAAACTATATTGCTATTGTTCCTAATACTATAGTTATCATAGAAACATGTAATAATATAAAAAGTAATATTAATTTAAAAAGAGGCAGCTACGTTATCGAATTAGATGAAGATTGTTATACAGAAATTGATAAATTTAAATTAAAAACAAATAAAATACATAAATTACACATAAATAACTTAGCCGTTCCTCAATTATCGATTGCTGTAGACACTTTTACAAATAAAACAGTAAATTTTCATGATTTAAGTCTAAATCAAATAAATACCCAGAAAATGCTTGACGTGCAGAAAAAATTAGAAATACAGAAATTAAATTTGAACCAAATCAGTGATGATCCAATTACTTCAAGTATTAGTGTCGGCACGGTAATATTATATATAGTTTTAATTACAATTTTGATATACTTAGTAATAAAAAAGATTGTAAATCTTGCAAAAACCAAAAATAAAAATCGTATTGATCATGAAATGGAAATTAAAATTTAAAATCATTGAAATTGTAAATTTTAATCAAAACGGGGAGGAGTTATGTTATACAGCTTCCCTTAGATACTTAGAAACTTAGATACTTGGTTATTGTAAGATGATATACACGTGCAGTGCTTATTCAGCACCTAAATGTTATAAAAGGTCTGAACGCACCTATTCCCGTGTTCATTTGTCTCTTTACAATCATTTAGTGCATATAAGTGTTGTGAGTACAAGTGTTCCAAATTTTTGGTAGAATAAAATAAAGTTTTTAAAAACGAAGTTTCTGATTCCCTAAACTTATCTATCGCCTTTAAAATAGTTAAAACCAATTAATTGAATGAGGGGCCTAACTTTTAGCAGACCCCAAGATCTTTCAGAATGGTTTGTTTACCTTACCTATTGTTAGTAACTCCTTTGTAAGTATTTGTAAGATGACTTTCAATACATGTAAGCCGCTAATAAAGAAACTATAGCCAACTAATTAATCGATGGCAAACTTCTTAGAAGCTCCCAAGTTTTCTCTGAATGTTTTGTTTACCTTACTAATTATTAGCAAGTAGTTTGTAAGTATTTGTAAGCGCATTTTCCTCATTTCCACAGTACTAATTCTTAATAGTATGGAATATTCAAATACTCTTAGTATAACTTTTAGAATATTTATTGTTTTTATCAGAAAGTAGTTTTTTACATCTGACGAATAATCCTAAAATCATTCTAAAAATAATTCTGATATTTTCTATGCATAATCAAGAAATATTTAAAGAACATTCACACAAAATAATCTAATTACATTCTTAGGGTGTATACCGACATGCAGGGCTGTATACTGACTATCTTGCCGTGTGGTGTGTATTTCGATATAATACAATAAAAAATTACTTCTTCACGACCGAAAGCAAGATATACGGTCGGTGTGCAGTCCTCTATATGAGAATGCATCCTTAAGCTAACCTTTTCTGCATATTAAATTGCCAGTTTAATGCAGTTGCCAATTTAACCCAGTCTGTATTTAAGATACAGGGTTTACACGTATATTTTGAACTACCTTCCATCTAAAATTTGTTAATACGGATTTTAGGGTGCTTAATACTGTTTGTTTTTTGTTGCTGATTATAAGGGATATTTTTTTATTCCTTCACTTTGTTTGACAGTCAAACACTAAACGCTTGTTTTAGAAAGTCAAAATTTGTTGGAGTCAAACTTTGACATCCTCTGACATATTGGGTCGTTCTACCAATATCTTTTCAAGTTTATCTAGTTTGTTTTCTAGTTTTATCTGCCATCTTGATATCATAAGCGTTTTAATATTATTATTGTTATTATTATTATTATTATTATTATTATTATTATTATTATTATTATTATTTTTTGTTAAAATCCACTCGACCGGTTCCATTGCTCTGATTCTCAGGGTAGGGCGCTGGTGGTTACTAGTAGCTACTCCCCACGTTCGTGGGGTGAATAAGTGTGACACTCTTTTTGTGACGCCCCCTTACTTTATTGTCGATTTTAACACTCTTGAACAGTCGGTCGATTTTCTTTTATCTCGAGCGCCACCACTCATGGGTTTTATGTGGTGAATGGTCCACAGGGACTCTACTCGCTGAAAAAAAGAACTCCAAATGATGAAAATAGGCTGAATAACGCAATTGAAATTTTGGAAATGACACAAAATGATCCTTCCTCTTCTACAAGAAAAATTTATTCCACAACATTTATTCCGAATCGTTCATTCTGTTATGAAAGATGTTCTAAAATTAATTGCTTATAAAATTTAGATTCATCACTAATTAAAGTAGAATTTTGTAGAACAATCCTTAATTTGCATAGAAGAGATAGGCATTTTCTTGATAAGTTGATAGGCACCATTTTGAACATCTTTTATAAATAATGTGTATTATTTTGTTTACTATTTCTTATTTATTTAATAAGTATTCTGTTACACTTTGTTATATCGAGTTTTATAATGTATAGATACATTTTCAATATTACCAGTTGAAGTGCAATTGTCAATAAACTAATTTGACGTTTACAAGTGATATTTTCTTTTATTTCCATTGTCTACTTTGTGAATTATTATTTTTTCCGTAGCATTTCGATAAAATGGGGTATTCACTTTAAAACCTTATAAAACTGACACTATGTATAATTTCCATGACAAATATGGCATTTCCGGAAAGGGGAAGGAATGGTATTTTCAACTGTGAAAAAATATACAGGGTGTTCCATTTGAAATAACAAAGTTGCCCTATCCCCGAAAATACGCTATGTCACTTCCGGTTAAACCTGAAGGAAGCAAAAAAGACAAATACTCAAGATAAAACTTATTAAAATTAGAAGAAGACTGGGGAAAACCGTATTTCATTATCTCAACTAGTTCATAAGTTATATAGGTTTAAAAAGAGTCAAAATATAATGGGTCACCCGGTAGACAAGTGGCAATAAGAGACAAGTGGCAGTAATAGAGAAAGTAGTATGTTTATCATGAAGTTGGATCCTCCTCAGTTCAGTGATCGGTCATGACCTAATGTGAATGACCTATCATGTTCTAATGTGCATGATATGACCTGAGGTGAATAACCTACCATAACCTAAGGTGAATGAGTTAAGGTAAATGACCTACCGTGACCAAAGGTGAATAACCTACCATGATCTATGGTTTAAAATGGCTAACTTTAAATGACTTTCGTTCTATGCTCACTCAAAATATCCTATTATAAAATTCAAGAGAAGAATATACTAACAATTGTAATCCCTGAATCAGCTTTCAGGAAAATTATGTAATACGACTAATTCGAAATATATATATTTTTCTTGAATCTTTATAAGATTCATTTTTATAAAAATATTTTTGCTAAATAGATATAGAAATGGCAAAAATGATGAAATAATCTATTTTATTTTTTATTAACTAATATACAAAATAGTAATACAATTATAGTTTATCATCTAAGTTAACCGTTAACAAAAGATCATAATAAGTAGGTACCATTTTGGGAAAATAAAAAACCTGTGGATAGTAATGTAACAAGCTGGCCGATGTACTATACAGGCTTCACGAAACTTACTTAATTATTCAGTTATCTCGAAAGGGAGTCTAAAGTTTACTATACTGAATCAATTTCTCTGTCGCTGGGTTCGAGATATGCTGTGATTGACGTATAAAAAAGAGGTTTGACTTACCGTTGGTTATCTTATCCTGAAACTCGATGTAGGGACGTATTCCTGGGCCACTTCTTATTTACTAACACTGAGAGGGTAGTTGGGCGGATTTGCATGAAAACACAGCACTTTTAGGCAAGGGTTTTTAATAACAAATAAATAGAATTTAGAAACGCAAACAAAAAAGAAATACCAAATCCTGAAATACTAGTTGAAACGAATGAATACAATACTGATGAACTCTAAACTGAATGATTCTAGATAAAACAACTAACGGCGTCTACTTAGAGTCCAAGAAACGTACTATACCCTGCCTGGGTGGCAGAGCTGTCCAGTATTTGAAATAAAAGTAATTGAAAAAGTATTTCAAATACTTTCGGTATTTGAAGCACTTTATTTCAAATCCTTTCGATTGTCGGTATTTGGTGCTTGGTATTTGACAACTTTTGATCGAGTATTTGGATTTGGTATTTGATTTTCAGAAATATTGGTATTTCAATTACTTTGCTTGGTATTTGAAATACTCTCCGGTATTTCAAATACTGTACCGCTATTTCAAGTACCTCCTACTTCTTTTCTTACTTATCCATATATATTAAAACGCGTCTTTTCAGTCTCGCTCTAAATTCCACCGCCGAATCGACAAAGTTTCAAAGCTATCTCCCCGAGAGGGGATCGCGGAACGATCCCCGCGGGCGACCGGCGGTCGGCCCCGGCCTTTCTCCAATGCGTAGGGGTATTTTCGTCCCGTTTCCTACGCGTTTTCCCAATTTAAACGCCTTTTCAAAAAACCTCTTCAAAATTTTCGTCGATCGCCGTTCGGCGAGAGAGATACGGCTATCACCGGCGTTTTTGTCCTCGCGCCTAATGGTCCCGTCACGCCTGCCGAAATCCCGACTTTTCGCGGGACTCCTAGACCCTTTTTCTAGTTTTACGACTTCGAGAACCGTTTCACGCGAAAGTTTCGTCCTTTCTCTAATCCTTTGAGATTTTTTTTTGAGACCGTACGTCGACTCCTTCTACGTCTATTTTGTCTTCGAAAATCTCGAGTCGCGTCCGTCTCAACTTCTTTCTCATTTTATCTACCGATGTGAGATTGCACTAACGAGACAAGCACCTCCCACAAAAACTGTCAAATTAATTAAACTTCAGATAGTAGCGATTATCTACTTATGAACTCTTAATAAATAACTAGAAACGGGAACGAAAATCGCGACAGCGATTTTCTCCCATTACTATTTATTTATTAAGAGTTTATAAGTAGATAAGAAAGGTAGAAGGCATGTATGTACCTAATCCTACTACTTAGAATCTGTAGTATTGTAGAATTAGATACATGAAAATGTCTCCATTCCATATTATCCTACTATTGTACTAATTGTACCATGTATGTAACCTCATTGGCATTATTGGCAACACTGGCAACAATAACTGTATAATTAATTATTGTGAATACCTCATTTACTGTTGTTGAATGTAAATATTTTGTTACCCTTTTCAGACTAAATTAAAAGTTATGTTTGTTTTATGTTTTGTTATTATTATTACTTATTTCCTCTGGCGTAAAATTTCAGCAGGTATAAATAAATATAATTCACATTATTCCAAGTACCATTTCAAATATCTTTAAAAGATTTGAAATACCTTAAAATATTTGTTGGGTATTTGAAGTACAATTTGCGGTATTTCAAATACCTATAAAGGATTTTAAATACCCTAAAATAGTTTTTAGGTATTTGAAATAAAACTTGTGGTATTTCAAATACTGGAAAATATTTGAAATACTTTATTTGCTCGAAATTTCAATTACTTTTCTTGAGTATTTGGTATATCAAATCCTTTCTGTAAAGCAGAGTATTTGGTAATTGAAACTGCAAATACTTTAGATGGTATTTGGTATTTGATATTTGAAATACTTTTGATGGGTATTTGGAGCAGCTCTGCTGGGTGGTTTGGCCCCATACTATGGGGAGAAGCCCCAAATAATTACAAACTGGTTGTGAAGTCGTACCGCGGGAGACTGACTTTCCTTCAGTCGAAACTTTCCACGTAAAGTTTCTTTGCTATAAAATTTAAATTCACTAATCCCATTGGTTGTTAAAGTACGTTTCTCCTCTCTGTCTAGAACCGCGAACCATGACCTGTTTCTGTCACGGTGGCCAATCAAAATACTGTTTACTAGCTAGTGACCTAAAACCCTTACACCCGGATTCATGAAAGTGGCGTAAGGCGTTAGTCGGACTAACCAACTTTGCACCGCCGACTACACCTTTTATTTTAACACGCGCAACAAGGGCGCAAATTTTTCGCGTAACTTTTGCTAGTCGGACTAACGTTAGGTCTCGTTGATGAATCCGTACGTTAGATATTATCCTCGTCTCAAAGTGAGGGGTAGTTACAGCTTACTCTATTGATATTCTTCCGGGAAAAACTCCCCGAAAAAACCCGGTTGACCTATGCCTTTGCACTATTGTCTACTAACATACAAAAGATCTTACTTCGAAGAACTTGGTACCACCACCAAGTACCACCATAATTCTTGACAATTTACTGGCTTTAATTAGTTACGCCCAATTGAGCGCTTTGTCTATTAAACACTTTTCCGTCGCCTGGAGATGCACGGATTAGACATCCATAAAAGGTTTTAGTAAATTTGTTAAGCCCGAACAATTCTCAATACTATTTATGACCCAAAATGACATCTTTGCTACAGAACCAGAAATTGCTCTGCAAAATCTATCTATTTGAGCCCAGATGTAACTTTCTAAAGATATTTACTTTACTTGACGCTTACCATGTATGCTTTTGTTACAGTAATACCTAAATATAATTTTCTCAGAAACCTTTATTATGCACTTCTCCATAAAAACACATTACATTTTACTGAAAGCGATAACAATTGTAAATGTATATTTTTATTCTGATCTAAAGACTTTCGAAATTTGGTACGTTTACACAGTTTGATGAGATCTTTCGATTGCCATACCAAAACATGTTCTAAGCTTACTAATTTTTCAGCAATATTCAACTTTTGTATTTCTTATGGGTACCATATTGGATTTTTACTTCATTAAATACAGAAAGAAATTACAAGCAGGGGGATATATCCTACTTGATCTTGATACTTTCTTCAATAAAAATAGATAATACATGCGAATAACGATAAATTGGATTTATTCACAAATAATAGACAATCATTCATTTATAGTTAATTGTTACAATGCATATTTTTAGCTTTTTGAGGAACTAATTATTATAATAAGAATAACATTTATTTGCACTGCTCGAACTAGGTGCCGTTACTCTAAATAGACATGTCATCCACTGCGCGTCTTATGGTTGCAGCATTTATTGAATTTATGTATTTATAAAATTTTTTTCCAACATTTCATTCTCTGTCGTTGGTATTGGATTACCGTAGATATATATATCTACATATATATATATATATATATATATATATATATATATATATAAGGAACAACTTAAAAAAAATATATATATATATAAATATTTTTTGCAGCTCTCCACCAATAATCATCCAGGGTCCAGGGGATCGCGGTGCGTGCAGGGAAAGCACGGTGATCGCGGTGGCTATAGAATGCGACTATTTGTACCTATCCACGAATTCGGAAAATGTTGATAGAGATACTGAGTTTTAATTCTTGCGTTGTGTGAAAAGCACCCATCTTATTTAAACAACTGTAAATTTTGAATATTTTGCAAAGGTAGAACATCAAGCCTTTCCTCCAAATCTTTTTGTAAAAAGTGTAAATAATTACAAGAAGTTAATTTATCCCCATTAGAGCAGTGACCTTTACTGTATTTGAGGAAGACAATTCTCTACTTATTTATTTGAAGGAGATGCCGAAAACATATACTTGACGGGCAATGTGTCCTGACTACCTTTGCAAAATATTGAAAATTTACAGTTGCTTCAATAAAATGGATGCTCTTCACACAACGCTTGAATTAAAACCCAGTACCTCTATCAACGTTTTCCGAATTCGTTGATAGGTACAAACGGTCTCATTCTATGGCCACCGCGATCACCGTGCTTTAACTCCCTGGATTATTATTTGTGGGGAGTTGCTAAAAATTATATGTATCTACAGTAATCTGCGAAGGCGTAGAATAGCAACGTCAAAAATTTTTCTTCGATTTCGTAGATTTCAAACTATAAACTCTGAATTCAGACTTTGAATTCTGAACTATCAACTGTTATTTATGTATGAAGGCGTAGAAGGGCCACGTCGAAAATTTTTTTCGCTTTCGTAGATTTCAGACTTTAAGCTCTGAATTCAGAGCCCAATATTAAGTAATTATATTTCATATATAATCAGGATTTACCTGGATTTTAGGTAAATTATTTAGGCGTGGTCAGTGAGATGTTTTTGTCACCCTATATGGTTAGAAGTAGTACGATTCGAAACAATAGAATATAGTTTCAATATTCTTTTATAAATTTGTGAAGCTGTGTTCTAGTCAGGAGATTATAGAAAATATAGTTTTTTTAAACTAATAAATTTGAGTTTTCTTGCCTCCATTTTATTTGAATCGGATTGCTACTAGTCAAAACCACGTGTTGTGCCCCTTGGGAATTAAGTTCATTTATCTTATCTTTATCTTATCTTCTCTTATCTTAGCGTTATCATTTATTGTATGTACGCTATAGAAAATTGCTAATATCGTACTTTCTGCACTACGTTAATTAATGTGTTTCTTTGCAATTATCTACATTTGTTTAGAGGTAGTGTGGTATTGCTTTGCCTACCTGAGTAGATATTTGAATTAATAACTCACATGCACGCCGATTAGAAGACTGGAACCTGTTTCCTAATATTTGTAAATTCATTGATTATTGTTCTTTAGCAACAAATTTGTACAATAAATCAATACGAATTTTTATACCTTGTCACTCTGTCTTTGAAATATTAATGAAATAATTTTTCTCTTTTACCTAATTAGAGTGGTAATATTTCCTTGTTTAACCGGTTATGAAACCGTTGTTTTTGGAATTTTGGGTCAGATGATAGAGGGGTTTTTTATTTAATTTATTTTTGTTCCTTCTGAACTATAGTATCTTTAAATATTAACGATTAGAGTTTTTTATTATGAATAATTGTCGAGTGGCTGAACTGTAATCAGTTCTTTTGAATGCAATTTTTTGGGTAATTTTATTTGCTTCATTCTGGGTACGGTCACTAAAGGTTGACACCTTCCAGGTTTTGTTTTCATTTGTTAATTACTTTCCCTGTGAAATTCACAGAGGATTTTACCAAACCAGATTTGCTGGTACATTCCCTTCAGGAACTTATTTATAATTTTTAATCTTGGCTACACTAGCCGTCAACGTTCATCTATATATTTGTAAATTTTGGGGCACTCTTAACACAAACAATTCTTTGTATTGTAACAAGCCGGTTTAATTGAAACGATATCGCGCCACATTTTCACATTTTTTCGTTTTTAGGGTCTGGTCATAAATATTTAAAACTAGGAATGTTGCCGTGTCACAGGCGCCCTTCAGGCGTTGATAAACACTAAATATTTATTAGAAACTTCCGCTGTCCACAAAGAAAAGCCTTTCAGCCGAGCAATAAGCTATTATTGGAGAAGTAGCGACACTTTGCAATTAGTAAATATTAGGGGCAATATTAGACCAGATGTACGGACAGACCAGGATTAGAGGGACACCGCCCGGTCAGAGTCGGACTCCGAGGAATTAATACCCGCGATATCCGGATTGGAGCAACCCCGCCAATTCTTTAGATACGTAATTATAACGATTGGAAGTAAACGGTGAAATCGAGACGTAGGGATTCTCAGGGAATGCAACATGTTTTAGATGTAGATAGATTAAGGATAAAATGAAAACGCTCAAATGCAGAAGTTTTTTAGATGGAAGTTTTCTCCTGGTGCAAAATTAGAGTACATAGTTAGTCTCAACTTCCATCCAGAGCTTGTTCTGAGAGACTGGAGGTTTTATTAGGAAAAGTCTAGATTAGTGTATGTTAATTATTTGTATGTATTTGTCGTGGCGCAATTGACTATTACCCGCTAAGGTCGGGTCACATGCCAATGCCTTGTACCCGGAATAAGGGGGTGTTTCCAGAGATTTCTCTTTGCATCCTAAGGACCACCCACCCCTGCTAGAAACAAATTTATTCACCTTAAGTGCCAAAATAATACTCAACCATAGATAAAATTGACCCTTATCGATAGAAAAACCGAGGTTCTAAATTAACGTAAATTCATTATAAAATTTAGTTCTTTCTTCGTTCTTAAACTAGTCGGTCGAGCCGCGAGTGAGGTACAGAGGTAATTTTGCTTCATTTAAATTTAATATTTTTTTCAGCCACAATTTAGCTAGGATTCTGACTAAAGGTTCAGAATCCTAGATCTTTACTCTCTGGAGGTTGTTTAATCTTAATCTGCTCGTCTTAAATGTTAAAGCCTGCCACATTAGTCAATTAGAGTCAATAACGTAAAATTACACTATTAGGGTCCAATTTAGGCAGTCCGCCTGCCTTAATTGTTGTTAAAGATAAATTCGTTGCGTGGCATTCATTTTAAGCCAAATATCGAGATGGCACGGGCCATAATCCCGGGTGCGAGGCAGGGGGCTAAATTGCTTATCTAGGGAAGCCCACACAGGGTGTTTATTTTAGATCCGTCTTTGAGTTTATTTCATTGGTTTATAATTTCACTATTCTTAAATTTTGATTGTCTTTTGTAAATTACTGTAGGTAAAATTGTATGGGCTTTTCCTTTGCTATTGTTATCGTAATTGCCGAATATAGAACCTCTGAGCGTAAAACGTCTTTTATTATGTGTGTGTGTGTGTGTGTGTGAATAGTCTCTAAAGGATATGTGATATCCTCCAAACCTCTGAACGACACTCCAAGAACTCTACCAGGCTGCAGTGCGGAACCAGAAAGCAAAGTATAGCGGTAAGTGACGTAACTCCACTTTTCTACGACCATATTTCCCAAAGAACCCCTCTGGAATCTATTCGAGATTCCCGATATGGCCAACCACGATATAAGTCTCCCTTTCACTCAGATTCAAAAGTTAACATGCTACTGTTCATATTCACAGAGTAACGCAGTGGCGGTTACAGTATGTACTCTTCTGAGACGAGGCTGCTGTAACCTGACTGCAAGATCTATAACCTGCTGAAGAACTCTGAACGCTTACCACCGGCAGATCCCTAGATAAGAGGATTGGACTTAGCCAGTACGTGACCGTCATCTGGACTAGAGCTCTAGCTTCCCCACTTTGCCACGGCAAGTCCACCTGGATCCAATCATCAGCACAGGTTAAGGGTGAGAGTACTGACCTCAGAAAGAAGGAACGAGATTGTCAGAGTGACCCCGAACCTCATAAAATTTTTGTAAAGTTAGCCAATTTTAAAATTTCATTTGTCACCTTTTTTTTTTTTTTAGTCAATTTTAAATCATTTTTGAATGATTGTTAAATAGTCACTTTATTATTCAATTGTAATTTCAATTCAATTTGCTTATTTGATTATAGTGTATTCAACTAACTTTTATATAGTTTTCTTTTATCTTATATCTAAAAATTATCCTGGTGCCCAAATAACTTGTCAACATTCAAAGCAGTCCTACGAATACTACGCCCTAGTATCATAAATCTCCCTGAGCTACCGGAACTAATGTCAATGAACTTAAGCTAGTGGAATTGCACACCCCTAGCTTATCTGAGATTATTGTGACAAATTGGCGTCCAACGTGTGAGGCCTGTGCAACAAATTGACGCCCAAAGTGTGAGGCCTGTGCAACAAATTGGCAATCTCAACGTATAGAGCTCGTGCAAGCAAGTAGTGCTTGTAGTAAGTTTTGATAGTTGACAAATTAGTTTCTGATATCGAAATAAAATAATCTCTTTCCTTCTGACCAAAATTCAGATATTTTCAAAATTTGTTTATAATAAATCGATTGAAAAGTTTTAGTGATAAGACTTCTTTTTGGTATATTTTATTTGCTATTTCATATTTATAAAACATTAAACTAGGAATTTCTTACATACAAAAACATAGGAAGTATTTATTCTATACCAGAGTTTGAAAACTTTTAGTAGCAGTTTTGTATATCTACTTTTTGTATACTTGTTGGTATTTATCGGTAAAAGTTTTTATAAAACGGGTTTTGCGGAATAAATAAAACGTTTAATATTTATCATATCTTATCTTATCTTATCGTGTCTTATCGAATGTTATCGTATCTTATCTTATCTTATCGTATCTTATCTTATCTTATTTTATCTTGCCTGTTTTGTATGTTTTAAATTATTTTTGTTCTTCCGTGAAACCACAAGAATAAATTGTAACAGAAATTCCTAGGCTAATTAAATTGAGTGACCAGGTTATAAAGAGTATTGTGTTTGACATATTAGTAATATACAGGGGGGTACAGTGTTATATTTGAATATTGGGGAGTTAGCTATATTTGGTTGATAATTAGTTTAATAGTACCGGTTCATAACACACAGGGTGTTTATTGATTTTTAATAAACCTAGCAATTGAGTACGGGTTGCATAATTTAGGATACCGAGGGAATAGTAGTAATTTTTTAATAGTAGAGCCTATTTAAATCCAATATGGATCCGATTCATCTGAAAACTAAGGAGTTATCTTATGAATTAGCAATTCGTAATTTAGAGTCTGCTGGTACAGTAGAGGAGAAAAGAAAACGTCTGCGAGGTGTATTGGCACAGGAGCGAGCTAATCGCAGCTTTTGTCAAGCTCCTCTCATTCATCCTTTTACTCATTCGGATGACGTTCGTGAAATTCAGGAAACCATAAGTAGTGTAAAGTCTCAGATAGATAACTTCTCTGGAGGTTCAAGTGATTCCGCTTATAAGCAAATTACGTCTAGATTAACGCATTTATCGGGGCGGTTAGAAAAGTTAAGAGCTGAGTCAGATGAGGAAGAACTCAAAAAGGCTCAATTACAATATCAAATATTAGACTTAGAAGGGGATTTTGCTTTTAAATCAGTGCCTCTTGCTTCTACACCTACCCGTAATCCTCCCCCTATATCAGGACCTCTATCTCAGGATAAATATGTGCCTATTTTCAAATGGAACCTTAAGTTCGCTGGGTCAGATAAAGAGTCCGTTATGGCTTTTTTGGAAAAAGTTAATATGCTAAGCGAATCCCGCGGTGCCACTAAACAAAATTTATTATCTTCTGCCGGAGAACTATTCGAAGGCATTGCTTATACTTGGTATATGCAAAATAAAATAAATTTCTCTACTTGGGATGAATTAGTCACTCAGTTAAAATTAGACTTTTTGCCATATACTTATGAGGATGAGCTCCTTCGCGAAATTGATAGGAGAACTCAGGGTCCACAAGAGCGAATTATAGCTTATATTTCTAGTATGGAAAGTTTATTTAGTCGCCTACGGAGTCAACCAGATGAGTTAACTCGTGTTAATAAAATTAAGAAAAATTTACATCCGTCTTTAGGAATTGGCTTAGCTTTAACTGAACCCAAAACCATAGCTGAACTCACTAAACTTTGTAAAAAATTAGAGGAGTCACGTGTTTGGTCTGAAAGATATGTCCCTCCTCCTAAAAATACCTCCACCCTGTTAGAACCCGATTTAGCCTACCCTTTTAAAAATTGCTCGTTAACGAGTCCGAAAGTTAGTACCTCGACTTTTTACGCCAATGTCTCCACCCTATCATCGATCCGCTGTTGGAACTGCAATGCTCAGGGGCATACTCATCAACATTGTAATAAACCTAGAAATTTGTTTTGTTATGGGTGTGGTCGCCGAAATATAAGTAAGTTAAACTGTGGTCGTTGTCAGTCCCAATTCACTTCGCAAAAAAACGAGGCAAGGGGTGTCGCGAACCTGGATACCTTTCCCCCTACTTCCAGTCCAGGGCCCGAACCGTCCACCTCCGGACAGGGCAATTCAAAAAAAGGCAAGGGCAAAGGCAAAAGGTCTCCCCAATAAAAACTTCCCGTTCTGAATGGGACAATTGGTTGGACTTAGTAAAATCTTTTTATTTTAGTTCATCCAGGTCCTCTGTATCTGGTACTGCCCCTATTTTTGTAAAGAAACCAAATGATTCTCGTCCCTATGTATATGTAAATATTTTTAAGAATTCCTTACTAGCTTTAGTCGATAGCGGTAGTAACTCTTCCATTTTGAGTTATTCTGGTATGTCCCTTCTTAAGTCTCTCAATCTCTCTATACAATATGATAATAGTCTCCATGTTACTACGGAGGATGGTAAACCACAAGAGGTTTTTGGTTATGTCTCTCTTCCGGTAGTTTTGAATAATATTTCAAGAACGTTGAAAATATTAGTGATTCCTTCAGTACAGCATTCTCTTATTTTATGTGTAGATTTTCTACAAGCTTTTAAAATTAATCTTGATTTTCAACAGTCCACTTATGTCTCTCAGACCTCTACCTTATGTACCGTGAATACCGTTCACTCTTTTTCTGATCTTTCTCCTGATCAAAGAGATGACTTGCAAAAGATCATTGATTTATTTAAGATCATTGCTCCTAATGATAGGATCGGACTTACACATATGATCACTCACACTATTGATACTGGGAATGATAAGCCCATGAGGCAACGACAATATCCACTATCTCCGACCTTGTCGAAGTATTTAAATGATGAGATTGATGAAATGTTACGTCTAAGAATTATTCAGCCTTCCCATTCTAGTTGGTCTTCCCCTTTATGGGTCGTCTCGAAAAAAGAGCCTGGTAAATATCGGATCTGCTTTGATGGTAGGAAATTAAATCAAGTCACTGTTCCTGATGCATATCCTATGCCTTTGATAGATAATATCTTATGTAAACTGAGAGACGCTCGATTTATTACTTCAATAGATCTTAAGAGTGCCTTTAATCAGATCCCGTTAGATCCTTCTTCTCGTCCCAAAACGGCATTTGCTGTCTATGGCCGCGGTTTATTTGAATACCGGGTCATGCCGTTTGGTCTTTCTAATAGTCCCAAAACGATGGTCAGGTTAATGGACCATCTTTAGAACCTTTTGTCTTCGCTTACATGGACGACATTATTATTTCTACCCCTGATTTCCCTACACATTTAGAAGTTTTAAGACAAGTTTTTGATAGATTAAAAGCAGCTAACCTTACAATTAATTTGGATAAGTGTGAATTCTGCCGACCCTATCTTGCTTACTTAGGGTTTGTTGTTGATAAGCAAGGCTTGAGAACTGACAAGTCCAAAGTCGAAGCGATTCAGAATTACCCGGTTCCGAGAAATGCCACGAAGATAAAAAGATTAATTGGTTTGGTCGGTTGGTACCGGCGTTTTATTAAGGATTTTTCTTCCCTTTGTTCCCCCATAACTGATCTTCTACTTGGTAGGAAAAAGGGCCAGCCTATTTCTTGGACCCCCGAAGCTGATTCGGCTTTTTCTTTGATTAAAGAGCGATTAACTTCTGCCCCTGTTCTGGTTAGCCCAGATTTTTCTAAACCTTTCCGCATTCAGTGTGACGCATCTGATACTGGCGTGGGTGCGGTCCTTTATCAAGAGGAAGATGGTCTCGAACATCCAATTGCTTTCTTCAGCAAGACGTTGAATAGCTGTCAGCGAAAATATTCCACTACCGAGAAGGAATTGTACAGTGTGATTCTGGCCACAGAGGAGTGGAGAAAATATACTGAAGGAACTCACTTTATCGTGGAAACCGATCATTCTTCACTGATTTGGCTCCACAATCTCTCTAATCCCACCGGTCGCTTGACTCGATGGGCTATTAGATTATCCCAGTATGATTTTGAGATCCGTCATAGGAAAGGTTCCCTTAATATTGTTGCGGATGCTCTTTCTAGAAGTATGCCAGAAACAGCTGTTCTCGATGTGTCTACCTTTATTTTGGATAAGTGGTATCGCAGAATGTTGGATAAGTGGTATCGCAGAATGTTGGAAAATGTTCCAAAATGTTCCATCGAATCCTGAATTATATCCTTCTTATCGGGTTGAGAATAACATCTTGTATAAGCATGTTTTTTCTACGACGCCTATTATTGTCAGTAATTTAGTAGATTGGAAAATAGTAGTACCGACGGCTAATCGAGGGGAGATATTTAAATTGTATCATGATAATGACACAGCCGGCCATTTTGGTGTTTCGAAAACTTTATCTCGAATTAGTGAATTATATTATTGGCCTGGTCTGCGTAAGTCAGTATATATATATATATATATATATGTAAAAAAATGTCCCGTCTGTGCGGCTAGTAAAAGCTCAAATTTACCTCAAGCCGGGTTAATGGGCTCTTATAACAATATTAATTTCCCTTTCCAATTAATATCAGCCGATTTTCTAGGACCTTACCCTAGATCTAAACAGGGTAATCAGTATCTCCTGGTGGTGGTCGATTGGTTTATCAAATATGTCTTAGTCCATCCTATGTTTAAGGTTACGTCCAAAGGTATAATAAAGTTTTTAGAAAATCAAGTTTTCTTAATTTATGGCGTTCTGCAGATTTGTCTCATTGATAACGCCACTTATTTTGTTAGTAAGGAAATGAGGAACTTTCTAGAAAAGTATAAGGTTACAAGATGGTTATTAGCGAAGTATCATGCACGAATCAATCATACTGAACATATTAATAAAGTTATTGTCATTGCAATCAGCTCTTATATTCATGGGAACCATAAAACTTGGGACATGTCCATTTACCGGGTAGCCCAAGCTATTAGACTAGCTAAACACGATGTCACTGGTTATTCTCCAGCGTTTTTAAATTTTGCTCGAAATATTCCTTTATCAGGTGATTATTATGGTAAAATCGCGGATAATGTAAATAATGTAATGGAGATTAGCCGAAAAAATCAATTAATTGAGGATTTGCAAGCTTTACCAGAGTTATATATCGATATTAGGAAAAAATTGCATGATTCCTACCTTCGTAATGCTAACCACTTTAACCTGAGGAAAAGAGATCTGCAATTTCACGTGGGTGATCGTGTGTGGAAGAAAACTTATTCTTTATCTAGTAAACCTAATGATTATGCAGCTAAATTAGGACCTAAATATATTCCGTGTATTGTAAATAGAGTAATTTCCAAATTAGTATATAACCTAAAGGACACGGATGGTAAAGGCATTGGTAACTACCACATAAAGGACCTGAAACCAGATTATAGTAATTTGGATTCTGTCGAATTTCAGGATGAAAACTCATTAGATTCAGACGACGACGCCGACTAGTGATTTACTATCTTGTAAAATATTGCCGTATCGTACTGTTATGTATCTTAAAATTTTGGCCTAATTTTGCAAAAAATTAGGTGAGTGTCGCCACCTTTCCTGTATTGTCTTCTCTTCTTCTCTTTCATCTAAGACACTCGGGATGTTAAACGGGTGGGTTACGTTACTTTACTTTACTTTAAGTAAGTATTTAATGGACTGGGCAAGAGTCAGAGCAATGGATGGCGATATAGTGTAATTGTATTATTTAGTACATATTTTTTGGGTAGTAGTAGTAGTAGTAGCAGTAGGGCGGCCAAGACCTGGCAAGTAGGCCGCAAGCGGGCCCTTTTTGCCTACCCCTGTCGTCCCTACCTAGCTTCATCACCTCTTCCCTCATCGAACCTACCCGACCTTCCAATGTAGGTCAGAATGTCGGTCCATTCAAGGGAACTAACCTCTTCCCCTTGCAACTCCCCGGCCCCCCAGACGTCGTGTCTCAGTCTGCCGAAAGCCGCGCACTCTGCCAAGAAGTGGGAAGGCGTTTCATCGCCCTCCCCACACTTTGGGCAGATAGGGTCTCCCTCAACACCCATCAATGATAGATGTCTTCTAAGCCTGCAATGACCCGTTAAAACTCCCACCAACTGGTTTAGAGCCTTCCGGCTACGACCGGCCAGACCGGACACAGCCAGGCCGTCTTGGTCTTGCTTGGCTCCACTATAAAGTTGCGAGCCTGTCTACAGCTCCCACTCCTTCTCCACTGTTTACTGAGTGTCTCATGAGCCCAATCGTTAAGAGCTATGTTGACCTGCCTCCGTGTAAATGCCTAAAATCGGTTCTGGTCCCTGGCCGGGTCCCTGAGATCCGAGTCGAGCCAGTTCATCGGCCCTTTCGTTCCCCGAGATTCCACTATGACCTGGTACCCATACCAATTTGACCTCTTTTCCTCTGGCCAGCTCCTCCAGGGTATCTCCGCACTCTTGGACAAGGGCGGATCTTGTCCTTGGAGATGCTAAAGCCTTTAAGGCTGCCTGACTGTCGAAGCAGAAGTAAATATTTTGCTCCGGACAGTTCCTTACTTCCTCCTTGTTTGCTGCCATTAAGATAGCAAAGACTTCAGCCTGGAAGACTGTGGCATACGAACCCAGTGCGAAACTTTGCTGTCCTCCACATAAATTCCTGCCCCCGAGAACCTGTCCGCCACACGAGAACCATCTGTGTAGCAGACCAGAGAATCGGGGGGGAATTTAAACTGATCCTGCTTTCATTCTTCCCTCTCTGGAAATATGACGGCATATTTCCTCTTTAATCTGAGACGGTCTTTTGCCTGAGTTACTCTGATGGCAGATATGGGTATTTCCCTCTCCGCCATCTGTGCAACTGCCGCGTGACCGGTATTTCTTCCTCCCGCCTGCCAGCTTTCTGAGTCCCGCATTCTTAAGTAGGCCGCCATTGCCTCCCTCATTATCCATGTGGATAGGCTTGGCAGCCCTAGCAGGACTTCCAGGGCAGCTGTAGGTGTCGTCCTCATAGCACCTGTAATTCCTATGCAGGCAAGTCTTTGGACATTTGTCAGTTTCTTGGACACCGTTACCCGGCCGAAGCTTGGCCACCAGACCAGGGCACCATATTGGATCCTCGGTCTAATTACCATAGCGTATAGCCAGAATAACATCCTAGGACTGAGACCCCAATTCCTGCCTACTGTTCGCCTTAGTTGCCAGAAGGTGGCCGTTGACTTTTGAATAATTTTGTCAACATGTGGCCCCCAGGTCAACTTACTATCTAGAGTCACCCCTAGGTATTTCACCTCTCCCACAAGTGTCAGAGTTCTTGATACATAGTGGGTGCCCTGAATTCCTCTAGTTTTCTTCTTTTTGTGAAAAGGATCATCTCAGTCTTCCTAGGGTTGACTGAGAGACCCATCTCACTACACCACCTTTCAATTATCTTACAGGCTATCTGCATTCTATCACAGACCACGTTTAAAAAGCGACCAGCCACTAGGACTAGTCCGTCGTCTGTGTAAGCTTGCGTATAGAAGCCTTGGGAGGTAAGGCGCCTCAAGAGACCATCCATCACAAGACACCATAGGTGGGGCGATAGGCAGCTGCCTTGCGGGCAGCCCGCCCCTCTCACCCCCATGTCCAGATGGCAGTCCCCTAAGACTGCGTGAATAGTGTGAATTCAATATTTCCTAGTCGAGTCGTTACCTATTATTCGTGTATCTTTTATGAGTTGCTTTAATATGAGACATTAAATATTTAGTAAAATTTAAGGTTTACCACAGGCCTAGATTAGTAGTAGTCGGTTTGTTTTAGATGCGTGGGTTCAGGCATACCTACCTCCTACTTGTGTAATTGCTAGTTTTATAAATTTGGCTGAGAGTTTCTTAGCATATTAATTAGTGAGGTTCACTTGAAGAGTGGTTATCGTTCTTGTTACTTTTCGAGTCTAACTCGGAGCATGGCTCTATCTTTTAAATCTTTATTCTCTATAGTCCATATACAGTTATAACTGGTAACCTTACATAAGGGATAGTGTATGTATGAGTACATATAGTACTAGATATCGCCTAGGATATCTATTGTTCCTGTTGGTCATTATTGGTTGGTTTAGATGTGAACGTTCCGGGGGGTTGATGTGTGTGTAGTCATTGTGATGGGAAGGAATCAGAGACGAGGCTTCTGCTTGCATTTAACCAGTTGCACACTTTGCATTCTATTCTCGTATTACTATTAATTATTTGTTTGAACTTATCTCCCAAATTGTGTCTTCACTCAAGATTGATTCTCTGGGTTGTTCATAGCTGACCAACATTCACGGATTCGTACAGGCTTATGAGCCTTTTCAATTTAGTTTTAGGTTATTTTAAGGTTTAGGTACTGAGATGTGGCAGGGACCTCCTCATTTCAAGAATGCCGATGTGTTCGGATAGCAACTTAAGCTAGTGGAATTGCACACCCCTAGCTTATCTGAGTTTATTGTGACAATAGTTGCCAAGTTGAGGGTGTCAGGTTGTGCGATATTTAACATTATATCACTTTTCAAGAGTTTTATCTTATAGCGTTTTCGGCTTATTTGCACTCAATGTGCACTAGCACTGAAATAGTGCGCACCAACACAATTTCAGTTTTAAGTCATGCAACTACTAGTGCAGGTTTATGTCGAGCATGTTTATTTGTTTCCGTGCAGATCTTGGAGGTTATGTCCCGTCATATTCTGTCAAGATGTCAAGACCATAGGTAAAATAATAAAATATAATATATAATATATGTATTGGTCAAGACTGTATTTTGTTATTTTTGTTTTTCCAAAGTCCAAACCTCAGAAAAAAGAGGTCTTCGTTTTTCAAAGCTTCAAGCAAACGTTTTGAAATGGTGATTACTGCACACATTTATATTTACCTTAACTACAGTAATTTTATGGGATCAAACACACTGCTAGGGATTATTCAGTGCGGTGGTAGAAGACATTTGAGTATAAGCATTAACACCGTTAACGTGGGTAACGGTATAAGGCATTTCTACACGCCATAGGGTCGTAGTGCCTTAGGATTTAGGAGACATTTCCGGACATGGGCTTTTATACTCAAATCTAACGTAGCACTGAATAACCCCTATTAGTTTTTGATTCCATACTTCTGAAACACCCTATATAAACCTAACCTAAAAAATATATTTACCTCTTGATTGGTAGAAGTGCGTAATATATTCGTAAAGTTTTTTGTTCGCGATGTTGGGCAGTTATTTTTTCATTAGACTGAAGATAATAATTAATTTCTTCGTCATCCGATGATGAGGAAGATAGTAGTAAAAATTATCCTCGACGTCGACGCCATTTTTCTCTTCCTTTCAGTTGCACGAATTCATAGCACGAGCTGTACAAGCTCGTGCTAAAAATTATGCACTAGTGCTGCACTGAGTGCAATTTACCTTTTAAGTCGAACACGACAAAATTGCTCTAAACTTTCACGAAATCATAAGTCGAACACGCAAAAGTAATTCAGTGCACTTCAGTGCAACACCAGTTCAGTAAGTCGAAAACGCTGTTAATTTTATACAGTGTATAACAGCAAGCGCGCTCTAACGGTGGATTCATTGAATCAACGGCATATAACCCGAAATAAAATACGGAAAAATGACACCCAAGTAAAAATTTGGCATTTTGTGTGTAGATGTCCGTAGACATCAAATATTCCATTTTCATTAGAAAACATAGTGGCACCAGGAATCGGGTGTCACTTTGTAAAATCGGGTGGCGGTAATAACAATAAATGTGTTTTTTTGGTGCAATTACATGATTTATATATATATATATATATATATATATATATATATATATATATACAGGGTGTCCACCTAGTGCGCGTAAGTCCAATATCTGGGTTAATAAAAGAGATAACTTAATTTTTTTTTCAACAGGGTTGTCTAATATCCCGAGCTGCACAAAATGAAAATATATTTACATATTCAGGGTGTTCAGTTTTTCCTGGACAGGTACCAACTTCATTTTTTTAAATGGAAACCTATATTTTTTATGGCATTATCGAATTCTACGTAAAAAATTAGTGGGACTTTGTGCATAACACTGCTATTGAAATATTGATAGTTTTCGAGATATTTGACTTTTAATTTTCTTTTCTTATGTTTCGTCACTTCTAATAGTTGACATAATTATGGTTGTATGACAGCTAGAAATTATTTTTTTTCAGAAACTGTAGAGTGAAGATGGCTCTTTCGAAAAACGTATCAAAAGTTGACCTGCGATATACAGGGGGCAACAGAAATCGTGCCAAACCTGATGATTTAAAATTTAAAAAATCTCGACTTTTTCAAATGGAACACCCTGTGTTTTATGATTTCATTAGACGCCTTTCTGTAGACTCTACAATTTTATAATAGCTTTCCCTATACCTAAGTTGCGTAGTTTTTGCAAAAAACCCACTTTTATGAAAAATACCCGATTTGCGCACGTTCCTTTCTCGGGAAAAACGCAGTGAGCGTCTGTCACGCAATAAAATTTGTGACAATCAGTTTACATGTCATTTCTTCTTTTACTGAATATTCACGTACGAGTTTAGAGTAAGTACTAAGCGTGCATACAATGAACTATTCAAAAGAAGAATTAGTGAAAATGGTTTATGCCTTAGGAGAAGCTCATGGAAATTGTTTGCTAGCAGCACGTATTTACAAAGCAAATAATCCAGATTTACAGATATTTCCACGTGCTGACTGTTTTGAAAATGTGAAAGAAAGATTTGAAAGAACAGCAAATGCGAATTATGAGAAAACTACCAGGAGACATGACGGTAACAATGACGATATTCAGTTTAATGTTGTGGCGTCTGCTGTTGAAAATCCAAATATTAGTGTCAGGAAAATCAGTAATAATCTTGGAGTTTCCAAAAGCTTGACAAACAAAATACTGAAGAAGAATAATTTTCATCCGTATCATATTAAAAACCATCAAGCACTGTTACCTCAAGATCACCTAAACCGCCTGCAATTTTGCCACTGGGCATTGGATAAAATTCAGGAAAGTCCAAACTTTTTTATGAATGTCTTGTTTACTGACGAATCAACATTTTCAAACACATGCTTACCCAATCGTCGCAACTTTCATCACTACGCTGACAATAATCCAAGATTATTGAGGGTACTAGATAATCAGCATCGTTTCAAAGTGAACGTGTGGGCTGGAATTTGTGGAGAACATATTGTTGGACCGTACTTTTTTGAAGGCAATTTAAATGCCAATGTGTATTTGCATTTTTTGCAAAACGAACTTCCCCTTCTACAGCTACAGAATATGCCCGCTGATTATTTGGTTCAACAATGGTTTCAGCATGATGGTGCCCCTCCACATTCCACTTTGGCGGTAATGTGATTATTTTATTGTTGTAGTACTTTTCCTATTATCTATTCATATTTCAGATTAGAGAACACCTAAACCACGTATATCCAAATAAGTGGTTAGGTCGTGGTGGTCCAGTTCCTTGGCCTGCACGTTCGCCTGATTTAAATATTCTGGACGTTTTCTTGTGGGGTTATATCAAGGAGCGAGTATACGAAGTACCACCAACGGATATGCAAGACTTGAAAGAAAAGATCCAAAATGAGTTTCTAACCATAACGCCCGAAATGTTAAGAAATGTTCACATTCATTTTCGTCGTAGATTAATGCTTTGTGTTGAAAACAACGGTGGACATTTTGAGCATTTACTTTAGGTTAGCTTGCTTGTATGAGTATTGCGTATTCTTTTTTCAATACTCTATGTATATTCGTCCATTTCACTAATAATTTTTCTAACTACGGTAACACCGTTTGGTTTTCAATATGATACGTGTGAAACTTCTTCTTCAATATCTTATTTGTCGAGCTTTTGAAAACTCCAAGATTTCTACTGATTTTCTGATACTAATATTTTTGGATTTTCAACAGCAGAAACCACAACATTAAACTAAATATTATCGTTGTTACTCCCATGTCTCCTGGTAGTTTTCTCATAATTCCCATTTGCTGTTCTTTCAAATCTTTCTTTCACATTTTCAAAACAGTCAGCACGTGGGAATCTCTATAAATACGTGCTGCTAGCAAATAATTCCCATGAACTTCTTCTAAAGCATACGCCAGTTTTGCTAATTCTTAATTACATGTAGAGCTTTTATGATTTTTTACTTTTATTTACAAATAAATGGTAACTTTCCATAAAGACTTGTTTATTAAACTGAAATTATCTAAATTTTTCAGTTATTTTTATTTTAAGAAGTGTAAACTAATACATTTTATAAAAATAAATAGCCTTACAATATTTTTTCCGTCAAAGGAGTGCGCAAATCGGGTATTTTTCATAAAAGTGGGTTTTTTGCAAAAACTACGCAACTTAGGTATAGGGAAAGCTATTAGAAAATTGTAGAGTCTACAGAAAGGCATCTAATGAAATCATAAAACACAGGGTGTTCCATTTGAAAAAGTCGAGATTTTTTAAATTTTAAACCATCAGGTTTGGCACGATTTCTGTTGCCCCCTGTATATCGCAGGTCAACTTTTGATACGTTTTTCGAAAGAGCCATCTTCACTCTACAGTTTCTGAAAAAAAATAATTTCTAGCTGTCATACAAGCATAATTATGTCAACTATTAGAAGTGACGAAACATAAGAAAAAAAAATTAAAAGTCAAATATCTCGAAAACTATCAATATTTCAATAGCAGTGTTAAGCACAAAGTCCCACTAATTTTTTACGTAGAATTCGATAATGCCATAAAAAATATAGGTTTCCATTTAAAAAAATGAAGTTGGTACCTGTCCAGGAAAAACTGAACACCCTGAATATGTAAATATATTTTCATTTTGTGCAGCTCGGGATATTAGACAACCCTGTAGAAAAAAAATTAAGTTATCTCTTTTATTAACCCAGATATTGGACTTACGCGCACTAGGTGGACACCCTATATATATAATCATAGACTGAGCTTTATTTAAAGTATTGCCTCCGTCGTGCGCATTGTAAAACAATCAACAGTTTCACCTATTGACAATAGTGATTTCAAAAAAAAGAAAATCTTGAAGAGACATGGAGAACTGCTACCATCCACAATCTGTTGCCTTTGTAGTGGATAATTGTAGTGGATAATTTCGATGAACGTGTAGGAAATAGTGTAAATATCAACAATAGACGTCATGGACCCTTGTTGCCTTCAACAATTCGGGGTTTGTTAATCGGTCCATCGAACTGTGGTAAAACTAATATTATGATTAGTTTGATTGAGCATCCTAATGGATTGAAGTTTGAAAACATTTATATTTTCTCTAAGTCTCTATATCAGTCAAAATATCAGTATTTACAAGAGCTTCTAAAACCCATAAAAGGAATTGGATACTACTCCTTCAATAATTGTGACAACATTGTGCCTCCTGAAGATGTAAAACAAAATTCAATATTTATTTTTGATGATGTAACCTGTGATAAACAAAATGTTATGAGAGATTACTTCAGTATGGGGCGTCATAAAGAAGTAGATTGTTTTTATCTCTGTCAAACTTATACACGTATTCCAAAACATCTAATACGTGTAACGCAAATATGTTGGAAGTCTTCAAACAAGATGACCTAAATACATGAAGATCACATTAATACCGACATGAGTTTTAATAAATTTAAAGTGATATTAGTAAGGCTAACTTAAGTAGTTAGTAGTAAGGTTAAGGATATTAGTAAGGTTTTTAAGGTTAACTCGTCGAAAATCGAAATCAACAAAATAAAACAACGCTTCTAGCGATTCTACCGGATATTATGTGAACTAAAGATTGTGTTACAACAACAACATTTCAAATTAGTTTCCAACTAATGCATGAACCGCACTTGCGCATTAAACCAGTGCTGCAAACTATCAGAAACTGCTGTGTAGGAGCAAACCTATTATCTATGGGCTAAATCACGTCGCCTGCCCCGAACATAGACTTAGTATGAAAAGGAGCCGGGACCAGGCAACTTGATCCAGCCGATTATGCTTGTAAGTAGATACCCTATGGGCATTCTGTGACAAAAACCCATGTATTTTTAAAGGGGCCTAAATTTTAGTCATTTTTGACCATTTTTACCCCCACCACTCTCACTTCAGATCTTGCCCCCAGCCAATCAGCTTTCAAACCACACCCCATGCCCAATCAGGCTTCAGATCGTAGCCATTATGGCTTTAGGACCTCGCCCTCAGCCAATCAGCCTTCTGATCGCCGCCATTATAAGATTCTCCCCAAGTCAATCAGCCTTCAGTTCGTAGCCATTACAGCCTTCAGATCACAGTACAGTATTCAGATAATAGCCAGTCAGATTACAGCTTTCAGATCCCCGCCATTGCGGTATTCAGATAAAGTCTTTAGGACCGCCACCATTGAGGCTTTAGGACCACTATTGCAGCATTCAGAATATGTATATATTTTCTTATTTATTATTTCTCTGATACATTATGTTCAAATCTGTATGTTAAAATTCGATAATCTACTTACGATACCAAATTATAATTTTTCTCTTTTATAATCAAAATGTACTATTAGTTTTGTACAAAATACAAATAAAACATATTTTCATTAAACCATTCTTATTAGACTTTTCTTATTTTTTTTCATACAATATATGCACTACTAATAGTACGTAATTAATGTTGAAACAAAGATTTACTTGAAGGAATGCGTCATTTTAATGCCATTTACGTTTCTTATACTTAGTAAAATTGAAATATTGCATAACAAAAAAATAGCGTAAGTACATTTAATTCCCGTGAAACTGGCTTTATTTTAGGGTGAGACTTTAAAGGAAAATATTAACGTCGAATAAAATCATATGGAAGTTTTCTTATGGTATGGGCCAACAATTATTATGTATGGCTAAAAGCGAAAATAACTCTTGTTATGTTTCTTTGGATATGTTCACAGGGTCGCGGCAACCTAGGTAAAAAACGTCGCAGCACTATGTGCGGTGGGATGCAGTTGTTTTATGTTAGGGTTATTTATAGTTATAAAGCTTATTTGAGCTTATTAAATAATGACACCCAGTTTATGGAATAAAAAGACAATTAAGCCATTAAACAATATAGGTATATTAAAATAAGTACACGAATTTGAGGCCTCTCGGTGATTGCCCCATCACTATTTGACTAATACGTGGCAAATTACTGCTTTCAGACGGAGCTTAGTATCACAATTCAAAAGCGCGTCTCGAAATAAGCTAGTGGCGAGTCAACAATAAGATATATTATTAAAAAATAATATGTAATAGATAGATGCAGGTGGTAAGAAAATGGGAGGAAAGAGCATGCGCCGATCCTCTTTGTTTAAATTTAATAATTATCTAAAATAATAATGTTCTTTTAACAATAAAGGTGTTTCCTAATAAGTAAACAGAATAGAATCATTTAATAATAATCAATAATTAACTAAAATACTTGGAGCTCATCTTTTTGATCAATGGATAAGTAGACAACAGGGTAGGCTAATTTAATAATAACTAATGATTATCTAAAATATTTGGAACTCATAGACAAATAAAAGGATTGTATTTGCGAACTCTTGTGAACTTTGGAGAATTTCTGATAAGATTTCCTAACTTTGTTATGAAATCAAGCCTTTTTGATAAAGTTTTATGTTTTTGTCGCAACCGGATATATCGTTTTTCTTAGTATTGGCATTGTATAATAGTAATAACAATATAGGATAACAGGTATTTGCAAATAGGTACTGAACGGAAAACAAGTATTTACAAACAGGTATGGATTTTTTACAAATATTATCATGTTAGACCAAAAATATTGTCACTTACCTTATTATTATTGTTATTATTATTGCTTATAATTATTATTATTTTCGTTCATTTTGAAATAAAACGCTATTAATCTTTCAGATAGCTTTTATTCTACAATACATAACTCATTATACTCATAGCTCAGGGTAATTATTTTTATATATAGAGTATTACATAATTAAGCAGAGTGATATAACATACATGGTATAGATCAGGATATTTATACAGAGTATTATGCATACTTAAACAGAGTGATATGATATATTACCACAGGCTAATATATTTATATTTTATATACGAGATGTATTACAAAATTAAGTAAAAACAATTTGGAACAATCGTTAGATGTAATTTGTTTGACGCTTGGTGGATACACTTTTCTGTAGTTCTTCTAGGAAATAAGATTGTAATGTAAAATGTTTTTAATATAGTAGCCAGGTCATCTGTTGCGGCAATTTGGGGTATTCCAGCTACTTGATTAATCATATTTTGGAGTCTGGATGTTTCCTTTAGACCACAGCGTACTTGATACCAATCTTGACAATATGATACAAAGTGATAGTATCCTATTCCCTTTATATCTCGTTGGTATGTGGACGCAACTCTATAGGAGTCATTTCCACATTCTTCGCACTGATCTTTGAGGTTAGGTGTACATTCAGAGCAATTGCCTCTTCCCCAGAAACATTCTTTAGGCATATTAGCTGATTGAAGGTCAAGGTTTAAGTGTCTGAAGGCGGTAGTGCATCTGGCTTTATAGAGATTTTATTAGAAGAACCGTCTTAATATACAGGGTGTCCCCAATTGCAGTGACCAAACTTTACCAGATGATAGAACTTTTGAAAATAAGTAAAAAAGTTCATATAAACATGGGTCGAGAAATGCTTGGTTTTCAAGATACAGGGTGTCAAAGATTTTGAAAAAATATGTATTTTTTTAATTAAGATCCTTAATTGTAAAGATACAAATTTGAAAATTGGCATGATTATTTCTTACTTAGTGATGCCTTTTTAGAAAAACATCTTAGAAAAAAAAATTGTTTATAACCCTATAATTGGGGGGTCCGACCCCTTTCGTCCCCCCCAAAAAATTTTCCGCGTACGTCTATGATATTAAAACTGTGTTCGTAGGATAGAAACTTTGATTTGCAAACTTTTATGTCTCTTGATATTTTTCGATTTAAGCTTCTATTTTTTAGATATTTTGCATTTTTGTAATCCATGTCATACATTTTCCTCTCATACATGCTTAGTGTAAGGGCAGACACTTCAATTCAATAGAGTGCCATGATTTTATTAAACAATCAGGCCAAATGACAGTTGTTTGTCAAGTCGGTATACTTATGTTCCGGAAGAGTTTTTTTTAGTTAATAAAAGTGTTCAAATAAAAAAATGGTTGAGTTTTCTAATGTGGAGTACGCTGATATTCATTTTATTTATGGATACTGCAATGGAAATGCGACTGCCGCCGTACGCGAATATCATAGAAGATATCCAAACAGAAGGCTGCCGTCAAAAACAGTTTTTACTCAAACGCATATGAAATTTCGAAATCTTGGCCTTCAAAAAAATCGAAGAAATGAAGTACGGCGAAATGAAAGACCTAGAAATGAAATTTTGGCCCAGTTTAATGACAACAATAAATTGAGTGTAAGAAGAGCTGTACAACAGTTACGTGCTGGAGGTATTAATGTTTCCAAAAATAAAGTGCTTCGAGTTCTGAAAAACGATCACAGAAAACCTTTTCGAATGCAACCAGTACAAAACCTACAACCAGGTGATGCCGAGAGACGTGTTGAGTTTTGTAATTGGTTCATAAACGCTGTTGAAGAAGATCCCGATTTTAAGTCGAAAATCATTTGGACCGATGAAGCCACCTTTACACGTAGTGGATCGGTAAATTTTCATAACTCAAGAATCTGGGCGCATGAGAACCCTCACACAATCAGGCCTACGGCTTTTCAAACGGATTTCTGTGTAAATGTATGGTGCGGAGTTATAAATGGTACTTTCTGCGGTCCTCATATCTTACCACCACGTCTTAACGGACAATTATTTCATGAGTTTTTAAATAATAGCTTTTTTGACTATCTTGAGGACGTTCCACTAAATTTAAGAAATAATTGCTGGCTTCAAATGGACGGAGCGCCGGCCCATTACGCTATTGAAAACCGTAGATGGTTAAACAATAATTTTCCCGAAAGATGGATCGGTCGATTAGGGCCAATAGGCTGGCCACCTCGTTCTCCCGATTTGACACCTGTAGATTTTTTTGTTTGGGGCTACTTAAAAGACAAAGTTTACGCTACCCCTGTAAACACCAGAGAAGAACTGATCCAAAAGATTCGGGAAGCTTGTGAAGAATTGAGGGCGAACCAAAATTTTATTAATGCCGCAACACATTCTCTTGTGCGCCGCTGCCAAAAATGTGTTGAAGTGGAAGGATTACACTTCGAACAACTGATATAATTATGATAATAATTTTCAGGACAATTTAATTTTATCTAAGTTAGTCAGTTTATTTAATTATGTAATAAGTTTGTTCTAGTAAAATAGGAATTATTATTTCATCATGTGAAGAAACTTATAAAAAATTGTAGGAAAACATATTGTTCATTTTAATACGGCCTGTTACAATTACTTATTTATTTTTCAGTTAGTTTTAATTAGTACATTTTCATTTGTTGACCTCCAGAAGTTTTAAATTATATTGGAAAAAAATAAAGAATTTAATTTGCATGCTGTCTTATGATTTACGACAAAAGTTTATGATTGACATTGATTACGAACATGTAAAACATTTAAAAAAGTTAAAGGTAATTCAAAAAATATCAAGAGACATAAAAGTTTGCAAATCAAAGTTTCTATCCTACGAACACAGTTTTAATATCATAGAC
Source organism: Pogonocherus hispidulus (assembly GCA_963924545.1). Taxonomy (NCBI): domain Eukaryota; kingdom Metazoa; phylum Arthropoda; class Insecta; order Coleoptera; family Cerambycidae; genus Pogonocherus; species Pogonocherus hispidulus. Next base: position 37,765,927 of record OZ004695.1, read on the forward strand.
GTACGCGGAAAATTTTTTGGGGGGGACGAAAGGGGTCGGACCCCCCAATTATAGGGTTATAAACAATTTTTTTTTCTAAGATGTTTTTCTAAAAAGGCATCACTAAGTAAGAAATAATCATGCCAATTTTCAAATTTGTATCTTTACAATTAAGGATCTTAATTAAAAAAATACATATTTTTTCAAAATCTTTGACACCCTGTATCTTGAAAACCAAGCATTTCTCGACCCATGTTTATATGAACTTTTTTACTTATTTTCAAAAGTTCTATCATCTGGTAAAGTTTGGTCACTGCAATTCGGGACACCCTGTATATAAAATTTTGAATTTCAAGTTAAATTTTGAGAGAACTTTGAAAAATGAGGAACGTTAGCATGCATCCATGACTGAATAATGTCCCCAAGGCAGAGTTTCATATGACCCCTCAATCAAATACCGCTTATCATCGTCAGAACTGAGGGCGATTTTTTCTTGGGTAATGGAAAGTACAGCATGTTTTTCAGATTGAATTAAATTTTGACTAATATATTTGTTTTTAAAATTATCTACACACTCTAAATAATCATCCAAAGTAATAACATTTTTAATAACAGTTTTTTTAATACCCTTAATCTTTTTAGTGATATAGTCTGACCCAAGATGTTTGACAGCATACATTTTAGATCTAAGACCCACAAAGAGTTCTATCGGTGTACCATGGAACTCATCACTCATCAAACCTAAAACTTTTTTATTTACAAGAGGGATGTTATATTGATTATCAGGCGAGTAGTCTGAGGTATCGAAACGAGTATGACAGTCACGATGAATGACGTCATATATATCTTTATCAGTTATATCTAGTATCAATGAGTCAGTATCAGTGTAAAGCAAAGAACAGTCGTTACCAAATTCCGGTTTCATGTACTCATAGTAAAAATCATATATGGTTGTCTTGGCTAGATCCAGTATTGACATCCCCACATATATCGGTTTGTCAAAGAAAATTTCTGTCTTATTTAGTTCATCAGCAACCAAATTTTCTTTGAAAATCGTGGCTGCTTTAAACTCTGGTCTTGAAATCAAAGCCTCAGCTCCATAACGCCCAACCCATTTATTGATTAATTTAACGTTGGAATGTTTTCTAATATTTTCCATGGTTTTTCCAAATACAGCATTGTTCATTAATTTAAATAAATTTTTTTCAAATTCATTCTTAGCTGCCTGGCGTAATTTAGTGTTCAAATCTATGTAAGGCTTTAACCAGGGAGACTGTTTAAATTTCAAAACTCTGTGAACTCTTCTTAATATAAGACCGTGTTTTAGTGCCTGTTTTAAAGTTCTATAGTGTATAACATATTTTTCTTTATCGTATAGGGTAGCCAAAAGTTTTTTATTTTTCGAACTGGGTGGAGCGCTATGTTCAGGGCAGAAGGGTAAATCTTTATGTAAATCGTGCAAACGCTGAGGATACTCCAAGTCTATCTCGAGGAGATAGCCTTCCGGAGCACTATCAGGTACAGTAGTGACATCAATATTTGAATCTACCCACTCGAACCCGCCATATGGCAAGTATTGTGACATAGCCCAACCATACTGATTGTTAACATCAAAATAAGCTATATATGAAGAAGGTTTACTAGTGTCGAAATTTGGAATATATTTATTATTAGCAACACTTTTACCTTTTGAACATTGACTTAGTCCTCCACGTATTCCTCGCTCGACAAACATTATCATGTCGATATCAGTCAACAGTTCCAAGTTTTTTCGAGTTTTAAATAGCATGCAGTCCCAAGTATATCCAGGAAGAGTGTAATAATGCGCGGGATCTAAGCCGTAAGTTTGATGACAACTGTTCCGGAATTGCTCAAAGACATCGGCTAAAAGTAAAATATCTGTTTTCATGTATAGATCCGTATATTCCCCTAAATTTTGAATTTTGAATTTATCCCACACTTGTTTCGCATGTGCATAATCTTCCTCTTCTATGTCAGTATCGTTAAGTTTATTATAAAATCCGTTAATATCAGGTAAAGTTTCGAAATTAAATTTATTAAAATTATCCATAAAATCATAGGGATACACACCTTTTTTAGTTAACATTTTAAATAGATCATTATCTAAATCGTGACATTCGTTTCTTAAATTTGGAAATTCAGTCAAATATGAAGCTAAAGCATCCAAGGCTGAACCCATAAATCTATATGAATCAATGAATCGGAATTTAATTAAATTTTGATCTAAATTTTTTGTGAAAGATATATATTTTTCTTTAGTGATAGGCAATATATCAACGCGTCCTGCCACATCATTAGCGATATTTTCCAGTATAAAATGTGCGTCGTACCCACTCAAATTGTGAAATACTACCGGTATAACTACTGCATCCTTGTAATTAATATTACACCCCTCATGAGCAGCACCCCTATAGTTATTTTCGAGACTTAAATGAAAATGATCTCGTACTTTAACATCCTCAGGACTGAAAGGCTGCTCACAAATATGACAGTGTGTAGCCGCCTGAAACTCAATTTTCTGCTGTGACGTCATATCAATATCATAAGAGCAAAGAAAAACGGTTTCAACATCTTCTGAAAACTGCTTAAGTTCTCTCGCAAACCAAGACATACAATCCTCGCCCCGATAAAATCGATAAAAAGATAATGTGGAATCATATGAACATTTAACGTAATAACCTACTGCGGCCGGAATATGTTCTTGATATTTATTTTTGTCATTCACCGGCTTGAGGACACTTTCCAAGTCAGCGTACACGATGAACGGTACCTTTTCCTTATTTTTAAAATTTTTAAATTTCAAATCTTTATCCTTCTCGCTCGGTAACCTAATCTTGCATTCATTCATGTTTTTACAATCTTTATAATGTTTGACTAATTTTTCATTACTACTAAAATAATGTAAGCATCTATCACAGAAAATTTTTTTAGAATGGTGATTACTCAGTTGTTTCGAAAGAAGTCCAGAAAGGTCCTTGATCCAAACATAATGATACTGAATAGGTGTTGTATCGTTAGATGTTACCGCGTTCCCATCATCGTACGAATTTTGAATAAGCAACAAGTTTATGTGTTGATCTTTTTTATCTTTAGTTAAATATGTGGGGAGAGTTATAAAATGTTTACTAATTTTTTTCAAAATATATACAGTAATTGATAAAGTATTATTTTTTTCAAATCTAGGAATTTGCCTAATAGTCATAGGAAAAACTATATCTTTAAAATTTAAAATTGTAGAATAATGAGGATATGATGAGACTCTATTAGGATTATGATGATAATCAGCAACAGGATAAAGAGCTGAAGTTACTGCCCAAGCGAAACAGGCTTGATCATCGTTTTTAACGTTGACGCAGGCATGCTTTGCTTTGATCTGTTTGGGTAGTTCTATATACGAAGAGCCTAACTGTGGAGTAAATTTATTAATATTTACTCCCAAATTAGTGATACTATTTAATGCCCACCCACTGTCGCGTTCTTGATACTCTGACAATTTAGTTAATATAGGCGATACAACATGCTCTTGAAACCACTCATCTAAATTTGTATCGCGATAAATAGGAGAATTTTTTGTATTAAAATATTTTGGTTCTTCAATAATTCTATCAGCCTTTTGCAATATAAACTGCCCACAGAACACTGTATTTACCTTGATAGCCTCATCTTTTTTCAAGGCGTTGACAATTCGACGTCTGAATAGGGTGAAGCAGTCCTTGAGGAATTCTTCGGTATTCTTATGTTTTAAATTGGAAATGATACCAGTGCGAATGTTGCACGCAAACGCGCTGACGGAATCATCCCAATGGACCCGATGTTTAGACGTTTCCTTGGTAGCGGCTAAGCCTGCTCCTCGTTTGATGTATGCCTTGATCTGGTTCCTCTGGGTCTTGATGGTAGATAGTACTGATAATAGATGTTGTTTTTCTCCCACGGTCTTGGCAGATTTTAGCTGATTATTTATATTACGTACGGCTTTGGTACACTGCCCAAGACCGTCTCGGGCAGCTTCCTCGGTGTATGACGTGGACAACACACCAAGAATACTGGAGATGGTGTAGACTAAATACTTTAAAATATCTGATGCAACCATGATAAGAGCTAGGATACTTTTTCTCTCTCAAACACTAACAATATGAATGAGAAGCTAGACGTTAGCACCCGCTTTTATATCAGTCAATATAATCTCGAAACCAACAAATAGCCTCGAATCACATAAAATGATATAATATTGCGCAAGAAGCACTATCAACAATATTGTTTTTAAACTAGCAAAAGTTCTATTTAGACGTTTTCATCGGCCTTGTGTCGGTAATCTGAAACAATCGAGAAACGTGATATAAATTAATCAAAATTTTAAAAATTATTAAAAACAAATAATTCAAAATAATATTTACACCTATTGAATGCCGATTATAAATTTAAACTTTAGCATTTAAATCACCAATCATGTTAATATCCTTCAGATGATAAACTTACTCTTGCAATGCTCTGTGCATCTGTTCATATACCCATGTACTGATATTGATATAGCTTACATAGAATTTATTGAGGTTAACATGTTAAAAACTATTTAGTATTCATTACACACCAATACAATTACTCATATTACACGACATATTGAGATTAATTTAGAGATATAATATCCATTTGCACTAATACAGGGGTAAACAAGTATAACACTGGGGTAAATAAGGATAATACAGGGGTAAACAAGAAAAATACAGAGGTAAACAATGTTAATACTGGAGTAAACATGGATAATACGAGGGTAAACAAGGATAATAGAAGGATAAACAAGGATAATATAAGGGTAAACAAGGACAATTCAGGGGTAAACAAGGTTAATACAAGGGTAAACAAGGATAATACCGCGGTAAACAACGATAATACAGGGTAAACAAATTGAATTTAATATTTTCCGCCAACTTGAAGACTTCAAAACACTTGGTGTAATAGCTTTATGTTCAAATATACAGATAATGATAGAGGTATCTGAAGACTCTGTATATCGAAGTTGATATTTTCTCCAGCCTGAAGTCATAAAAATGAACTACAAAAGTTAAACTTTGGTATAGTAGCTTTATGTTCAAATAGGTATCTGAAGACCCTATATATTGAATATGGAGTTGAAATATGAGAGCATTAATTTTATTTGAATCCCTGTATATCAAATTTAATATTTTCTCTAACCTGAACTTATAAAAATGAAATACAAAAATTAAACTTTGGTATTGTAATGAAGTACATTATATTTCCCCGTTATAATAATATTTTACCTGTATATAAGTCACCCATACAACGCCGTAAATAAAAGGACTATACCCGACACAAAATGTATTATTTTGACGTCTGAAGTAGAAGCCAAAGGCGCACGCATCTTTTGTTGTCCACGCGAACATAGGAAATTTCACGCGCTAAGAGTTTAGTTGCTGAGCCGCCGTCCGAGAATCCAGCCGCACTAAGACATCACCACGAGTTCCTGTATACCGATTTGTACCACCAGTAAGTAAGAAATATTTTACAAGTCAGTAAAATCAACAGTGAAATTTTCCTAAGTATCAAAACAGATTGGGACTTGTGTATTTTTCGCCGTCTGTCTACCTGATCAAATATTTTCAGAGTCCGTAAATTGGAAACAGTGAAATTTTGTAGAGTATCAAAATAAATTGGGACTTAGACGATTTGTCAATTAAACCGAATATTCTTCAGAGTCCACAAGAACTTGGGGACTTGTGATTATTTCCAATTTAGTAGTGTACCAGTATAAAATATATAAAGTCCGAGATTTCACTTATGCGCATGTCCGAGGTATTTGTAAAGCCATATCCAGCTAACAGCGATTCAGACATTCAGTCTGTGACCACGCTGCATCGAAGTAAGACCTGTCCGCCTGCACCGCTGCTACCAGAAAGTGAGTAAACAATTACAAGTCAGTAAATTCGACAAAGTGAAATTTTTCTAAGTATAAAAATCATTTTATACTTTAACAAATTGTGTCGCCGAACCCGAATATTTCTTCAGAGTCCACAAGACCGTGGGGACTTGTGATTATTTCAGATTTAGTAGTGTACAAGCATAAAATAGCCAAAGTCCGAAATTTCACTTCTGCGCATGTCCGAGGTTTTCATAGAACCATATCCAGCTAGCAGCAACTCAGACATTCAGTCTACCACCGTCCAGCACACGAAGCAGTCCTGTCTACCACCGCTACCAGCACCAGCTAGAAGTAAGTACCGCGCAGGTCTGGACACTTGGTAAAAATTCATCACCTGCTGTCTAGATATCCAAAATTATTCTAAGTCGATTAGAATAAGGTAGCTAAAGTTTTCTAAGTGGAATAATTTGGTAAATGTTCAAAGTCGATAATTTCACTTCTGCGCCTGTCCGAGTTCTCTCTGGTACCTTACCCAGCTGAGAACGACTCCGTTAGTCAGTCTGCAGCCGTCCAGCCTACGAGGAAGTCCTGTCTGCTACCGCTCCTACTACCAGAGAAGAAGTGAGTAAATCTGTCAGAGTCCACAAGGTTTACACTTAGTAGAATTTCACTACCTGCTGTCTACTACTTCGAAATATCTACTAAGTCCCTGACCACCGTTCTGCGCATGTCTAAGCCCAGTTAGACATCAAAAGGGAGTAACAGCCGATACAGAGAGTAGTACCTGTCGACCGTCCGAACCGAGCAGACGTGCCGGCACCTGAGAGGAAGTGAGCTAAATCACCGAATAGGGCACTAGTACTTGGCTATTGTATTTGTGTACTAATTCTCTGCTCTCTTCTAGGGATCGTCGGTATACGATCGGTTCTTTGGGTTAAGCTGCTCTTTCAGACGTGCTCAATTGAACCGTGTCGTATCGGAAGCCCACTGTGTTTATTTGTGTACTAATTCTCTGCTCTCTTCTAGGTATTCCCGGGATACAAGCGATTCACTAGGTTAAGCTGCTCTTTCAGACATGCCGAACTGAATCGTGTCGTGTCCGAAGCCCACTGTATTTTATTTGTGTACTAATTCTCTGCTCTCTTCTAGGTATTCCCGGGATACAAGCGATTCGCTAGGTTAAGCTGCTCTTTCAGACATACCGAACTGAATCGTGTCGTATCCGAAGCCCACTGTATTTATTTGTGTACTAATTCTCTGCTCTCTTCCAGGGATCGTCGGTATGCGATCGGTTCATTTGGGCTAAGCTGCTCTTTCAGACGTGCTCACTTGAATCGTGTCGTATCGGAAGCCTTACTACTGTATGTATGTTTTAACCATAATTTCATTCCAGATTTCTTGCCATTGTTAATCATAACATCATTCCAGATTTATTAATCATAACTTCATTCCAGATTTCTTGCCATTGTTAATCATAACTTCATTCCAGATTTCTTGCGATTATTAATCATAACTTCATTCCAGCTTTCTTGCCATTGTTAACCATAGAGTATTATTCGTATTTGTAGACAATAGCCAAGTAGGACCATTGCTTTTAAATAACTCTAGCTTGTTGCTTGTTAATTATTTGATGCTTGCTTAGTAATAATTGCTTCCTCACCTGGTATCCACGCACGACCACCGCCCGTAACCGCACTAGTATTCATCACCCGTTGTAAATAATATCACGTAGCTTGTTGCCATCCCGTTAGTAGCTTGATCCCTGCTTAAGCTTGTTTATACCTGCCCAAGACCCATGTGTGCTTTAGAGCAGGATAGTATTTAGATTTATATATTTTAGGTCTCTGACAATATATGTATAAAAGGTTTACTGGTGTATTACTATTATCTGTTGTGTGAAGTCTAATTTTCCCTATCGACCGACCTGGCGTACCGTATCTTCACTGTAGCTACCTGAGTAGTGGTGTTCCTACACTGTAACCAGGAACTGGCGCCCGAGGCAAAATAAAAGAGAAACCGAACCTCGGGCACTAACGTGACACTTCCTACCTGTGCAAATCGGGAAGTATCCGTCACAAATCTGGCGCCCGAGCAGGGACTTAAATAGGGAAAATTAGTGAAGATTTGCAGTTAGAGGAGCTTTCCGCATAAATCTGGAGGTCCCCGATTTTTGACCTAACTTGACCTAAGCTCTTCTGTTACCCAACCACCTTGTGGGGTGTCATTTGGCACTAAACCGACCACGAGGAATCGATTCCGACCATCGCCGAACCGCTCCAATCTTTCCCGAAGGCGTTATTGGACTTTTAAGGCCTGAGAAGAGTGGGAATAACGACCAGCGAGCTTTGGGGATATTTTAAGACGACAAGGCTGGAGCTTTGCCGTCATTGACCGAACCACCACCCGAACTTTTCCGAACTTACCCGAACCAAACGAAGCCGTGTGGGGTATCGTTTTCAGGGTAATCGGACCCAAGGAATCGATTGGCGGGGTTGGCAGTTCGATCCGAGCAGCCGTTCCGCCTAGAAGTGTCCCACAGCGAAGTACGAAGTGGAAGTCGAGAAATAAGGTGTTCAGGACGTTCTCCGCAGTCGCCCGCACCTACCAGTAAGACTTTTACCGCTTCACCGGATTTTGCCCGGAGTATTTCCTGACTCCGGTAACAAAATATACCTAGCTTGTGACCCCTCTCTTGGCACTAAACCAGATACGCAGAATCGAACGCCGATAGTCTTGCAGCGATCTATATAGCCGTTGCGAAGTGTCCTAGGAAGGCAGTTGCTACTAGGACCAGCAACTGAACACATCGTTGAAGATACCGCTGTAGGAGTAAGTACAAGTGATCTACGCCTGCCAGGAGTGAACACTAGCCAGTATTAGCAGCATCGGAGATACCGCTCCGATACCAGAAAATACTAGTGACCGCCTGACCGCCTATACCTGAAGATGCCCACAGAAGAAGACCCACCGACTTCGACAATGGAGTTCAAAGATGAAGCCGCAGTTACCGACCAAGGTGATTTCCGCCTAAGCTGGATCTATAAGCTCAGGAAAGAACAGCTTGACACCGAGTTGGCAAAGTTCCGCCTAGACCTGAGTGGAACCGTAGAGGAGAAGAAACGGCGCCTGGTGAAGTTTATCAAAGACGGGTGTACTTCACCACTGCCAAGTCGCCAGTCAATCCCTCTATCTTTTCCCGTACCACCACCACCTGTAGACGTACCTGCCACCGCTGTACCAGTGCCCCCAGGAGCCGTTACCACCTTCACCGTCAGCACAGTTTGCGAAAGGGTGCGAAAATGGAATCTGCACTTTAATGGCAAAACAGATGCTGTAGAGTTTCTGGAGAAACTCTGCGAATAATAAGAGCACAGTGGCATCAATATTTCCACACTGTTGCCATCCCTGAATGAGATATTCCAGGGGAATGCTTTGGCCTGGTACCGGAATAACCGAGGGTTATGGACCTGCTGGGAAGATTGCATTACCGACTTCAAACAGTTCTATCTCCCGGCTAACTACGATTCGTTCTTAGAGGAACAAATATACCACCGCCGCCAGCAACTGGGAGAAGCCGGATGAGACTATGTAGTAGCCCTACAAACCCTGCTACGCCGCCACGGAGGATTCTCAGATGAGAAGGCTCTACACCGCCTCCATGAGAACCTGCGGCCAGAGTACAAGCAGTATATTCGCTTGAGCGATATACAAGGGCCCCGTGACTTAGTAAGCCGGATAGAGGAATATGAGGCTCTACAAAGAGAGACTGTAGCACAGAGGAAAAGCCAACAGGCCGAGTATACGCCGCCTCAGAGAGCCGCCGCTCCACCTCTACCTGAACGACCAGCCGTAGCCAGAAACCCACCGCCAGTACCTCGATACACCAGGGCACCGAACACCTACAATCAGGGAAACACTGCTAGGGTAGAGACCACTCCTGCACCACGCCCTCTACCTGTGGGAGCCCCTGAAGGCCGCCCTACAACCCCAAGCACCAGCTTCGACAGGAATGCCATCTGCTGGCGTTGTGGACAATCTGGACACTTCCGCAGTCAATGTCGATCACCGCCTAGACTTTTCTGTTCACGATGTGGAAAGACTGGAGTCATGACCAGAGACTGCCAGTGTCCAAGGTCGGAAAACTAGCCAGGAACTGTACCGTTACGAGGCCTGTACCGTTCCGTCCCATCAATGCCTCGGAAATCGTAACACCACCTGATCACGACAACCGCCCACACGTACCAGTTTGTATCCAGGACCAGACGTTCTTAACGCTAATAGACACCGGAGCTGCGCGCTCGTACATAGGAGACCGTGTTAGCCAGTTCTGCAACGAACATGGTGTCCCAAATCATGTCACCGCTGCACCCGCTGTCCAGTTAGCCAATGGTAACTTAGTTACTGTAGACAGGGCTTACTATGTGGAGTTCCACATAGGATCAAAACGTTTTGAGGAGTGCTTATGGCACCTACCCAACCTGGCTTCAGATTTAGTAGTGGGAATGGACATCCTGAGTAAACATGACTTCGCCATAAGTCCATCCACTGCGACCGTCCGTCTACAAAACCAGATCGTATCCCTAAGGCCACCGCCTGTTCAAAACCAGCTCGGAGCCATCTCTCTTTGTATCTCCGCCCAAGAAGAGAGACAACTACAAAGTTTCCTAGATACGGAACTACCCGGCTTTGAGGATATACGAGGAACCACCGGACTTATACAGCACCACATTTACCTGACCACACGGCAGCCAATTAAACAACGATACCGTCCTCAGAATCCCCGGATGCAAGAAGTCATCAACAAGGAGGTTGATGAAATGCTAGAGAACGGCATAATAGAATCATCCGGTAGTCCATGGAGCTCACCGGTTGTGATAGTCCGGAAAAAGGATGGAAAACCGAGGTTCTGTATTGACTTTAGGAAAGTCAATGAGGTCACACAAAAGGACGCTTATCCGTTACCATACATCAACGCTATATTAGACAAACTCCGTAAGGCCCGTTATATCTCAAGCCTGGACCTGAAACAAGGATATTGGCAGATACCACTGTCCCCGGAAAGTAAGCCTGTCACAGCATTTACCGTACCGGGCCGAGGATTGTTCCAGTTCCGAGTCATGCCTTTCGGACTTCACTCAGCACCAGCGACCTTTCAACGACTTCTAGACCGAATTATAGGTCCCGAGTTAGAACCGTATGCTTTCGCCTACCTAGACGACATCATCGTCTTAAGGGAGACTTTCGAACAACACTTGGCGAACCTACAGGAAGTATTCCGGCGACTCCGCATTGCAAACCTGCAACTGAACCCGGAGAAATGCAAATTCTGCCGGAAGTCATTAAAATACCTAGGCCATGTGGTTACATCCGAGGGAATCAATACAGATCCGGAAAAAGTGGAATCTATCTGTAAATTTCCTGCCCCTCGAAATGTTCGAGATGTCCGCCGCTTCCTTGGTATGTGTTCCTGGTATAGACGCTTCGTGCCCACATTCTCACAAATAGTGGCACCACTAACTCGCCTACTACGCAAGAAACATCGTTTCCAGTGGACACCGGAACAAGAGGAAGCTTTCTCGAAATTAAAAGCCTGTCTAACTGAGGCTCCGATACTGACCTGTCCGGACTTTGAGAAACCGTTCACGCTTCAAACCGACGCATCCGATCACGGGCTCGGTGCAGCCCTGACCCAGAACATCGAAGGATGCGATCGAGTAATTGCTTATGCAAGCCGTACACTGTCACCAGCTGAAAGGAACTATTCAGTGACGGAACGAGAATGCCTGGCCATAGTCTGGGGGATCGAGAAGATGCGCCCCTACTTGGAAGGTTATCACTTCACTGTCCTGACCGACCACCAGTCACTCAGATGGTTGCACTCGATTAAGAGTCCAGCAGGCCGTCTAGCGAGGTGGAGCATATTCCTGCAGCAGTACGACTTCGAAATCAAGTACCGGAAAGGAGCTTTGAACCGAGTAGCTGATGCTCTTTCCAGACAACCGCTCGAAGGAACTACGTCCGCCACAGACACGGGAGAATTATGTATCATAACCGCCCCAGTAGACTGTTCCTGGTACACCCGGAAAAAGCAAGAAGTTGAGCAAAATCCGGAAGCTTTCCCAGATTTCTGTATACGAAATAACCAGCTATTTCGTCATTTCTGGGACTCCAGTGACTTAACAGAACCAGACCTGTCCGACCTATGGAAATTGTGTGTTCCAATCCCTCTTCGCCGCACCGTTCTGCAAGAAAACCATGATGTACCGGCTGCTGGACACATGGGAATTGCTAAGACTATAGCCCGCATTTCGCAACGATACTATTGGCCTGGTATGTTCCGTGATGTGGCTAAGTATGTAAGAGGGTGTCTGCAGTGCCAGTGATATAAACCATCGCAGCAGCAGACTCCGGGGAAGATGCAACCGTCCAAAAATAACCAACCATGGGAAACCGTGAGCACAGACCTCGTAGGACCGCTACCCCGATCCAGTAAAGGAAATAACTACTTGGTAGTTTTTCAAGACCGCTTTACCAAGTGGATCCAGTGCCGTCCCCTACGGAGTGCTACCGCCCGCAATGTGAGCAAAGCTCTTTACGAGGAGATAATCACTCGTTTTGGTTGCCCCCGTACCGTCATCAGTGACAATGGTTCCCAATACGACAGCAAGATTTTCTGTTCTCTGCTAGTCGAATTTGGCATTCAACACCGGTTTACGCCTCCGTACACACCACAGGCTAATCCCGTTGAACGAGCCAACCGTACGATCAAGACTATGGTCGCTCAGTACTGCGAGCATGATCACCGAACTTGGGACCAATACCTGAACGATTTCCAGTTAGCCATGAATAGCTCGAAGCACGAGTCCACCGGATTTTCCCCGGCTTTCCTGAACTTTGGACGAGAGCTACAATTACCGAACACCCTCTATCGCTCCGCCCAAGAAGAACCAGGGGAACCGACCGAAGAGAACGAGATACCAACTGCACATACCGACCGTTTGGAAAAGCTTAAAGAAGTGTACACGCTGGTTCGTGTTAACTTGGCACAAGCTTTCACGTCCCAAAGTCGGTATTACAATCTCCGCCGCCGTGAGTGGCGTTGCCATGTAGGCGATCGAGTCATGAAACGAGAAAATCCTTTGTCGTCCGCTGTCAAAGGATTTGCTTCTAAACTCGCTCCAAAATACTCTGGTCCGTACACTGTCACCGCCGTGGTATCACCAGTGGTCTACAACCTGAAGTCTGATACCGGGAAGAAGCTTTCACGTATTCATGTGAAAGATCTAAAACCGTATGCATCTTCGAGTTTCGAAACAATGCCTGCCGCTACGACCTAGGCACCGACCCGAAGAACCGTACCGAGGCGTCCAGTGTTATTACGCTGATATGTTACGACGACCAAGAACCCGTTCTGAAGGGACCCAGATCGAAGAAATGCCGTAAGATCCGTTCACCCGGCTAATCCAGGAGTCATATGGCGGACTCCCAGAACCGTTTTCCGTTTCTTTCTGTTAGCTAAGTGACAGCCGTCACCATAAAATGTTTATTTATTTTGGGGTTTTTGAATATCAACGTGATGAGAAACTTGTAAGTTAACCGTTAGGATAGCTAGTTTTGTTTTTTATTTTTTTTGTAAAAGGTGAACATATCCTCAAATAAAGTTTCACGTAACCGCCGGAGGATATGCGCCTTGTAGAATAATTCTTTTCAGTTAGGGAAAAAGAAAAATGATCATTTCATGCTCATTTTTTTTACGAAGTAAGAGGGGGGTGTAATGAAGTACATTATATTTCCCCGTTATAATAATATTTTACCTGTATATAAGTCACCCATACAACGCCGTAAATAAAAGGACTATACCCGACACAAAATGTATTATTTTGACGTCTGAAGTAGAAGCCAAAGGCGCACGCATCTTTTGTTGTCCACGCGAACATAGGAAATTTCACGCGCTAAGAGTTTAGTTGCTGAGCCGCCGTCCGAGAATCCAGCCGCACTAAGACATCACCACGAGTTCCTGTATACCGATTTGTACCACCAGTAAGTAAGAAATATTTTACAAGTCAGTAAAATCAACAGTGAAATTTTCCTAAGTATCAAAACAGATTGGGACTTGTGTATTTTTCGCCGTCTGTCTACCTGATCAAATATTTTCAGAGTCCGTAAATTGGAAATAGTGAAATTTTGTAGAGTATCAAAATAAATTGGGACTTAGACGATTTGTCAATTAAACCGAATATTCTTCAGAGTCCACAAGAACTTGGGGACTTGTGATTATTTCCAATTTAGTAGTGTACCAGTATAAAATATATAAAGTCCGAGATTTCACTTATGCGCATGTCCGAGGTATTTGTAAAGCCATATCCAGCTAACAGCGATTCAGACATTCAGTCTGTGACCACGCTGCATCGAAGTAAGACCTGTCCGCCTGCACCGCTGCTACCAGAAAGTGAGTAAACAATTACAAGTCAGTAAATTCGACAAAGTGAAATTTTTCTAAGTATAAAAATCATTTTATACTTTAACAAATTGTGTCGCCGAACCCGAATATTTCTTCAGAGTCCACAAGACCGTGGGGACTTGTGATTATTTCAGATTTAGTAGTGTACAAGCATAAAATAGCCAAAGTCCGAAATTTCACTTCTGCGCATGTCCGAGGTTTTCATAAAACCATATCCAGCTAGCAGCAACTCAGACATTCAGTCTACCACCGTCCAGCACACGAAGCAGTCCTGTCTACCACCGCTACCAGCACCAGCTAGAAGTAAGTACCGCGCAGGTCTGGACACTTGGTAAAAATTCATCACCTGCTGTCTAGATATCCAAAATTATTCTAGTCGATTAGAATAAGGTAGCTAAAGTTTTCTAAGTGGAATAATTTGGTAAATGTTCAAAGTCGATAATTTCACTTCTGCGCCTGTCCGAGTTCTCTCTGGTACCTTACCCAGCTGAGAACGACTCCGTTAGTCAGTCTGCAGCCGTCCAGCCTACGAGGAAGTCCTGTCTGCTACCGCTCCTACTACCAGAGAAGAAGTGAGTAAATCTGTCAGAGTCCACAAGGTTTACACTTAGTAGAATTTCACTACCTGCTGTCTACTACTTCGAAATATCTACTAAGTCCCTGACCACCGTTCTGCGCATGTCTAAGCCCAGTTAGACATCAAAAGGGAGTAACAGCCGATACAGAGAGTAGTACCTGTCGACCGTCCGAACCGAGCAGACGTGCCGGCACCTGAGAGGAAGTGAGCTAAATCACCGAATAGGGCACTAGTACTTGGCTATTGTATTTGTGTACTAATTCTCTGCTCTCTTCTAGGGATCGTCGGTATACGATCGGTTCTTTGGGTTAAGCTGCTCTTTCAGACGTGCTCAATTGAACCGTGTCGTATCGGAAGCCCACTGTGTTTATTTGTGTACTAATTCTCTGCTCTCTTCTAGGTATTCCCGGGATACAAGCGATTCACTAGGTTAAGCTGCTCTTTCAGACATGCCGAACTGAATCGTGTCGTATCCGAAGCCCACTGTATTTTATTTGTGTACTAATTCTCTGCTCTCTTCTAGGTATTCCCGGGATACAAGCGATTCACTAGGTTAAGCTGCTCTTTCAGACATACCGAACTGAATCGTGTCGTATCCGAAGCCCACTGTATTTATTTGTGTACTAATTCTCTGCTCTCTTCCAGGGATCGTCGGTATGCGATCGGTTCATTTGGGCTAAGCTGCTCTTTCAGACGTGCTCACTTGAATCGTGTCGTATCGGAAGCCTTACTACTGTATGTATGTTTTAACATCAGAGTAATAAATAAAGGGGAGACCGTTATTTACATTCTATTTACATTCAAGTGAAGCCTTGAGGTAAATGTATTTACAAACATCGGTCCCTGCAACGTCCTTGACATTGATGCCGAAGTTACTTTTTTATTTTTATAGCTAGGTACAGCCGTCATCATTTTCATTGATTAACATGTAAAGATCTACCACATTCTTGACCTCAATCAATTTACAAATTAGTTACATTGTAATATGTTTAAGGCTACCCACTATTTTTTTGTGACTTGTGTTATAATTATAGGCTCTCCATATCCATCAATACATTATTGAAATTTCTAGCGATATTAAGCGCCGGAAGTGGCAACATTGCCTGGTATTAACCTAATATAGCAAGTAACGCCATTATTTTGAAATCAAAAATTGGTGAAGCCGAGTGTTTTATGTGTTCTTAAACTGTGTTTTTGAACTTAACTTTTGTATATAATTATGTATATTGTAAGCATTTCCGTGATATAGCTTGATACGCCACTACGCTGATACGATCAGGGACCATCGTGTGTTCATTATGTATTGTTTGTTTATCAACATCCAGTAGGTTGAGGTTACATGTTTACATTATGCTTTGAAATAGGGAATGCGGTCTCCCCTTTATTTATTACTCTGATGTTTTAACCATAATTTCATTCCAGATTTCTTGCCATTGTTAATCATAACATCATTCCAGATTTATTAATCATAACTTCATTCCAGATTTCTTGCCATTGTTAATCATAACTTCATTCCAGATTTCTTGCGATTATTAATCATAACTTCATTCCAGCTTTCTTGCCATTGTTAACCATAGAGTATTATTCGTATTTGTAGACAATAGCCAAGTAGGACCATTGCTTTTAAATAACTCTAGCTTGTTGCTTGTTAATTATTTGATGCTTGCTTAGTAATAATTGCTTCCTCACCTGGTATCCACGCACGACCACCGCCCGTAACCGCACTAGTATTCATCACCCGCTGTAAATAATATCACGTAGCTTGTTGCCATCCCGTTAGTAGCTTGATCCCTGCTTAAGCTTGTTTATACCTGCCCAAGACCCATGTGTGCTTTAGAGCAGGATAGTATTTAGATTTATATATTTTAGGTCTCTGACAATATATGTATAAAAGGTTTACTGGTGTATTATTATTATCTGTTGTGTGAAGTCTAATTTTCCCTATCGACCGACCTGGCGTACCGTATCTTCACTGTAGCTACCTGAGTAGTGGTGTTCCTACACTGTAACCAGGAACTGGCGCCCGAGGCAAAATAAAAGAGAAACCGAACCTCGGGCACTAACGTGACACTTCCTACCTGTGCAAATCGGGAAGTATCCGTCACAGTATAATAGCTTTATGTTCAAAGAGGTATCTGAAGACCCTGTATATTAAATTTGATATTTTATGTATAAAAATTAAACAATTGGTATAATAGTTTATGTTTAAATATAAAAATAATTATAGCTAGGGGTATCTGAAGACCCTATATATTGAATTTGGAGTTGAAATATGAGACCATTAATTTTATTTGAATCCTGGTATATCAAATTTGATATTTTCTCCAACCCGAAGTCATAAACATGTAATACAAGAATTAAACTTTGGTATAATAGCTTTATGTTCCAATAGGTATCTGAAGACCCTCTGAAGAACTGCAAAATATCGAAGTTGATATTTTCTCCAACCTGAAGTCATAAAAATGAAATACAAAAATTAAACTTTGGTATAATAGTTTTATGTTCAAAGAGGTATCTGAAGACCCTGTATATTAAATTTGATATTTTATGTATAAAAATTAAACACTTGGTATAATAGTTTATGTTTAAATATAGAAATAATTATAGATAGGGGTATCTAAAGATCCTATATATTGATTTGGAGTTGAAATATGAGAGTATTTATTTTATTTGAATCCCTGTATATCAAATTTGATATTTTCTCCAACCCGAAGTCATAAAAATGTAATATAAGAATTAAACTTTGGTATAATAGCTTTATGTTCAAATAACAAATAGGTATCTGAAGGCCCTGTATATCGAAGTTGATATTTTCTCCAACCTGAAGTCATAAAAATGAAATACAAAAATTAGACTTTGGTATAATAGCTTTATGTTCAAAGAGGTATCTGAAGACCCTGTATATTAAATTTGATATTTTATGTATAAAAATTAAACACTTGGTATAATAGTTTATGTTTAAATATAAAAATAATTATAGATAGGGGTATCTAAACATCCTATATATTGAATTTGGAGTTGAAATATGAGAGCATTAATTTTATTTGAATCCCTGTATATCAAATTTGATATTTTCTCCAACCCGAAGTCATAAAAATGTAATACAAGAATTAAACTTTGGTATAATAGCTTTACGTTCAAATAGCAAATAGGTATCTGAAGACCCTGTATATTAAATTTGATATTTTATGTATAAAAATTAAACACTTGGTATAATAGTTTATGTTTAAATATAAAAATAATTATGGATGGGGATATCTGAAGACCCTATATATTGAATTTGGAGTTGAAATATGAGAGCATTAATTTCATTTGATTTAATACAGATACAGGGTGTATTATATATATTTTCGCTGGAAATACAGTTTCGCACCGAAATTACAAATATGTAGTGTTTCAATCCTTCTATATCTTAAATGACTAAAAATATATGAAAAAATACTTACATTAATATCACCATGAAGACACTATCCGAATGTAGTATTAAAATTAAATACTTGATACAATAGCTTTATGTTCAAATATAAAAAATAAACTTCATTAACAGGAATTATGTTGTGGTCACACACACTCCCACTCAGACAATAATGCACTTTAAAATGAGGATTTCCATCCTCATCTCCCCTTATATACGCAGGGCGTTGTGTTCAACGTTCAAGGTTACGAGCCACTTCTCTACAAAAGTTCCCTAATATTTTTCAAGGGTAACTTAAACGGTAAAAATTTGAAAACTAACGTATAAAATTATGAGTCATCAGCTTGCACTTGCGTTCAAGGTTTCTGAATCAACTCGGAGGCACGATAATTTCTTTAATGGCTTTGTCGCCGCATTCCATGAATATACTGATGTCTTCCTTCATGGATTACTAGGTATCATCACCTTATAAATGAAATATACATTTTCTGTGTGATCTTTCTTCAGAAATATAGCGGACTAGAGGGTTTATAGTGTTTTCATTATATTAAGTTAATGTGATGCAATTTAATTTTTAAGTATTGAAAAATCTTGCGTTTGGAATAAGTGAATTAAAAATGGTAAGCGATTTTTAAATACACTACATGTGTAGAAACAAAATCCTCAAAGACCTAGAGTACAAATTCAGAGTAGCTGTTATATTTTTCCAACCTATTTTTCTTATTTTAAATTAAAAATTATTATAAAAACATTATTGAAATATTTAAATTGATACATTTTTGGTCTACATATCATTAGTGAACTTTTTCTTATTTTTATTTATACATATTTGAAAATAAAGCATAAGCCTTTACCTATACGAAACCATAAATAACTATACAAACTAGTGAAGTACTGACATCGGGATTGTTCTACAATAATAAGCTATTTTTATGGTATGTATTTACTTTTTAAAATATCCTGTATAATATAAATATACAGAATACATAGTTCCTAAATGTGTTATTTAAAATTACTAGAAGTGTTGACAAAATTCTATAAATTGAGCTATTTAAAAAAACAATGCAATATGTCCAGTTCCGAGAGTAAATTAAAAACTTGAAGATTAAAAATACTTCTTTCATAACAGAAATATGTTTGAACCTGTATAAATTTTAACATATCGTTTTCATGTGATACGTTTCACATATAAAAGAATGAGAAATAATGCACACATATTTTACCTTCTCCTAAAATTATTAAATCAAATGTGGAACACCCGGTATTTCAGAAGTTATTTTTAAATTACTCTATTGATGCATGATCTCTAGAACAAAACAATGTCCAAGTAAATAGTACCTATTTCATATAAAAACTGACTATCCAAATTATACCACTCTGTATTCATGAATTTATTTTTTACATGTAAGTGAGGTGATCTGTAGACCTTCTTAAACAATGTATCCATATTCAAAATAGCGCGGAAATTAAAATATTTATATCTTTTCTAGAGCATAAGACAGTAATATACCAAAACATACGTATTTTAGAATCCAATATTCAGTGCAAATGGATATTATACCTAAGTTAATCTCAATATGTTATGTAATATGAGTAATTGTATTGGTGCGTAATCAATACTAAATAGTTTTCAACATGTTAACCTTAATAAATACTATGTAAGCTATATTAATATCAGTATTTTTTTATACATGGGTATATGAACAGATGCACACAGCATGCCAGAGTAATTTTATCATCTGAAGGATATTGAAGGATATTAACATTTAGCTTAATTTAAACAAAAAGAATTTAAAGGTCTTCATAACAATGGCTTTACTGATCTGCCCATTTCACAAAGTAAATCACTAGTGTCACAGGTTGCATTTTTACTTGTCGCAGCTTCTTTCGATAGACCTAAAAGTAAAAAATATAGTCAGTAACTTTGGCATATCTTTACAGATTTTAGATTTACCTGCATGTTGGTTATGCAAACTTGGCGTTTTCGGTTTACTGCTCTTTGTTAATATAAAAGAGTTCTGAGAATATCTCTGTCATCTTTTACTACGTAATTGAATTGTGCACAACACAACGTATACCGCGGACACACCTCTCCTCGGATCTCAACCCCATGCCGGTTCTATCCCTCCCGGTTCTGTTACCTCCCTCTATGGCCTTGGCCCATCACATACCGATGCGACGCTTCTGTCCGTTTTTATCGGTAGGACCTCTCTTGGGTACAACAACCCACAAATAAATAAAAAAAGTTTTAGGCATGAAGAAAGATGAATTTAGCGGTACACCTATAGAAATTTTTGTCTGGCTAAGAGCGAAAATGTATACCGTGAAACAAGCTGTGAATAGTCGTGATAAGTCTGGGGCTTCATCAAACAATATTGTTTTGGCAAAGAAAATAACGGGCATCAAGAAATCGGCTATTAAGAAAAATGTTATTACTTTGGAAGACTTCATAGAAAAAATACCAAATTTAATATACAGGGTCTTCAGATACCTACTTGAACAAAAAGCTATATACCAAAGTTTTCAGTTACCCTTGAAAAATATTTGGGAACTTTTGTAGAGAAGTAACTCGTAACATTGAACCATGAACAATAGTGTCTTCATGGTGATATTAATGTAAGTATTTTTTCATATATTTTTAGTCATTTAAGATATAGAAGGATTGAAACACTACATATTTGTAATTTCGGTACGAAACTGTATTTCCAACGAAAATATATACTATAATACACCCTGTATGTGTATTAAATCAAATGAAATTAATGCTCTCATATGTCAACTCCAAATTCAATATATAGGGTTTTCAGATATCCCTATCTATAATTATTTTTATATTTAAGCATAAACTATTAGACCAAGTGTTTAATTTTTATACATAAAATATCAAATTTAATATACAGGGTCTTCAGATACCTATTTTAACATAAAGCTATTATACCAAAGTTTAATTCTTGTATTACATTTTTATGACTTCGGGTTGGAGAAAATATCAAATTTGATGCAAATACCTGTTATCCTATATTGTTATTACTATTATATAATGCCAATACTAAGAAAAACGATATATCCGGTTGCGAGAAAAACATGAAACTTTATCAAAAAGGCTTGATTTCATAACTAAGTTAGGAAATCTTATCAGAAATTCTCCAAAGTTCACAAGAGTTCACAAATACAATCCTTTTATTTGTCTATGAGTTCCAAATATTTTAGATAATCATTAGTTATTATTAAATTAGCCTACCCTGTTGTCTACTTATCCATTGATCAAAAAGATGAGCTCCAAGTATTTTAGTTAATTATTGATTATTATTAAATGATCCTATTCTGTTTACTTATTAGGAAACACCTTTATTGTTAAAAGAACATTATTATTTTAGATAATTATTAAATTTAAACAAAGAGGATCGGCGCATGCTCTTTCCTCCCATTTTCTTACCACCTGCATCTATCTATTACATATTATTTTTTAATAATATACCTATCTTATTGTTGACTCGCCACTAGCTCATTTCGAAACGCGCTTTTGAATTGTGATACTAATCTCCGTCTGAAAGCAGTAATCTGCCACGTATTAGTCAAATAGTGATGGGGCAATCACCGAGAGGCCTTAAATTCGTGTACTTATTTTAATATACCTATATTGTTTAATGGCTTAACTGTCTTTTTATTCCATAAACTGGGTGTCATTATTTAATAAGCTCAAATAAGCTTTATAACTATAAATAACCCTAACATAAAACAACTGCATCCCACCGCACATAGTGCTGCGACGTTATTTACCTGGGTTGCCGCGACCCTGTGAACATATCCAAAGAAACATAACAAGTTATTAAGTTATTTTCGCTTTTAGCCATACATAATAATTGTTGGCCCATATGATTTCCATATGATTTTATTCGACGTTAATATTTTCCTTTAAAGTCTCACCCTAAAATAAAGCCAGTTTCACGGGAATTAAATGTACTTACGCTATTTTTTTGTTATGCAATATTTCAATTTTACTAAGTATAAGAAGCGTAAATGGCATTAAAATGACGCATTCCTTCAAGTAAATCTTTGTTTCAACATTAATTACGTACTATTAGTAGTTGTTGGGGGTGGTAATGACCCCGTGTATTTATATTCGATACTGGAAGATCTCCAACCAGTCGAATTTTTGTATGCTTGATTATTTATTAACACTCGAAGGACCTGAATGAATGAATGAATTGACAGTATATGTAAAGTATTATATTAACCAAAATCGGTACAATGTCTTCTTGTATAATACAAAGATCAACTCATTATTAACATGAACATGAACAGCAATAGTACAATGGAGTACGCAGTACTGCCAACTTAACTTAGATCTAATAGAACATAGAACTCGATTGTGGCGTCCTCTCTCGGACAATGTCACCGCTGAGCGGCAAATTCAAATACTTGAGGTGGCCTCAACATGCTCCCCCCTGTTGAAACCGTACACATTAAGGTTTCAAGATTTACACTCTCACAAAATCTGTGACTCTCACATTGCGCATCACAAACAGGTAACACGCACATCTTTATCACAGGTCGGTTATAGATGCCGGTTGATGTCTTGACAGTTACAACACGTACAGTCCCATCACTTCCTGGGTGCAGCTGTAGGACTCGCCCCAATCTCCATCGTTGAGGTGGTAAATTGTCATCCTTGATTATAACCAGTGAATCAGGTTTGAGTAATTCTGGGTAACGTACTTTCCACTTTGATCTGGTCTGCAACTCGGACACATATTCCTTGGACCATCGCGACCATATATCTCTTGCCATTTTTTGACATCGTTCAAACCGAGATAGTTGGCATTCCTTTAATTCTGAGAAGTCCGTACTAGGGATAGAGGTTAAGGATTGGCCAATGAGAAAATGTCCTGGGGTTAGGGGTGTTAAATCGTTTGGGTCGTTGGAAAAAGGATATAACGGTCGAGAATTTAAACATGCTTCTGTCATAGTCAAAACCGTAGCGAGTTCCTCGAATGTAAGGTTATGTTCACCAACAACACGCTTTATATGGTGCTTTACCGACTTGACTCCAGCCTCCCACAGTCCTCCGAAGTGAGGGGACTTGGGGGGCATGAAATGCCATGATATACCCTCCTGACCTAGTTCAGCTGAGATTCGCCCTTCAATGGATTTCAAAAACCCTTGCAGTTTGGCATTAGCGCCAACAAAGTTGGTACCATTATCGGAATATATATTTAAACATTTACCGCGTCTGGACACGAATCGGTGCAGACATGCTAGGAAGGCATCAGTGTCTAAACTACTTACTAACTCAAGGTGGACTGCCTTGGTCGCGAAACAAACAATGACGCATACGTACGCCTTCGAAACCTTAAAATTTCTACCCTTACGGTCACGTAAATTTAGAGGTCCGCAATAATCGATTCCACAATTCATAAAAGGACGACCTGGCGTCACTCGTGAGCTTGGCAAATCGGCCATAATATAATTTACATTATTGGAGGGTTTTGCACGGAAACACGGTATGCATTGATGCACAACCTTTCTGACTAACTTACGTCCTGATATAATCCAGAAACGTTCGCGTAATGAGGACAATAACAATTGTGACCCGGCGTGTAATAATCGGTTATGCTCGTATTTTACTAATAGTTCACAAAACTTATGTTTATTAGGTAAAACTATAGGGTGCCTTTGATTGAACGTAAATTGTGAATGTCTAAGTCGACCACCAACACGTATGACCCCTGACTGATCAATGAAAGGATTTAATTTTATAAGTTTGCTATTCTTATTAACACAGATATTTTTTTTCAAATTTGACAATTCGGCTGAAAATGCATTTTTCTGAACCATTTTTATTAGGTTGGTTAATGCATTTTCTAGCTCTACTGGAGTTAAAACTCCGTAAGTTTGTGAATTACGAAAGTGTGTATTGTTCAAAAATCGCAACATATATGCCACAACACGTTGTAGCCTAACAAGGGTTGAATACTTGTCAAAAATATTCAGTTCGTTAGACGTTATTTTAAATGACGACGATTTGACTTTAAGTTCGATGTCTTCCTCTGTAATAGGACAATTCGAATTTACGGTTAATGGCCAATTAATTACATCGTTTTTCAACCATGAGGGTCCATAATTGATTATCTAGTAACTTCGTAGGATCAAGACCTCTTGAAATAACATCCGCAGGATTATGCGTTGTATTAATATAATACCAGTCATTGCAGTTTGTCAATTTTTGAATTTCCAAAACTCTATTGGTGACAAAAACCTTGTAATTTGTTGGAACTGATTTTATCCATGCAAGTGCAATTGTAGAGTCACTCCATAAATAAATTTTGTTAAAACTGATAGTCATTGAGGACTTTACTTTATTCAATAATTTAGCTAACAATAACGCTGCAGCTAATTCCAGCCTTGGAATAGTCAGCGCCTTCAGAGGTGCTACTCGCGATTTAGCGCAAAGTAAGTTTACTGTATGGTTTCCCAAGGCATGTGTAGTACGTATGTATATACAACAGCCATACGCTTGTTGCGATGCATCTGCAAATCCATGCAGCTCTACATCTTTGAAATTGTCAGATAAAACATGACGCTGTACGTGAACCTGATTTAAACAACTTAAATTTTCAGCAAAAAATTTCCAATCATGGGTTATATCGAGTGGGAGAGGTTGATCCCACGAAACCTTTAATTGCCACAACCGTTGCATGACAATTTTTGCTCGCACTATTACTGGCCCGAGTAACCCAAGAGGATCAAATATTTGAGCAATAGACGAAAGTACAAGTCGTTTTGTTGGACTAGTGATACAAGGCATATTGCTTGTCACATTATAAAATAATTCATCCGATTTAGATTTCCATAAAAGAACCAAAGGATAAGTCTCTTCATGTTTACGAATATTAATAATTGTGTTAGGATTTGAATCGACAATATGCTCGAGTACATTGTTATTATTAGATATCCATTTATTTAATTTAAACCCATAGGGGCTGAGAATTTTGCAAATATCATGATATAGATTTAATACAGACTCAACCGTATCGCCACCAGTTAAAATGTCATCTACATAAAAATCGGTTAGAATTTTATTGCTTGCTTCAGGATATAATTCCCTATTTTGATACGCCGCTTCATTTAAGCACCGTACAGCTAAATACGGGGTCGAAGCCGTACCGTATGTGACGGTTTGTAATTCGTAACATTCAACTGGCTCACTAGTATTTGCTCGCCATAAAATTCGCTGTAGTTTTCTGTCATCTGGATGTACCCATACTTGACGGTACATTTTAGAAATATCACCGGTTAAAACCCATTTATACTGTCGAAAACGAACGAGAATCGTAAATAAGTCGTGTTGTAGTTTACCCCCCACCATTGATATGTCATTAAGTGAAGTACCTGTAGTGGTTTTGCATGAGGCATCGAATACTACTCTAAGTTGCGTTGTTAAACTATTTTCCTTTTTAACAAAATGGTGTGGTATGTAGTATGCACCACTTATTTCAGTTTCATGTATTTTTGACATATGATTTAAATTGATATATTCCTGCATGAAGGTTTTATATTGTTGTTTTAAATTATCATTTTTTGACAGCTTATTTTCGATTGCATATAATCGCTTTAATGCTATTTGTTTTGATTCACCTAGAACATCTGGCGATTGTCGCATCGGTAGGCGTACAACAAACTTGCCGTCGCCCGCGCGGGTCGTAGTAGCTTGAAAATATTCCTCTACCCTTTGCTCCTCAGGAGAGAGAAGTTCGTCGGTTATAATTTCCTCTACCTCCCAAAATTTAGATATTTTCTTATCAATGTCATTTGTTGAAATAAAATTGCACTGAACTGAATTACATTTAGCCTGCCCTTGTACTAATTTACCTGAGACTATCCATCCTAGTGCTGTGTTTTGTAAAATGGGTTTATGTTTCCCTAAACTAATATGTCCGACACGTATTAAACGCCAAAACAGTTCTGCGCCTATTAACAAGTCGATTTCATTTGATTCATAAAAGTAAGGATCAGCTAGCGAGATATCTGGGGGTATGTTTAAACAATTTGCATCAAGTGAAATAGACGGCAATCTATCACTAATATGCGGGATTATCAAACAATTAATTAAGGTTTCAAAATCATTAGAATTGGATTTGATTTTAAGATTTGTTGAATGTTTTAATTGGGTAGAGCAATTATTTATGCCAGACACTGCCATATTTACTTGATATTTGTTAACTTGTAACTTCTTAGCAAGTTTTTCTGTACAGAAATGTGACTCCGAGCCACTGTCTAGAAGCGCCCTGCAAGTAATTGGATTATTATATTTATTAAATACTTGAACCACTGCAGTGCTTAATAACATATGACCTCTAGTACTGCTAAAGTGAGTGAACGTTTGTTGATTGCTAGTAGTTTCCTTTTGACATGTTGTGTCTTCCACGGTACTGAGCTCACCCTGTACATTTTTTGCTGTATTCAAATTATTATCTTGTGTGCCATTAAAATGTAATAAGGTATGGTGACGTTTAGAGCATTTTTTGCATGTGGAACTAGTACATAAATTGTTAGTATGGCCAGACTTTAAACAATTAGAGCATAGGCCTTTTGTTTTTACTTCAGCATATCTTTTATTTGGTGATAAACTTATAAATTTGTCACATTTATTTATGTAGTGATTCCCAGAACAGATTTTACATTGCACATTGCAATCAGAATTTACAAGAAGAGTTTTAGTTTTAGACCTTTGATCACCACTCTGTGTATTTAACATTTCTAATAAACTACATTTATCATTTAGAAATTTTAATAAGTCTTCTAACGTGGTCAAACTATTATTCGTATTTCTAGTTTCCCAGTCCCTCCTTGTGCGATAATCTAATTTATTTGACACCATATGAACAACAAGAGTATCCCAGTGATCTACAGGCTGGCCAAGAACCCTTAACGCTCGTAAATGTTTATTTAAACTATCGAGAAGAGACCGTAGTGAACTATGTGATTCTTTTTGAATTGTAGGCAAGTTAAAAAGCCCTTTTATGTGATTATTCGTAAGTAATGACTTATTTTCGTACCTTTCATTTATAAGCTGCCACGCGGTGTTATAATTTTCCGCTGACACTTCCAAGGATGAAATTAATTCGGCTGCTTCGCCCCTTACACAAGAACGCAAATAATGAAACTTTTGAACGTCAGGAATATTTTTATTGTTATGTATTATAGAAACAAAGGTATCTTTGAAGTATAACCAGCCACTATATTGGCCGTCAAATGATGGCAAATTTATTGTGGGTAGTTTTACGTTATTTAAACTTAACTGACTCGCCGCTAGCTCTGCACCGACACCCTGTCCAGCTCTCGGTCTGGAGTTTAATATTGTTTTTGCTTTAGCCTCGCAATTAAAGTAATCATTCTCAAACGATTGTCTTTCTTGTTCATGACTTTGTGTATAGTCTAGACCTTCAATTTCACCCTGAATCTCATCAAAAGCTTGCCAACACAAATTTAATTTATTCAAACGAATCTCTAGTTGAACCAAGTCAGGATTTTCAATATTAACATTATCTACAAAGTTCTTAAATCTTGTTAAATTACCCTTTACGGTAGCACGTTTGCGTGTAAGCTTTTCTATCTCAGTCATTTTGATTTATTTAAATAGAAAGCAGTATTGTTGGTAAATTTTATTATTTTGTTGACAGACTCGGCTTTGAAATTAATATTAATAGGTGGGTACCTATGTATATTTAATATGTTTGATATTATTACTTGATTATTACGTATTTAACAATAATTCTTAACAGTTAATTTTTTAGTTAAGAACCTGTAACAACGTACTAAGATAATGTATTTAGTTATTTGAAATAATTGCGCAATGCATGTAGTATTTATTCAATAAAACCGTATACCTATAGGACAAGGTAAAGGTTGTGTAGTGAACTAGGAATATTGTAGGTATAAAAAGTTTATAGAAAAAACAAGGAACGGACTGACCTTGATGCGGTAAGCGTCTGCCGGCTGCCCTCAGCTGTCTCTCGGTACTGCTAAAGTGCTCAATCCAATGCAATGACTACGTACACGTAATGTTACACTAATTGTGGAATATCTTGATAACCATAACCCATATGATAATCACCATATCATCCGGCTGCTGAAGAACCAAATGTTGGGGGTGGTAATGACCCCGTGTATTTATATTCGATACTGGAAGATCTCCAACCAGTCGAATTTTTGTATGCTTGATTATTTATTAACACTCGAAGGACCTGAATGAATGAATGAATTGACAGTATATGTAAAGTATTATATTAACCAAAATCGGTACAATGTCTTCTTGTATAATACAAAGATCAACTCATTATTAACATGAACATGAACAGCAATAGTACAATGGAGTACGCAGTACTGCCAACTTAACTTAGATCTAATAGAACATAGAACTCGATTGTGGCGTCCTCTCTCGGACAATGTCACCGCTGAGCGGCAAATTCAAATACTTGAGGTGGCCTCAACAGTAGTGCATATATTGTATGAAAGAAAATAAGAAAAGTCTAATAAGAATGGTTTAATAAAAATATGTTTTATTTGTATTTTGTACAAAACTAATAGTACATTTTGATTATAAAAGAGAAAAATTATAATTTGGTATCGTAAGTAGATTATCGAATTTTAACATACAGATTTGAACATAATGTATCAGAGAAATAATAAATAAGAAAATATATACATATTCTGAATGCTGCAATAGTGGTCCTAAAGCCTCAATGGTCGCGGTCCTAAAGACTTTATCTGAATACCGCAATGGCGGGGATCTGAAAGCTGTAATCTGACTGGCTATTATCTGAATACTGTACTGTGATCTGAAGGCTGTAATGGCTACGAACTGAAGGCTGATTGACTTGGGGAGAATCTTATAATGGCGGCGATCAGAAGGCTGATTGGCTGAGGGCGAGGTCCTAAAGCCATAATGGCTACGATCTGAAGCCTGATTGGGCATGGGGTGTGGTTTGAAAGCTGATTGGCTGGGGGCAAGATCTGAAGTGAGAGTGGTGGGGGTAAAAATGGTCAAAAATGACTAAAATTTAGGCCCCTTTAAAAATACACGGGTTTTTGTCACAGAATGCCCATAGGGTATCTACTCTTGTAACTTGTAGTCATGTCATGATGCTTGTAGCACATATATATAAAACATAACCTAAAACGCAAAAAATATATAATAGACAACTATAATTTAGTCTTTATATAGACAAAAAATTGTACAATGTTGTCTTTACCAACGAACATATAAAATTATTTTCTAATGCTAAAGCATCATCATTACTAAAATTTGTTTTATTTGGTGTCGTTTCACATCAGACAGATAAATTATGAAAACAATCCCAACATTCCCAACAATCTAAAGTGTGGAGTTGTTTCTTCCGTGAACGCAAAGAGAAATTATCTTGATTCTCAGACATTTGAAACCGCCACTAATAAACCACTAATACTTACCTCCTATATGGTACCTACAGTATTGTATTATCACAGTATAATGCTCACAGTATAATGCTAAAGCATTATACCGTGGTATTATTTTACGTAAAATATAAGAAGTATTCGCATTATCTTTCTTACCTTATTTCACCCAAAATAAATGCCAGAACGGACAAAATTTTTAAACTTTGAACCGCTAGCAAGTGGAAAATCGTTGTAAATGGAGATCAGGCAAGGAATTTAGATAATGTCAATCAAAATTTGTTTCCATTTGCTAAAATTACTTTCTTTTTAACAGTCAGTTTGAAAATTTTAGTATTTGACAACATTTGACGTTTGACTCAGTGGCGTTCAGCATTTTTCGTGTTTAAATTGTTTTCCTGAAGTACCGTAAAATGGGGTCAATAGACACTTAAGGGTGAATAAAAACAGAAGTGGGGGACGTAATTAAAAAATTCCTCACGGTTTTAAATTTTGCTGTGGAGACTTTTTTCCCGCAGAATTGTGTTGGGCACAATGTTTATTACAACGTGCATAGCAAGTTTGGAACTTTAGTGTTGGAAGCTCTGTTTAGTACGAATTCGCGGGGAGTACCGAAAAACCTGTAAATTTTGCGCGGTGACAAACTTTGGTTGGTTGGCGTTCAAAGAAAAAGGTAGGTTGTTTCAAATTGTAACCCGTTGTACCCTTGCATGTCCCATTAATGAATCCTCATCAAATTTTGCGATCCCGACTATACGCGATTGATTTTAAGATCGAAGCGCCAAAATGGCAGTAACCTATACTAACTTACGGTCCCTGACACTGACGTTTGAAATTTTATTCATCAAAGATTTGTTGTCGAGAACTTTAAACCAGGTAAAAAGCTTGTAAAACTATTTTGAAAGGGGGAAGTAGTGATATAAAATTAAAATATATTTCAATATTTTTCGAGCGTTCAATCTGAAAATGAAACTTAACCTCAAAATATGTCAAATTCTTTATTGGACATAAGGCATACATACCTTTATGTAAATAGTCATTCTTGGAGAAAGGTAAAGAGCACACACTCTACTTTGCGTTCTTTAGCTTCTTTATCCATACTTGTCTCCTGTAACTCTTTAATGCCCAACTTATAATTTCCGCGATAGCTTCAGATTTTCCCGCTTTTGGAAAAGTATGAAACTGATCTCGGAGTTTTTATTTGTACAAGAGGAACAATGATGCTCACAACAATAATGATTCATATCTAATCAAAGCAATTAACTAATATAACAACGGATATTTCAAAATTCACAATAGACATACATACGCAAAACTGAACCAATACCCCATTCGTTAGTTGTGGGTACCATCAGTAGGTAGCGTATTGCTTAGCAAGAATCGCGTATACTCTTGAAGAAACTAATTTTTACGTCTACAACCTCACATTTTTCATAAAAATGGGGTCAATAGAAATTCCTGTTGAAGAGCCGGTTTCTTCTATTCACCCTCTGTTTCTATTGACCCGAAATCGTGTTGACGTAAAATAATTTGTGTTAATTTTATATTTTTATATGAAAAAAATATATTTTTTTTTAAGAATTAATAAATGTTAATTGTTCGATTTTTGTTTTTTTTATAAACCTAAAATTACTTTACGAATGCCAAAACTCTTTTTAAAAACTTATTTTGTGTTTCCATTGACCCTTGTATGGGTTTTATAGCAAAATACACGAAAATCAGAGGTGTATTTCTATTGACCCCACCTTGCGGGTGAATCGAAAAATGGTACTTTTATTTTTTTTTTGGCACAAACTTAACATTTTTCTAAAATTTCAAATTCGCAAATGAATCTACTATTTGTGATACACATTTTCCATATTTTTTGTTGTTAATACACATAATTTGTTTTTAGTTTTTCTACAATGCCCGAAAACCCGCGAACTGTTTCCATTAACCACATTTTACGGTACCATTTACGTTTAAAAGAGTATTTTTTATTATTATTTATTATTTATAAATTTTTAAGCAAATGAAAAATTGTAACAAAATTTTAATCATTTTGTTCCTTTGGATATAACAAGCAGTATATTTCCGGACGACTAAAAATAATATCAAAAAATCCGGATATTTTTCCCTGAACACCAGCAACCCATAATGCTCTCTACATTGTAATGTGTTGTCTACCTCTAAAGTGTTTCTGATTGGTCACTTTTATGAAAAGGTAGGGACGCAAAACAGACAGGAAATCAAAACATTTTAAAAATCGAGGAGTCGGGTTTTAAATAGAGTACGAGCAAGTTGACAATTTTTACGCTTATTGAAAGCACATGTTCTTAAATTTTCATTTAATTTGAATCTTGAATTATTATCACGATTGTTAGTGATCGGTGTTCTGATATAATAGAGTATTATCTGTAATAATCTCATTAATCGATATTATAGTATATTTTTGTTGTTGTCACGAGATATGTGATAATAAATTTATTTTACACGTGGTGTAAATTTTCTGCCGAATTTTTATTTTTGCAGAGTTGTTGAGACGCTGGCCAATCAATCCTCCGGACTCAATTATTATCCTCGTAAATCATCCTATTCCATGTGGAACGTCTTAGGACATCTTTGAGGTGAATTCACGAGTGTGGAACTGCACTTTGTATACAGGTGAGTACATTTAATTTTCTTAATAAATTGAATCTGATTAAAGAAAATTGTACCCTGTATGCAAAGGTCGGTTCTCTGTGGAGAGCCTGGGTTGATTGGTGCGTGCGTATATACATATAACCATATGGTTATTTTTTTATATACTATAATTTTTGTCTGCTAATTACAGAATCTATTATATCCAGGAATTTTATTTTTGATTACTTGCTGGTATTCTAGACCGTCTCACATAAATTTTTTCAATTTCATTCTATTTCATTGTACTTGTTATTGTTAATTTTGCATTTAAAATCTCATGTATGAATTATAAATTTTCACCTTTTAAATGCTCACTAGTTTTTTTGTGTAGCACAGTTACGAATTTTGTTACTGCAATTTTGGTAATTTTTATTGTAGTATATAGTAACGGTCATAAGTTACTTTTTTCTATTAGAATTTTTATATACTGTCCTTCAGACATAGTTACTCTACGGTTTGATTGTTTACAAAATTCCAATTCCTGGATCATTTTTTTGTACAACTCTGGGACTGGGCTAATCATACAATCTTTTACATGTACCTATTTCCACCTTTGGAGCCTGAAACCTAGCTACGTGGGATTTAATTACATCAATCCATGCAACCCCAGCAAGTCTAGCTAGACGGGGACCTGTACAGGAGTTCCGGATTATTCTAGGAGAGGCTAGTGGGTGAGATAAATCCATAAGTAGGCCGAAGACTGGTGAACCCAGCCCAGTAAAAATTTTTTTGTAAAATTTTGATAAACGCCTTCAGGCTGTAGAGTTTTTTTTTCAATTTAACGTAAATTGAGTTGTAAATATAATTTGTAATATATACTTTTATCTTAACTTAATTTGTTTGTTCTTACTCTCACGCATTCACAACTTATATTTTTTTCTCATTTAAATTACCTGGTGCCCAAATTTTTATAAAGTAAGCTTAACAGTAAAATCCAATCCCCGCCTTGAGCCCAGAGCTAACCGGAGCTATGTCCCTGAACCTTTAGGGAAGAAGCTAATAATTCCCGAGGTTCAGTGCAAAATGGAATTTTCGGTAGTAAATTCCCTTGACTACGCTCATGATTCTAGTGCAGATACTAAAAATAGAAAGGCGGCACATAAAAAATCATTATGAAGCGGCACGGACAATCATTCTGGAACTCTCTGTATATAGATACAGTTACATACATACCTTGTATATAATTAGTTGTACCGGAAATAAAAACAATTTTATGTACCTGGTATACTGCGCATATGTTAAAAAAAGTATATATCCAGGCTGTCTATGGTACATAAGTATAGTACGTAATTATGTGCTCTATAAAGTATATACAGGAGATATAGAAATCGCACGACTGTTTACTGGGGAGATTTTTAAGTAGGGAATACCCCTGAGGTTTTTTCCATTAACTGTTAAATATCTCGAAAACAAAAAGAGATAGCTATAGGGAACCTTAATACAAATATGTTCCTAGTAATCCCTAGACCTTGTCCAGACTTTTTGGAACACTCTGTGTAATTGAAAATATTTTTACAATATGCACTTTTAGTGACCAAAAAATTTTTATAAAAAGGTTATTTGATGTAATGTACCATTTGTGAGTAATCGAGCAATTACCCACTAATGTAGAAAACGATAAGGAACTAGGTATATAAACTTTGGAAAATGTATTCAAATTCATTATAAAAATGTTATGCAACAGTGTTCAGATGTACGCATCATTAAAGTAAATTATTAAAACTTGAATGTCACAAACTTAGAATTGAAAGCCTGATAAAATATACAATGCATAGCTCCTAGCTGATATATGTTATGATAACTCATATCATAATCATAGTTTTGTATTGATCAATACAAAAGTCTTCTTCAAAATTTTAGTGACATGCATAATTAATAGCTATAAGTTTTAAACGGCTAATGGTATCTACATTTTAAACTAATAAAGAGAACAATAAGGTAGGTATATAAAATATCTCGTTTGTTCAATTGTAATGAAGTACATTTTATTTCGCCATTAAAAATAATATTTTACCTGTAAATAAGTCACCCACACAACGCCGTAAATAAAACAACTATACCCGCGCGCATCTTGCTTTTGTTCTCCACGCGGACATAGGAAATTTCAAGCGCTAGGAGCACAAGTATAAAGATATATACAGTAATTTCACTCGGCAAAATCTCTTTGATGTTGGTGTCCTTAAGTTTTGTTTTTTTAACTCCCCAAAAAGACCACTGCGCATACTACCCAAGCACAATCATGCGCATTAGTGACCGTTTTTGGGAGACACGCACAGGCCCGGACTATTATTTTTTGTAGTAAAAAAGGTGGCCTAACAGAATTTCGTTTACAAATGAAACAATATTTTGTAGCCATGTTACACACAATACAAAACACTTATCAAAATCACAAACACAAACGCCAAGACACACAAACGTATGCTGATTACCTATAAAGCAAAAAGCAAATGTGCGCCCATAAAATAGCATACGCCGGCCCATTCCTCCCCTTCTACATCTATACCAACGCGCATACTACCCAAGAGCAGACATGTGCATTAAAAACTTTTGTACAAAAAATTTAAAGAGTGAAACTACTGTATATATCTTTATACTTGTGCTAGGTGTTTAGTTGCTGAGCCGCCGTCCGTGAAACCAGCCGCATTAACATAGCATCGCGAGTCCCTAGATACAGACTGATACCTCAAGTAAGTAAGAAATATTTTATAAGTCAGTAAAATCAACATAGTGAAATTTTCCTAAGTATCAAAACAAATTGGGACTTGTGAGATTTCGCCGTCTGTCTACTTGGTCAAATATTTTCAGAGTCCGTAAATTAGAAATAGTGAAATTTTGTAGAGTATCAAAATATATTGGGACTTGTGTATTTTTCGCCGTCTATCTACTTGGTCAAATATTTTCAGAGTCCGTAAATTAGGCATAGTAAAATTCTTATAAGTTTAAAAATAAATTGTGACTTAGACGATTTGTCGACTGAACCGAATA
Organism: Pogonocherus hispidulus; assembly: GCA_963924545.1. Lineage (NCBI taxonomy): Eukaryota > Metazoa > Arthropoda > Insecta > Coleoptera > Cerambycidae > Pogonocherus > Pogonocherus hispidulus. The sequence continues at coordinate 37,801,337 of OZ004695.1, forward strand.
TTCTTCAGAGTCCACAAGACCGTGGGGACTTGTGATTATTTCCGATTTAGTAGTGTACAAGTATAAAATATACAAAGTCCGGGATTTCACTTCTGCGCATGTCCGAGGTGTTTGTAGAGCCATATCCAGCTAACAGCAATTCAGACATTCAGTCTGTGGCCGCCTGACATCGAAGCAAGACCTGTCAGTCTACACCGCTGCTACCAGGAACTAGAGAGAAAGTGAGTAAACGATTACAACTCAGTAAATTCGACAGAGTGAAATTTTTCTAAGTATAAAAATATATTTATACTTAAACGATTTTGTCGACTAAACCGAATATTCTTCAGAGTCCACAAAACCGTGGGGACTTGTAATTATTTCCGATTTTGTGGTGTACAAGTATAAAATATCCAAAGTCCGAAATTTCACTTCTGCGCATGTCCGAGGTTTTCATAGAATCATATACAGTCGCGAACGACTCAGACATTCAGTCTGTGACCACTCTGCATCGAACAAGACCTGTTCGCCTACACCGCTGGCACCAGGACCTAGAGAATAGTAAGTTAGAATTTTGGCAATGTCCACAAGCCCGTGTGGACTTGTAAGTTTCACCGATTGTTGGCATACGATTGCAAAATATACCAAGTCAGGTATTGCACTTCTGCGCATGTCCGAGGTCTTCATAGAACCTCTTATACTACTGGCACCGAGTTAGACATTCAGTCTGGGACCGCACCGCATACGAGCAAGACCTGTACATCTGCACCGCTGCCTACTAGTATCCAGAGAAGTAAGTAAACTAGTACAAGTCCCCAAAGGCATTGGGACTTGGTATAATTTCATCGACTTGTGTGAACGACGCCGAGAATATTACAAGTCGAAAGAAGGAGCTACTGCGCAGGTATCAAAAGTTCTCCCACCAGCCGTTCCAGTACCTGCTACTAGCTGGTGCCAAAGTAGTCAGTTTTCACCAACCACCCGGAAGCAGCAGACGTGCCCAGGAGTACTAGGACTACTAGGAGGAGGAGGACTAGTAGGGAACTAAGATTAGGAGTAGGTTTTATGGTATTTGGTAAATAAATGTATTAAAGGTTTTATTGGTGTATTATTACTATCTGTTGTGTGAAGTCTAATTTTCCCTATCGACCGACCTGGCATACCGTATCTTCACTGTAGCTACCTGAGTAGTGGTGTTCCTACACTGTAACCAGGAACTGGCGCCCGAGACAAAGTAAAAGAGAAACCGAACCTCGGGCACTAACGTGACACTTCCTACCTGTGCAAATCGGGAAGTATCCGTCACACAATCAGTGTTACGATATATTTTGATTTATGATATATATCTTCCGTGTTTTTTATATCGCTTAAATAAAAATAGTACAAATCTAAATTTAAGTCACCAATTCCAATTAAATTATAAAATATTGAACATTTTCTTTCATATCTATTTAGATTTATTCGTTGCCTCAAAAGTTTTAACTTGTTTGTATCAGTTGTTTTTGTTGCTTTCTAGCTGAAGACGTACGCTGTATTACTGATGTTTTAAATTTCCCACCAATTTTCAGACATCAAAATGGCAGATCCAAAATTGGAATACTCGCTCAGCTTTGATAATCGTCCCAGATATATAAATTCCTTGGTTGCCTACTAACCACTGATCCCCTTCGCGTCACTTTTGCCCACAAACTATATCATGACGTCATTGGTTTATGAAAACAGAATTGCGTCTGGTATCAAATTTCTGCTTTCATTCGTATTTTTAGTGTTTTCTTGTATTATTATTATTATTATTATTATTATTATTATTGTTATTATTATGATATTTGTGTCTTTGTCGTTACCCTCGTGTTTTGTTGTTATCTTTGTGTTCTTGTTCTTGTGTTTTTGTGTATTTGCTGTTAGTTAAGTATTTCTGAGTACAAACTACATACCTATTATACCAGAGACATGTCGGCGTACAATAACAATTTTGGCGGCTTAAAATTTTTTGGAGCAGGGAAAATCAGTAGGTCTAAATATATTTTTTTTTCAACTGTCATTAAAAGTGACATTTTTAATGGCTGTCAAAAGTATTAAAAGTTGACGTTTATAAAGTAGCGTGTTAAAAATATTTTTAACACTGAATATTTTTAATATTTTAATATTAATATATTTAATATTTAATATTTTAATACTATCTTTTTTTTGAACCAAATAGCAGTAAAATAAACAATATTTTTTATTGGTAACTAAGTTGATTCGGCGCCACCTAACACAGCCACTTCACAGCAAATGCGATAATAATTATTGAAACGTCAAAAAAATAATAAACTGGCAAGAGATGTCAAAATGTGATTTTATTAAATTTATCTATTTTATTATTAAAATAGGACAGTTATACAAAAAACTTTGTATCATATTTGTATTAAAAGAAAGTTTTATTTTGTTCGTGAAATTGCTCGTTTCGCAAACTTTTTCACTCACAAAATAAAACATTACTTTTAACACTTATATCATAAATAGCTTTTATTCCTGTAAAATGAGTGTTTGATTTATAATAGTAAATAAATTTCAAAAAATATATATTTAATCTGAATGGTGTAGGTATATTATATTTTTAGCAAAGTTGCGGGACCTGTAAGTGAAACGTGGTGCTAGGTGGGTAAAAAATTATTTAAAAAAAGTAATTGCAAACAAGAGAGTTTAAAAAGAGGAGAAATATGTTTAAAAAAACCAGTTTCACAGATTATATAATATGTATGTATAGATATATTTGACCGGAGGTCATAATGATATTGGACGACTCAAGGTCAAAGTTTGTAGGCAGCCTACTAGTAAGGAAATCTTGCACAAAATCTGCCTACAAGTAATGTTGTCAAGTAAACAAAGAGCTATTTATGAATGAATTTTAGTGTCTATATCTTTTATAGTCGGTGGCCGGCACGTACGGCTCAGCTCATTCAAATGAGACGTTCAGAGCGACTCGTTCATTTGAACGACGTGATCATAGCACTGTCACTGTAGCATTCATTCACAATCTGCTGATAGCATTAATCACACATCGCATGTGTACTGTGTACTGTGCGTTTCACGCAGTTTCACGCAAGTTGTATCCCGGATTGGAATGTTAGTATAAATTCCAACGTATGGAGCGTCGTCATGTTATTAGTTAAATTCAATGCATTGGCACATCTCGGTTACGGACCGCTACAAATTGAGGTGGTGTGATTTAAGCGCGCGTGCCAGTCTCCCACAGGATTTGCCAGCGAATCCTGACAATCCGAACATTCCAATCCGGGATACAACTTCGTGAAAGGCACAGTAGTGGGCTGAGCTAAGCTGAGTCACAGTAAAAAAGAAATCGAGTGCTTAACAAGCTCATGTTTGTACGTTGTGTAAATGACGGAATGAAGCTCTTTTCGTTGCGAGTCGTTCGTTCACGGCACAGTCATATGAGTGATGTGTGTCGGCACAATCGTGCGAGTCGTTCATGAGCGACTACGAGTAGATCAAGATCTACTCTAGATCGAGCAATCCTGTAAATAGTTATGTTATAATATATAATATTAGTGATGGGTTTAGCCGCTAATTATATATTTAGCCAATGCTAATTATATAACTAGCATTTAGCCGGTTAAAAATATTATAATTAGCCGTTAACAGAATATACATTGTGTTTTCATTTTTGATGCATCAGAATGACTTTTTCGCAATTACCAATAAAATATCTATTCAAATAGCATAATAGCATAATAAGCATAATAGGTATTATTAGGTCATCATATTATAAGTCATAGCAGATAAGGAGCAATTAAATCATCTAGAGGTAACGATTATTTTCTGTTTTATTTTATAATACCCCAAACTTCAAAAATAAAAATAATCAAACAAATTAAAAAATAAAACAAACTAACATATATTTAAAAAAATAATAAAAGTTCCAATATACAGTGCTTTCGAAACTAGAATGAAGGTAGAATGATACGCTCTTTCAAATGGCGTGGTCAAAATTGGGGGTTGCTATTTAAAAAATTGTCGATGACGTCATATCTCGAACAACGATGACGTCACAAATATGAGTCGTATGTCAGTAGTATAGCTGTGCCGATCTTGCTCCAAATGTTTTGGAGCAGGATCGGCATAGCTTTATATCGATCAATTTTCGTTCATAGAACTGCAAAAGATCAAAGGTCAACGGTAACATGAACCTCTCTGTAGGGTTAATAGCCTTTGTCTAGGTCAACGATCTCCCTTGATGACTGTTTTGATCAAAGGTTATCGAACTGTGAAAGGTCAAAGATCAATGGTTTTTATTCAGAATCAGATGTATACAAAAAGTGGAGAGAGGGGGAGATGCTATAAACTTAACTATTGCAGCCGAAAGTTTTGTAGCACTGAAGATTCTGTAGAATATGCCTGTTCCAGTGAAATATAAATGCATCAAATGCGGTGGAGAAACCGAACTACCTAACACCAAATGTATTCCATGTGAAAGTGAAGAATTTTTTATGAATATGGATAAATCAAAGCATATACCAAGCTCTTATTTTAAGAAAAAATGATTTCAGATAAAGCTGTTAATACTTTCTAATAAATCATATATCTCAAACAATTGTTTCATTAGATATAACTATCCTGATTTAAATATTTTCCCAATATATAATATATTATTCATAAACGTATCCTTCAGTACTCAAAGTGCTAATAGGAGTATTATTTTAATTATGTGAATAATTAAATAAGATATTTGTTTTAAACCATTCTTTATTTTATATCTAATAAATACGTACATCACAATTGAAATAATTATTCATATGTTAGTTAGATAGCTATGTTAGTAGCTAGAATGTTAATCCTTCCCATCACCGTTTCTAGTATTTCATGATGTTAACTATTGCGGATTGTGAGTATCTGATGATGTTTTCTTTTGACTTTTCTGTTCTTCTTCAGCAGAATAGGCTTGCTCCGCATTATTCAAAACCTTTGTAGCCTCTTGAAGTCTGTACAAACACTTGCAAAGATGGATCGCTAAACGATGTTTTAAGACTCGATGATGAGAGACCAGTGGACAATTGGCATATTCTGTAAAATAAAACACAAGTTACAATGTTTATTATAGAATTTCACGTTAAACATTCTTACCACGTTGATCCATTTTATGAAAAAATTGAAATGAATAAAATGAAATAGCAGTTATAATAATGAATGTTGTCAAGAACTGTGCTATTCCTGTACAGTTTACGTCAATATTTATATGCTCAAACTTGTGACATCAGAGTGGGGAGATATATTTTTAAACTGCATAGTTCGCATTTTAATTTAAGGAAGTATATTAATTGCTATTTAAGGAAGTATATTATTTTAAATTACGCTGTTTATAGTAACCTCATTCTAATTAAATTGTAAATGAGATCAAGTGAATCAAACAATCAGCATTTTTTAAACATATTTATTTGTTTCAAGTCTATAAATTATATAGTATACTACAATACATTATTTTTATTAATCCAACTATTATGCTTGTTATCAAAGCCTAACCACTTAACCAACACTTTATTTCCTTTTTTTCGTAACACCTTTTCAACTAAGTGAACTCCTGGGTGTCTTACTTTCTGTAATTCTAGCTCATAGAAGCCTCCTTTTACATCTTCACCACTTTCATCCTGTAATAAGTATGTTGAGGGATTAGTCAATTTTATTTTTCTGATGATGAATATTTCATTAGACCAGTTTGCTGTGTATCCTTTTTTGAAAGCATCTCTGTATTTACTAATTCTCACATGATCACCAACCTTAAATTTGGATACTTTGTCAGCTATTTTTATATGAGTATAGGATTTCTTCAATATAGCTTTTGCATTTTTTAAATTAACATTAACAGGTTTTAAGCTTATTGTAGAATGCACTGTGTTATTATATCTGTGAACAATTTCTTCTAATATATTAATCCATTTGTAAGATCCTTCTAAATTAAAAGCACGCCATAGCATATTTTTCAATGTTCTAATAACTCGTTCAACAATAGAAGCCTTTTTTGTGCTATAAACGCTATAATGATTGATGTTATATTTTTGCATCAATTTTTTGAAATTCTCATTGTAGAATTCTTTTCCCATATCAGTTTGCAAGTTTCTTGGAATCTTTTTAAATTTTTGCAAAATACTGTTCATTGCATTTGTTACATCTAGCGCAGACTTAGTCCTCAGGGGTGATGTATATACAAATTTTGAGAAACAGTTAATAACTACTAATATATATTTACAACCTTTATTATCTTTTGAATATGATATTAAGTCAATCAAATCCGCTTGTATTAAATCATATAATCCTTTTATTACAGTCCTACGTCTTTTAAAATTTATTCTTGCAGGTTTATGTAATTCATTAACAATATCTTTTTTAACACTCGTCGAATTTGCATTGCCACTAAGAGTAACAGATTTCATATTGTGTAAAAGCTATATATATTATATTTTGTTTATATATTATAATTTTCTTAAACCAATGGGAATTCGTATGAAAAATTCTAAAAACAAATTGCTATTTGTAGATTCTGTATCCCTTTCTCTAAATGATATATTATCACCGTGTTTTAACTGTAAGTTGATCAGTTCGTCTAATGAAAATTCCTTATCATTTATAACTGTAACAATATCGGTAGGATATCCAACTACATACTCAATCACAGCAGTCTCATAGAAGAATGCGTGACATGTTTTTATATTAGATATTAAATATCTCTTACTATTATCTTGAAAGGTATGAGATTGAAACGTTAAAAGAATATTATAATACATTTCTTCCACTACGTCTTCTACCATGTTAGTTGAAGATATCCGAAATATATCTCCTTGTTCTTCAAAAGATTCATTGTGTTGGTTTATATGTCTACCAAATTTATCAATAGTCATTTTATTCAATGATTTTAGATTCACGTAATTCTTCAATTATCGAGATGATTTCGTTGTTATGAGCCGTATGCCCAGCTGTCTGCGATGCAACTAAAAGACGTAACCTGTCTATGAGCTCATTTGGATCATTCCAATGTACATAATCTATTGGATTATTAGAAATTTGTTTTAACATGCCACCCAATCTCTTTCGTGTTAGGGGAACAATAGTTCGAGGTCTTCGTGGTGTTAGTGGATGTATATTCAAAGCAGATATAATGTTTCTATATTTGTAAGATCCATTACCTTGAATTTGTGCATCTTCAGCATAATCTCTTTTATTAGCATTCGTTCGTTTAACAATATCTAAATAGGTTTTTCGTTCACCTTCTTTAAAACCAACTGGATGCTTCTTAAACATTAGTTCATAAAGTCCAGGAGTTCCTTTATACGTTAACCCACCTATCACTAAATCTTTACCATCGAATTTTATAGATGCATTACCAATCTTTAAATCATTATTCTCTGGATCATATCTTACTCCATACCTGAAGTCAAATTGATTTTGAACGTCACCAATCATTTTATGAATATATTCTCTTGGTAAGGAATCAAGTTCCTCTAAATAAGATAATGTAGTTGGTGAATTAGAAAAGTTTTGAATATATTCCTTTGCATCCTGCACGCATTGATCTACATCATCATTGTTTTCATATTTCTCTTCTTCACCTGTATAATTATCATTTTCAGCAATAACAGACGTATTTAAAAAACTGACTTCATCAGAAGTTCTCAATTTTTTATGTTCTAATTTGCTTTTTTGGGGTGATTTAAATGAAAAATTAGATTTAATATTCTCATCTATAGGCTCGCTTTTTATATTTGTTTCCCCATCTAATTTGTTTGCAATGGTCTGCAATCGTTTCGTGATAGGGAAAAATGATTGTTCCTGAATTATATCACCTTCCTTCAATGCATTCAGTTTTTGCTTTACGACATTTCTCTTTTCTATTAACAGTTTCTTTAGATCGATTTCTTTTTTCTTCATGATGTAAAAAAACAGGTGTGAGGCAGCAAAAAAAACAGGTTTGCAGCAGTAAAAAGCAGGTCTTACCAGTAAAAAACAGATCTGAAGCAGTAAAAAGCAGGTCTATGACAGTAGAAGCAGATCTGAAGCAGTAAAAAACAGATCTGTAGCAGAAGAGAACAGGTCTGAAGCAGTAAAAACTTCTAATAAGGGGGTCCTCAATGCGCTCAGATCAAACAAATACTAAAACTGAAACAATTAATCAAGTTTTATATGTGTATATAATGATCAAATCCTTTCCTATATCTACCATTACTTATATCACTATCTTTGTCAATAACCATAAAACCATATTTATCTTTCCAGCAAACTGAACAGATTTCTTTAAAATGATGAGAGCTCATGTCAGTGTTAACGTGATCTTCATATATATGTTTCAAATTCAAGTCATCCTGTTTAAAAATAACTAGCATATTTGCATTGTCACGAATAAGATGTTTTGGAATATGTGTATACGTCTGACAAAGATAAAAACAGTCTACTTCTTTATGTCGTCCCATGCTGAAGTAATCTCTCATTACATTTTGTTTATCACAAGCTACATCATCAAAGATAAATATTGAGTTTCGTTTTACATCTTCAGGGGATAAAATATTGTCGCAGTTATTAAACGAGTGATATCCAATTCCTTCTATAGGTTTCAAAAGTTCTTCTAGAAATTTATATTTTGGTTGATATAAAGATTTCGAGAAAATATAAATATTTTCGAATTTCAGACCATTAGAATGTTCAATTAAAGTTATCATAACGTTAGTTTTACCACAGTTTGAAGGGCCCACTATCAGGCAACGAATTGTAGATGGAAATAATTCTCCATGTCTATTATGAATTTTCCTTTCTTTAACATCATTATCACTAATAGGCAACACAAGAGGCTGTTTTACAATACGCATGATTGAAATGAACTGTAGACAAATCACTGTTTTATAAGGTATATATATATAAGGCTAACTTCATTTTTCAATCATTCGCATGTATAATTTGTAGCGACAAATGCTTACATATAATAAAGAAGAGAAAGTGGGAAAAGGTATCTTGAATTCAATCATAAATAATTTGCCAATAGAACTCCATATTCCTGGATATAGATTTTGCGGTCCTGGTACAAAACTTTCAAAGAGATTAGCAAGGTATAGAGGAATCAACGGTTTAGATGAAGCTTGTAAAGAGCATGATATAGCTTATGCTAGAGAAACGAGCTTAGATAAAAGACACTTGGCAGATCAAATATTAGCTGGGAAGGCAATAAAAAGGTTTTATTCTTCAGACGCTTCCATAGGAGAGAAGGTAAATGCAGCAGGTGTAGCAATAGCAATGAAAGCTAAAGTTAAAGTAGGAATGGGGTGTAAGAATATAAGAAAAAGTAAACGTAAGGCGAAACGAAGGACGATAAAAAAAAGGAAGCATTTGAAATTTGGAGGTTCACATCATTTTAAAAATCTAGCAAAGCATGCCCGACTGGCTCTTAAACGAGGTAATATTAGCAATATCAATGAGTCAATTAAGCTTGCTCTAAAAGCTGTTAACAAAGTAAAAAGAAATAAAAATATTAAACCCGTTCGAATAATACCAATACCAAAAAGGGGTGGATTTTTACCATTGATACCATTATTTGCAGCATTAAGTGCACTGGGTGCCTTAGGTGGAGGAGCAGCTGGAATTGCGAAAGCTGTGAATGATGCTAAAGCTGCTAAAGATAAACTTGAAGAGAGTAAACGTCATAATAGAACAATTGAGGAAATAGAGATGGGCAAAGGACTTTACATGAGACCTTATAAACAAGGCTTTGGCCTTTTTTTAGGAAACAGAAAGCCTCCAAAAAGATGCCGATAAAATTACCTAAACGAGCTCTTACCAATTTAGATCTAATAAAATTAGCTAAAAAATTAAAAATACCGCATTTTCGAGGAGTCTTTATGAGAGATAGATTGCCACACCGAGTACGTTATAATGAAAGCAGTATTATTAACTTAGATAGCGAAAAAGGTCCTGGAACACACTGGACTGCATTTAAAAAAAATGGTGCAGAAGCAGTGTATTTTGACAGTTATGGAAATCTAAGACCTCCACAAGAGTTGGTTGATTATCTAAAAAGCAATGGATCATGTAAAATATTGTATAATAACGAACAGTATCAGTCATTTAACACTTTCAACTGTGGTCACTTATGTCTAAAATTTTTATATAATTAAAAGTATAGAGATCATTCTTTCACACTACAATTCTTACCATCGACCATGTCATATACATTCACTCTATCAGGAAGAAGCTCGACTCTTTCATCCAGATACCATCCTCCAATTAATTTGGATGGTAATAACGAATATGTTTTGGGGCTAATAAGTTTTGAATCATATAATTCTATTCCGAATATTGAAAAAAATAGAAATAATAAATTTTATTATGGATTAGAAGGTAAATATATTGAGATTCCTGAAGGCACGTATGAAATTGATTCTGTGAACAGATATCTTCAACAAGCTTTAGGAGATAAAAGATTTCTATATGATTCTGCGTTAGGCAGTGGAAACGAGAGAAGTGTAATGAGAAATTCTATACTGCTTTCAATTAAAGGTAATAATAATACTCTTAAATGTAAGATTAAATGTAGTGAAGAAATTGACTTCACTAGAGAAGACTCAATCGGTTCATGGCTTGGATTTAAACCACGTAAATTAAATGCATACAATTCACACGAATCAGATTTTCCTGTTGATATTTTTAGAGTAAATACTATTTGTATAGAATGCAATATAGTAGGCGGGTCCTATGTTAATGATAAACAAGCTCATATACTTCACGAATTTTTCCCTACAGTACCAGCAGGATTTAAAATAGTCGAGAGCCCCAGAAATGTGATCTATCTCCCAATCAACACTGAAGTAATCGATGAAATCGTTATTAAAATAGTAGACCAAGATGGTGCGATAGTCAATTTCAAAGAAGAACTAGTATCATTAAGACTACATTTAAAGAAGCTTAATAAGTAAATCAAAAATGGTAATAAGGTACAACAAATGCAGTTGCACTCAACGGTCTATAAAAACTGTAAATCTTAAACCTGTTGACATTTCCAGAAGCACCGTCAAACCGATAACATTAAAAAATTGGAAATTTTTAGAGTCCCTTGGCTTTAAGGTTATTTATAAAAACAGATAATAGAGAAATTTGTCTTGCCATTAATATTTCTACAAGAGATATGAATATCCTAAGGATAAATGAGAAAGCTTATTTTGACAACTCTATTAGTAACTCTGAAAAACATACTCATCAACCTTATACATCTACATCATTGAATAAAAACGATGAAATTCGTCTCCCCATCCAACAACAGGATATTTATACGCTACCAAGTGAAAGTTCATTATATATTGAAGGTAAAGTAGTTAAATCAGATAATACACCATCCGAAACAGCTAAATTCGTGAATAATGGTATTATGCTTCTATTTAACGAAATTCGATATGAAATAGGTGGATATGTAATAGATCGCATTCGACATCCAGGTCTAACTTCTATTATGAAAGGATATGTATCATTCAATAAAAATAAGAGTCGTTATCTACAAAAAGGTGGATGGTTTCCTTACGATAGAGAAGAGTCTAATATACTTGATAGTAAAGGAAATTTTAACGTTATTATTGATTTATCTACCATTTTCGGATTTTGTGAAGACTTCAAGAAAATTATTCTAAATGTTCGACAAGAGTTAGTACTAATTCGGGCTAATTCTGACGTGAATGCAATAATAAACTCTAATGAAGACGAATCAATCAATGTGGTATTAAATAAGATCCTGTGGAAAGTACCCCATATATCAGTTGCCGATGTAGAAAGATTGAAATTAATCAACACATTAGCCGAAGAGACAGAATTAGAAGTCCCATTCAGAGGTTGGGAGTTGCATGAGTACTCACTTTTACAAGAAACTCAACGTCACTCTTGGAACATCAAGACAGCGACACAACTTGAGAAGCCCCGATTTGTAATTGTTGGTTTTCAGACTGATCGTAAAAATAAAATAAATAAAAATTTTAGTCAGTTTGATCATTGTAATTTAACTAATATGAAATTATATCTTAATTCTGAAATGTATCCTTATGATAATTTGAATATAAATTTTGACAGCAATCATATAGCCACCTTGTATGATATGTATGCAAAGTTTCAACATTCATACTATGAAAAGGAGAATGAACCACTTTTTACTCCATCAGAATTCAGAGATCTGGTACCATTAATTGTTATAGATTGTTCCCATCAAAATGAGAGTCTTAAATCTGGTGCTGTGGATATTAGATTAGAATTTGAAACTAATAAAGATATATCTTCAAATACAACTTGCTATTGTCTTATACTTCATGATAGATTAGTTAAGTATAATCCATTATCTAGTGCTGTAAGAATTATTTAAGTAATATAGTTATAATAGAATATTATTGTTGTATCTTATTTTATCAATAAAAAAAACTATAGGAAATGATTAAGATGCATTTTATTTTTTAATTTCATACAATATATCAAGAGTTCTCTTATAATCATGGAGATGCTTAGAAGGCCAAGGTCCAGAGTCAGGTCCACAACTCCATCCCAAGGAAGCATTTGAATCTTGTTCTGCTTTCCCCACATTATCTTGAATCCATTTGAGAATACTAGCATGTTGAGAATTTGTTGAGGGTTGAAATTTCCAATGTAGCTTCTTGGATTCTTGAACAGTGAGCAGTTCTAGAAGTGTACGACTTCTAGCATAGTATGCCGCTTTTGTGATAGCTTCATCAATGCAATACAGGGTTGATCTATAATTATTCAATATGTTTTCTATAGGGAAAGCTATATCGGAATAATACATATATGGATAATATTTACTATCAAAACTATCTAGTAACAGTTCAAATAGATAGATTTTAAATGCAATCTTCATCAAGGGATATATTTTCTCTAGAATACTATCTAACTGTCTTAAATTAATGTCTTTATAACCTTCTTTTCTACACACAGTTATCACGTTTTCAATCATTGTATCCAGTTTCATTTTTTCATCTATTAGTAGTATAACTGTCTGGTGGTTAGGTTCCGTTTCATTTTCAGCTAACCACTTAAACGATTGATCTGGTATTACCACATTCTTCAATATATTGCTTAACAATATATGTTTTTCGTTGTCTTCAACACCAACTATGCAACGTTCAATAAACCGATTGTAAACTTCGCTGGTGGCACAGTGTAAAGCAATTTGCATTTCAGTAGAGAGTTTTTGTACGTTCATGTTATCTGATGGAATAATAAAAATAAACTATTGAAAGGTACGATTTACCATTATTAAGATAATTCTTTTACAAAATTTCAGTGTTGTGCTTCTAACTTTCCGATAATATTATGATATACTATATTTAGTTATGTTAATGATTATGTACAGTTTCAAAATTATAACCCCACGCCTTTGTGTCCGTACTGGTCGAACATAGGATTCTTTTGTCATCGTAAGGATTAAGAATCATCTTATTCTGTCGAATTGTATATACAGAATGTTTTCTTGATTTGATAAGGTGCTGGGGTTTGTAAATAATTTCATGATTAAATAAGGTTCTTTTATAATCATCAAATGATATTTTTTTAATACTTGCTAGAGTAGAACCTTTAGATTTTTTTATTAGTTTGGTACTAACCCTATAGGCATACATTTTTGCTCGCAGTCCGATAAATTCTAGCATAATTTTACCATTGTTTTCATCCTTCATTAATCCAGGAACTTTCTTATTTTTCTGTTCTATTCTATATATATTATCAGTTTCATAATCAGATGTATCGAATCTGTGACTGTCTTCTTTTATATATTCATAAATATCTGGAACCTTAAATTCATAAATTAGACTGTCTGTATCTGTGTATAATAATTTTGCATTACTAGCTATTTTTTTAAGTATGTAGTCATAATGAAACTCATACAGAAAGGTCTTAGATATGTCTAAAATACAAAATCCCGCATATATAGGTTTATTAAATAGTATTTCCAACTTATTCATTTCTATTATGATAATATCATTATCAAAAATATTGCAGCTATGGAAATTCGGCTTTGCAATACACTTTTGAGCCCCATAGCGTCCTTCCCACTTAGTAACTAGCCGAACGTCTTTATATTTTCTCACATTTTACATTAATTTACCAAATACTGCATTAATCATTAGTTTATAGAAATTTTTATCGAAATCGTTCTTAGATTGTTGACGTAATTTAGTATTTAAATCAATATATTTCTTTAACCAAGGAGCTTGTTTAAATCTAAGAACTCTATTGATCTTTTTTAACTTTAATCCATATCTTAAGTACATTTTTAAATTTCTATAATGAACAATATAATTATTTTTTGAAAATAATGTTAGTAACAATTTTTTCAATTTTGACTTTGAAGAAGGTATTGGAGGCATCATGTGTTCGGGGGCTAACGGTAAATCATTATGAATTTGATGTAGGTATGATGGGTACTCTAAATCGCAATCGAAAATATATCCAATACTAGCATCATCTGAAATATTCATTACATCTAAATTTTTTATTTCTAAATCGTCCCCTTCTAGAAATATAAACTCTCCATATGGTAGATATTCAGACATTGCAGCCCCATATAAATTGTTAACATCAAAATACATCAAATATGTAGATTCTTGATTTTTGTCATACTGATCACCCATATATTTATTATTAGCTTTCGCATATCTATTAGAACACTGGGATACTCCGCCACGAAGTCCCCTTTCAATAAACATAACTTTTTCAATATCTGTTAAGAGCTCCAATTCAATCTCAGTAGTTTTAAGCATCGCATCGAATGCTAGGCCTGGAGCTGTATAAAAATGAAGCGGATCTAATTCATATGTTGCTAAACAGGTTTCGCGAAAATTTTCAAATATATCTACAAGTAGGATGACATCAGTTTTCAAATATAAATCTGAATATTCTCCTAAAGTTTTTATGTTAAATGTATTCCAAACATTAATGGCATGTTGATAATCTTCATCTTCAATTTCCTCATCATGCAACTGATTAAAGAAATTTATTTTTGAGGGTAAACATGTCTCTGAGAGTTTCTCCCACGAATCAATGTAATCATATGGAAAAACTCCTTTCCGTATTAGTAAGCTAAATTCTTGATCATTTTGACAGTGACTTCTAGTAATATTTTTTTTTGCATTATCTAAATATGAAGATAACGTATTTATACCACTAGACATAAATCTAAAAGAGTCAATAAACCTTAAACGTATCTTGGTACCATCAACTGATTTAGTGAATGAAATAAATTTTTCTTTATTTACTGGTAAAAGTTTAATAGGTCCGGGAAAGCCAGAGGCTAGTTGCTTTATTATAAAATTTGCGTCGTACCCGCTTAAATTGTGAAATACGACAGGTATACTATAAGAGTTTTTATAATTTAGATTGCAGTCTTGATGAGCGGCTCCTCTATATTCTGATGTAAGGTGACAGTGATCGCGAACTTTAATCTGATTCGATGTAAAAGGTTTTTTACAAATGTGACAATACGTTGCTGTAGCATAATTTAATTGTTGTACTGAAGTCAGTTCTTTCATTGATTTTATATTTTCAAATGTATTATCAATAAATTGAGCAATATTTAGTAGTTCCGAAATAAACCACTTTATACAGTCTTGCCCTCGATATATCTGAAATTTTGATAAACTATCGTCATATGAACATTTTAAATAATATGCAACGCTGAAAGGAGTATGTTTTTGATAATTAACAGAGTTACAATTTTCCAAATTTAAGTTATTGCACCGTTCTAGGATGCTCTCAAGATCGGCATATATCGCAAAAGGAACTTTTTCTTTATAATTAAAGTGTTTGAATTGTAAAGTATTCTCTGTCTCTTTTGGTAACCTTAAAGCGCATTTATTCATATTTGTACAGTAAAGCAAATGTTTTTTCAGTAGATCATCAGAGCTGAAGTGATTCAAGCATCTATAGCAAATGAAAGTTTTATGTGCATGAGAAGAAAGTTGTTTTGAAAATAATGCCGACATTCTCTTTATCCATGCGAAATGGTAAATCATTTTGTCGTTAGAGAGTTCTCTAGTATTATTTACAACAATGGAATTATTTTTATCTGCAGATAGTACCAATAAGTTAATATGTTCTCTATTGCTACTTTTATTGTCGCTTAAAGAAAGTGGAAGGACACTTTTGTTTTCTATACAGTATACATTAATAGCTAAATTATTGAGGTTTTCAAACTTTTTTATATCATCGAGTTTTATTGGAAAATTGATGGAATTATAATTTAAAACATTTTTGAAATGTGGATAACTTGAGACTCTCTCCGGATGTTTATTGTTAGCTGGATACAAAGCAGAAACTACAGCCCAAAGGAAACAAAATGGATCGTTATTTTTAATATTTATTACAGCTTTTTTTCGTGAGATAAACTCCGGAAGAGTGACAAAAGTTGACGATCCACCTTGTAACGGAGAAAAATTATTTATGTTGACTTTTAGATGTAGAATTTCCAGAAGTGCCCAACCAGAATCTTTTTCATTAAATTCTTCTAATTTATTTGTAAGAGCGTGAACTACATTTTCTTTATACCACTGCTTTAAATTAGTATTGATATCAACAGTTTTATTTTTTGTAGGAAACGTTTTCATTTCTATAACACCATCTTGAGGTTTAATGAAATTACATACTAAAATTACGTTTACTTTAAGCATGGAATTATTGACGAGTATTTTAATTTTACGCTGAAAACTAGCAAAAGCCTTATTCAAAAAGCATAATAGATCCTTAATACGTAAATTAGCAATAACCCCAGTACACAATCTTCCACCAAAACATGAATCGACGGAGTGCCATACTAAACTTCGATTGCGTTTTTTGCTATTATCAACTATACCGCCTCCTACTTTCATATGAGGCTGTTTTAAATCTTGTAATTTAGCTAAATAATATTTTAATAGGGCTAAATTTCCTTCTAATCTAAAAGGATTTTCAGTTTCTTTCTGGTTATGAATTTTATTTTTAATTGCTTTTTTCAATAAATTAATGTTCCGTTTTAGTATTATTATATGATTGATTATTTCTTTTTTAGTTTTTAACAGCTTTATAGCTTCCGCAGTAGTTTTCACAATTCTAGAACTAAGAGAAGATACAGTTGCGAGATTCATAATTTCGGTACACACAGAAGCACAACACTGAGTAAAATAATGTAGCACAATAAACAGATTACGGTCAGGCTTGTAAATGAAAACTGGCTAAAATATGTAGCACGATCAAACGTTCGAGTAAAACTGATGGATTGCGGCAAAGATGAGTTATTTTATATTCACCGTATTATAAAGTTATCAAAATTTCACAGAGCAAATTTCCTGATTAACCTAATATGATATGCTTGCGCTGCTAAAACGTTTTATTCAATATCTGATTAAATCAGCGCAAAATAAATATTGCTGAATATGAATTTACTACTTCGCTGCAGGCACGCCGCTCAAGTCTAAAGTCAGCATATCTGACGGTCATTACACCTTTACTTTTGAACAATTTTGCTGTCCACTCATCTTCTGAGTTAGGTGACCTGATAGTTTAATGTCCTTAACAGAAGTGGCTTATTAAATTATAAATTTTGCTTATTCTGTAATTTTACAGGAAGCAAATGTCGTTACACCTTCAGTCTCGAACAATTTTACTCTCCACACGTAGCGTCTGAGTTAGGTGACCTGATAGCTTAATGAACTTGATAGAAACGGATATTACTGCATTTGTAAATGCTGAATATGAGTTCGCTGCTTCGCTGCAGGCACACCGCTTAATTTTAGGTATCAAATTACAATTCAAGGTGTCACATTACCATTTAAGGTGTCAAATTTCAATTTAAGGTGTCAAGTTTCAATTTAACGTGTCAAATTTCAATTTTAGGTGTCAAATTTCAATTTTAGGTATCAAATTTCAATTTGAGGTGTCAAGTTTCAATTTAAGGTGTCAAATTTCAATTTTAGGTGTCAAATTACAATTTTAGGTATCAAATTACAATTTTATGTATCAAATTTCAATTTTAGGTATCAAATTTCAATTTGAGGTGTCAAGTTTCAATTTAAGGTGTCAAATTTCAATTTTAGGTGTCAAATTACAATTTTAGGTATCAAATTACAATTTTAGGTGTCAAATTTCAATTTAAGGTGTCAAGTTTCAATTTAAGGTATCAAATTTCAATTTTAGGTGTCAAATTACAATTTTAGGTATCAAATTACAATTTTAGGTATCAAATTTCAATTTTAGGTATCAAATTTCAATTTGAGGTGTCAAGTTTCAGTTTAAGGTGTCAAATTTCAATTTTAGGTGTCAAATTACAATTTTAGGTATCAAATTACAATTTTAGGTGTCAAATTTCAATATAAGGTGTCAAGTTTCAATTTAAGGTGTCAAATTTCAATTTTAGGTGTCAAATTACAATTTTAGGTATCAAATTACAATTTTAGGTATCAAATTTCAATTTAAGGTGTCAAGTTTCAATTTAAGGTGTCAAATTTCAATTTTAGGTGTCAAATTACAATTGTAGGTATCAAATTACAATTTTAGGTATCAAATTTCAATTTAAGGTGTCAAATTTCAATTTTAGGTGTCAAATTACAATTTTAGGTATCAAATTACAATTTTAGGTGTCAAATTTCAATTTAAAGTGTCAAGTTTCAATTTAAGGTCTCAAGTTTCAATTTTAGGTGTCAAATTACAATTTTCGGTATCAAATTACAATTTTAGGTGTCAAATTTCAATTTAAGGTGTCAAGTTTCAATTTAAGGTGTCAAGTTTCAATTTAAGGTGTCAAATTTCAATTTTAGGTGTCAAATTACAATTTTAGGTATCAGATTACAATTTTAGGTATCACATTTCAATTTGAGGTGTCAAGTTTCAATTTAAGGTGTTAAATTACAATTGTTTCGAACAATTTTATTGTCCACGCAGCGTCTGAGTTAGGTGACCTGTTAGTTTAATGTCCTTAACAGAAGTGGCTTATTAAATTATAAATTTTGCTTATTCTGTAATTTTACAGGAAGCAAATGTCGTTACACCTTCGGTCTCGAACAATTTTACTCTCCACACGTAGCGTCTGAGTTAGGTGACCTGATAGCTTAATGAACTTGATAGAAACGGATATTACTGCATTTGTAAATGCTGAATATGAGTTCGCTGCTTCGCTGCAGGCACACCATTTTGCTGACTCTGTGATTTTAGAGGAAGTACATGTCGTTACACCTTTAATCTCAAACAATTTTCTGTCCATGTAGCGTCTGAGTTAGGCGACCTGACAGTTTAATGTACTTAACAGGATATTACTGCATTTCTGACTTATGTTTGCAGTTTCAAATCGTATAAATGTATTGAATCAAAGCTTCATGATTTAATTCGCAATCTGTAACGAGTACGGATAGATCGACGGTACATCTAACCTTTTTCTTAAATAAAACTTTGTGTTCGTTTGAAATAATAAAATATGCATTGCGGAAAGTCTTTCTTAAGTGCTGAAGAAAGGGAGGAACTAACCAAGGGTTTGATAATCCACCAAAATATCCGTGTGGTATCACCGCAAATACCCGCGGCTGTAGTGGATGAACCCGAGGTAGTGGAGATATCTTTATGCACAGAAGATGAGAGGTAATTTTTTTCTTATAGAAACCAGTGATACCTAATTAATTACTATATTATTTTTTAACAATTTATAATTTCTCTTTTTGTTTTTATAGAACACCACACAATAGGATCCCTGATGAGGCTCGGCAGCAGAGGGAAGACTTTCAGGAGCCTTCCACTTCAGGAGTAAAGCGCCGAAAAGTGGAGGATTCTGAGAGCCTTCCTCCGGTTCTAGCACTTCGCCGAGGGTAAGTACATAAGCATTATTTCTTTACAACTTGACTATTCATATAATTTTTGAACTAGCAATTGAATACTATGTACGGTGAATAAAACATGTTTTAAATGTATCTCATATTTAAAAAATCATACAGAAATTAAGTATCTACTTACGATCCGAGCCTATAATTCTTAAGTAAACAAACGTCTTATAAACCTTTATATAGGGTGTCCCACCTAAGATTAATTGCTTCATAGACCTTTTATCTAAAATTATATAAAAAAATGTGAAACACAAAAGTTTCGCCGAATTATGTAGGTCATCTTCAGAAAATATTTTTCATTATACGGAGTGTTTAGTTTATCCTAGGCTCTATACAACTTTGTTTTTTTTAAATGGAACACCCTGTATTTTTTTACATTTTCGGGAACAGCATGCAATTCTGAATTAAAAACATGTAGCCAAAAAATCTTTTTTTCTTAACATCTTTTAACAAATTATAAAATGGAAACATATAACATACTGGTTGTGCAAAATAATATATTTCAAAACCATTAGTATCGTTATATACTTATTTTTTTAGAAAAAGCTAATTTTCAATTTCTTTTTGTTACAGAGGAAAGAACTTATCGATGTTGCGAGCCAACATCGGGAATCCCCATCGAGATCTGCGGACTCCTTCCCCGACACCATCGGAGTCCTCTGTGGCCTCGTCGTTACAAGAGCCCGATCCTGTTGATCAAGACACTATGGTAGTCTTTGTTCAACAGGAACAACAAAGGCGGGCGGAATGGACAGCATTGGCCATAAGACGGAGGAAGCAGGCAGAGAAAATTCAGAGAGGAGTCCGTAACCGCTTGGCGGTAATTCGGCGGCAGAAGGAGGCCCTCCAGCGTCAAATGGATGCCCTTGATATGGAAAGGGATGCTGCTGCCGTCGAATTGCAGCAGGTAGATGCGGACCTGCTGCTGGTGCTTAGTGAAATTGATCGCTAAATTTTTAGCGATCAATTTCATAATATATATACAATAGTTAGTTATTAGAACAGTATTGTATACTTTAATATAATATTTTAATAGTAATTTTTTGTATATAATATAGTATAGTGTAATTTTTAGAATAGTTTTATATAATATTTTAATAATAGTAAATTTTTTTATGTATATATATATGTGTGTATTTATAATAATAAAAATAAAAATAAAAAACATTATTAATTACATCTTGTGTTTTTTCTAAAAAGTTTTCATAAGAAAACATTTTTTAATTTTCAAATGCAGAGTGTTAATTGTGAAGTTTACATTAAATTTCAATCAATAGGCTGAAATTATTTCTATTTAAATAAAAACCCATTTTATGGGTTATCTATTATAATATTCTCTCTCTGTCTCTCGTTCAGAACAAGGAAATATTTTTTCTTAATTAGTTAATTGTTTTATTCTAAAAAAATTTAAATTATCTACATAGTATACTTCTCAGAAGTTTTTTCAGCTTTTAAATATAGAAATAAAATAATTAGAAACTGCATATATTTAAGAAAAAAATAATTTTATTTAAGAAAAATCGAAATTCTTTTATTTTTTTAAATCCAAATGTGCTGAATAAAAAATGCTCTTTCCTTCAAAATGACTCTCTGAGATAGTTTTGCTTACAATTTCCTTATAGGTATTTCTATTGTTTTAGAATTTGTTCTTTTTTGTTTTAGTGATAAAAGTATATAGTATGAATTCTTTATATAGGATAATTAATAGAAACAATTCTAATTATTTTTCATTACAGTTTTATTTTGTACAGACCAGAATATTATACATAAGAAAAAATATAATAACCTACTAACTACAATTTCATATCATCAATTTTCTTTCTAATTTCATACATTTTTATATTGACTTTTATTTCATGTATTGTTTTTATATGCCTCTCTAACTGCTTCCAATATTTCCTAATAAGACGTTCCATTTCAACCTGTCTTCTAGCTTTCATTATTCTTCAGTAAATATAATATTTGTAGTCAAGCCGATGGATCCTTTACTTACGAGATATATCGCTTGACTTCTTAAACTGTCATTAAATATTTTTTCAACGCCTATTTTTTCAAAATAATGAAAAAATCTTCGTGGTAAATAGGTGACAAAGTCTTCAGTTTCCACTAGTAAACTTTCACCATATTTCGTTTTACTAACTCTTAATTGCACTATTTTATACTTTTGGTTTAGCACCAAGTCTTTCACGTTCCTTAGAATTTTGTATGAAGTTTCTCTATTTACTTGTTGTAGATCCATATCGATTGAAAAGACTCTTATAACTAAATTATATTTATAAATTATGTTCATATATATTATCCCTACCTCTTCCTCTCAATAAGGATTGCAGAAAAGTTTACAAAGCATATTTTTAACCTTTGTAATTTTATATTTGAATAATATTATTTTTGTAAACGTAATCTGATTTAAAAAAACTTAGCTAGCATTTTCTTTGAACGGAAATGAATGTCTCCTCCATCCCCCTCGCTAAAATAATTGATAAAAACGTCCACAAAGCAGATTTTTTTTGTAAACGTAATCTAATTTAAAAAAACATTAGCTAGCATTTTCTTTGAACGGAAATGAATGTCTCCTCCATCCCCCTCGCTAAAATAATTGATAAAAACGTCCACAAAGCAGATTTTTTTTGTAAACGTAATCTAATTTAAAAAAACATTAGCTAGCATTTTCTTTGAACGGAAATGAATGTCTCCTCCATCCCCCCTCGCTAAAATAATCCATAAAAACATCCACAAAGTAGATTTTTTCAACTATTGTAATTTCGATTTGTGTTTTTGTAAACATAATCTAATTTAAAAATACTAGCTTGCATTTTTTCTTTATTGGGAATATCTTTCCCCTCTACGTCTTTAATCGTATAAATACTCGCATAAAATCTACAAGAGCATCATTGTTCTGATATAGCTAGTTCTATATACATACATTTCAATATTAACAACCTCTCGTTAGTGAAAGTAACTCTATAGAAAAAAATGGAGCAGTGCAGCGGTAAGAATCTCTAATACGAAGTTCTATAATAAACACTATATTTTTTGGTTTTTTTTTTACAGAATTTATCACTTGCCCATTAGTCCCACATCATCGAGTGCTGAGACATCGCCTACCTATCCATTTGTGGAAATGTAGGCGTAGTCTTCAGCAGACGCAGCAACAGGCCCAACGACAGCAGGCTCAGCAGGACTCTCAACGACAAAGAGCATCAACTTCCACAGCATTGGAAGAAAACTGGGATGGTAGCTGTTCTTCCAGTTCTGAAAAACAGCAGGATTTGACTTCTACTGTCCAAGAATCTTCTATTTCCACTTCCACTGCTGGTGGAATGGGGCTTTCTGCTGATGGGCAAGAAAACTGGGACGATGACTGGTCTCCCAGTTATATTACTACTATCAGAAGAACAACAGAGCAATGAATCATAATTATATTATAATTAATATAAAAAATAAAAATTTTCTACAAAAGATAATGTATTTTTCTTAAGATCCACATAATTTTTCGTTAGAATATCTTCACATCATTTGATACATTTGGATTTAACTTGGAATAGATATATTATACCAACAAATCGTCAGTGATATTAAATATTTGATCGATATAGTAATAGAGCCGTTGACGGCTATTAACCGTTGATATATTACAATTCGATGAACGAAAACTGATGATCTTCGAACTTTTACAGTTCTATGAACGTTTTACAGTTCTATTTACGTTCTATTGATCGATATAAAGCTATGCCGATCCTGCTCCAAAACATTTGGAGCAAGATCGGCACAGCTATACTACTGTATGTCAAAAAGTGCCTTTTTTAAAAACAAAATCGACGTGTCAGGGAATTTTTTCGAAAACTTCTCAATTTCTAAAATAATGAATTTATTCGTTACTTTTCGAAAGCACTGTATAATATAAAAATATAATATAAAATATAAATATAATATATTTCCCTATGAGGCCATTATGCCATGCTAATTTTGAAAGGATCTTAAATGTGTAGCCCACGGATAATTATCGATAATTATCCGGTTAGTTATAAACGGCTAATTATCCGGCACATCACTGTATAATATATAATATATAATATAAATTATATAATATATAACATATAATGTACAGAGAGTTCCAGAATGATTGTCCGGTACGGGAACGCAGCCTGTCCTGAATATAATCAAAATTTATTTCCATTTGCTAAAATTACTTTCTTTTTTTCTGTCATTTTTAAAATATTCATATTTGACAGCATTTGACGTTTGACTCAGTGGCGTTTACCATTTTTCGTGTTTAAGTTGTTTTACTGAAGTTTCATTTGCGTGTAAAACAGTATTTTTCAATACTATACAGTTTCAGAGAGTCCTAAATAAGGTTTTTAATTTTGTATTTCTTAAAAATACATAATTATTATTTATAAATTTTTAGGCAAAGGAGAAATGGAATTTTCGGTAGAAAATGATAAGTTTCTGCTGGAAGCTTATTTCCGTAGTGGACAGCACGACGAAAATGGTTGAAAGTATTCAATGAACTCATGCCATTTGCAGTTTCAACAAGAATTTCCGGACCATGAAGTTGTTGATTATGATACATTTTCAAGACATGTTCGAAGGCTATTTGAGCGCTTTCATAATACTGGCAGCGTTTGTAAAGGCAAATCTCCAGGAAGAAGGTCGCTCTTAACAGAAGTAGTTTTGGAAGATGTAGAAAACCGGCTACGCGCAAGCCCTACTAAATCCTTGCGTCAGTTATCTGCTCAAACAGGTAATTCCTCGAAAGATAATTTCTTTTTAGAATTATTTATGATTATAAATGTATGATTTGCAGGAATATCTCTTGGCTCATGTCACAGAGCAGTAAGGAAGCTACATATTCATCCATATAAAGTTACTGTTGTGCAGAAATTATTGCTTAATGCTTAATGAAAATTTGAACGATGATACGTTGGACCTATCATTTTTTTTCAGATGAAGCATGGTTTCATTTAACTGGCTATATTAACTCACAAAATTATCGTTCATGGAATACGGAAAACCCTCATATTTTACGTGAAACATATCTGAATCCCATTAAAATTGGTGTTTGGGTAGCTATGTCACGTCGTAGAATAATAGGACCAATTTTTTTTAATGGAAATGTTAATGGTGAAATATACCGACAACAAATTCTACAACCATTTTTGGAAGAGCTTCATGATGACGAAATTCACCATGGATTTTTCCAGCAAGATGGAGCAACTGCCCACACATCAAATGAGACTGTTGCGTTTATTAGGGAATATTATGATGACCGGTTGATTAGTCGAGACAGATGACCACCACGTTCTCCTGATCTTACGCCATTGAATTACTATTTGTTTGGTTTTTTAAAAAATTCAATATACAGGGTTTTTCAACGAAAAGTAGCCACCCTTAATAACTCAGAAACGGAGGGAAGCAGAAAAATTTCCAAAAACAGGTCGATTTTTAATTCAAGGGGGACAACTTTTGGCGTCAAGTTCTTAATGACATCGCTTTCCCCCTTCCCCCCACTCCAACTACCTCAAAAAATTTAAATGGCAATACGGACCAAATAATACCGTTCATTTGACAGATATTTTAAATCTCTATTCAGTGATGTGCTACATTTGAAATTCGGGCTATTAGTGTTTTAGAAATAGTCGATTAACGTTTAAGGCCCAGTTTCACAATTGCTAGTTACCATTACTTAACTGATAGTTAACTAACTATTAGTTTAGATTGTGCATAGTTATAGATAAAATGTTAAAGAAATTCACATTCTAAACTTATAGTCAGTAAACTATTGGTTAAAATGCATTGTGAAACCGGCCCAAGAATAAACTTAGGAAGTTTACCGTGGTGGAACAAACTTTGTAAACATTTTCTTGATCATCATAGTTTTTTTGGTCATTTTTTGTCGCAGTGATAAGATAGGTAGCGCCAGTAAAATTACTGTCAATGAAATACCTGTCAGTTGATGTTCACTTCATTTTGAATTAAAAGTGTCAAGATGGTTTACACGACTGCCGAAAGAATTGAGATTGTGCGTTTGTATTTCAGAAATAACGACTGCGCACGAGCTACAGCGCGTGTTTTCAATGAAATGCATCCCGATAAATTCATTGGTCATCAATGTTTTAAAGTTGATGCAAAAATTTATGGAAACTGGATCAGTGGCAAACAAAAAACATCAACCAGAAGGACGAATTATTAATTAACCTGTTGAAATTGCTGTTTTGGGACACGTCGCAATGGATAACAATCAGTCTTTAAATCAACTTTCCCGGGCATCAGGGGTTTCAACAAGCAGTATATGGAGAATTTTAAAAAAGCACAAATTTCACCCTTACAAGATAAAACTTCTTCAAGAACTAAATGAAGACGACAATGATCGTAGACAACAGTTTTGCGAAGTTATGTCTAATAATTTATTGAATACCGTGCACTTGTTGTACAATATTTGCTTCAGTGATGAGTGTATGTTTTTTTTTTGAATGGACAAGTCAACAGGCATAACTGTAGGTATTGGTCAGATACGAATCCGCATTGGTTTAGGGAAACCCATACCCAATATCCCCAGAGACTGAATGTTTGGGCAGGTATTCTAGGTGATCACATCGTTGGCCCGTATTTCATTGACGGTAATTTGACTGGCGCTACTTATCTTGAACTTCTTGATACCACCATTGATCCGCGCATAACAGAACTACTGGAAAATGATGAAAATTTGCTTGAAAATTAATTAGTTTTCCAGCAAGATGAAGCACCTCCTCACTATGCGGTTCCTTTTCGAGAATATTTGAACGATCGCTTTCCTGGGCGATGGATTGGCAGACGTGGTCCAATCGAATGGCCGGCTAGATCACCAGACCTGTCTCCGTTGGATTATTTCTTATGGGGACATTTGAAATCCAAGGTGTATGCAACACAGCCAGCCGACATTGAAGATCTTAGGCAAAGAATAATAGAAGAATGCCGACAAGTGACACCACAAGTTCTCGCAAATGTTCGTGAACTCTTTCAAAGTCGTCTGTATTATTGTATGGAAATTAACGGAGGTCACTTTGAAAACTTACTTTAACGGTAACTGCCATTATTTATAATTATTATAAATATTTAAAAGAAATACAATTTCATGAATTTATTGCAAGATACGTGTTTCTATTACTGAAAAGCCATCACTGCGACAAAAAATGACCAAAAAATTATGATGATCAAGAAAATGTTTACAAAGTTTGTTCCACCACGGTAAACTTCCTAAGTTTATTCTTAAACGTTAATCGACTATTTCTAAAACACTAATAGCCCAAATTTCAAATGTAGCACATCACTGAATAGAGATATAAAATATCTGTCAAATGAAGTATTATTTGGCCCGTATTGATATTTAAATTTTTTGAGGTAGTTGGAGTGGGGGGAAGGGGGGAAGCGATGTCATCAAGAACTTGACGCCAAAAGTTGTCCGCCTTGAATTAAAAATCGACCTGTTTTTGGAAATTTTTCTGCTACTCTCCGTTTCTGAGTTATTAAGGGTGGCTAGTTTCCGTTGAAAAACCCTGTATACTAATCGTTTGCATACAGTCGAAGAACTTCAAGAGGCCATCAGAAATAAAATTATGAGTATTACTCAAGAAAATCTGCAAAATGTTTTTAATAATATGAAAAGAAGAGTCAATATGTGCATACAAGCCAATGGCGAACATATTGAGCATTTGTTGTGAACAATATAACTTAATGTTTTACGAAAAGATTTAAAATTTTTTTCCAAAAAATGTGATTTATGTTTGTAAAATAAGAAATGTTGAATATGAAATAAACGATATTCTGGTTGATCATAAAACATGTTTTAGTAAATTGTGTTAATCTGTAAATTGTGATTAATCTGTGGTTTTACTTGAAACACTTTGCGAGTTAATGTTGGTTGATATTCTGCTCTGGCATGTACTGTGTAATTATAGTTGTGCTGGTATTTTTTAAATAATTTTAAATAAGAAGCACCAACCTAGATTTTTAAAATTACGCTACGAGTTAAAAAATATCTACCGTATTAAAAATATTTTCTTTGGTTAGTTGCATGACATACTCAACAGGTTTACATATAAATTAATATTACATCTATTTTGTAAGTTTATTCCTAGGTTGATTGTAATGACATGCACAAAGTAGTTTAAAGTTCGAAGAATGTAAATAAAGCTTTATATATAGAATATAAAGCTAAAAGTTGTTTTCACTACTGTGTATAGTTTGTAAGTTTCTGTGACAATCTTTATTGTACAATTATATTGCAAAGAGAATTTTTATGATGTATCACACGGTAATAAGAGAATTACTAAGACTTCTTACTGTGCTTCTTACTAAAGATCAAATGAAAATCATTTATAGGTATATAGGTAAGTACTAACCAAGGATTGTTAACTGTTTACAGGATTGCTCGATCCCTATACTACAATGTAATCCATAATTGTGACGTCGTCAAAGATCCAAAGATCTCGAACTTGTAGAAATAGGTACACTTTATACTGTTATTACAAACTTTAATAAATAATAATATTAATAATCATTCAAATACGAAAATTCTCTTTCAAATGTGAAATATAATAAACACAAAATAGGTATATTGTGACAATTCGATTACATATATCTTCGCTGACGTCACAAAGGCGGATGATAAAATTGAGCGATCGAGCAATCCTGTAAACAGTTAACAATCCTTGAGTACTAACAACAATTGTTTGTCTTGACAGAACGGAAACATTTAAGATTCTGGAGTAATGAGTGTTAGTTATTTTACCTGTACGGCTACTAATTGTTACTAACTGAAATTGGCTTTATGAAACATGTTACAATATAATTTCAGAACATTCTCTATTGTTCCTTTGTAACTTCCAGTGTACGTGCAATGTTTTCAACAAATTGTAACGAAAATACATTATGCTTTATTTAATTCTTTCTTTCCCTCACATGTAAAACTCCAACTTATAATTTAAATAATAGAAGGAAAACTCAGAGACAATAAAAAGACCAGTCAAAACCCTGTTATACGGTTGGCAATAAGAAGCTCTGTGGCGCCCTCCAAGTCAGAACCCCGAAATATTAAAAACCGCGAGAGTTTTGAGATTTATTTACTTTTATTTAATGATTCGTATTGCGTCGCATTAGAATAACAAAGTTCTTTCTATCTGAACATTCAACCATATTGAGAAATCAAAGGCTAAAGTTTGAATAACTTATAATCTATTATAAAATTAATGATATTCAATTGAGATAAATATTACCCCAATATTGCATAATATTTATCCCAATTGAATATCATTAATTTTATAATAGATTATAAGTTATTCAAACTTTAGCCTTTGATTTCTCAATATGGTTGAATGTTCAGATAGAACTTTGTTATTCTAATGCGACGTCAGGTTGGTCGGTTGGTTGATTCGATAACCATTGGATCGATTTCAGAAAATATGTATTCAATGAGACCTATTATTCTGCATATAGATTACATGAAACATTCCTTAAATAAAAAAATAATAGTGGCAAAACCATATTACACAATTAAAAAACGAATTAAAATCAAGGGTATATTCCCTCGATTTAAATGGAACGTTTAAAAATCAACTGAAATATACACTACTTATTAGCACACTTATTAGGTTATACTTGTATTCTATATTATTTATTTTTTAAAAATGTAAAGAAATAATTGAGTAAATGCAGCACTTGCAGAAAAGTAGGTCGTATAGAATAGTGATTATAAACAGGACCATAAAAAAAACTACAAACTACACGTATCATGGCACGGCACCACAATACCACAGAATACACTCAAAATCCGGTATCTTTATATAGGACTGCACGGTATCCATATAGGATTCTACGGTATCCATGCTTCCAGCGCCCTCCAAGTTGGAAGAAGAGAAATTTCCATTCTGCCTATATCATTGAAGAGTCTTTTTATTGTCTCTGGGAAAACTAAATTGTTCTTGTAATTGAACAACGTACCTGCTGCTTGCTACCTTTACCTCTGGTCCATAAAACACGAAACACGTATCATGGCACGGCACCACAATACCACAGAATACACTCAAAATCCGGTATCTTTATATAGGACTGCACGGTATCCATGCTTCCAGCGCCCTCCAAGTTGGAAGATGAGAAATTTCCATTCTGCCTATATCATTGAAGAGTCGTTTTATTGTCTCTGGGTCCGCCTTAGTCCAGAGGATACAGACATGGGTAGTTCGTGGGTTAAGGGCGGTAACAAAAGAAATAAAATACCAGAGAGTTCTATTCCAACTCTCTGTAAAATACCAATGGTAATTGGTACCGTAACTCAATGGGTGAACGCACCCTGACTGACTGCAAGGATTGTTAACTGTTTACAGGATTGCTCGATCGCTCAATTTTGCCATCCGCCTTTGTGACGTCATCGATGATCCATGTAATCGAACTGTCAAAATATTTTATATATTTCAAATATATATATTTCACATTTGCAAGAGAATTTTCGTATTTGAATGATTATTATTTATTAAAGTTTGTAATACCATACTGGTATTAATTGTAAGATTTAATAACTAAAAAACATATTTCCCAAATTTAACAGGTAAGGATTGCGTATCCAATATATTTATTAACAAATTATCTTTGCTGGAAATCATAACCCAATTTTTGATATTAACTTTACTACTGATGCCTATGTTTTTTTTGCTACAGTAAGCTTAAAATTTATTTTAATTATTTTAGCCTTATTGGCAAATTATATAGAAATTTCAATTTAATTTTGGCTAGATTAGATTAGATTTATATAGGAGTCGACCCCCTGGCCTGGTCCACCGCGACTTAGAAGATCTATTGTGGCACTCCCAACCTATTTAGAGTACTCTGTCCAGCCCTGTGATGTGCATATTATATAGTATAGCTGCGAACAGTATACATGTTGCTTATTGTAAAAAAGCAGTTAACATTATTAATTATATATAAAACTAATCATCCTTGTATATAAGTATCTTATTTTAACTATTATTAAGAAGGTGGTAAAGATAAGCACTAACAAATTTACGTAAATACACACTTAAAACCGCAAAATATATCTTGAACATTACAGCATAACCCAACATCACACTTTTCCCGTTCATATTTCTCTACAGAATCTCTGTTTCCGAATATGTTCATAATTAAAAAAGTATGCATATGCTTACCTATTTTAATAATATACTCGGATAGTTTGTATCAAAATGTGCATATAATTTCAATTTGTTGGTAGACACAGAATTAAAGAACATAAAGAAACCAAGGAAAATATTATGCAATTACTTATTATAGGTATGTACAGAAACTATTACCAAAAAGGATAAACTAATTCCTCTGCTATTACCCACAAACACAAACAACAAAGGTATTATATAAGAATAATTAACTATTGATTTGAGAATTTTAAATTCAAATTCCGCTTTCGCGCATGCAGTTTGACTTTGACAGATTGCTTTATTGGATATTTGATGACATCACAATTATGGATTACATTGTAGTATAGGGATCGAGCAATCCTGTAAACAGTTAACAATCCTTGGACTAACTGTGGTTGTCAGAACAAAACAATAAACTAATAAGTCTATTTATTTACTACTTATACTTATTTATTTGCTTCATTTAATTGCCACAGAGTAACAGTTATCTATGGTATGGTTTATTGCTTTTTACTTTATTTTGTGATTACGTGACAGGTTACAGGTTAGGTTATGGTTATATAATAATGCCTCAAACCTCAAACGAATTATAGACAAAAATACTACTATATAATTTTATATATGGACAAAATGAGATGCACTGTGGTATTAGTGCAGAATACCTAGGTATACCTTGGCTTACATAGGTAAGTACGAATTATATAATAGTTTTAGTTATTAGGTAATGAATGTTTTACTGACCTAAATGATTGCTAGTAGGCACTAAAAGTGTCTAATGAGAACTTTGTGGTTTTAGATGTCGTACGAACAAATTAGAAGCTAAGGGTGGCAGATGGCCAATATTTAACAATATAGTTGTTACTAGTGAAGGTAGATATACGTGCAAGTGATTCAACAAATTAGTGATGGGATCGCTTGAGTGAAAAATAATCGATCATTCGATTATTGAAATCATCGAGATATTTCGAGTGGTTACGAAATCATTCGAACGATTTTTCCGTGCGAGCGATAGGCTGTTTCGTTGTATTTGTGTATGTTACTGAAATTGAGATTTTATACTACATTATACCCCAATGCCGAATGCCTGCCGAATCATCAATCGTCAACGTCAATCTCAATGTAACATGTAACGAACGGCGATCGCTCGAATGACGAGTGCCAGCCAGAGACAACAGCGTTGTTTTCAAACCAGGAATGTGACGTCATCACTCGGAAGAAAATCACTCGAGCGATCATTCGATTATTAATTTCACTCGAGTGACGATTTTTCGATTGTCAGAATCATTCGATTATGCCCATCACTACAACAAATATAAGCATTTATAAGCTTGAGTAAAGCAGATACTTATAATATAAGAGTAGGTACTTATCAAATAAAACCAACTAATAATATGTAATAAAGATAGATTAATATGGTTATAGGTTGCCTGCAAGCTACTCGGGTGAGCAAACTTCTTATCCTCCGATGTTCTCAGATACCCTCGGTAGCAGTATACTCGTAACTCGCATCAATGAAGCAATGGCTCCGATGTCTGTTAAGGTGAGTTGAGATGGCAAGCAGTGTAGGTACTTAGGCTCTAGATTAGGTGAAATGGTATGCGGCCCTAGGTGAGCTGGTGGTGGTGAAATGAACTCCTGCGGGAGCTTATGGGAACTTGTCGAAGCTTATGCGAGCTTGTCGGAGATTATACGAGCTTGCTGGAGCTTATGCGAGCGTGCCAGAGCTGGCCTAAAAGAAAGATAGATCTTGTGCAGTTGGACACAAGTAGCAGTGAGAAACGTGTTTGGCTTACCTGAAGGTGGAGTTTGGCCAGAAAGTGGTACGGATTTGAGAGATTCAATGGTGACAAAACTTTATTGCATTTACATAAACCTTTATTTAATCCAGCAGATGCTGTAAAATATGGCACTATTGCCTACTTAGGTTTATAAACGCAGTTTGTCTTATTTTAATCAGCTAAAACACTTTAGTCAGACCTTTAGTCTCAAGAATACAAAAATGGTTTCTCACCAAGAAGGAATTCTATACAAAAAAACTCTAATATCCGTGTTTTTCTAATAGGGAGGGGTGATTCCAAAAGTCCTAACAGAATATTCCTAGGGAATTTACTAAAATATAACTTATATATCTGCTACCTCTTTCTACTATTTAATTTCCATCAGAGCTGATGAGATGCATATAGTCCTCATTGTAATGAATTAAGTGGTATTAGTTTCTAATATTTCTGGAAAATATATGACAGCTGTGTCAGAAAAATATGTATACCATAGACATATAATACTAGGGATGTATACAAATCTATAAGGTTATATTTATATTTTAATATGGGGTTAGTTGTAAAGGATGAAAATGATGTAATGAACTTCAGAATCTGTTGAATGTAGTTGTATGCTGTTTAGGTTATAACTAATATCTGCATTACAATTTTTAGCCTCTACAAAGATGCATCCTTTTTCAGGGGTACTCGAAGTTGACGCTGCTGAGAATCTCAACAGTGTGAAATAAAAGGTTTTATGAAGAAATAACTATGCTAGGAAATTAGGTAAGTTTAAATTAGTAGTACTTGTATTATATTGATCTACTGAATATTTTGTTTTTAGGAAAATGATACTAAATTTCACCTGCTGCTCGAGGCGCAGGACGGTTGACATAGGTTAAATTTAACATTTAATGTTTGATTAATTATAGTGTTATAATAAATGGATTTTTGCGATATATGTTTCCTTATTTATGTTATTTATCAGTGATTTAAGTGATTTAACTATAAAGATAATGATTTATAAATTTAGCTTCCTGAAATAAACCGGGTAAAAATGAACCCGTAACATGCTACGAAACACTAAAATGAAAGTGTTTTCCTACCTACATTTACTAAAATATGAATAGTAGAACCATAAATTGATGTTTTTAAAAGGCTCCACAATTCACAGTTTGAATAGGTTAAACTGGTGATACATAGGAATAGAATAACAGCAACAACACAAAATCTATATTATTTTTAATAAATTGTCTTTATTTAATTTTTAACATAACCTATATTTACTGACGTACCATGGAACAAGAAGTATAAGAACAAATCAAATCAAACCAGTAAATGCCCTTGCCTGCGCTCATGATTCTAGTGCAGATACCAAAAATAAAAAGACTGCACATAAAAAATCATTATGAAGCGGCACGGACAATCATTCTGGTACTCTCTGTATAATACCTCGACTGGTATACCTACCTCTTCACATGCTTATAATTCAGTCATTTCATTTCTAATGAATCTAATGATTCATATTCTGTGTTTCTAAGATTTCAGTTTTTCAGCACTCAGACATACAGTACTATATCTAGTGCTATACTCAGACATAATGACATCAGAGTAATAAATAAAGGGGAGACCGCATTCCCTATTTCAAAGCATAATGTAAACATGTAACCTCAACCTATTGGATGTTGATAAACAAACAATACATAATGAACACACGATGGTCCCTGATCGTATCAGCGTAGTGGCGTATCAAGCTATATCACGGAAATGCTTACAATATACATAATTATATACAAAAGTTAAGTTCAAAAACACAGTTTAAGAACACATAAAACACTCGGCTTCACCAATTTTTGATTTCAAAATAATGGCGTCACTTACTATATTAGGTTAATACCACTTCCGGCGCTTAATATCGCTAGAAATTTCAATAATGTATTGATGGATATGGAGAGCCTATAATTATAACACAAGTCACAAAAAAATAGTGGGTAGCCTTAAACATATTACAATGTAACTAATTTGTAAATTGATTGAGGTCAAGAATGTGGTAGATCTTTATATGTTAATCAATGAAAATGATGACGGCTGTACCTAGCTATAAAAATAAAAAAGTAACTTCGGCATCAATGTCAAGGACGTTGCAGGGACCGATGTTTGTAAATACATTTACCTCAAGGCTTCACTTTAGAATGTAAATAACGGTCTCCCCTTTATTTATTACTCTGATATAATGACACAAAACAAAAGCTTTTACTTACCAAAGCACAAATTCACAGAATACCACAATATGACTACAACATCATTCAACCACATGTCAATTTAAAATTTTGTGAATTCGCAGAAAATTGAGTTTGGTTTTACCCGTGAATGTTTGCACTTAAATTAGCCAATCAGTACACTATTCGCAAATCGCATCGGGTCGATTTTTTTCGCCGTGTGGCTGGTCGCTACAAAATCGCCTCACAAATCCGCATCGCTACCCCATTTACACAGGTGTCTAAAATAGAAAATCGCAAACGACTAAGTCATTTTCTTCGAAAATGTTGAGCAGAACAGGTGTTTTACGTGCTAGCATCAAGATGGTGAATTCTTCAATTGCTTGAAAAACATGCAAAGAAAGAAGAAGGGAAGGAAATAACGTGAATACTTTATTGATCCAGATTATTTTAGAAAACGTTTAAGAATGACCACAGATCAGTTTGAGACTTTACTACATAAAGTTAAACCGCTTATCAAAAAATGTGATACAAATATGCGTGAAGCACTTTCGCCGAAAATTAAATTAGAAATAACCCTGACGTTCTTGACTACCTCGGATAACAAACCAACTCTTGCAGAGTCGGCAAGAGTTGGTTTGGTCGGCAGTAGTTGCATCTAACAGCTTCAGATAGAATATCAACGTTGTCTTCGTATGGTTGTCCAGTATTCTCTTGTGTTCGTAAACAGCCGGCAAAAGTTTTCGTTTTTTTCAAATTTGAGAGTTAGAAGGTGGCGAAGGTGACGAGGAATCGACAGTTCGGGAGTCGATGTATTGCCTGTATATTCTGAGGCAGAGCTCGCAGGTCTGGAAGTTGGAAGGTGGTGAGAAACTGACTTGCAGGTGTAGAAGTTGGTACCTACATGTCTCTTCTGATAAATAATTATTTATAAAGTCTTGATATGC
Source organism: Pogonocherus hispidulus (assembly GCA_963924545.1). Taxonomy (NCBI): domain Eukaryota; kingdom Metazoa; phylum Arthropoda; class Insecta; order Coleoptera; family Cerambycidae; genus Pogonocherus; species Pogonocherus hispidulus. The sequence goes on from OZ004695.1 coordinate 37,837,263, forward strand.
AATAGCATTTGCTAATGGTAAACTACGAAGTTGGTTTGCCACATGTCCGAATGTATCAAATTCATCTTGGCGGATATTTTGAGTCAAAGATTCTAACCTACCGACTGCTTCCAACAGAGAAGTGTCTTTTTAGGTTACGATGCGCGCGTTTCTTTGGAGATATTTTTCTTCTTTTGTGTAGACTGAAACTTGTGTAGCACAATCAGCGACGCGTCATCATAGTTGGATGAATTGGGACAAGAACATGAAGTATTACGTTCTTGCCCCAATTCATCAAAATATGATGGCGTGTTGCTGTTTGTGTTCACAGCTAACTTATTACACTGACATTTACCTGCAATAAAAAAATTACAATAAGTTTATTTGTTTTAGGTGCCGTCTACAAGAGATTAATGGACGAAAATACAGAATGATTTTTTCGATCGCTGGCAATTTGTTTTTTGCTGTACACGCCTTATTAATACAAAATCCACCACATGAATTGAACACATATGGAGCTTCCGACTATTTTAATTACAAACGTGGTTATAGTGTGATGTTATTTGCTATAGTGGATGCACATTACCGTTTCATATAGATAGACGTCGGAACTAATGGACGCATGAATGATTCGAATATTTGGACAAAAACAACCTTCTATGAAGCCCTTAAAACAAATATTTTAGAACTGCCTAATAAAGCCGTTTTTGTTGGTGATAACGCTTTCCCTTTAACAACAAATAAATGAAACCCTATGCAAGAGATGAAGGTTTGGTGTACAAACAAAAAGTATTTAATTTCAGATTGTCAAGAGCACACCGAATCGTAGAAAATGGTTTTGGGATAACGGCTTCCTGATTCAGAGTACTCATAAAACCTATATTTATTTCATTGGATAAAACTGATTTCATTATTAAAACGGCGTGCACTGCAATAACTGAATTCGGACTAATATGGCATATACATGAATATTCCAGAATGAATTGACGAAGACAACTTCAATTCAAGAAAAATAAGACAAGGAAGTTGGAGAAGCATTTCTGCAGGAGTAGCCGAAATGACGACACCTTTGTCTTCTAACAACTATTCACGGAATGAGGAAGAACTGTGTGAAAGTTTTGTTGACTATTTTGTCGGACCCGGAAAAGTTCCATGGCAAAATAGAATGATTGTGTAAATGTTGTATGTTCAATTATAAGAATGGCTCAGTTGAATAATCAATACATGATATTAAAAAATACCATTAAATAAGAATAAATTAATTCTAGGAGTAAATTTTAGATTTAAAATTCTTGCTCTAGTTTCAGTTGGTATTAAGTTAGTTTATTTAAGATTACGTACATCGGTATCACTGCAGTGCACCGCCTTCTAGATTTACTCCGTTTAACTCCGTTAAACAGCCTCTCGCGTCAGCTACTTTTCTTGATTCTGAAGAAACAATTGCTGCGTCCGTAGTGTGGCGGCTCCTCACGGTCGGTTACAAAATAATCTACTTTGAAGTTGTCAAATGTTAAAAATATAGGTTATGTTACTTTTTAATGTTTAATGTTTTCTCACGTTTTTCTGTGATCAGTGTGATCGCCGAGTGAGTACGGGTAATAAGGATTTTGTGAAATAAGGTAGGTACTTCAGTTAGTTTTTGAACTAGTGAAAAAGTGCGGTGCCAGGAACTATAAAGACAAAAAATATCTCCGATTTTTAATTATCGGCGTTTTTTATGGTTAAAAATTGTGAATTTGCAGGCAAAACATCAAACTATGTAAGTAGATGGTAGATACCTGCATCAGGCAATATTTATGAAAGATAGAAAGATCAGATGTAACTGCAAAATTTATTTTTACTCAGTACTTTTCTTTTATTATCTATGCTCAGTACCTACCTAGTTTTAAATATTTTTATTTGATTGATGGCCATTTGTACCGACTGTCACTTAAGTAAGGCTTAGCTAAACGGAGCTTAAATTTTAAGAAACCCTTAAATTACTTTAGCTTGCACCACGCAATCATATGTTTGGCTTTGTTAAGCCGAAGTACCCTTGTACAGAGGCTACTTTATTTAGGAAATTTTAACTTTTAAGGTTATTATACCTAGTGTCTTTTACTTTTATTAACCACCAACCTTCTTACCGACGTAACGTAACCTATCAATATATTTTTTTAATTTTGCCTATAATTTTCTGCATCTAATTCGCTTTTGTGTTTTTGGTTTTTCAAAGAAATATTTTTGTTCGAACTAGGACTTCGTACTTGGGAATTATTGCAAAAAAACGATGTAGGATAATAAAAAAGCAAAACGAGTAAGATCCGCCAGTTTTTCTGAAGAAAAATCTTTGCTTTTAAACATAATTTTCGAAATATAAAGATGTAATTGAATACAAAAAAAACTGATGGAGTTTCATAAAAAGGCTTTTAAGGCACAATTATAGAACTGAATTTATAAATACTGTAGATATTTTGGTATTAATGTATATTTTGTGTAAGTATAGGTACTTACTTGTCAGTAGCATACTCCAAATCACCTCCAAATCTTCTTCAATTAGGTCCAATATCTGAATAACAGTTTGTTTAAACAGTCGGAACCAAATTTATTGAAAATTTTAGAATATATTCATAGAATTTATAGGTTAGGTTACATCACTTAAATTTAAGTTTACTTTAAGCCTGCAAATTTGGGGGCTTAGTTAAGTAGAATTTAAGGAACCGATAAGCCTTGCTTAAATATTGGTGCAAAAGAAATTTCATTTTTAAGTAGACCTTAGGCCTAAGCTCTCCATAAAATCGTCGGTGCAAATGGGCATTAGTATTTTGCCACCACTGAACAGAAATATTAAATTGTCCCATGTTTTGGGTTTTGTTAAAAACTCTGCCTAATGAAAATAACACGCTTAAGCCATCGATAAAGTTATTAGTTCTGTAAATAATTTAGCCAATGCTTAAGCTTAATTTATGCAGTTTGAATAGTACTTACTAGCAATGGTATTAAAAACAAGATAATTCTTATAAAATACTTCAAGCTTTACAGTAACTATTCAATTCTCTAAAAAAACACACAAAATACCCAATAAATAATGTTATTGAATGTATAGAGACATTATTTATATTTTGTTTTGTGGGCATGATATTTTGATTTGTCAAAAACACTTTCAAAATAACTGGAAGAATAAATAAAAAGAAAATGAGTTATCACATCAGCAATAGGTTAGATAGATACATACCATATTGTTTTAATCTCAGATAAATCATTGTTTATTTGTCTGAGCTTTTTATTATGTATTTTTGAAAATTTATTTATTTTATTTCTCATATAAACTCTACTTCGTACTTGAATAATTTTATAGTTACCTAGTTATAGCTTGTAAGTGATACCGACATTTTGATAAAACGAAAGATCAATTTGATGATTAAATAACACAAGTACGTGGAACTTTCATTAAATTGTTGGAAAGGGATTTTACAAGATTTTTTTAAAATGTTGGAAAGTAATATCTGCACCTCTGCATGATCCTAAATATTGTGCTGCCAGTATATTGGTTTCCACTAAGCATTGACTTGTTTAGGTAACTCTAATGCACCGTATCAACTGTTCATGAGCACAATTATTACTCTGTTCTAGCAGCAAGGTATATAAGCTACTTCGTAAAGTTGGTATATATGAACCACATGAAAACTTGGCCGTTGGTCGGCACACATACTTGTATGGATGATCATGTACCAAATATTTACGATGCCTGCCCACTACCTAGTGGCTGGTATGCCAGTGAATTATCAAGAGCTGAACTTTAGCAATTTGTTTTTAGAAGATGTACAATCGAGGATGTAAAATCATATCCGCAATAGGTAGGTACATACAATGTTTGTTTTAACTAGTTATTTTTTAAAACTTATTTGTTTTATTTCTCATATATTTAGCATTTCGTTTTTTCATGTCATTAGCCCAATAGTTACCTCATCATATAATCAGACATTGGTCCATTGACTTGTACTCTATTACCTATTTGATATTGTCTAGTATAGTGTAACCTTAAAACTATGGAAGTGATACCGATATTGTAATACAACAAGACTTATTTGTCTAATTAAATGACCAAATAACACAAGTATGTGGAACTTTCCTTAAATTGTTGGAAAGGATTTTACAAGATTTAGTAAAATGTTGGGAATTAGTATCTGCAGATCTATGATTGCAAGTGTTGTGTTGCCAGTATATTGGTTCCCACTGAGCAATGACATGTCTAGGCTCTAATGCAATTTACCAATTGTTCAAAAGCATAATTATTACTCTTTTCTAGCAAGGATCCTCCATATAACAATATAAGCTACTTTATAAAGTTGGTATGAACCACATGAAAGTAAGCCATTTTCCGGCATACATACTTGGATGGATGACCATGTAGAGGATACCAACAATGCCTGCCCACCACATAATGGCTTGAATGCCAGTGAATTATCAAAAGCTATACAAAATTAAGCGATTTGTTTACAGAAGATGTACTATCGACGATGTAAAATCGAGGTCCCTATATACGATGATAGGCAATTGAAAATACCTACCCCATGATAAAGTGGGGCTTTGCCAAAAAATTTCCAAGATCATGATGTTGCCCATGTGCCGGAGGCGGTGATTGGCTTTGTCCTTTAATGATTAATTAAACATTGTTTTGTATGTATGTTTGTTTATTGAATGTGTAATGTGAGGTGTAATGTTTTATACTTATTTTATAATTCTTAATCGTAAATTCGTTACGACCTTCTGACTTGCCACATACCATTGTACTCTTTGTGGCCGATAAAATTATGTATCTATCTAAATGTATTTAATGTTTTAAGGTCAACTTTCAGCCGCACAGTAATACTTAATAATTGTTTATATATAATTGTAATTTTATGGGTTTTATTACCTTGCCAGTAAAAAATTATCCAATTTCAAAAAATTGCAGTTATAATTGTCTGAAATACATTATATCCAATATTATATCTATAAAATTCAAAAAACTCTCTGTTTTATTTCTTTAATTAGAAATAATTAACTTATTAAAACCAAATAGAATATATATAGATGTTACTTTACACAAAAATATAAGAACACTACTGCTGCATTAAGTACCTATAGGTATTTCCAGTATTTTTTGCCAATATAAAATTATTTAAAGTAAAGTCAAAGAGTTCATTCAAATCTAATTAAGTATTAAGGTAATATCCAATACAATAACGAGATGTAGAAACAAATTCTACTACTTGACAGATGGAATGTACATAACACATAACTACGAATAGTATGAATCTACTTTATATCCACCTATACCAATCTACTTTATATATATTGTAGTAATATGTTATATACATCATATATGTCAAGTAGTAGAACTTGTTTCTACATCTCGTTATTGTATTCGATTCTCATACAATTAGTTTGATTTGGATTGTGTTGCGAGAACTACCAAAAGGTGGCAATATGGTGTAGGGTATACGTATGCAAAACGTACCTACTGTGTTAAGCACTTGGGTCTTCACATCTTTAGGTATGATCACTTATATTGCACTGATGAGACAATAAAAGACCGGTTTGCAGTTATTAACATCCTACGATGTTGAGGTCCAAGTTAGTGCGATCTAGCACATTTTACTGTATTGATACAGTGAAGTGCATCGAAACACTGTTTCAACACTCGACAGACTTGTTCTTGTGAGTTGCCTGCTTAAACATTGTATCACTGAATATATGTTTGGTGGTACCCACCGACATTTTTAGTGCCAAAGCTGGAGATTCAATACAAACCATAATAGGCAGTATGATAATGAGATCCCACTATCAAAAATACGAAAGTTCGATACTCTGGTTGATCTACAACTAATTGTTTATTAAAATTCATTGAATTAATATAATTATAAACATCCAAAGAACTTATGTTTTGACTACGCTGTATTTTTTTCATCTTTCACTTTGAGCTAAATACTGCTACTATTACGTTACATCATTACAAACAACAATTTTCGTTAGATTTTCAAGCTTTTTTAATAAAAGTAATGCCAGGCCAGTTGAAAAATACTTTTGATTGTTGATGCTTATACGTTATAGGTATATGGCCTAAATGCTAAAATTATGCCCTTAAAGTTAAATATATTGAAAATGGTTTGAGGAGTAACAAAATTAGAATTATTCCACTTCTTGCCTAGTACAAATACATTCCATTCACGTAAACTGTTATATTTTTGCATAAGGAAGGTACTAACATAAATAATAATAATTTCCTAATATTGTTTACCCTAATGGCTAAATATCCTGGTAATTATAAAATGCCACAAAAAAAAACATTATAAATATTTAGGTAAGTGTTCTCAGAGGGTATTTACTTAAAACATACCCACCAGCAGTTGATTTCATGCATTACACAACTAGTACAGATACATTCCAAAAATATTTAATGAATTTGTGATAATTGCTGACTTTTCTTTAGTGCTAGAAATATTTCACTATACCTACCTATACTCAATGAGTTCTGCTTTTTGCTAGGCATCATTAACGAGAATACCTTAAACCTGGTGATGAATATATATTAAAAATATATCTTTCATATATTTTTAGCAACTATGTCTTTATATGTAAGTGCTGTTATTTTCCTATCGTAGGCACTGCACATGAAAATTGGAGATCATATGGTTTTTGTAATTTATTTCAACCAAGCCTAAAATATCACCTGTTCTTCAAAAATAAGTATATTATTATAACCTACCTAATAATTTATTTGTGGCACAATTCCAAAATTCATCAAACACTTTTACGAATATCTCATTTGCAAATAAAAAACTACAAACTTTTCAAAATTACAACTGCAACATCGAGGCTAACTATAAGTTTGAAAAACTCCTGTACGAAATGTAATATGTAATGATTGCAGTTCTAACACTTAATAAAGCTAAACCTTATCAGTATACCTTAATACAAATAGAATACTTAAACTTCAATTAAAAAAGTGTTCTCCTTTTCATTTTGCAAATAATTCCTCCAACTTAGGATCCAACACATTTTGATAGATCACCATGTTTCAATGGGAAATAAAAATTCCACTGGCACCATATTCATAATCATATATAGTATTAATGACAAAATCCAGATTAATATCATATATCATTCTTACACAAATAAAACATACATAGGTTATTAGAGGTTATGGTCAACTTTGACACTTTTCATCGCATTTTATACGTCGTCTATTTTAACCGGAACACAAGTAAAAGTTGGTTAGGCGCGGAAAGATTTAATTTCTAATAAACCTTATTAATATTCATAAAAGATAATTAAAATGATATGAACTTTACGTTTTAAGAGTTTTTACTTTGATTGCAACAAGTTAATTTGATGATTTAAGCTAAAATCGTTTTAATGATGTCACTAACGTATTTAACTGCTCTCAGAAGGCCCGTTGCTAAAACATGCTAGCGTCCGTAAAGTAGCGCTCGGTGGGAATCAGCCAAACCCTCTATATGAGGGCGACGCGAGAGGCTTGATAACCAAGATAATCGCGGAGGCGCTGCTGTACTGTAATAGAGAGATATCGGTATCCCATATAGCGTTATGCAGTATTAGCGCCTACGTTATTTTGACTAAACCATGCGCGCGTCGATTTTTAACACAACGTAGGAAAATAACGTTACCGCCTGACGTAATTTGCAGACCATTTACGTTAGGTGTTATTCAAATAACGCCTAAAAATTCGCAAGATTTTATGATTACCATTTTGAAATTTTGAGGTTATATTGTGAAGATTTGCTGTGTCCTGTGATTTGTTTACTAATTACAATTACTTTCGACATTTTTAAAATTCAATATAGTAGTATAGAGTCATGTCCGATTAGGTTACGCTATCGATATACCCAACCACTGACAACCACAAAACAGCAAGCCCATCCCTATCCGATAACTCTTGAATATAATAAAATACCACCTAACGTTAAACAAGTACCGCATAACATTATTAGCGATCATAGGCGCTATTCATTTTACCTATATCTCTCTATTGTGATCACAGATTTAACCTATGGCTCTTTGTTCAGAGGCGCAGTACTGACGTTTATGTTCAATGGTAGTTATTGATTGGCGCTAAAATAATCTCCCTTATGATTATGTATATTTATGTAAAATATCTTATGGTTTATGGAAAATAAAGCAGAGTACTTTCAAGTACTGTTTATGCTAACCATCGGCTCCCTTACATAATAAATAATAATAGTTAACACTTTACCATGTTATTTTTACTGCTTCTTCCTTCAATCACTGCTGGCTTTAAAAAGCGGTCAGCTGTAGAAAACAAAATTAATTGAGGTTTATAATATATATCACCTGTACCCGCACTATTCTTTTTTGACTTTGCTATACTGGTGGCCTCTCGGTTATATGTGGTTCGTATATTTTTTATCTTCATTTTAAGTACTTATCTACTGATGTGGTAAGATGAATTTCTTGATTAACAGAATTGAAAGCCGCTAAGCGAACATCATTTCTTCTATTCTTATTCTCTTGGGTTCCATAAGCATGGGTGCCTTTCATAGCAATTCAAAAAGAGTTTGGTACTATTTTATACATGGTTACTTAATGTGTGCAACCAAACTATATGTACGTAAATATATGGTAGCACTGGTAGCAGTAGGTAGTGGACACATACCTAAAAATAAAAGTAAGTGGTAGCGGAACAACACGGACCAAAACACACCTTCATGCGTTGAGCGATCGCCTGCGATGAAATATTTTCACGGTCGATTTTAGTCACCTACCGCTTCCGCCTGCGGCCTATGATCGCATGACAAAAGTCGGATGATTACGCCCTACGCCCTACCACAAGTATAAAGATATTTACAGTAATTTCACTCGGCTAAATCTCTTTGATGTTGGTGTCCTTAAGTTTTGTTTTTTTACTCTCCAAAAAGACCACTGCGCATACTAACCAGGCACAGTCATGCGCATTAGTGACCGTTTTTGGAAGATACGCACAGGTCCTGACTATTATTTTTTGAAGAGTCAAAAGGGTGGCCTATATATGAGAGAAGTGGCTCGCTTGAATGTGGATAAGTTCTCCTCAAGTGTAACCAGTTCATTATAAAATAAATTATAAAATTTGTGCTCATTGGTTGTGGAGTGTATTTGTAACAGATGGGAATAAGAGTGAGTCATCTTTAACTTGTTATATGGGTGCTGTAAGAATAATTAAAAAAGTATCTTAACCTATCCTTGTATTAGTAAGGATCAAAACTGCCTGTCGCCTTTTTGTCAATGTGTAGTAGGATAAGTTTTAATTCCACCACGGCAAATAACAGAAATGCTCGATTTGACAAAAGCCGAACTAATCTCCCTTATTAGAGACGTTGTCAGGGAAGCAAATGAAGAGCAAACTGCGACTATAAAACAAGACCTCAAAAGACTTGAAGACTTATCTGTGATAGTTAAGAATCAGAATGAGAAGATTGCCGATTTAGAAAAGCAAGTTCTATTCTTAAATCGCAAGCTACGCAGGAACAATATTGTTATCTATGGTCTCAATCTCCCAGATAAACAGAACGTTTTGAGTAATACTTTAAATAATTTAAATCGTCTAATGGGATGTAGCATTACACAATCAGATATCAATCAAGTTCAAGTGTTAGGAAAGGGAGAGACAGCCAAACCTCCAATTTTGCTAGAGTTCATATCCCTACTGAAGAAGCAGGAGATATTTAAAAATGTATCAAAATTAAAAGGCACAGATGTTTCAATAGCAAATGATGCTTGCTATGAAGATCGGGTTAATCATAAGAAGCTAGTTTACCATCTAAAAGCAGCGCGGGCAAGAAAAAGTGTAGCCAAAATAAAAGGAAGTTTTGTGGAAGTGGATGGAAAATTACTAACAATAGAAGAGTTGGAAGATATGGAAAAAGGGAAAACCGAGAAAAATGCATCGGAGTCAGAAGAAAGCGATGTGGAAGAGAGGCAGGAACAATCGAGGCAGTTGACTGAGCAAAAGAAAACAAAAAACCAAAAATACAATAATTCTAAGACGCGATCAACTAAGAAGCGATAATATTTCCTTGGTGGAATAATCTACTACCTAGAAATTTTTTTTGTATTTTTTTATCTCGTTTATTTCTCCTTTATATTTCTTTTTTGCCTTCAGCTGTTTTTGATTTATATCAATAGTGGTGTTGTAGGAATAGAACAGTATTAATAATATTTTTCATTTTCATTTTATAAAGATATTCCGGTTGTAACTAGGTCTTGTTTTTATTTGTTTATTTTTAGGTATTAGTATTAGTTAACTAGCAATAGTGTTTCCGTGGTGGAATATATCTTAAATTAGTTATCATGAAGTTAAAAAAGTTGAAATTGATCCATTTAAATATATGGTCGCTATTACCGAAAATGGATGTTGTGCGTGATATTTGCTTAAGAGGAAAATATGATATATTCGCTCTGTCGGAAACATGGCTTAACTCTCAGGTAACTGATGATATGGTTGCAATCCCTGGGTTCACTGTTGTCAGGAAAGATAGGGTTTCACAACGTGGTGGCGGTATTTGTTTTTATATTAGAGACTGCATAAAGTTTAAAAAATTGCCTTCCTCTCACTTAGATAATGAATACTTTGAACAGATGTGGGTGTGTATTCAACAATTGGATGGTAAAATTTGTATAGGTAATATATATCGTCCTCCTAGTTCGGCCGTTAACGCTTTTTTAGAAAGATTTGAAGACAGTTTGTCCTCAATGTCAACTGAATTTGATAAATTTATTTGTATGGGAGACATGAATATTGATCTCTTGGTACACAATAATGTAATAGAACATTATTTAACATTACTTGATGGCTTAAATTTAAAGCAAATTGTAACGGAACCGACTAGAATTACCCCAAATTCTCAAACTTTACTAGATCACATTATAGTGGATGACAAGGAAGTGATTATTGAACATAATAATAGTAAGTTTCATGATTCTGATCATAATTTTGTTGACATAATTTTAAAATTAAATGTTCCCAATTCGTCTCCTTCATATAGGACATATAGAGATTTTTCCAGATTTAATAAAAGTGACTTTGATAATGATCTTCACTCCTTCAATTGGAATGAAATTTATATACTTGAGAATATCGACGATAAAATTAGTTTTTTGAATTCCGCAATCAGGCAAATATTTGATAACCACGCGCCCAAAAAAACTTCTAGATTCACTAAACCTTTTTCGCCGTGGAGAACTGCTAACATTAAACTCATGGAAAAACTTTGTAACAAAGCATTCTCGAGATTTAAATCGACTAAGAATATTGTACATTGGAACTACTACAAGCAACTACGGAATTTCAAGAATACTGCCATTAAATCTGAAAAAAAAGTATTTTTAGAACATGCCTTACAGCCAGCAAGCAATAAAAATTTATGGGCAGTTTTAAAATATTTAAATGTTGTTCGATCTAAACAACAAAATAAGGGTGCATTTAACTTCGATACAGATGCGAATTCTATCAATGATTTTTTTCTAGCTATCAATGGTACTCTAAAGGATCCACATACTGAAACAATGAACTTTTACAAAAGCCACTTAAAAGCAAATTTTTTATCAAAACTAGAGTTTCAACCTGTTTCAGAACAAGAGGTAGCTAATATTATCTTAAGAATTAAAACAAAAGCTAGTGGTTTGGATGACATAAATATAACATTGATTAATTTTCTATGTCCGTACATTCTCCCTCAAATTACACATTTGATAAATTTTTGTCTGGAAAATTCCGTCTTCCCTAATTGTTGGCAGAGGGGTCTAGTTGCTCCTCTCCCTAAAGTATCGTGTCCTTCCAGCCTAAATGATTTACGCCCGGTTACTATACTCCCCACCTTATCAAAAATACTGGAAAGGGTGATAGAGCAACAGTTAAAAAAACACTTAAATGCTTATTCAATAATTCCTCCGATACAGTCAGGATTTAGAACGGGTTTTAGTTGTGGTACGGCGTTATTAAAAATAACGGATGATTTATTTACTGAACTAGATAATAGGAAATGTGGGGTTTTAATATTATTAGATTATAGCAAAGCATTTGATATGCTGAATCGGGAATTATTGCTGGCTATTTTAAATTTTATTGGTTTGGGCACATCGGCGATAGAATTATTTCGAAATTATTTTAAAAATAGGACACAACAAGTCTGTTTCCGGGAAAATATGTCTCATGAAGGAATTATAAATAGAGGTGTACCTCAGGGATCAATCCTTGGCCCTTTATTATATTCAATATACACTAGTAATATTTGCGCAGCCCTTAAGAAAATTCAAATTCACATGTACGCTGACGACACCCAAATTTATCATTTCTTTGATAAACATGAGGCACTTGCAGAGCAAAATTTGATTAACAGGGAAATCTCCGATCTTATTCAAGTTTCTAAGAATCACGACCTTGTAATTAATTCATCTAAATCATGTGTCATTTTATTTGGTAATAATTTCCCTGATGATTTAGCCTTTAGAATTGATAACGACTTGCTAAACGTAGTTGACAAAAGTAAAAATTTGGGCGTTATAATTGATAAAAAACTGAGGTTTACTGAGCACGTATCATTTATATTAAAGCGAGGTTATGCGAAACTTAAACTTTTATATCCTAACAGACACATATTGAATAGGAAAATTAAAATCCAATTGTGTGAGTCTCTGGTCCTCTCATATGCCAACCACTGTGATTTTGTCTATGATTCGTGCTTAACAGCAACTGACAGGGCCCGTTTACAAAAATTACAAAACTCTTGTTTACAATATATTTTTGGTATATGTAAATATGAGAGGATCAGTCATACCTTACGTACTGTTCACTGGTTATCTATGGCTAATAGAAGGAAATTGCATTCTCTGTCCTTAATACATAAAATAATTAATACCGGAATACCCCCTTATATTATGGACAAAATCCGATATAGATCTGATATTCACAGCATAAATATTAGACAAAAATACTATATAACTATTCCTCAACATAAGACATCAATTTTCCAGAGGTCTTTTCGGTATTCTATTTTAAGAAATTATAATGATCTTGCAAATGATTTGAAGGGCTTATCAATGAAAAATTTTAAAAGTAAGTTATTTGATGTATTATTTGAGGAGCAGTCACTGAAATAGTTTCATGTTGATTTTTTTCTAATAGGTTCACTAAATCACTACACTAAGTATGTACCTTATTTGTTTGTTGTTGTTTGTTGTCCGTGATAGGGTTATACTGAATTAATTATGTACTTGTTTCTATATTATATTAGGGGGAAGGGTGGTTTGATATATAATGAATTTAAGATTAAGTTTGGGCTCCTGAGGTAGAACAGCTATGCTGATCAGACGCCTTTTAACCGACAAATTATATTTTGAAGTTGGAAAATTGTATGAGTACTTCTATTTTTGTTATTCCATTGTTGGTTAATAAAGACATATTATTATTATTATTATTATTATTATTATAACAAAGAGTTATGTTGGCAGCTTATTTAACTGATTTAAACAAATATAAAGTAATTTCTAATAACAAGATGGAAGCAGGTTACCTTTCTTCCTTCTTAAGAAACCTGAAGAAACTGAGAAATGGATTTTTTTCCGAATTTCGTTTACAAATGAAACAATATTTTGTAGCCATGTTACACACAATACAAAACACTTATCAAAATCACAAACACAAACGCCAAGACACACAAACGTATGCTGATTACCTGTAAAGCGAATGTGCGCCCATAAAATAGCATACGCCGGCCCATTCTTCCCCTTCTACATCTCTACCAACGCGCATACTACCCAGGAGCAGACATGCGCATTAAAAACTTTTGTACAAAAAATTTAAAGAGTAAAATTACTGTATATATCTTTATAACTGTAGCCCTACTTTGACGTTTGCGATTTTAGTCACTAGTCGATTTGTTATTTTCACCATGTAAACACCGCATAATACTACCACAGAATATATGTTATTCAGTAATATTCTATACATTTTGATTAGTGGTGTACACGGATTTCTTAAAATAAATTGGATGGCTGATTCCTAACTATCATTTTGTCAACTGTAAGATAGTCGCCATACTGTGCTAACATTCCATGGGCTAGTTTTCAGCTAATGATGTTTAGGCACGGATTTCTTAAAATAAACTGGATCGCTGATTCCTAACTATCATTTTGTCAGTTGTAAGGTGGTCGGCATATTGTGCTAACATTCCATTGGCTAGTTTTCAGCTAATGATGTTGAGGTATTTACAGAGGAAAATTTTGAAAATAGTTTGGTGAGATATGGGCATATGACTAACTAAATATTACTTATATGGATGGATATGGGTATAAAATATGTACACTATTGCTATAAAAATACTTTAGCAGCGGGTCTAAAAAGTTAACTTAATATAGGGTTATATCAAAGATTAAATTGTATTATTTGTGCATTAGATATGACGAGTAATTGACAGGACTGGACTCAAGAGTTACATTTGTGCAGCAAAGGTACACATAATTTTTTTCTATTTATAGTGCATTTCAAATAATTGGAATCATCTCTTTTTAATTTGACTTGAAATGATTTTCGACAAAGTCGAAATTTATGTGCTTGTAAAGACACTCCCTACATGTACAAATCTTCCAATGGTATGTCTGGTAGGTACCTATGTATATTAAATTCATTGACGACATTCTTTATTTCTCCTGTTACAACTTCATTTTTTAAATAAATTTTACATTAGCCGGAATTATAACTGGTTCATAATAGTTACTTGTCTAAACATAATTTAGTAACTAACCCAAAAAACCTTAAAGTAACATGGCTTGTCAACCAAGTATTTGAACCTTGTCTGATTGCGGTATAAAAATTAGTTAGGATCAGTTTTGTATATTGTTTTGAGGAATTCTAATATCGATACCTTTTTGCCAAAATATCGTAAGTCACTCACTAAATTTTACCTTAGGCTACTTACGACAATTCTGCCACTCTGCCTATTATACAGTTCTGTTACTTACGATAAAATGTATGCAGTTATTTAACCGTGAAACATTTAAATACGCTTACATATTTATGGATCTATCTACCTCTGCCAAGAGGTGTATTTGCATATTATACTTACGATAGATCCATAGTCATTTTCATGGAAAATGTCACTTACGATAGTTTGGCAAAAAGGTTTGGTAAGGTAAGTATTTATCGAAGAATTAGACATATGTTTGTAGTTATTTTAATTGTGGCAGGAGCTGCATATATAAAAAGCCACGAGGAAAGTAGCTGCACGTCTTATCAGTAAAAACGGCACTAAAAAAATATTTTTTAACTGAATGACATTATACAATTAGTAATATCAAGTAGGTAGTTATTAGTCAAATTTATACTTTACACTGTTAAAATATATTAAATATTGTGGATGAATTGGGATAGGTTAATCAGTTATTTTGTTATAAAATTACATGAAGTTTATAATACACAATATGGTAATAACTGCTTTTCTAGAAGATAACATTAACAACTTCAAAACTCAAAATCGTTATGATTATGGTAGGAATTTAATAAAAACACATTTAAAATATAATTTATACACACAATCACATTATAATAGGAGTTTTATCCTTTATAAAGCATATAAAGTAACCTATTATCCACTACTGAAATAATAAAAAAATATAAACTTAAATCAACCAAATTTAATTTACTTATTAAAATTAACATTAACATTTATATTAGTAGACATTTCGTTCTTCGCTTTTTCATATTTCACTTCGTTTCCGTTAATAGGAACCTTGTAGTTGCTTCTTGGAACAAATTTTGGATGTCTCCTCTCCTGAGGAATTACTTGAACTAGAAGAACTTTGGATTTTCCTTGCAATACCAAGTTTATTAGATACGGAGCCTTCAATATAGCTCTTGGTCACAGCAGAGCTTTTCCACCCACCATGCCGCTTGATGGTTGTAAAGTCGGCACCTTTGTTTTCCAATAAAGTTATTGAAGTGCACCCTCATATAGTGGCCAATATAAGCTTCCGCGTTTGCCAAGTTCAGAAACGATGCAACTTTTGCCAATGTGTTGATTCCAACAGGCTGAGAAGTACATTTTTGATTCTTATAATGTAAAAAAAATCTGTTTTGTGATAAGTTCTTTGGTCTTAGGGAAATACATTTTCTACACATCTCTACGTCGTTGATAGAAAATCCTTCATTTATAATTTTAAACTTTCGTGAAATGCCGGTCTTGGTATCTGGTATCGAAACAACTAGATACGCGCCAGTGTCCTATACATTAGTGATTTTCAAATTCCTCAATTCGTAGCATCGACAAGCACCAGAGACCCCTATTACTAGCGCAACCTAAAATGATTCATAGTATTATTAATACATATTGTCTAAAAAGTTAAGAGTTATTACCTTAATCATAAAAAATTCTTTATCACAAGATTTAGTCAAAAATTCTTCAATTTGCACTCTTTCCAAAACTGCGGCCTTTTTCACCTTGTATCCTTTCGATTGACTCTTCAGATAAAAGTATCTACGTTTTTAGACTTTTATCGCAACCTTCAACATTGAATACTTCGACCAAACGGATGAAATGATGAAATTGCATGTTTTTTCTTCAGATTAAGAAATAAATAACTTGCACCTTGCATACAAAACTTCATTTATTTTATAATCTGTGTATAAACCACAAAACAAAAAGAAAATATAAAAGCAGTGTTGGTAACTCAACAGTGTCACCATCATTTAGTTCATAAAATACCTAGAAGTTAGCACAGTATGGCGGCCGCCTATCAGTTGTTATTTTTAGCTACCCCCACCAGTATGTATTAGCGATCCAGTTTATTTTAAGAAATCCGTGTGTTTAGGGTATTTACAGAGGGAAATTTTGAAAATAGTTTGGTGAGATATGGGCATATGACTAACTAAATATTACTCATATGGATGGATATGGGTATAAAATATGTACACTGTTGTAATAAAAATACTTGAGCAGCGGGTCTAAAAAGTTAACTTAATATAGGGTTATATTAAAGATTAAATTGTATTATTTGTGCATTAGATGTGACGATGAGTAATTGACAGGACTGGACTCTAAGAGTTATATTTGTGCAGCAAAGGTACACATAATTTTTTTCTATTTATAGTGCATTTCAAATAATTGGAATCATCTCTTTTTAATTTGACTTGAAATGATATTCTTGCGAACACAAAGTCGAAATTTATGTGCATGTAAAGACACTCCCTACATGTACAAATCTTCCAATGGTATGTCTGGTAGGTACCTATGTATATTAAATTCATTGACGACACTCTTTATTTCTCCTGTTACAACTTCATTTTTTAAATAAATTATACATTAGCCGGAATTATAACTGGTTCATAATAGTTACTTGTCTAAACATAATTTAGTAACTAACCCAAAAAACTTTAAAGTAGGTAACATGGTTTGTCAACCAAGTATTTGGACCTTGTCTGATTGCAGTATAAAAATTAGTTAGGATCAGTTTTGTATATTGTTTTGAGGAATTCTAATATACCTTTTTGCCAAAATATCGTAAGTCACTTTCACTAAATTTTACCTTAGGCTACTTACGACAATTCTGCCACTCTGCCTATTACAGTTCTGTTACTTACGATAAAATGTATGCAGTTATTTAACCGTCAAACATTTAAATACGCTTACATATTTATGGAGTTATCTACCTCTGCAAGGATGTGTATTTGCATATTATACTTTCGATAGATCCATAAAGTCATTTTCATGGAAAATGTCACTTACGATAGTTTGGCAAAAAGGTATCGATATAAGGTAGGTATTTATCGAAGAATTAGACATATGTTTGTAATTTTAATTGTGGCAGGAGCTGCATATATAAAAAGCCACGATGAAAGTAGCTGCACGTCTTATCAGTAAAAACGGCACTAAAAAAATATTTTTTAACTGAATGACATTATACAATTAGTAATGTCAAGTAGTTATTAGTCAAATTTATACTTTACACTGTTAAGATATATTAAATATTGTAAATGAATTATGATTATGGTAGGAATTTAATAAAAACACATTTAAAATATAATTTATACACAATCACATTATAATAGGAGTTTTATCCACACTTATAAAGCATATAAAGTAACCTATTATCCTCTACTGAAATAATAAAAAAATATAAACTTAAATCAACCAAATTTAATTACCTACTTATTAAAATTAACATTTTTAACATTTATATTAATACACATTTCGTTCTTCGCTTTTTCATATTTTACTTCGTTTCCGTTAATAGGAAGCTTGTAGTTGCTTCTTGGAACAAATTTTGGATGTCTCCTCTCCTGAGGAATGACTTGAACGAGAAGAACCTTGGATTTTCCTTGCAATACCAAGTTTGTTAGATACAAAGCTTTCAATATAGCTCTCGGCCACAGCAGAGCTCTTCCACCCACCATGCTGCTTGATGGGTGTAAAGTCGGCACCTTTATTTCCCAATAAAGTTATTGAAGTGCACCCTCATATAGTGCTTCCACTATAAGCTTCCGCGTTTGCCAAGTTCAAAAACGATGCAACTTTTGCTAATGTGTTGATTCCAACAGGCTGAGAAGTACATTTTTGATTCTTATAATGTAAAAAGAATCTGTTTTGTGATAAGTTCTTTGGTCGTAGGGAAATATATTTTCCACACATTTCCACGTCGTTAATAGAAAATCCTTCATTTATAATTGTAAACTTTCGTGAAATGCCGTTCTTGGTATCTGGTATCGAAACAACTAGATACGCACCAGTGTCCTATACATCAGTTTTTCAAATTCATCAATTCGCAGCATCGTCAAGCACCAGAGACTACTATTATTAGCGCAACCTAAAATGATTCAAAGTTTTATTACTTAATACATATTGTCTAAAAAGTTAAGAGTTATTACCTTAATCATAAAATATTCTTTATCACAAGATTTAATAAAAAATTCTTCAATCTGCACTCTTTCAAAAACTGCAGCTTTTTTCACCGTGTATCCTTTCGATTGACTTAGATGACGTTTTTAGACTTTTATCGCAACATTCAACATTGAATACTTCGACCAAATGGATGAAATTGCGTGTTTTTTCTTCAGATTAAGATTTTAGAAATAAATAGGCCCCCATACACAGAAGGGAATTTTAAACGATTTGTCCCGCCACGGATGAAATCGGTTATCGATCTTTTGATCAATGT
Source organism: Pogonocherus hispidulus (assembly GCA_963924545.1). Taxonomy (NCBI): domain Eukaryota; kingdom Metazoa; phylum Arthropoda; class Insecta; order Coleoptera; family Cerambycidae; genus Pogonocherus; species Pogonocherus hispidulus. The sequence continues at coordinate 37,856,427 of OZ004695.1, forward strand.
TTACGTTTGTGGCGCGGGACGGTTTTGATCGGTAAAACATCCGATCTGTCACAGGCGACCGCTGCAAGTTCAGTCCTGCCGGTACACATATACGAAAATATCAGTTCTGTTAGAATATAGTAAAAGGTGGAAACATGGAGTGGACGAAGGAATTATTAACTGAATTTATAGATTTGTATAGGGAGAAATCATGTTTGTGGAAACTCATAATGGAGACTATCCAGATTGAAAATATTTTACTATAATTTTAAGTCAGAATTCTTAATCGTCCTGTTCATTGGATCGTAGTTCACGGATTAAACGCATATGTCCATATTTATTTTTCTTCTCGATCCACTTTTTCATCCACTTTGTCCGACTTTTTTTCTATTCATTTTTACAAATTTGCCAGATACAAAAACCAATAAGTGCAAGTTTTCTTCTTCTTTGAACCCTGCTCATATTTTAGCACAACAAATCCCTTCTAGATTTTAAACATGTCTAAAATATCTTATCGCTCTTCCAGGCCTTTCGGAGGCCTTAGAATTTAAAGAGGATTCACCAATTAACTGAACTATCCGTCCCCTCAACGAGTTTATATTTGGCGAAAATAACGGATGCAATATTTCTGTGTATGGAGACCAAATATCTGTACCTCCAGAGACCCGATCGGCAGATGCGATCTGGCAGATCTGGACGGCCGGACAAATCGTTTAAAATTCCCTTCTGTGTATGGGGGGCTATTAACTTGCACACAAAACTTCATTTATAAACCACAAAACAGAAAAAGATTATAAAAGCAGTGCTGGTAACTCAACAGTGTCACCATCATTTCGTTCATAAAATACCTAGAAGTTAGCACAGTATAGCGGCCGCCTATCAGTTGTTATTTTTAGCTACCCCCACCAGTATATATTAGCTATCCAGTTTATTTTAAGAAATCCGTGGTGGTGTACTAAACTGAGCTTTTTGTGGAGCAGCGTTTATGCCCATGGCTGTGCAAGTTGGGTTGCAGCTATCGCAACACAAAACGATAGGCGAAGGCAAGTGACGTGGGGCAAGGGGAAATCATCTAGTTACTTTCATATTTTTAAGTTTCCTATGGATTTTTCAGCAAAACCGTATTGCTAAAATTGGCTATTTTTGGGCAATAAATGTGGAAAATACGCTGTAAATGGCAATCTCGCATATTTCAATTTTAAACACAACGGTTAAATAAAATAAAATGGTAAATGGTAAGTGGTGGAATGATGGATGAGTGATTAATAATGATTTGTGAATTTTATGATTCGTTTTCATTTTGATTTACATGAGAAAATTGGAGTAGATATTACATTTGAAATAATTGTAAGTATTATAACCTTTTAATTATTTTATTAGGTCATTGTCATTGTTTACTTCAAATCTGAAGATGGCTATATTTGCTGTTTAAAATCATGAAGTATCTTCAACCTACAGTCTTGAGATGGAGACCATTATTTGAGTTAGAAATTTTATACATTAAGGGCTCTGTACCAAGGGATAAATTATTGGCATTGTTCAGTATTTATTGAGTACAGAAATATCGTGATTTATTAGTGGAATGAATGATGAACATTGACAATAATGTACATGTACCAAGCTAATAAGTAACTGTAGGTAGGTACTCGTTTACATGAAAATGAGTAATTTTTCAGCTGAGAAGTATGTACCTAACTTTAGTAATAAATTTTCACTAATTACACAAAAGCTTTATATTTAATAGTAGGCTTACCTATATATCCTCCCAGGATACGATTACGCAAAAAATTCACTTTAAAATAGATAGGTACTACTAGATATTCTTTCCCTCAAAATATTTATGTACCTAAAGAAAGCTGTTTATATAAGGTGTGTAACTTTTCACTGATTTTTCGTAAGTTGGTAAGTTTTAAAGAGAACTTTTTACGAGCAATAAGATCCAGTATAAAGTTGTTTATGCAAATTCAAAAGTAGGACATTCAAGCTAATGAATCCCAATTGTATTAAATGTACTTACTTTTTCTTTAAATTATAATTATTGTTCTTGAAATTTACGTTCACATTCCACTAATACTATTTTATTTTTTTGACAGAAGTTGCATTGTATATTTTTTTATATTTCAAATTGTTTTTATAAATTTTATAATTAGATATCGTAATGATTTTAGGTACGGCTGGTTACTGCTACTCCTGGGCCTCCTGAGATCCATGGTTTTAATGAACCATATATATTGAGTTGTTGTTGGTAGTGAACATATAATGAGTTGAACAAAACTTGAAACCTAATTTATGAAGTATAAGATATATTAGAAGACTTGAAGATAAACGATATGATGTGAGTATTTTGTAGTACGAGTATAGGTAGGTACTTTTTAATGTTTATTGTGTTTTTACTCGACTTTTTTTGTCTGCAATTGTTCAGAGGCCAGATTCTCATTCCTCGAATCGATATCGAATCGACCGTGTATCCTTGTTACACTCCAACACATTTCGGAATACCTTCTTTTTCTAATTCTTCTTCTACTACTATCGAAACGAGAAATGTGAGTTTGACCCAAGAACCCTAAACAAAGAAGGACTGATCAATTCATTCATAAAAATTTGAAGGTCATTTTCAACAGAATTCTCGTAAAACGTCAGTGGATCCCCTATTGCCAAATTTGCCTCTAATTGCAATTTCAAAAATTTTCAGTCAAAATATCCAACCCAATATTATTTCAGAGACTGTATTAATGCAATCAAATGTGATTTTAAAGTACTTATATATGTGTTTTACGATATATATCTTATGATTTGAAGTGCGTTGTGCAAAAATCGTTGTCGATTTGACAACTGTGATAACTTGTGTTTTGTTAATCAGTGCACAGATTACTATGATATGATACAGAAATACTTTGATATGATGACATGACTAATTGGCGATTCAAATTACCGATGAGGGCGCTGCAAATTGTAAACAAATATGGAGGAAGACGAGTAAAAATTTTGAATGTCACATCATTTAGCATTTAACTGTTATATAAATTGCAGATGAAGGAGTGTTATTAAGTTTATTTGTGGATAATTATAGTGAATTTATGTGCTTTTTAGTTTGAAATAAACAATAAAAACAGTGGTAAAGGCAGTCGATATCCCAGAAATGCTTTTTTTATTATTTATATGAATTTTTAAGGTTTACACACTCTGTGGTTTACACCGTTGATAGGTGCATGTGGTAGTTTATTTTACTTGCATTTTGGACAAAAATACGTGACTGGCGGTAGAATAAGTGTATGGTAATACTTTAATAGGTATTGTTTGTGTTTGGTATGGTGATAAGTATTGTTAAATAATTGTTATTATTTTTAGGTTAAAATATATTAGTTTATGATTTGTTACTAATAATAGGCAGGTAAGTAAGTGCTTAAGTATAGATATTATACTAACAAAGTGTTCGCGATTATTAAATTGTTATACTTTTTAAGTGAAAATGAGTGAGGAACTCTTTCTGACACTAGGATCAGTCTTCTCCTATCTGAAAGCTGCAGCAGAAAACAGATGTGTTGTAGAAGGAGAAGAACTGTTAAATTCGAATCATATTATATTAATTGGAACAACAAATGTGTCTCCAGTAGAAATAGATGTTTTAGCACTATGCCTACAGACAAGTTCAATTAAGAGTAGACCACACGAAATAAGAGGAAAACTGGACATTGTTCAAGGGAAATTGCATATTTCTGAATTTAAATGTAGCTGTAAAGCTGGTTTATCTGGAATATGTAAACATGTTGCAGCTGTTCTTTTAAAATGTGCCAGGTTGTATTTACTCCATATTTCAAATGTGGCAAATCGAGCCCTTTGCAATTGAATGGCTAGCTGCCTTGATTTTATTTTTATTTCGTTTTTCTGTTTTGTCCTTTAAATTTTAGGTCCCCCATTTCTTCGTTAGAGAAGCTGTCAAGTACAGATATCTCCTGTTATTGGTCCAATAAAAGAAAGCGAATTGCAGAAGAGTACGAGGCTAAACCAATATTGGAAACCACTTGCTTTCAAACTCTTGTTGCTGTGAAAAAAGGATCTTTAACATCTGAGCAAGAAGAAACATGTTTTAAGTTATTGACCTCTGTTTGCAAGGAATCAAGTTTATCTATACATCTGTAAGTTTGAATATATTTATTAATATAATGAACTATTTTTTATTTTTGTTTCTATTGGTAATCTAGGTATTCATAAGGTTTTAAATAATTTCAGAAAGGGACGCTCATCTGCTTTACCCATAGAAAAAGAACAAGACATTCCAAATATTTTAAAAACAATATTGATGTGTGCTGCTCCCAGATAGCACAAACCTATTCCTAGAATATACCTAAATTATTCTGAAGGAAGATTGGAATATTATATAGATAAATTTTGGGAATATTTGTAGAATATCGAAAAGTACACACTTTTCTATATCTAGAGAATATTCCTAAACTTATCCCAAGAATAATCCACAAGATAATACAAGAATAATTATAAAATATTCAAATAATAATCGCAGAATAGTCCCAGAATAAGGGAACAAATATTCCAAGATCACCAAAAATGACACAAAGAATAATCTATAAATATATTATCACAGTTTAATAGGAATCAGTTGTTTCACTCAGCGTCGGCACCTTTGATCTTGTGTCCATCAGTTTCGTTTTTTATAACCATATGCGCACAGCGTTATCTTCATGCCACGGTCATGCTTTGTTCGTTCACACTTACACTTTTTGTTCATTTGTGTTAATTATTTACACCGATTTACACTACATCTACTCCTTGTCATGTTCTCATTTGCATAATGTCCCTATATCTTTATTTATAATAATCCTTAGCTTACACATTTCAATTTAAAAATTTCATACTTATAAGCTCATAGTTTTAATAGGAATACAGCAATAAGTTATTTCACTTGTAGCTGGTCTCTTTGTTTTGTAATGTGTAATGTCTTTGTTGAAGTAAATACAGTTGGAAAATGTTAGTTGAAAAATATATTTTCAAAATACTGGTTTCTGAAACTGGCAATATTTGTAAATAAAAAACAGAAATAACTTCCTATAATTTTAAATATACATACTAGATAAATGTCTCTGGATAAAAAAAGAACTGTAGTGTAACATACTCGGGTCCGCCCAACAAAGTTGGATGAAATAAGTTATGGCCAGTAATCGAAGATTTATTCCCTACATTGTGTTTATTTTTGTAATTTAAAAAAAACTATTACTAACTTACCTCTTATGCGCTAATTAGTCACTGAATAGGGAGACTTAAGGAAGGGGAAAATCTTAAATAACAATAACAACAAATTCGTAAATACACCTACTTTATTGTAATATTGAGAGAGAGCACAGCAGAGAAACCTCCGATCTCAATTTAAACGAATCCCGGTTATGCTGTTGGAATGTGATAAAAAATAAAATAATAGGTGACAAATTTATGTAATATTGAAGTTCTTGAATATATGGTATCACACTGACATTGTAAAGTCAAAACTGAAGAGGGTGATTGTTAGTTAGCAGACAGTCGTCAAACAAAAAACATGTTTACTACTACAAAAAGTAACTACATATGTTGTAAAATTCTTAATTTTCGGTCCCTTTTATTCTCTGGCTTCAAAAGATCTCGGTTCAGGAACTTCAATGAATAAAATATTCTTACCCGAACAAATAGAGCTAATAAATAGTCCATTGGAAAGTCAGAACATGGGTGGTTCAGTTCTCTACCTAAGTGATTTTTTATATTTAAACCGACTTTACATTTAATTGCATAAATTGGAAACAAATCACAAAACGTTTTCTCCAGATTAAATATATAAGTCACAAAATTTTCAGGTGGCATCATTAACTTTCCAAACGTATCAAGGTTTTTATTTTCATATGCCCTAAAGTGGCTATAAATTGTTGTCTGCGATAAAGTGTCAACATTTTTGGCATAATCGTTACATATATTACAACTATGTTTTTGCAGACACTTTTTAATGAGATAACCACATATATAAGTTATTCCGTTCTGTTCGGGGATGGTTAAATTAATATAATCTGTAGTATCTACCAAGGGTGTGAAAATATTTTGACTCTGTATTAAAGTTGAGAATTGTTCTTTTATTTGGTGTTTATCTTCTATGCTTGTTAATATGTTGTCAAAATCATCAAGGCAGTTGGCACCCTCAGACTGATTAAAATAATTCAAAGAAAATAATTTTTTGAATGAACGTGAAAACTGTATTGGCGTTGGGTTAACATTGTTACCACTCTGCTGTCGAATTTTAGAAAAAAAATTTTCTAACGAATCTTGATTGAACCTTCTTGTGAAGAGTAATGACTTTCCGTCTGCATTAACGTCTTCCCATAGATTCAAAAGCGCTGATATGCATATCAGCCATCCTTTAATAAATTTTAAACTTTTTGTTCGATCTTTACCAACTCTATCAATTACTTTCATATTTTTCAAATACGTGCGCATCTCCTCCAAAAATTGTATTTGGTAATCTGCCCCAACAAATGGCCTATTGTATTGCTTCGATTTACTTATTCTTGATGAATTAAATATGTCAAATAGTCTGTCTATTCTTTCAATGAATGCAACTGTTGCAGTGGCAGTTAAAGGTAATGCACTCAAAGAAATGTATGTATTTAAGGCAGCAGCAACAGTTGCACTTAAAACTTGAGCAGCAAACTTCACCTTCATTTTTTGAAATGGAGTAGGACTCATATGAATATCAGTTAACTTAGGAGCCAATCTAAATTTTAAACATTTATCTTTCTCATAAAACATATCTATATATTTTTTATCTGTCTCGCCTTCATCAACTATAAGTTTGTATTGGAAAAAATTGTTTCTTGTCGATTTGAGTAAATGAGGTATATCAAAAAAAAAAAATACCTTTTTTTCATTCACAATAAAATAGGGTTTCTCTTCTGAAATATCTAAATCCTTAGAGAATTTGTAAAAATTTGATCCTTGATCACAAACTACTGCCAATATATTAAATCCAATACTAGACATGTTTTGAATTGTTTCAAAAATAATATGCTGTACCTCGTTTGCCTGGCATGAATTTTTAACAAAGAAATAAGCCACTGGCTGTTTCCAATTGTGATATATACCTCGAGCCATAAGAACTAGTACATTTGTTGCTGGTTCATAAGTTTTTACAGCATTGGTTTGGTGCAAACCAATTATTTCATCCCTGCCTCTATCGTAAAACAAAAAGGTTTTTAAAGACATTTCGTCAAAACAAAGAGTACAGGTACGAGCGAATGGCTCCAAAGTTTGTACTTTTGCTGCAAGCACAGAAAACACAAATTCGTTTAATCCAGGGAATATATTCCAGTGCTGAGTAATTCGAAACAAGGTACTTTTGGATGGCAAACGAAATATTTTGGATAGAAACTTATAGGCCTTTGGCCCCAAGAAATATACAGTTAAAGCAAATTGCTTGTATTCAGAAGAGTACCTAGATCCCTTTGCAGAAGTTCTTGTGAGTTGTAACTGCTCTTTCATAAAATGGGATAACTGAGGAGAAAAATTTTTATCCACAAATTGAATAAATTCCTCATCAGTTATTGAAGACTTCTCGCCTTTCAAAAATTTTCTTTCTATTGCCCTAATCTTACTTTTCAATTTCTTCTTCCTAGGAGAATTGCTACTAAGACTTTGGGGTGTTTGACAAGAAACTTCTGGTAAACCTGTAATAAAACATACATATTTTAAACCATATAAAATGCTCTATAAATAAGCACATTACCACAATGCTTATTGGATTCGATTCAAAATTTAGACAAAATACTGCAATGATATGTTGACAACCTAACAGGCATCACAATATCATTTGTCCCTTAATTATCAAATCAATATTTTACATAAATATATTGAGTGCAAACCTTTTTAAAACTAATGTTTGGATTACTTTTTTCTGCATTATAAAAACATAAGTACATGTTGTAGGTATAGTAGAACAATTACTTAATAATAATAAACGTTTTTTTCATCTGTTGGCTAAAATTCATAATAAAAAATATTGTTTATGGGAGCAATACAATGTAAAACTACAGAATATCTTATCATTAAAAATATGACCTAAATGAGAAATGAAGAAACCAATTATCTAAAAATTATTTTTGTAAATAAAATATTTTTAACTATATAAATTATAATGTTCAATTGATGAACTGCACTGAAATTATAATGTTCAATTAATGAACTGCACACTGCAAACTTACTTGTTATGAATGTTCCTGCATCAGTGAGATCTATTGAACTGGAATAAGTATCGACAGACTCTCCCTCAAAAGAAGCTTCAGTTACATGTTCTACTAGACCAATAACCTCTTCTGCCTCTGGTGAAGTAAAAGTTGTTTCTAAATAAGAAATGCGTTTTCAGAAATGTGAATAACATAATACTATATGTGTGGATTAAGGACAACAAATTGAAATTCATTTTTCATATTGGTATAAAGTGGTGATATTTTGAGAATATATATAAGTATACTTAGTATTTTCAAAATAAAATAAAAAAAATTAAATATATATGTAGTCAAACTAAACCCACTACTGTAATTTACAAACGGATATTATTAGAGGATATTATTAAGTAGATACTTTTCTTCTTTTTTTTTTTGAAAATAAAAATAAATTCTCACCAAAGCAAACTGCTGGCTTGGTAGGACTAATAATTTGAGATGTTGAGGGTACTTGCAATATATTATCTGAAACTAAAAAAATTAAAATGTTTAACGAATAACCTCATATTTCACTATAAATACCATCACAAATTTCCATTTCCATTGGGTCAATAAAATGAGATGTACAGGGCTCCTCAAGTTGTTCTTGATATAGAGCTGGTTCTCCTGAAATTTATAACAATATAAAAAAAAAGGATATTGATACTACATGGTCCGATTGTTATTAAATAAAAAAAAAGTTTGACAAATAACAATTATGAAATGTAGATAAAAGGTATACTGTATAGATTAATACTATATTAATTGTTCATGTACTCAAAAAGATAAATTAAAAATTTAAGTTCCTCTACGATCGCAACAGCTTCTTGGCAGACATGGGTTTATTAACATTGAATGCTTGTCTTGTGGCATCTCTGCATCTCTTCTCCCTAATTTGGCATTATTGCTTTGGGGCATTATGTATATACTCTTGCAGTTTTAACAGTAATTTACTTATTATTAATTATTAATAATAAGTAAATTACTGTTTTAGGTGTTACATGATAATAGAAATAATGTGAATTATTTTATTCACCAGTGGATTTATCACATCACATACAATTTCTCATTTTGCTATTCGAAAGATAAAATGCATTTGATGAATCTATCGTGAATAAATTAGTTTTAACTTTAAATTATATGATTGTATATTGTATTACCTGTGTCGGCCGTTGAAGTCCCGCTAAGAGTATGTAATACTGGCTCCGGGTTAATTTCAATTTGGCCTAAAAATATATAAAATAATAAAAATATATCCAAGAAGTTTTTATATATAGAAAGAGGTACCTTCTTCACCTATTGTTGGATAGGCGATTTGTTTAAGACGGTTCCTAGCTAAACTTGTAAACATGTTTGCTTCAAAGTGTATGCTGCACAGTCTAAATAGCTTGTAGCATTCTTCAGCAGTATATGCTTCTAGTTCAACTAGGTGCAAAGTACGTCTCCAAATGGAGCATCTACAAAAACCAAAGAATTTACTATCAAATTGATTATCATTTACATCATACATCTAAAATGTCTTAAATAAGAAATATCTTACCGTTCTTCATTTCTGGGGAATCTAAAAAAACTTAAATTCAAATTGTCTCTAGAATTATTGGGGCATAAATAGCAATAGTTCACAGCTCTACCTGCAGACATTTTCAACTTCTATTTGCACACTGCACTTAAAAAAACACTCCCGAAACTCTACAAATCAGAAGAAGATATATGAACACAATTTCAGAAAGCAAAAGCAAATCACAAATCGTAGAAAACAGTTGTAAACCACCAAGTTACAAAACGCAAAACGTGTGCAACTGAAAAGAGGTTACATTACAGCAACAGCAATAAAAATAAACAACTTGCGCAGGAGTTGTTTGTTGTTCCACTTTTCATGCCAGAGTCAGATCATGCGCAATAGAGATCTGTGGACAACAGTGAAACAACTGATTCCTATTTAAACTGTGATATTATATAGATAATTATAGATTATAAATATATTATATGGATTATTTTTAGATTCATTTTTGGTTAGGACGTATTTAATCCTGCAATATTTTTTTTGACGAAATATATTCAAAGAAAAACTTCGCCGAAACTTCCATTTGACAATTTTTTGTCTGGGTCGTGGCTTGAGGTGTATTGCCAACTCAACCTGACCTGCCTATTAAGCTTCGTCAGTACGAGATAAGCACAATGACACACAGGCAGCAAAGACACTTAGAGAAGTAGTTCAGCATTCTGCTGGTAGGACATAAGTGTCTCCATCCAGCGGCATAATCACAAACTATAAAAGCCCGGCTAGGATGGACTACTTGAAAACAAGTGTGTTTCTGAAGGCGGAACATTCAAAAAGAAAAACTTCGCCGAAACCTCCATTTAACCAGACAACAATTTTTTGTCTGGGTCGTGCTTGAGGTGGTGAGTAACATGATGACACCGGGGGCAGCACCGCTGTCCAGTGGTAGAGTCGCAAACGACAGTGCTTTTCGTAGGTGACAATACACCTCAATACACCTTGGCTACGTTTCATAATATTTTACAAAAAATATTACAAAAATCAAACGCATAATATATTCTCCTAGAAATATTAAACGCATATTTCTTCTGTATATATTGCTGGTTAGCTGTAATAGACATTACTCGAATATTATTTTCAGAATGTTTTATAACACAACCGCAAGTCTTGGTGCAATTTCACAAAAAAATATTTTGCGAGAATATTTAATGCATATTTTTTGTGCATTACTAGTGCCAGCTTTAATATATATTACTCGAATATTTTTCTCATAATATTTTATAACGAATATTACGAGAATATTCTATAAAAGAACGCAATATATTAACTCTATAGTAAATATTACTGGAATATTAGATTCATAATATTCTATAACTAATATTACAAGAATATTCTTTAAAGAATACAATATATTAACTCCATAATAAATATTACTGGAATATTAGATTCATAATATTCTATAACTAATATTACAAGAATATTCTTTAAAGAATACAATATATTAACTCTATAATAAATATTACTGGAATATTCTATTCATAATATTCCAAAATGAATATTTTAAGAATATTATATAAAGTGAATATTTATTATAAGCATATTACTGGAATATTGACAATGAATAATCATTTTAGAAGATTTACAGATTATTCCATAAATAATTTGTGCTATCTGGGCTAACTCCGAGTTTTTAAGAGGCTTGGATATAAAACTTGATTCATTTTGTCTGAAGCCTTGTTGCAGACAATTTGTTTCAAGTATACTATCCAGCACTTCTTATGAAGTAGCAGCAAATTCGGCTCAGAGATCGGACATTTGGAATCAAGAAAGGCAGTATCGGATAACGGGTAAGCATAACATAGTTTTCAGATTAGCAGTGCAATTTGTGATCCTTACGAAGCTATAAAACTCAAGTACCAAATTATAACAATACTTGATTGCTTAATATAATGACAGATAACATAATCAGTCATTTAATTTTGTAATGAGGTTTCTTTCTGCATTTCAGGTTCAAGGTGTTATTCGATATTCACATTCACCCGAGGGGACTGGGAAGTCAAAGCCAAAAATTATTTTTGGCCAAAAAAATTTTCCAATAAATACGTAGAGCATGGCTTAAAGTATGAAAGGGAAGCATTGGCTAAATATAAATTAGTCAACAATTATGATGTTTATGAAGTGGAGCTAGTGATCAGTAAACAATTTCCTTGGTTGGCATACTCTCCTGATGGCATAGTTATATCTGATGGATTCCCTACTAGACTGGTAGAGGTAAAATGCCCCTATGATGGTAAGTACTTAAGGTAATAATTGTAGATAAGAATTTTGCACAACTATATGTTCTGATCTTACCACGTATCTGATATGAGAAGTAGACTTATAGTTCAAACAATTTGTTAGAAATTATGCCTATAACAATAAAAGGATATGTAACTCCAAATGTAATTAAAAAAAAATAAATAAATAAATAAAAAATGATGCGGTTATAGACATGGAAGTTTCTGGGTTTTTTCTTAGCTTTAATTATAGATTATTGAGACTCTAAATATGATTCAATTGTGCATGAAAGTAAAATGAGAGTACTCTAGTTCTATACTGTGCATCTTCATTGAGTTTTGTTCTAAAGCTATATCATTCTAGGTATATATTTTGTTTAACTATGCTACAGTGAAGAGGAAAAGTAACTTTCAAACATCGATATCTGTAACTGTGTCGTTGACGTTTCCTTTTAGGAACTAAAGGATAACACAAATCTTTTTGCTATTTAAAACATTATCCCCACAAATCTTATTTTATTCTTAATTAATTCTGCCTTATGGAGAAGAGCACTACATGAGAGATTATAAATAATTAAGTAAATTGTTTTTCATATCACTTTTTATATCGTACATTTTATAGGAGTTCTGTCTTCATAATTATTATACTATTAGGTATGATGAAGCTAAGCCGTTAGTATTTGAAATGTATCAGAAAAGTAAATAATTAAATTTTAATACTTTATTTTTAGGTATTGACAATGATGCCATTAATTTTGTGCACATGCCCATATTTGCAATTGAGTAGTGATGATGGTCTGAGGTTAAAAAAGAAGCATCAGTACTATGGCCAAGTACAATTAGGAATGGCTCTTTTAAATTTAAAAATTTGTGATTTTCTTATCTATTCAGCGAAATCAAAATCATTTTTAAATATTGTTGTTCCTTTCGATGAACAATTTGCAAAAGAAATGATATGCAGCATAAGTGAAAAGTATTTCAAATTTATGTTGCATGTCATCTGTGAAAGAAAAGCAATATGAAAGCATTTTTTTTACAAAATTTAAATATGTTTAGTATAATCGTGGTGAGAAACACAGCGTACCCAGATAACACAAGATATTCTTAGAATAATACCTAATTCTTTTAAGAAAATATCTTTTGAATGAATTCTAAAAATATTTGGAAAATATTTTTGATATATCCAAATATTCTAAAATTATTAACAAAATATTTCAAAGCAAATATTTTTAGAACAATCTATAAAAACATTTTAGAATTATATTTTGGGAATAAATATAGAATAACGTAAGTAAGTTATTCTAAGAATATTTTTTTCTGAATATGTTCCAGACGGAATATTCTGAAAATATTTTTGAAAAATATCCGAGTAAATAGTCTAAAAAAATATCTATAGTGTATTTTACTGTGAATATATTCAGCTAAAATTATTAACAAAATATCTCCAAGCAAATATTTTCAGAACAATCTGTAAAAACATTTTAAAATTGTATTTTAGGAATCAATTTAGAATAATGTTAGTAAGTTATTCTAAGAATATTTTTTTATGAATATGTTCCAGAAGGAATATTCTGAAGATATTTTTGAAGAATATCCCAGTAAATAGTGTAAAGAAATATCTATAATTTATTTTAATGTGAATATATCAGCAAAAATTATTAACAAAATATTTTCAAGCAAATATTTTCAACACAATCTATAAAACATTTTAAAATTATATGTTGGGAATCAATTTAGAATAATAGTTATATAGTTGGTATATAGCTTATTGTTCTATTCAAAAACAATAAAAGGACCAATTACCGTTTTATTTACGATTTTATTTATGATTGAAATGTTCATTACTTTATAATAATAAAAATAAGATAATAATATCTTATATCTATTAAATAAAATACTATCGAAACGTTTTAACAAAATGTCCGTTTATTAAAGAGAGGTTGTTAAAATAATGGGAGGGAAAATTTGAATGAAAAAGGAAGAAATTTTAGTTCACCATAGAGGGAACTACAGTCGAAGCTTGACAGTTGACAATACACCGCTTTACCGCCAACGCCGACCGAACCGGACTGAACCGCCATTGTGAATTGTTTTGTGTTTGTGTGAATGTGTGGTGATATTCTGCCACGCCACGCCATATATTTTTTAACTGAACACTGAACAGTCGTTTTCAACGAAACTACAGCCAGGTAGGTACCTATATAGCTAAATCTAATGTTAATATCATTAATTTATAACTAATATGAATGTTCCACACAATGTCTTACATGCTGTGTATTAGGCCGGTTTTATGTCGGCGTAATTTTTGTTTAATATAAATTCAATATTGAAATTCCTTCATTTAGTTCGTTTTGAAGTTTCATATCTACAATACACTAACACTAACCGATTAATTATAAAGCATTGGCGTACAGATAGATCCAGCAGACTTATAGATGATAATTTGAATTCCAATCTCTAATTTTAATAATAATATATTATTATTAAAATTAGATATTAGGCCAGTAGGATACGTTGTATAAATTAATAATAATAATATTTTAATTTCCTATCAACATTCATTCATCTCATACCTATAACACTGATATGTATTCGTATGTTTATTTGTTTATTGTTTTAATTATAGGTAAATAGGTTCACTTATATGGTCTAAGGTAAATAGCTTCACATGACATATAGCATAGAAAATATAAGTAAAATAGGTATACTTACTTCATAAAAGGACTATAGAGGACATAAGATGCCTAAAACGAAGAGCTCTACTTGGTACAGACATCTAAATAGGGAAGTACATGATATTTTAGAAAAAATTTCCAGTAATAATGATTCTAGTACAGAAGCCATTAGCAGTAATGATGAACCGGAAACCAATAATATTAATATCGTAGAAATGCAATCCTCAATGATTCAGCCAACCCCTTCTTTCACTATATATGACACAAATACTTTGCCAAATACTGTTATTCCAATGTTGAATCATCTGAACAATAATTCAATATCATTGTTAAAAAGATGGGCTGTGGAAAACAAAATTACTCACACAGCACTTAAATCATTATTACAAATTTTGTCGAATTCCGACACTACATCATTTCAAAATTTACCAAAGGATCCAAGGACATTATTAGAAACTCCTCGGAATATCGTTACTCGTATTGTTAATCCAGGTCATTATTATCATATAGGTATAAAAAATGCTATAGAATCACAATATAAAAAACTAAATCTTATGCCATTCGAAAAAATACAAGTTGGAATTAATATTGATGGACTGCCTTTGGCTAAAAGCACCTCGAGTCAGTTTTACCCTATTTTGTGTGTAAATAAGTCTATCTGTTCTGTAAATAATGTTGCACTTATTGGGTTATACCATGGCTATGAAAAACCTTTAGATTTTAACGACTTTTTAGTAGACTTTGTGACTGAAGTTTGTGATTTAACAATGAACGGGATAAATTTATTTGGCAAAGTATACCCATTCAAAGTGCAAATGTTCTTGTTTGATGCTGTTGCAAAAGCAAGTGTTTTGAAAATTAAGGGACATTCAGGCTACAGCTCTTGTTCAAAATGTTTCCAGGAAGGAGAGTTTATAAAAGATAGAATTTGTTTTCCAGATTTAGATTTTATCTGTAGAACCCACATGAGTTTTGTAGAAAAAAGTGATCCAGATCATCATACTGGCGACACAATTTTAGTAAATATACCTGACATTGACATAATAAATGATGTACCTTTAGATTACATGCATTTAGTTCTTTTAGGTATCGTAAAAAAAATTGTGTGTGGAATATGGTGCTTTGGATTACCTCCAAATAAATTACCTTCTCGGACAATTAATGCCATTTCTGAAAATTTGGAACTGTTAGCAAAATATATGCCATCTGAGTTTTCTAGGAAACCAAGGACATTGAAGGAAATAAAGCGTTGGAAAGCAACGGAGTTCCGACAATTTTTACTATATACAGGTCCTCTAGTTCTAAAAAATAAAATATCTAGTCCAAATTATAAACACTTTTTGACTCTCACGGTTGCAATTACATTGTTACTAAGTGAACAATTTTGCAATGAAAATAAATATGTTGATTATGCTCAATCTTTATTGAAACATTTTGTAAGCCAAACCATCTCAATATACGGGGTACATTTTATATCACACAATTTTCACAATTTATTGCATATTTGTAGTGATGTAAAAAAATTTGGGTCTTTAGAAAATTTCTCCAATTTTTCAAGCGAAAATTTTTTACAGACATTATTAAACCTTATTCGAAAACATGACAACCCACTAGTTCAAATTATTCATAGAGTAACGGAAATTAATCAAAATCTGATAACTCCAATATCACAGAGTAATGATCATACATATCAATTAACTAAACAGCATTATGGTGGAATTTTAATTAATGAATGTACTGGACCAGAATACGAAATTTTAATTTGTAAACGTTTCAAATTGTCTTTGAAACAGAATGATTCCTGTTGTTACTTAAGAGATCACACGGTAATAGAAATACAAAATTTTGCTTTTTGCCCAGTAAGAAATACTCAGGTCATAATCGGTAAACGATATAGAGAAAAATCTAATTTTTTTGAAATCCCCTGTGAATCCTCAGACCTAGGTATATATTTTGTTAAAAATTTAGATCCTGCATCAGTTTGGCCAATATCTGACATAGAAATTAAACTAGTGCGGCTTCCCTATAGAGATGGCTTTGTGGTATATCCAATGTTACACTTAAACTAATTTACAGGCTGCACAGGGTAACTGATTTTATTGTCTCTTTACAATAATCTTAAAAGCTTATAATAAAACTTGCTTTCAGTAATATTTCGTGTAGATCATTTATTTCTATTTTCTCTATTATGGCCGCTTGTTCAAACACAGTGCATATTCAGATCAACTGAGTTGAGCTCTCCTGTCATAGAAACCATTGTTTCTTGTCAAGGTTCCTATGATAGTATAACTCAATTGATCTGAAGATGAACTGTTTGAACAAGTGGCCCTTTATTACCTATTTTAAAATTAAATTACAAAGAAATTTTCAAAAATGTCTTATAGTTGATTTCTGGGCTGTTATGGCGTGGTCGATGCTTAATTGCAGACGTTTCTCTATTCTAAACAGATGGCATCTTCAGTGCTTCTCGTGTGGTGATCGGCAGCTGAATGAGAAATCATTCAGCCCCCGATCACCATACAAGAAGCACTGAAGATGCCATCTGTTACGAATGGCAAAACATCTGCAACTAAGCATCAACCACGGCAAACAACCCAGAAGTTCTACAGAATTCATCTGATAAGGGCCGTGAAAGTACAAACTATTATGTTTGTTTATAGTGTATTGTTAAAAAAGTTCGACATTACCTATATGTATGTATATGTATTTTATTATGTGGGTAGATACATTAATATCAGTTTCACTGTTATCTTAAAATGTTCTTTTTTTATCTTTCATTAATGAACTTGCTAGCTTTAATAAATAATAACAGATAATTTTAATGAGCCATTAAAATTAGCAGATGGGTTGGTGGGCTATTACACATTTATTTCTATTCTAAATATCTAAATTTTATATTTTCTCCTTGGTTGCTCTGTAACCAAAGTAGGTATTGTTCTTTTTTTACTGCATATTTTTACGTATTGTAGATGCCGTGGCTGGTTGTCAAATTTGAAGGAGATGAGGTTGAAGTGGTCCCATCTACTTGGTTTAACAGAAGAACAAGTAGATGTATGTACCCTTCTTTTTCTAAAAGTAAATTAGAAAAAGCTATTAAACACCAATTAACTCCACCAGATTTCCCTGAGGGTGAATGGAAAGAGTACACTGGATATTTGATGTCACAGAAGGATTATGAAAATTTTAATGTGGCAAATGCTAAAGCGTCAAAAGCATGTATTGTCAGTGATGTCTCAGACTTAGAGGAAATACCCCAGAAAAGGGTACCAAAGAAGAAAACATTTGATGACGATTATGAAACTGATAACACTGACAGTGACGAAACTCCTGCTATATTATGCAATTTCCCGCCACCTCCATTCAGCAAGGATAAGGCAGGTTAGTGATGTATATAATCTTAGATACTAAACCTCTAAACTAGTGCAGGTAATCAAATGTACTCCATGGATATATTAATGACATTTTTTGCTAGCTATCAGCAATATGTCTTCTAGTTTTCATATATTTTTTTTTGTATATATATATGCACAGGTTTGGGTAGCTCAGTTAAAAGTTAACTCTGTTAACTAAGATTGATTTTGAATTGAAAATTCCTTTTTAATTTTCTGTTTTATTTTTATAGAAACCCAGGACACTAGTTCATCGGTTGTGTTAGTCGAAAAAACCAATGGTGAGAATATAATGTTTAAGCATAATCCGCTAGATCAGGTCGCCTGCGCTTATACTAGTCTGGTGCCCTGTTTCACTGCTGCCCCACAATTACTGGCATTGGCAGCACGTTACGGTAGTGAATTATTTGATTTGATTGAAATCAGAATTATCGCAGCTGTCAATGTCATTTGCAGTTCTCAGCGGCACAATGTGGTGGCACTACCTTACGAATCTCCATGGCAACCACGTTAACAATTCAGACCCCTGTAGGCAATGGGGTCGAATCGACAGTAGAAATAGGAGCGCAATGTGATCTAGCGGATTATGAATGTAAGTATTATTTCACATTTTTACATTTATCAACCTTTTTAAAGATTATCAGAGGACTAGCAAGAATTTCGAGAGACGTGAAGGTACTATTTTATTTACTTAAATATATATTGTTAATTTACTCTTGGTATACTAAGAACATAAATAGATGATGATTATTCAAATATTAAGTCATTAACATTAAGTCTGTCATTTCCAATTTGAAGGTTTGAATTTTTTAAGTTACGGGAAAATCAGCTTATTTAATTCATTAAATTTGATAATTTGTTTGATTTGATTTTGTTATTTTAAATTTGCAGATACAATAACGTTTGAAAAAGAAGTTATTAAATATTTAATATATATAAAAAAACAACTAGACTCCATTGAAAAACAAATGAGCAATATAAAAAAAAAAATTGATCTAGTTTCTGAAACGGAAAATACCTCGGAGAATACCCTCAGTGTTTTATCAACATTACCCGTTAAGACAATAGACGAATTTCAAGATTTGGATGGTACTTTGAAAGACGTTGAAATATTTCAGTCACTGGTAAGTTGGTTGAGTTTTGCTTCGTTTTGTTTAAAAATCGTACAACTACTGGAAAGCGTTGGTGCAATCAGTTTAGCTACTGAGAATCAGTTAGAGAAGAAAGAAACCAATGAATTATTTTAAATATAATATAATATATTTAATTTATTTATCAATTGGACAATAATTGTCAGACAGGTAGTAACAAAGACTGAAAGAGGGCAATACGGTGTATCTCGCCACTACTAATTACAATATATAATTACATTATATCTACAATATATTGAAAATTATAACAACATTAAATTTAAAACGTTAATTCTAGTCTTTGAAACGCTTCAAGCATATAGGTGCTCGCCACTATTCAGAAAGTGACTGGTTACTAACTTATTATTGCCATAGCATTTATTGGTCAATTACAATTAAACACGTTACCTGATCACTAACTCAAGTAATTTTTCGAAGGGTCTTTATAATTATATAAGTATAACAATTGTACAATGGTTTTCCCGGGCAAAGTACTACATAAAACCTTATTTTTTTATTTGAAACCTTATAATTGTTTTCATCTATAAATTTTTATAATTTTTAAACTGTTTAAAATTACAGTGACATTCATATTGTTTTATTAGTTAACTGAACCTTCATCAAGCCATAACTACACACTGTTAACTCTTTAAATCATATATTTAATTTTTTTCAGGTTAAGAGTCTATCACGAATTGGGGGGGTCAATTTTAAAGACTGCATTAGACGCATCATGGTTAAAGTCATGGTTAATGACGTTGCCAAATTATTTACCCTGCACGGACACAGAGAAAATAAGAAACCTTTTTCAAATACAAACGTTTTTTCTGCAATAATCGGTAAGAAAACATTTGTTTTAGATTATTTTTAGTTATATTTAACCACTCATAATTATATTGATTTTCCTGGTTACAATAGAAATCACCTTATTTTTCTAAAATAGTTATTTTGAAGGTTTTGTTATTTGAGGTGCTTGCATGTTTATTTTTTCTTTCAGAAATTTTAATAAGATAAAGTTATAATACATTGAAATATTAATTCAGCAATTTCATTTTGATTTCATTGTTAAAACTGATGATAATAATAGGATATGTTCATATAGATGTTTTATCATATTGCAAAAGTTCTCATTATTATTTATTCTAGGAACAGTTAAATCCTTTGATCCTAAGGTGACTGATAAAGATATCGAGATACAAATAGGAATTTGGCTAACGAAAGCCACAGAACGTATTAATAAGTAAGTATTAAAATGTGTAAAAATATATACTAATAATAACCAAGCCCTTTATGCAGTGGCCTGCGGTGACATATTCATGTATAGAGAAGCGCCAGCAGGATAATGTTCACCTTAGTAGAGCTTTTAATTTGAATTTGCTAATTAAAGCTTTAAACTTACTTTCTCTATTTTATATTTTTCATTTTTTTTTGCAGGGAATTAGGTCAGAAGAAGGACCAGGACCAGGACCAGTAGCTTAATGGGCCCCATTTTGTCATGATTTTAATTTTATTTCGTTGTTATTCGCTTGTGTTATATTTTAATTAATATATATTATTTATGTATTATTATTGTTTGCCTTTTTTCTGTTTTAATATATATTTATATTTTATCTGAAAATATATCTAAAATGTTTGATTTCATTCTACGAATTTTATTTAAATCCTTCTTTCACACCATGTACATTTGGGTTATCCATGCAATAATCCTGGTGCCTAATACATTGCAAGCGCTTCTAGCCTCTTGGAAAACACCTTAGACCCAAGGGTCTAAACACGTTTTTTCCAAGCGTCTAGAAGCGCTTACAATGTATTAAGAGGCCAGGATTATATCTTTACGTTCCAAGAATATTTTGCAGATAATATAAAATTATATTCTTTATATAAATTTTAAATATGCTCCTAAATTATCCATGAAACAATACCAATATTTTAAGAATATTTAAAGAATAATCCCTGAAAGATAAGATATAGAAGATATCCTAAGAATAGTATCAGCATATCTGGACAATACTTGAAAGATATTTTAAGCTTACTGTAAAATTATCCTCATCCTATATTTAAAATATATCTGATATTTCTGTCATATTTTCAGAGAATATTTTTTTAATTTATTCATAAATTATTTTTAAAATAATCCAAACATTTGAAGCATAATCTAAATAGTAAAATCAAAGGTTGTATGCAATTAATTTAAAAAAATAATCATATAATATTTTGACATGAGATTTTTTAGATATTTTTACAATTTTTGTTAAAATATTCCTGAAATATTCAAAGATATTTTATGATTATTTTCAGGTTAATACTTAGAATATTCTGTGATCAGGAAAAAGTGTCCCATTCGGTTTTTCTAAGAATATTCTTAAAAGGATAAATATACTTTGAGAACATTCTAAGAACAAGTAAATATTCTTAAAAGATAATAAGAGAATAATTTGTGAATATTTTTTGGTTATCTGGGTAGTACCCTCTTTGGGTCTTTGTTACTATCTGTCTGACAATTATTGTCAAATTGACACAGCAATGTAATGCAATGCCAGTCGGAGCATATATTGCCCGTGGAGTAGTTGTTTTCGGCATCTCCTTCAAATGTTTAGTATAAGTTGAGAACAGTATTTTTTCTTTCTTTTTTTTTTTTGAAGAAACTGATTGTATTACCCCATGTATTGCAGACTCTTGGTCTTATTGAGAGCCACACACCACTCATGGTACACCGTACACACCATTCATGGTTTAGCAGAATATCAGCTTCAGCAAGAAAGCGTGATGATTAACCCAATCCAATTGCAACACATTACCCACCTGTTTCTTTTCTGCTATAGTTCTGAACAAAATAAAAATAACATAAGGCAGCCTTTGTGAAAAGGATCTAGTAGCAAAAAGGTAAATATGTAGGTAGATATGAATGTACTGCTAGGTAATAATTTAAATTTTACGCATGTTAATATTATACCCGCTTCAAAATTTTCATTGCATACTTGCTTAGAATGTTGAACGAGTTGAAGAGAAAATTGCATGTATTACTTTAATTAAAAGTGACTTTCTTCAACTTGAAGTTTCTTTAACACATTAATCATCAAAATATCACTGTTAATCTTGCTAACCCAGTATACTCGTATACTATTACAATTATTATTCTTTTACTCTTCGGAATATAAAACTTGTTTGGCCCTAACATAATTGCTTTCATATCACTTTCATTTCTGTTACATTTCTATTTGCTTTGCTATTTGTAAGTTATTTACAAAGCGAGGATCTACTTATTTTCTAATCTTATGAAGTAATATTTATGTATATTTGTTAAATGATTTAATGGAATGAATGAAAGTAAAAAAAGAAAATGTATTTATCATCTGTAAGTAGTGCATGAACTTAGTGCAAGGTAATATATATAGTAGTTCGTTGGTTTACATTTTTTATTTTTATAATTTGTATAAAGTCGTTCGTTGGGAGACATGGATGTAGTTGTAGTTATAATGTTTGGCTCTTGACAGTCTTACTTTTAATTTTCCTAGCTTTTTAAATGTATTCTTATCTTTTTTATTACATAGTTTAATACTAAAAAAAGAACAGCATGTGTAGCTAAATTTTTTATTGATATCTAGGGACCGAGGTCACTTAGACTTATGTAAAAATTTTAATCGAAGTTTTACCAAGTATAGCTTTTATATCTTTGGTTCTCTACCCTTTAAATATGATTATGAACATGTGGAAAAAATAAAGAGTATTTTACTTTATTGTGTTTTTTTTTAAGTAAATAACAATAATTCTAAGTAAAACCCTTGTCAAATGTGGAGTAATTAAAAAACTTAATTATTGAACGCAACAATTTATTTCTTTAGTAGTTGCAAAATATATTTACAATTGAACTATAAATTAGTAAGAAATGTACAATACTCTTGTATTGGAGGTTAAGTGGAAGAGCAGGCTTGCCTGAACTTCGCCTCACTGTTTGGTTGCTAATGTAGTACTAACTTATATGATTACTTTGGTAATAAAGTCCTTATTATTATTATTATTATTATTAATATATTTTTTAAATTTTAACACAAATAATTCCAAATTTCCTGGTAAAAAACTAAAATTTGCAGTTTAGGAGATTTCTAACTTCTTAATATTACCAATTTAAGGTAAAACATTTATTACATAGTTTCAACATGAATTGATGCAGTCGTAGATTCGCTCTTCTAACTGCTATGATTACAGAATATCTTCAGCATCTTTCATAGTAGTAGTCCACCTGATATGTACACACATAAAACAAAAAGGAAACAAGTGTTACATCAAATTAAATCGAAAATATATAATATTCGTAAAATATAAATAATAATTAACTTATTTATATGAACAGGAATAAATAAAAATTTTGAGATTACCACCATGATCACCACGGAAACAGAAAGTGGTACAGATATAAAGTAATATTTTATGGCTGGCTGTCAAGTCAAGGCAGAATATGTTTTTATATTGAATTTTTTTTACAATAAAATTTGTACCCGTTTATATAAAAAAGTATTGTATGCACTACAGTATGTTATGGTATGTTTTACTCCTTCTAAGAATGTCGCGACTAAAACAGTCACTTCTGTGGCACATAAAGAACTTAAATCACATTAAGAAAAATAAATAAATAAAACTCACTAAGAAAAGTGGCAGGATTTACCTGCCACTGTTGAAGGAGAATTTACTTTAAAGGTGATCTTTGCCGTGCTTGGTAGGTAATGATATTGCCATGGTCTATTCCAATTGTTGACATCTGTTTACCCCTTGTACGGTAGTCATTCTTAACGGATGACATCTTCATTGGTTATTGGCAGCTAAACATGTGATTAAACATCAATAAGACAGTTTTAAACATAAGTAGAAAATTGTATACATTAAAATGTTAGCTAATTTTACAAGTAATCAAATAATGCTCGGCCAACTAAATTGTAAGTAGGTACAATCCTGGTAGAATATTCATGCCACGGAAGGAAGAAATTCAGTGCAAACGTTACTGGACGGTTCTTGACCTGAGATGTGAAGGGTAACTTACCTAAAACAAAAAAAAAAAAACCAGAAACTGTTTCTAAAAGAATAAAATAAAGTTAAGGTAAGTTTTTCTTTAACACTTGCTTAAAATTTCTGTGTACATAAAAGAACAGAAAGCTTAGTCTACTTGAGTGATGTTATCTTTGCAAAGTATGCCATACATTGTTGAAAATGAAAGTAGATAGTCAGTATTTGGTTCTGAATTGGGAATTATTATATAGAATATAATTGAAAATATTTCCAATGATTCTACTCATATAATCTCGTATTTTTTTTTAACAATTTATCACAAATCTTGCCTAAATAGCTTCACTGGACTACAATTAAGAAATTTATTAAATGTTCTACTTTAATTCGTTTTGCTCTGTACCTACATAGGAAAGGTTCAAATTTTCATTTTTTTAGAACTAACAAATATTTTCTCAAAATATTAGTGAGCAAGAAAAATTTACAGGTATAATTTGATCTTGAGTGGTATTCGGTAAAAAAATTTCACGACAAAATAGATTTACAACTTCGTAAAAGTTAAACGTGGTTAAATATAAAAGGCTTTGATTTACCTTCAATGTCAAATTTCGAGAAAAATATGTCAGTTGTACTTATATAAGCGACT
The DNA here is from genome assembly GCA_963924545.1 of Pogonocherus hispidulus. Classification (NCBI taxonomy): domain Eukaryota; kingdom Metazoa; phylum Arthropoda; class Insecta; order Coleoptera; family Cerambycidae; genus Pogonocherus; species Pogonocherus hispidulus. The sequence continues at coordinate 37,881,249 of OZ004695.1, forward strand.
GAAGTTGTACTTATGTGATTGTACCTCCTGTTACTTTTTATTATGTAAAAAATTTCCACTAATACCTTCCAGAGTACTCCAGCAGTAGAAAATTTCCGAAGAAATACATAGGTTGTCATGACAAAGTTAAGAAATGCTCCCATTTTATTGGCATATAATTAGTATATGTTGGCGTGAAATTTTCACTTGTAATCTCCATACTGATTGAATTATTCCCGGAAATTTATCGAAGGGCACAAATATTTTAAAAATTATCCCAAGTCGCAGACGAGGGATACCTAATTTTCTTAAAATATTCGTGACCAAGGAAAAATTTCCTGTATTGATTCAATCACAAGGGGGATTCGGGTAGAGAATTTCAAACTCAAACCTAATAAAACTTGAAAGATATTGAACATTTTTATCACGAATGAAAAAAATTCAAACTTAAAAATAGTTAGTTAAAAATTATAGTGGCAAGTAGTTCTATGCAACTTGTACTTTACATCAAAAAATTATGTGAATGTAGCTTTTCAAATAAAAAATCAAATTTTAAAAACTAAACTTAAAATCTGGTTTGAGAAAGTACTGGTGTTTGTAAATTTACCATTCCACAAATAATTAACATTATGTCATCTATCAATGGTACTATACTATTCGGTAAACTTGTATTTAAAATATTAAAAATTCTTATTCTTTGGTTCACTCGTTCAACATGAACCCTAGCCTTAGAAATTAGAATGTTTTCCCTTGATTCACTTTCAGTAAACTGTTTTTTCTTCCTTAAGAAATGAGGTCTAATTATTTTTATAAAATTTTGAGAACAAATATCATCTATCAAAAAACCTTTATCAACCATAATGTTATCTCGCCTTGCTTCCAATTTATTTATCAAATTACTTTGTGTAAAAATAGCTTTATCAGAACTTCTACCACCATAGCTTTTGGACACAAATGTAATTAATCCAGCTGGACTAACACCAGTCATTACTTTAATAGTTTGCCTTCCTTTATAATGTGAATAGGTACGAACACGACAACATAAACATTTAGGTTTTTCTATCGGAATTTCTAAGCAATCTAAAACTATTCTTACATTTTTAAAATCACTAAAGCAGATAGGGATATTTTGTGACATTCCTCAAAAGATGGCCAATGAATACAAGGTTTTAAAATGGTCGATAAGTAAGTTACATATTCAACAAAAATGTTCTTGCATGTCTGCGAAGTAATTTTAAACAAAAATGAGAGGATGTTAAACTTTAAAGCCATTTTTAATTTCATGAAAACTAATACGATTCTATCTTTAATTGTCAATTTATGTATCTTCTTATCTGGATAAAACTGACTAATTAGTGTTGTTAGGGAATTTAATAATTCAAATGAACTTATACCAGTCAAAGAATTTAAATGAGAGTTTTGCTGTATGGTCGAGGTAAATGATGTCAAAAGGTCACCACTAGATACTTGAATCTGTTTATCAACAAAATAACTCTGATTATTACCGATACTCATACTCATTAAATTTTGAACAACAACTTTTTCATCCTCCGTTAGATCGTCATATACTCTTTTTTGAATTGGTTCATCACTGTATTCAATGTCATCAGCAGAAGCCTTTTGTTCACACAAGGGTGTGGCACTAACTGTTACATTATTACTTTCCTTACCTTTTATTCTTTTATTTAAACGTTCCTGGCGAAGATTTGCACTTTTCAATGTCTTATCATCCAAACTGAAACTTTTTTTTGGTAGATTTAAGGATGGTACTGTAAATCTCTTTAATTTAGGTCTCACTAATTTTGTACCTAAAAAATAGAATCATTTTATTGCTTTATAACTTAACAAAAATATATTTCACCTTCTGCACAATAATCCTCAGCTTTAAAATGTCTTGAACATACACGCAGGTGTTCTGTCACTGACTTCCCCATTAATAAAACTCTCTCCCATGCACTTCTTTTGTCCATCTTCTCTTCAATTCCTAATGCATTTATCATATTCACACGAATACCACTTTTTTTTTTTGGAAAATAAAGAAAATGTATACTTCTATTACTCCCTTTTCTGGAATGACACCCAGAAACACAGCAGTTTGTGTTGTGTTGGTTTCTTTTGGATGCCATTTCAAAATAGGATCTACCTACGTAAAAATAAAGATATACACACACTAGTCACTTCGTTTTCAATTTAGGAATACCAAAAGGTCACAAACACCACTAAATATTACAAATTTTCACGTTAAATAAACTAAAATACGTTGTTTACTAATGACCAATGTCAGAAATTATCTTTTAAATAGTGTTCAAATATTTTCATACGAGGGCGCATTCATTTTTGGAATCGCCAATAGCAGTGATGACATTCCAAAGACCACCGAGACATTCTACATGACAATGTGACATATATAGGTTATGTTAAAAGGTTAAAGCTGTCAAATTAAAACAAAGAGGATATTTAAATTTCAAATCTCCCGCTAAAGGGAATCCACTGACGTCACATAAGTGATAAACAAATGTGATTGGCTGTTACTGATTGATCAGTCCTTCTTTGTTTAGGGTTCTTGAGTTTGACCCCTGTTTTGTCTTATATTTTAGGTGTTCACAGTATCTATTATTTCAAAATAATCTTTTTCTAAGTTAAAACTCAAATTCTATATTTTATAATCTAGATTATAGTAATCTGCAACAATTAACATTATTTGTAACTGACACGGGCACAGCTAAATATGTTTGTAAATGTCCGTCATGTAAAAATAGATACTTAGTTACATTTGGGGATTATATTATAAAATAAGCAGTTTTACAGATTTCGAAGAAACCGAACAAGTCTGCATAATTGATTAAAAATTTAAGAAATAACCTAATAATTGATGACTGTAATGTACCTAATCTAATAGAAAATGTACTACTTTTTAATGGTAACTAATTGTACTTTGTTTCCACACTAAACGTCATATATTATATAAGCGATTCATATTTCATATTTCTTTCTTAGGGTTTCATTCACTATGAATCATTTGAAAATGCCACGTTAAATGTTGAAACTGCAGTAACTGTTTTAATATAAATCATAATAATTATCACAAAGTAATGGCTCCTATTATATTTTTTCAGAACTTAAAACTGGTAGGACATCTCCCTGAGGCTGGACGTTCTTAGAAAAATGATAGTAAGAGACGTTTCTTTAATATATTCATTGCGTTTTTAATATGCCAAGTACCATGCAATAGATGGTGGAGAAGATAAGGCAAGAGTTCACGAGGGGCAATCATTGCAATGATAGATTGATGCTTTAAATACAGCGATTATTGATATTGGCTTGTAATTATTTTTTCTGTTAAATTGTATGTTTTTCTATTTTACTCGAGAGTTGTTTGTATTTTTTTCTATGACAACCTCAAAAAATATTTATTCAACGAGTGTAAATTCAATCATACTGTGAACAGTATGTTGTAGAAAAGTATAGTTGGCAACTCGCTCAAAATTTCAATTTTGCACTCGCATAAATCAAGTGCTGCACACTTGACTTTTCGGCTTACGCTACAAACTGTCATGCTCATGCAAAATGAACAACGTTTTGTGTTTGTTGCAAAATATACTATATTGTTATTTAGAATATTATTATATGATTATTTTTTAATTCTCTGTAAGAGGGTTTAATTAGTTACTTAATGTATATTCCAAAAAATTACCCTTTTTAAGAAAAACGCCAAAAAATATTTTGTTCGTATTACAGTTTTAAGTTCTCTCTTATATTGATTTATATCTACATATAAATGGATACATTCATTACAAAATTATATCCATATTTTTCTTATGTTACATAAGAACTGCTGACAAGGATTTAATGAGACACCTAACTGAGTGAAATTGAGATTTTTTGATACGCTATATTATTGAAGAGAGTATTACTGGAGAAATTCAGACAGTGGCGGTTCGCAGCTTTCTGGATTGGGTGGCAAATTCAAATTTGTCTTTTCCTTATGACTAAACACCTAACGGTACGTACATTTTGTACTTCGGTTTACATTTTGTACACCGGTACCGCACCTAATCTCTACACTACCATTGCGTTTTGTTATGTAGCAGTGCTGCGAGACTAGCCGATGCGATGGAGCACAAATATGTCCGACTGGCAAGCCCGAGGTAAAAGTGCCAACCCAAAGCACCAACGGTCACTTCTAAATTGTTCATCTTATTTTATTAAATAAATTATCACAGACCTTCACACTTCTTGATTAATTTGAAATCAATGATAAAGCAACTGATCTAAATTACTCTTAATGACATAGAAATACACTGCGTATTTATATTTGTAGAAAAAAGAAGTTATTATGGTCGCGTTTATTTTTACCGCTGGCAGAAATTTTCTTCTCTACTCGTGTTGATACGCTACATGGAGCACTTCTTAAGGGCTTCACCTCAAATCTCTATTTCACACAGTTGCACGTTTTACTAGGGATTTCAGTCAATGTTGAAATGTTTGCAAAAATAATTCAGCAATCGAAGTGCATAAATAAAAATTTTATCGTTTTTTTATTGTATTTGATTAGATTTAATAAAACTAAATTGTAACGCTGAGTTTTTGTCCCTCTTAACTTTAAATTAATGCAATTTAATACTAGTAAAGTTATGTTTGTCTTTTTAATATTCAAGTAAGTGAAAATGTTAAGAGTGGATATTAAACGTCATCGCTTTGCTCAAAACCTGTAATTTTATTTCAGACAAATTACAAAAACCCTGGTTTTGAAACAAATAAAATAATTTTATTAGCATTTAGTGAGATCTAAACGTGAATGAAATTCTTTTACTTGTTTCTGAATCAGTCTTTTAACTTTTTTTGAAATTAAATTATAAGTTTTCGTGAAGTGGTGACATCTTGTGGCCACTCTTACAAGGTAAAGAAAGTAGCTATCTGTTTTATTTACTAATTCTTGAGCGCCATCTATTATCGGCTCATTTTTATTTTTATAAATTTTAGTTCCGCGAAGGCACAGTGAGGGCGTCTTTTCTGTCAAACATCTGTCATTGCTGTTTCCATGGTTTTATAAAGGGAATGCATGATACAACTACACAGATATGCTCATAACTTTCGTTTGTTTGCGCATGACGTCATTCGTGAGGGAAAAAAGGCAATGCGATGCGAAAATTCTTATGGGCAGTGATATAATTATTTTCGTGTTTATCAATTGTTTTTTCCTCGTAACTGACGTCACTATGCGGATAGGCATATCTGTGTAGTTGTATCATGAAGGGAATGAACTTCTCCCTATATATATTCTTTGCGACTGCTTCGGTAAGGTCGCAGAGACAAAATAGCAGTGTCAAAATAGCTGCGATACGTCATAACAACGTATATGGGAGTATAGCCCTCCCGCCCACTACCTAATCATAGGCGATTTTCCGTCAACATGCTACAAGGAACTATAATGAAATTGTTACCCATTGTAACTTTATAGTTACATGTTACCAGAGTTTTCGTGACTTGTTACAGTTACCACGTCTTACTATGGTTAGTCAGGGTGGTAATTACCAAGGATTGTTAACTGTTTACAGGATTGCTTGATCCCTATACTACAATGTAATCCATAATTGTGACGTCGTCAAAGATCCAAAGATCTGGAACTTGTAGAAATAGGTACACTTTATACTGTTATTACAAACTTTAATAAATAATAATATTAATAATCATTCAAATACGAAAATTCTTTTGCAAATGTGAAATATAACAAACACAAAATAGGTATATTTCGACAATTCGATTACATAGATCTTCGATGACGTCAGAAAAGCGGATGACAAAATTGAGCGATCGAGCAATCCTGTAAACAGTTAACAATCCTTGGTTAATTACCTCTTCCCGATGGTTAGATACAATTTTAGGCGTTTTTTCGTCAGCTAACTACAACATACAATTGTTATCTGTGCTTACTTAAATTGACATTTGGTATAGTTACTAATCTGTCAATTATTCGTGGTTAGATCACTGTTTTTCTGTATCTATCACTCATCTGCTGTTTATTTGAGATTTTTCTATTTATAAAAGTGTTTGTGCTGTGATCTGTAGATTAAAATTTAAAAAAATGGCAAGCTCATCAAAGAGGCTTAAATTAGCTGTAATACTACTAGAAGAAATACGTTTTGGTTTAGAGAATAGTCTTCTAGTTAATTTATTTCCTCCTCAGAAAGTGGCTATATATAACTGAAATTCTTTGACAATTTCAAAACAACAAAGCAAGAAACAAGAGAAAGCAATAGAAATTCAGAGAAAGCCATATAAAATGAGAAAGAAAGCAATACATAAAATTGTATCTAACCATCGGGAAGAGGTAGTTACCATCCTGACTAACCATAGTAAGATGTGGTAACTGCAACAAGTCACGAAAAATCTGGTAACATGTAACTATAAGTTACAATGGGTAACAATTTCTTGATAGTTACCTATAGTATGTTGATGGAAAATCGCCTTTTATGTATTTCTTTCTTTCTCGTTTTATATGGCTTTCTCAGAATTTCTATTGCTTTCTCTTGTTTCTTGCTTTGTTGTTTTGAAATTGTCAAAGAATTTCAATTATAAACAGCCACTTTCTGAGGAGGAAATAAATTAACTAGCAGACTGTAGTCTAAACCAAAACTTATATCTTCTAGTAGTATTACAGCTAATTTAAGACTCTTTGATGGGCTTGCCATATTTTTAAATTCTAAACTACAGAGCACAACATAACACTCTTATAAATGGAAAAATCTCAAATAAACATCAGATGAGTGACAGATACAGAAAAACAGTAATTTAACCTCGAATAATTGACAGATTAGTAACTATACCAAATGTCAATTTAGGTAACCACAGGTAACAATTGTATGTTGTTGTTAGCTGACGAAAAAACGCCTCATGGTTCCTAGATGTTATCTATGCGAGTCGAACTCAAGGATTTTTAACTTATATAGGATTGCTCGATCCATAGAATTTATAAGCCGTATCACAGTATATTGCTAAAGAAACAGTAGGTTCACTCCCCTACAAAAGTGAATAATCAACCCCCACCCAAATATTTATGCGCGTGGAAAAGAATTACTGTTTTGCGCATATCCCCTGAAGTCCATCGAGAGAAGTTAGCAGCAGCAGTGTTCGACGTTCGACCCGGAAGACCTGTGACACAATGTTTTATGTTTAACCCAACTTTTGATTTTCTTGTTTGTGAGCAAGATTTTTGTTTTATTCCTTATTCTTAATATTTTACGCAATGACTGAATATTATTGTGCAGTTGAAAGTTGTTTGAGTACTTCCAGCATTGATACTCGGTTAACGTTTTTTAGATTCCCAAAGGATACAAAGGTATGTATCTAGTTAACTACATAAAATTATGTTACAAAATGTATGTAAATATAAAGTTTAATAAAACAGGGCCACAGTACTTATCAATATTATGATACTTATGCCTTATCATGTTTGTTGCTCTAGCAATTATCTTCTATACGAATAATTCAAACAAATCTTGAACCTAACCTACAACGCGAGCTATTGTTAAAACAAACTATCAAACTATTCTGCAAATTCATGTAGTAACACAGTATAAGACTAAATAAATTAAAACTAAATATAAACCTTCATACAGATATACTGCCGTAGTAATCTGAACAGATTATATATCTGTTCTATGCGGGTGTGTGTGTAAAAAATTGGTCTGCTTTTTTGTAATATATTTTTGTTTTTGTATAGATGCATTCTATGAAAAAGTAACCTAGGTATTGCTGAGTATATGGAATATTCAGCATCCGAATGTTATAATAAATTAAGAATATGCAGCTTGCACTTTGACGAGAATATGTTTTTCAATATGCTTAGAAACCGATTGAAGAAAACAGCAGTTCCAATCTTAAACTTAGGTAAGTGTTATTAAATTGTTAATGTTTACATTCTATTTTTATGTTTGGCAAAAGTTCCATTTAGAGCTGGGTTGCTCGTACATTTTCGGTGTGCCGGCACATACCGCACAGGTCATTCAAATTAATCGTTCAGAGCGAATCGTTCATTTGAATGACGTGATCATAAGTGAGCTAAACTGAGTCACAGTAAAAAGAAATCAAGTGCTTAAAAAGCTCATGTTTGTACGCTGTGTAGATAACAGAATGAACGATGCCTTCTTTTTGAATTTTAATTTTTTTTCATAATTTAAAGTCTTGCAAATCTGCAGCTTGTAATATAACAATGTACGTATTATATTTCAGATGCTTCGACTCAAACCCCGCCAACAGTATTTTCTAACACACCAAGGAAGTCTGCTTGAGATGGACAATTAAATCTTTGAAGAAGCGCCTTATAGTTGCATCAACACCAACCCCCCCGCAGTATTACAGAAAATGATGTACCTACTTCGGTTTTTTGAAAAACATTTTGAAAGCAGTTTTATAAATTTTATAGATATGCAAATAGCTTGCTTGAAGAAAAAGCAAAAAGGAATGAGATATTCTAAAGAATTTAAGCAGTTTGCACTAAATTTGTACTTTTTAGGGCCAAAAGCTTATAAGTATTTACATAAACTTTCAGACTTCCTTCAAATAGCATGCATACTTTTAATTCCATGCTATATGTACTATTTGTACTTTTTTGTAACTTGTCTTAATATACCCAATTATTGTAAGTACACATACTATTTTAAAATAAAGATTATTGTGTTTATTAAAATAAATTGTTCAATTTGCTGTCTTTTTTATGACTACATGCAGAAAATAAGTTTAAGGTATGTATTAAATGAAGTACCTATGCAGTATTAAATAATAGCTATTTGTTTTACGAGGAAGCAAAGTGCATCATTTCCTCCCGCTGATAGTTTAATCAAAATGCAAGGTAGGAAATTGCACTTTGCTCCTGAGTAATACATGTGATTTTTTGTACGACTTTTCACGGTATTTTACATAACTTTTATTATATTTTCTTATGAATTAAATACGTCAAAATATAATACTTAGATAAGTAAAATCAAAGTACCTGGAACGTTGCCAAGGTTACAACCTATCTAGGGAGGAAAAGTATTTTTTCTTCAAGCTTATAGTAATACATTATATTATGTAAGGTGTATTATAGAAAAGCCCCATTGTTTTACTTGTAAAGAACTTAAGTGTAACATAATAACGAACTAAAAAAGAGTCATGTAGCCATGATTTCTCAGAACTGTCAGTTTGAATTTACACCAAATCGCGTTTTATACAAGCATAAATGCCCGATGAAATACAGTTTTAATTTTGACGCTTGAAGAAAAAACAGTATGTCACTCGGAGTATAAAGCTCTTTATGTGTTTCGCATAGTTACACAACTGTGGCTAATGCCTCGGATGTGTAAGCTTCTGGACTCAACAAATAATGTTCGCTTTCTACTCCTAGTAACACAATATACTATTTTGTCTCCCTAGGGAGGCGAAGTACTGCTTTGCTCCCTGAAATGAGGAAGCAAAGTCGTATTTTCTATATAGGGTGAAAAAAAAATTATGTAAATTAGGAGAACAAATATGTAGAAAAATATATTAGAATATTTCGATTCTATAAGAAGTGAAGTTTCATATACCTATAAAAAAATACCAATTATGTCAATTTTTTTAGAGACGGGCACATTTCAGAAAGATGTTACGAACATGGTGGAATTGCCGCTGGACAAGTCTGAAAAGTACTTTGAGCTTGAACCTAATAAATACATATTAGAAATTATGTTAGATTGGTATGACGTCACTTATTATCTAAACAAACTTTTTACATCTCGTCACAGAAATTTCTCTCCTATTCTAAACTATAAATATTAAACATAATCTAAATCTAGTAATCTATAAACAAACAAGATGAGTGTTGTATAAAAGCTTTTTGTCACAATGAAATAAAAAATGACGATATTTTCATTTTTCCCTACGAATTGGTTTTTCAAAAATGTTTTGAGCAAAAGTTACTGTTAATGATTCCTTCTCTTTAAGGCAGAATCCTGCTGTTTTTGTGTTTTCTTAAATAATATGTCATAAACTCATACAAATTTCACAAAGTACAAAAATATTAATTTTACTTAAATCCGGCCCTGTCCCTGGCATCTCCTAGGCTAAAGCCTATCCTGTACTAGTAGCTAACTTCATTTGTAATGCGCACTACGGAAAACGCCATCCACGCGCATTTTGCAAAAAATACCCCTACGCCACCGGACATCAAAGGGACCGACACGAAGTGATTTTACTGTTTCTTTAGCATTATACTGTGGCCGTATCATGTGATTGGGTCTTGCGGCTACGTCACCGGATTGATATACAAAATATACGAGTTAGATAGTGACAGTGATTTGTCAACGCGTCATAGATCAGAAATCGTACAATACAGAGAGAGAAAGAGTATCCGGGTCTCGAAGTGACGTCACTAAAACGGACTATATTGAGGAATAGGGATCGAGCAATCCTATATAAGTTAAAAATCCTTGAGTCGAACTAACAGTGCCAGCAGCACCTAGCCAGCAGTGCAAGTGCTACTGCTACTAAACTATATGTACGTTGTGAAAGCTGCTGCTGCTCCGAGCCAGCACTACTACTTTTACTTTCTCGCAGCAGTTTGTCACTGCGACATCAATATCACAGTGCCAAAATCGCTGACAGTGAAACGCAATACATCTCTAATTTTTATTTAAGTTGGTACCAGTGAGTTATTTTTACTAATAATGGATTCTGTGAATTTCACTTTCTTATATTACTTATGAGAGAAGGGCGTGAGAACTTTTAAATATGAAGTAAGTTACTGTTATTTCTTAATCTTAATTTATCACAAGCATCGGAAAATATCTCCAATATTTGGTGAAATTATGTTTTTCGTATTTTTATAACTTATTGTCTAAAATATATATTAAAATTTTAGGATTGGTTTGTGCGCTTACAGTGGCTATAAGATTTATCCTGGCCATGGGAAAACTATGGTTAAAGTCGATGGAAAGGTTGGTACATTCGGGTTTTTTTTGTTACTTATTGATTCATGTTGATATAAGACAGTTGAATTATTATTTTGTTTAAATATAAGATAAAAATATAGTATAAAAACTTTTAGAGTTTTACATTTCTCAATTCAAAATGTGAACGTGCTCACCTTATGAAGAGGAATCCTCGTAAAGTTACTTGGACAGTACTGTATAGACGAAAGCATAAAAAGGGGCAAGAGGAGGAAGCTACTAAAAAACGAACTAGGAGAACGCAAAAATTTCAACGTGCAATTGTTGGAGCGTCTTTAAATGATATTTTGGCCAAAAGAAATCAAAGACCTGAAGTAAGGAAGGCCCAAAGAGAGCAAGCTATACGGTATGTGACCATAATCTGTATAATTTGATAATTAGTAAGTACCAATAGCTGCGTTCACCGGGACATTGTTGATCAGGTAGCAATTTTTAAAAGTAATCAATTGGTTGGTGATTCTGCTGAACGGAACTTTAACACATAAACACCATGAAATGTTAAGCATAAGATATTACAATTAACTTTGTTAGTAGTGAAAGAAATTATTTAAAAATGGATCCTGTCCAAGCCAGATTTGCACTTTTAATTGCCGACGATGAAGTTCTGTATTTCCTGCGACAGTAAAAAATATATTGTTGATGGTTTCATATCCAAGTTTTCATTAATTTTAAAACAAATACGAAACACCCCTAACACTTGAAAAAATATATTTTTAAACCTAAAAGCAAAAGCAAAAAATATATAACTAGACCTAAAAGCTTTTTAATTTTTGACAGAAATGATGGCTGATGCCAGTTGATGCATCAGTAATTGGTAGCATAGCGAACTTTTATTTTGCTCGAAAAAATGGTGGTCGCTCAGTACTGCTCCAAACGGGTGCATGTCACGCGTTTGAATATCCACAACCCCGAATTCCCACGACACCGAATGTCAGGACATTGAATCCCACAACTTCGAATTAGGCCATGCCCTTTCGACTAAAGCTGGTACCGAGGGCGGAAGGACGCAGCTCAGTTCCTCTTACTTAACAAACATAGTTAATGGTTTATATTTAGTACTTAGAAATTGAGATTTAATTAACTGAAAATTACGTCAGATGTGTTTAATTACGATCCCTCTTAACCTAACCTAACACAATCGTTATCATTTTCCGGTAAAAGTGGAAGAGTAACCGGTTTATAAGGGTGGTTGGTGACCCCATAAAAATCAGAACACGGTGTAGATACTGTCTCAACTATTTATATAGTGGAAATTTTGTCCCTCCGGTACATAATACAAAAAGAATATGCGCAGAAAGACATTTTTATAACATTTTATTATGTATTAATAATTATTTACTGATACTATATTTATATCTAATTGATATGTTTCATATTATTTATACTTTCATTATTATACTTATTGGTGTGAATGAAACAATAAGGGGAACTGAATCGTGGCCTTCTGTGTACAGCAGATCGGCTCGAAAGGGTGTGGCCCAATTTGATGTTTTGACATTCGGTGTCGTGGGAATTCGAACGCGTGACTTGCTTCGCTCCAAACTGGTCGCTTGTCAAAACCAGCGTTCAGCAGAAAATTGTTCATCGCTCCAGTAGAGCTACGTCCTGATGAACGTGACATATGATACCTACATAAACTTCTGAACTGTCAAATATTAATGGACGAATAGGTGTAAAGGAACGGTGAAGCGAGCTGCGGCATATACCGCGGAGAGGAATGTGTAATTTTCGGGTGAACTACCGCCAATTTAGGTTATTTAATTTTTATGGGAACATCAAAAGTCAGGTGTTTAATAAATTTTGAAACAATAACAAATGTATAGTTTGTACTTGCTGACTATTTGCAATATTTCAAATTTTTTTAATAAGTACATGGTAATATCTGAGAGATTTTCATTTTTATATATTTTTATATGGAAGGCGAGGCGGCGGCTCAGGGTTTAGTGTTTCGATCGCAACCATCCTGGAGATGGGAAGAATGCCAGCTTGATGTTAATGTGAGAGATTAAAACCAGTTGATGTTTGACTTCCCCTATACTACACGCCAGAAATAATCAAAGTGCAATGACTGGAAAAAGAGTAGATCGGTGTTGTCACATTTATTTCTAAAGTATTCTTATTTACCCATTTTTTCACTTGTCTTTAACGTCCCTTATCCCTATTGTACTTTATCATAGAAAATATAGTACTACTATATTTTCTATGGTACTTTATTAAAGCAAACACAATGTTTAATTTGTCTTTTACTTAATAATATCAAGGAATTTCGTAATATGTGGCAACTGCGAAAGTCGTAAAGTTGATTTACGAGTTATTCTTGCATTTACGCTTTCTTTTTCTCTGAGCCTCAACGACGTTCATTGGTCGAATCATGAACCAACAAGCGACTGCGCTCGAGCTACTAGGGAAACAGTGGCGTGATGTTGGGTTATTTCGCGCGCGTTTCTTAACGGTAAGAATTTGTGGTAAAATTATCAGTGTATTTATTCTTTGTGTCAGTGTTTATACTTATTTGTGTAAGTTAAAAAAGTGGAAGTGCATTAAGTGTGTATTACTTTATTTGTTATTATAATTTTTTGTGATATATCGTGTTTTCATAGTGATATTGAATAATAAAAAATATACCGGGACCAGCAATAGTTAAAAAAAGATCGCCTTTATCCGTTGGAGAAAAGAAAATTATAGCCCAAGTTTTTAAGTGCCTTGCAAGAGATCGTCCGTGCTCAAAATATGAATTAGTCGAAATATGTGCGGAGTATACAGGTATAAGGAGGGAGAAGAAAAGTGGAGATTGATGGAGATGCAATGAATGCTATACGACGCGGTGTTCATAGCTTTTTCTTTAAAAATGAATTGCCAACATTGGATAAAATAATGTACGTCATCCACGACAATGAAATAATTCCTAAACTGAGCAAGAATTCATTAAGGAGAGTTTTACATATAAGATGAATTTTAGATATGGAAAGGTTGACAGGAAGAGCAATCTTATTGAAAGAAATAATATAGTAATAAGGAGAATTGCTTGATAATGATACTATAAATTGTATATAAATTGATAATAGGTACCTATATTACATTTTTACATGTATTCATTAGTTTTTTACAGTTTTCCGACTGAAATTTTCCGGTAATTATTTATTTTAGCGTAAAACTATCAAAATTTTCTGAAATTTTGTCTACCACCATTTTCGTAAATGCTGCTATTTTTCATCAAAATCTACATTCGTCCACAAAAAATAACTAGATTTATATTCAGCATACCTGAAAATAGGGGGGATAGGCAAAATTTCAGGACAATTTGAGAGTTTTACGCTAAAGCAAATAATTTTTCACCTAATGACAAATCTAAAAATGTCTATATTAACTAGATATTTTTAGATTTGTATTTTTTTACCACTGGGCATATTTCAGTTAATATATACTAGAAGTAATCTATAGAATAGTATACGAGTATATATTAACTGAAATGTGCCCAATGGTAAAACAGAATACGCACGCTCATGCATCACCGTATTTTACCAGATCGGCGAGGTCATTCCACTTTGATTAATTCTGGCGTTGACTTTAGCTAATGAGATTTTCTAGGTTTCCCTCATTCCAGCACTGAATGATGGTTAAGTCTTACCAACCTAAGTCGTCCCTGAAGTGCAAATGGGTCCCGTGAAATAATAATATCCCGCTCCCTCTCCCACACAAGTCTCAGAATTTCGGGCTATTCCTTGTGATTAGAGTGAGGTGTAGAGATATTATTATTAGCGCGCAATTTGAAATTAAATCCATGTAAACAAATAATTCAGCACCCACTAAACTGATGCGGCAAGTAGCATGGCACATTCAAGTTCTGACATGTTAAGCCAGCGCTTTTAAAATAGAACACATTTTACTTTTTGTCACACGCTACTTGTCTGCCTCTTCAATTTTAAATTGTTATTAAATTAATTATATAATAAGTGAACTTATTACAAATTATACAATATGAAAGACTATCGTGAGTTCAACATCCATTTTCTATCAGATGTAGAAGCAACTCTATGTATTTATGATTACAAGAGCGAAGATAGTTCGAAAAGAAACTTCCCACGTCATCGTGCGATACTTCGAAGTCACATGTGAACCATAAATCTATGCCTTTGCCTATTACAGCACAAAAAAAAAACTTGGAATGAGTTCTGGCAAATCCTTAATATCACTTGAAAATGTCAACAAATCTGTACTGGATTATTTTGAGAACAAAAAAGCATGCGTCCGAAAAGCTGTTATTAATGAAGGGAAGTGTGACGATCCCGATACATTATTTTTCTTAAACGTCTTACCAGATATGAAACGTTATTTTTATTAAGCGTCTTACCAGATATAAAAAAAATTACCGATAGTAAAAAAATGCTTCAAAACAGCAGTTTATCGACTGCTGGAAATATTTTAAGAAGAGCATATCAACAATACTAGATTTTGTTATATGACAGGGTTCGGAGCGACCTGGAAAACCTGCAAAACCTGGAAATGTCAGGGATTTTTTTTTGTACGCAAAAAGTCATGGAAAAGTCATGGAATTTTTTAAAAGTTGTGGTTAGTCAGGGAATTCCAGTTTGCGACCTGGAAACATGTATTTGAATTAGGGGAAATAAATCGTTTGCACGGAAAAAAATTAGGAATGCTTTTCTCAAAATATTTGTGAAATACATATTTTATTTTGAATACGGCTGTACATTCTTCAAACTACAAATGATGTCACGCAGATGATTCTGATTGGCAAACCATAATAACAGAACACTATTGTAGAATTGTACACAATTTTTTGCGAACCACTTTAACATTAAGTTGCCTATCTTTGTTTATCCTATTGCTGAAAGAGGGGGTTATGATGATTGTTATTTGCCAAAAATTGCATTATGATTATGAATCTGTGTCTGTGATTGTTTTCCGTGAGCCGTGAATTGACTTGACTTGACATTTATAAATGTTTCTCTGGTTGAAAATTGCACAATGCACAGATTACCATATAAATATAAATTGTAAGGTACGACGAAAGCATAGATTTTACCTAGAAATTCAGGATATTTTAAACATGTCCTTTTTTTGCAGTTGTTGCCCCTAGCTTTCGCGCCTCTTATTTGAATTCAAATACACCAAAAAGTTATAGTTTTTTTTTTAAATAAAAGTTACATGTCACATTAGTTATGTTGCTTACTCTTTTTGTAAATGTGCTGAGATATCTCGCACAATTCTACATCCAAGCCCATATTTGAACAAAACGTTTGCAACAATATATTTTCATCAATGTAACTATTTTCATATACCACATTATATTTGTTTTGATGGTTTGCCTATCCAAACAAATTGTTCTTAATTAAGCAAATAATGTTTATAAAAGAACCTGGAAAAAAATCATAAAAGTCATGGAAAATCTGGAAAAGTCATGGAATTTTTGATGCCCTATAAACTCCGAACCCTGTATGATGAGCACATAAAGAGCAGTAGTAGAACTGCAGATCTTGTTTCAACTCCATACCCACCTTAAGCGGAACTTTGGTAGAACTACACGATAGTCACCGAAATGCAGCTCCCATGGCTAACGAACACACACTGATCGAAATACAAAACCTTCCTGAATATACACTTAGGACACTTGAGACAGTATTTGCGGTTCAAGAAAACTTAATATATTTCCTTTTTACTTTTTTAATTCTTTAGTTTATTTTTATTTGTTTTCAACTTTTCATTCAATGGAAATTTCAGTTTTATTTTTATAAAGAATATATTATAATTTTTGGTTATATTGTATTCTTATTTAATACCATTACGATACTACATACCTTAATGTTATTAACAGGCGTACTGTAGGACTTATGGCGTGCCTGTAATTTGTACCCTTCTTTAAATTGTAGGTCGAAGTTTGCTCAGTAATAAATCGAAAATTCCTTTTTTCATTGTATAAAATGATTGAAATCTTCCCGGGTACATATTTAATTCCTTGTTTTATTCTTCCTTAATATTTTTGTTTCTTATTCCAGTAAGGATGTATTCATTGCCGTCGTTTTGAATAGTTTTGATTTACAGTAATTACATTAAGCAGAGCTAACTTCAGGCTAAGAGGGAGTATCTTCAGGCATTTTCTTTAACTACTGATTGTCATTAGTAATATTAAAACAAAATAAATATTTAAAAAAAGTTTGGTTTCTAACAGTTTATTCTTTTCTTTCTATTACAAGTTTTTTCTTTAATTTCTAATCCTATCAATCGTTCAAGTGAATTAACTGTTACTTTGTAGGTACCCTCTTCCACTTTGTTTAATACAGGTTTCTCTGTTGGTTCTTCTGTGATATCCAATAATTAATTAAAAAAAAAAAATTCACTAGTTAAACTAAAACAAGAAACCAAATTAAATCACCTTTAAAATGTAATTACTCTTAATGATTTTAAACTAAACCAGTAATTTTAATTACAATTACTTCTGCTACTTTCTTATTTAAAATTTCTAATATGCAAAGTTAAAGTAGGCAATAGCCTAATAAACTTGCTTATTTTAATTAATATAATAATAGTAATAATAATTGGTGCAATTCCATAGAAAAGTTATAGAAAATCTGAAGGTAATGCACTTATTAAAAAAAAAAAAAAAAAATACTTACGTAAACTGTTATTGAGTTTTCAGAAATTGCTGGAGATATATCTTGATCCATTTCGAATCATTGTTATAATTTCCAGTTAAATTCTGCTTTGCTTGTGAAAAATACCCTCCCACAGTTCATTTTGGCAGACATTTTTTTATTCCTCATTCTATTGATTGATGCTTCTACACATAAAGGAACCATACATAGAGAAATATTATAATGTAATTTATTTATCGCTCCTTTTTGTACGCGATTGTCGGTGTTGGTATCTAGTGATCGCTTACAGAACTACAAACACGTGTTTGGCATTTTAGTTGAGTAAGCAAATACTAGATGTCGATACCGTTAGTTATTAGTACAGTCGCTGAGCCTAATGTTTGTTTTATTTATTTTGGTAGATATTTAAAGTTTTTAATTTCTGGTCAAAGTTTATAATTTCAAAGTAATAATACACAGAAAGAATAAATGATTGTTATGCAAATTGTGGGCTATCCCTCAAAGGTGAAAAGTACACGCAACACAGATTTCCAAAGTCAGAAAATATATTATTTAGTGGTAAAGTGTTTCAAAAATAGTTAATACCTATAATAAACGTGGATACGTATATACATTTCCTGTTTTTTGGATGCTTTTTTCATACATATTTTAACGAATCAGAAAGTTGAATTAAATACAAAATTATATGCTGTATAATTATTTCGATAGGTACTTAATAAAAAATCGATTTATAGTAGACTCACGATTATCCGAAATGATGCTCGCTATGCCTCCGCATTATCCGAAATTTATGAAATATGTATGTAAATATTTTTTGCTTCTTTTGCGAAGCAATAAAACACATTGTGGTGGCGCTAATACTGAGAATTGTTAAGGGTATCAATTACGCGGTAGGTTGGTCGGCGTTGCAACACAGTTTATATTTGCTCTCGGTGCCGTATGGTTTACTATTATTTATTTTGGTTTATTACATAGGACAAAAGTTCTTCGGTTGATTCTCCAAATGATAGGAAAAGCATGAAAAATCCGGAACATACAACAGTGGACAGTGGATTGTACCTATGGTTCACACAACAACGAGAGCGTGGATTGCCAATATCTGGTCTTATACTCCAACAAAAAGCTATCAGCTTCAGTGAGGAACTTCCAGTTATCAAAGCACCCGCTAATTTTACAGCTAGTGAAGGTTGGTTATCGCGGTGGAAGAAACGACATGGAATTCGGCAACTGAATATATGCGGGGAAAAGTTAGTAAAAGTGAAAAAATTCATAATATCCACAAAAAAGTTTTAACGCTTTCATGTTTGGTTTGGTAGTTCAGAAAAATAATTTAAAACTACAGTTTTTCATAAGTATTTGTAAAAATGAAAATACCCTACCATTGGCAAAAATTAAAAAACCATACAATTCACAAAAAAAATGTTGACACTTGTATATCTGCAAGTAGGTAATTCAGAAAAACAATACGAAACTACAGTATTTCAGATTTTCAAAAATTCAGGGTCTAAGGGGATGATCTACATAAAAAACTCGGAAATTCTATTTGAAATTTCGTGTTGGAACGAAATTTCGGGTTTAAACACGAAATTTCGAATTCGAATTCGAAATTTACTGTTTGAACTTGAATTTTCGAGTTTAAGCTTGATATATTCCTCCAAAAATATATAAATTAAAATAATTGCGCCCTTTAGGCTTTAGTACACCTATTACTTTGTTGTTTCAATTTGAAAATTAAAATACGCACTTTCTAATACACTAATTTATATTGAAAATGTTATATTCTTCGAATTATTTAAAAGTTTGTGTTAAAAATTCGGTTTACATCTCACAAAAAGAAAGTATTTTAATATTGTTTTTCATGAAATATTTAATCATTGTGATTAAAATAATCCTTAAATTAATTAACAGTAATAGGTATTATTATTACATGGCTTTCATGCGTTGCTTACTCCAGTTATTTAGTAGGAATAAATAAGCTTTCCCAATACAGTTTTCGAGTAAATTCAATTACTCGAAAACCGTTCATTTTATCAAAAAATTTAAAGAAAGACTTTTGGTCATAATTTATTAAAAAATTCTAAAATTATATGATTTTACAGAGAAATCTACGGGCAAATAAATCTACAAATTATTTATAAAAGGGGAGGAGTGAGCCGCTGCAGGGACGTCTCTGGTGGATGAAATGAAAAAAGATATCTGTTTTATTCACCACAACATAATGTATTATTCACGCCAAATAACAGGTTAATATCTATTGGCATTTTAGAGATATCGAGTAAAATTCGTTAAAAAAAATTATTTTTGTCACCCTGTATCTCGTAAACGAAGCGACTTATATTTAATGAACTTTACTTCTTAAAAATAAAAGAAAGAGAAAATATAAGAATAGAAAAATATAAAATCTTAAAATAAAAATCTACCACAAAAAACTGACTCACCCTGTAGATATTTCTTGTAGGTGGCCATTATTGCACTAAACAGTAAACCGTAGAAGGATTAGGCCCCCATACACAGAAGGGAATTTTAAACGATTTGCCCCGCCACGGATGAAATCGGTTGTTGATCTTTTGATTGATGTTTACGTTTGTGGCGCGCGATGGTTTTGATCTTTAAAACATCCGATCTGTCACAGGCGACCGCTGCAAGTTCAGTCCTGTTGGTACACATATACGGAAATATCAGTTCTGTTAGAATATAGTAAAAGGTGGAAACATGGAATGGACAAAGGAATTATTAACTGAATTTATAGATTTATATAGGGAGAAATCATGTTTGTGGAGACTATCCAGATTGAAAATATTTTGCTATAATTTCAAGTCAGAATTCTTAACCTATTTACTTAACAACTCATCAAAAACGTGGCCTGGCATTCGTAAATAATTTTGTAAATTGTCCTGTTCGTTGGATCGTAGTTTACGGATTAAACGCATATGTCCATATTTATTTTTCTCCTCAATCCACTTTTTCATCCACTTTGTTCGACTTTTTTTCTTTTCATTTTCACAAATTTGCCAGATACATAAACCAATAAGTGCAAGTTTTCTTCTTCTTTGAACCCTGCTCATATTTTAGCACAACAAATCCCTTCTATAGATTTTAAACATGTCTAAAATATCTGATCGCTCGTCCAGGCCCCTCGGGTGCCTTTGAATTTAAAGAGGATTCACCAATTAACTGAACTATCTGTCCCCTCAACGAGTTTATATTTGGCGAAAGTAACGGATGCAATATTTCTGTGTATGGAGACCAAATATCTGTACCTCCAGAGACTCGATCGGCAGATCTGGACGGCCGGACAAATCGTTTAAAATTCCCTTCTGTGTATGGGGGGCTATTGATTCATTTTAATAAAAATTAAAAAAATATTTTGTAATGTATGTTATTTTTGCCTTTTATTTGCGTTAACTACCTAAACTAAAAATGAGCTGCCATCAAAAACATTAAATTGCTATAAAGTTTGTTGATTTAAAGTTTTTTGCATTTATTTCACTGGAGTTAATGCATACGCTATCTATCGACGAAATGAACATTTAATATATGCTTTCCCGCCTAGCGATAATCTGGCCCATTTACGGTATTTCTCTATGTATGGTTCCTTTATGCTTCTACATAACACCCTTCAAAACACTACCATGTGTTTTAACTTGAGTTGAATTACACGGTTAGGTAAATTTGGATGTTTATTGTTTAAAAATATTAACAGATGTCTCTTTAGAAGTAACTATCTGGTGAAATGCAATAATCCATAAATTTGTATAAATGACCATAACTCTTGCTGCAGTAAACCTAAGTAGCTACAAGGTTGATAGTTTGTCAATATTAGTAATTGAACCCTAAAATAAAAAGTACCTATCAACATCACTTTAGTAAAACTAGAAACTAAAAATTCTAATACTCTATACTAGCATATCAGTGCTAACCATAGTTATAAAAATTTAGTTATGATTTGAAGTGGATCCATGTGCAACTTTTATAAATTACTAAATTAGATAGGTAACCTATCTGACACAGCTTAGTTTAAATATTTATTTTTTAATACACCTATTCATATGGACGATATTACTTACCTAGAGGAAAAGTTTCAGTTAGACATTCACAAAATACTTCAGGTGGATCTTGAGTAATTATGATAATTCCAGTATCCATCATAAAGTATTTAGAAATTGGTGTACAAGGTGGCCTGTTTAATATGGGCCTACACGTTATCTCAGAAACTATAAGTCCCATGGAAAAAAAAATTATATGAAATTGTTTTTTTCAAAGTTATCTTCAATTTTTTAATATTTTCAAATTTATAACCTGTTTATATACAGGGCGATGAACTAAAGTTCCTTTTTTTTAAATAGCACACCCTATATATTATTACATTTTCAGAAAGCCCTTCTAAAGACAAGTTCAATGATATATGACATGATGGGTCTGACGCCCACCGTTTCGGAGTTATTGAGAATTATCTTATATATACTCATAATACTCAAAAATAAATTACCTGATTTACTGTCCATCCACATTGAATTTAGTAAAAAAGTACAACTTTTTATAAAACTAATCATATTACCGTTATATATATTGTTTGACATGACATGATTGACATGTAACCTCAAAATGTCATATTTGGTTGGCATAGAGACCAAATGCGTTTTCTGCCTCTGCAGCATTTTGAACCTTGTTGAAATGTATTTAAAATAACGTATTCTCGCGTTGATTTAGTGATGTCATAATTGCAGCTGGTTCAACTAGTTTTGATATCAAAATTATTTTCTATTTGAACTGGCGCATGCGTTTTAAAATGTAGTTTAAACTGAATTCTAACCTGTTGTGTGATTTTTAACTCTCATATATTTTGTGATTTTAACTTTCTAACAATTCTAACTTAAATTACCACTGTTGGCTGCTACTTTTTTAAATTTTCTTAAGAAAATGAGTGGTGAAAATAAAGAGATGGTACCCATCCAAGTGGAAGAGATTTGCAATGAACGAACACGGTGTGGGGGGTTATTACTGGTTTCTTTTAAGCTGGTTCTTTGATAACCCTTTCTTTTTTTCTTACTGACTCAGCAAAACTTGGGAGCTGAGTTACAATCCAAGATATTAAACTGATTAAACACAAACAACTAATCATTTATTAGCAAAACATAAGCATGTAGGTATAAACAAAAAAGAGTGCTACTCGCTAACAAGCGGGACGAACTGTTGACTGCTCTAATTTTCAGACAGCACTGACTTTTATCGCAGCGTACACACACACTGCCCTCTCCTAGTCTGCACGCGTTCGGCGTTAGCGAGAAGACACACAAAAAAAATTACAGGGGCGTCTCAAGGACAAAGTGAACATGCCGCCCTCCTTGAAATTACCCAATTTCAACAAAATAAAGTTATCAGAAAACAGTTTTAAACTAAATTCAAAGTTTAACAGTTAATTGAGTCAAGTGAAAATTGCTTTGTCCAATTACGGAAAATATCAGTCAGAATCGATAGGTAACACACAAACACGATTAATAGCTCGCTTAAATTCATCCTTTGCAGTTTTCACAGTCACTACTCTGACTACACTATCACTGCCCGGATGAAGATGAAGAACTCTTCCCATCGGCCATTGCTGCGGTAAGGTGTTGTCTTCTTTTAATATAATCAAAGAACTGATTTTAATATTAGAAGGCTCCTTCTGTTGCCACTTGGGCCTTTGCTGGAGAGAATTCAAATAGTCTCTAGACCATTTACACCAAAATTGCAGTACTAGAAGCTGAAGAAGCTCATATCGTCTCAGCAAAGAAACTGATTTCTCTCACACATTATTTTGAGGTAAGGCAAGTAACGAGCTGCCAATAATAAAATGTCCTGGCGTCAAAGCATCCAAATCGTCCGGATCATTGGAAAGAGGCAATAAGGGTCGAGAATTTAATGTGGATTCAATTTGGCATAAAAGAGTATGAAACTCTTCATACGTAAAATGTACTTTGGAAGCTACTCTTTTTAAAAAATGTTTGGTTGACCGAACAGCCGCCTCCCAAATGCCGCCAAAATGTGGGGACCGTGGTGGAATATAATGCCATTTAATTTGGTTCTCTATTAAATAATACTGAAGATTTTCATCATTAGTTATTTGTGAAAGGCGTTTAATTTGATTGTCAGCCCCTAAAAAATTAGTAGCATTGTCAGAAAAAATATCAGAACAGAGACCACGACGAGAGACGAATCTCTTCAACGAGTTCAAAAACCCATCTGTAGATAAATCACCTACTACTTCTAGATGGATTGCCTTGGAGGCCATACAAACAAAAACGCAAAAATATGTTTTCAATAACTTTCTATTTTTCAATCGACCGTCCTTGACCAGGTACGGTCCTGCAAAGTCGATTCCTACTCTTGCAAATATTGGGTTGGGATTTACTCGAGATTTTGGTAAATCTCCCGTATAATAATTATTGTCAGGAGGTTGAGCTCTAAACTCAACCTGCACCAGTTTAGATAATTTTATAATGGATTCTTGACATTCAGAAATTGTTAATGGTGAAAAAGTTCTATTTTCAAGAGCCCCTATTGAATTTCTTTTAAACCTAAACATCCAACTTACAACACGTACTAATTTATTAAATGAAGAAAAACGAGAGAAAATATTTTCGTTAGTAACAGTATTAAAATTAGTAACCTTTTTTGTTTTTAAATCTGGAACATCTTCTAACACCTTTGATCAGGATTGAACGGGCCAAAATGCTCAACCTTGTTTTAGCCAACACGGCCCCTCCCACCATAAGGTGTTATTTTCTAATTGCAAACGAAAAAACCCCTAGAGATTATATCTGCAGGATTTTTAAAGCTTGGTACATAATTCTAAGAATCTATATCGTAAATTTGCTGAATGGTTGAAACACGATTACACACAAATACTTTCCAAGTTGCCGACGACTTTGATAACCATTGCAACACAATAGTTGAGTCACACCAATATTTTATTTGTGAAATATTTAATTTTAAAGATTTAACAACATGTCGCATTAATTTTGCAAGAATTACTGCACCGTTTAATTCTAAACGTGGTATACTTATACTTTTTATAGGAGCTACCCTAGACTTTGAACATATTAAATTCGAACTAATATTTCCTAAATTATCTGTCACTCGGAGATATATGCACGCACCATACCCTATCTCGGATGCACCACTAAAGCCATGCAATTGAAATTCTATTGCATTTTTTATTGTAATTTGTCGTGCTATTGAGAGATTACACAAATGAGGTAACTGTTCATAGAAATTTAACCATTCGGTTTGTAAATTTAAGGGAATTGATTGGTCCCAATCTATGTTTATTTGCCATAATTTTTGCATAAAACATTTGGCCATCATTACAACAGGACACAATAAGCCAATAGGATCAAATATCCTTGCAATTGTTGACAAAATCGCGCGTTTAGATATGAGATACGTTCATATTATTCGATTCTTTAAATACGAATTTAAATCGATCACTAATCGAGTCCCGTATTACCCCTAACGTTTTTATTTGATCTGCATCAGTAATTAGATAATGTGCTTGCTCGCATAAATTATTATTTTTTAAGACAATAGGTTCGTTTGATATCCATTTTCTAAGGACGAATCCAGCACTACTCAAAATAGTTTCTAATTGTGACTTCAAAAGTGTAGCATTCTGTATATCTGACGCGCCAGTCAACACGTCGTCTATATAGAAATCGTGCTGTACTATTACCGCGGCCAAAGGATAATTATTAGCATTATCTATTGCTACTTGTTTAAGACACCGCGTAGCTGAAAACGACGCTGGAGCCGTTCCGTAGGTAATCGTTTACAATTCATAAACCTTTATATCCTGATTTCTATTGTCGCGCCAAACTATTCTTTGGAATTTATGGTCATTTGAATCTATCATTACTTGACGGTACATTTTTGATATATCCGCAACAAGTACAATATTAAGCAAACTAAAGCGTATCAGTATTGAAAACAGGTCATCCTGTATATAAGGGCCTACCATTAAAATGTCATTGAGCCTATGAGCCATGAACCTATTAACAGCCTGTTGTTTCGATTCACCGAGTAATTCGGGACTTTTACTAAAAGGTAATTTCACAACAAAACGGCCAGTATTATCTTTCACATAGTTCTCTAAAAAATGCCTTTCACATAATGTCTGTAACTTATTTGTGGTGTATTTTGACGATTCATAGTTTGTTTCTTTTGGGATTACACCACCTGTAAAATAACAAAAAGCAGAAAACCAGAAGTATACAAATTAATTATTCAAAGTGTAGTAAACAAGGCAAACTTCTAAAGTTTGCCCCAAAAAACCACTATTAACGTGTGATAAAATAATATTTGATATATTGATTAAATTTTATCAGTGGTTTTTCAGTTTTATACAAAATTTTATAATACATGTCATATTCTAAAATATGTCCAAATAAAATAGTTATAATAAAAAATTAAAAGAAATTAAACACTTAACTAGCTTTCGTCTAGACGTTTCGAGTTGATCCTCAACTCTTCTTCTGTAGACTATTTTTATGTTGAGAACTCTTTATATGAACGAGAAGTAGTTCTTGTCAGATTGACATTTTTAATTTAAATTGTCATCACATGCACTGATCACTATGATATTATTAATTTTCCATTGGTAACATCTTTTTGGAGTAGAGGAAGCCATGTTTGATCTATGAATATTGTTTCCGACGAAATACAATTATCACCATTAAGTTTAATGAAAGCACTTTCTTTTAATTTTCTTTTAACCGATTTTTCTTCCTTTTGTAAAACTTTAGCCTGTGTTCAATCAACTCGGTGACCGTTATCCCATACATGTTTTACTAATGTAGACTTATCAACTTGGTAATCCTTAACATAATTTTTATGTTCGCGGATCCTTATTTGTAATGGTCTAGATGTTTCACCAATATAATATTTACCACATTCACAAGGAATCTGGTAAATACAATTTTTTGAATTTCGATCATTATTAATTGGTTTTGTTTTAGTAAGTATTGATCTTAAAGTATTTTTCGTTTTAAATGTCGTTCTTATGTTAAAATCATTACCAAGTCTTTTAAGTCTTTCACATTCGTCATTATCGCTAAAAGACTTCTTTATATCTTTTAATGACCTTTCTTCAACCAACCAAAACGATTCTAATTGCTTACTTAGTGACTCATAAGAAATGTTTAAATTACAAACAACGGAGTTCATTTTTTGAGGTACCGGACGTGATACTAACCATCCTTAACAAGTTTTTTGTAAAATGAGCCCCGTATCATTTAATTTAATCTGCCCAACCTGTAGCAAATCCCAAAATAATTGTGCCCCGATTAACAAGTCAATTTCTTCTGGAATATTAAATTCCGGGTCTGCTAAATTTATACCGGGTGGAATTTTTAGAGAACTTGTAGACACTCCGATTTGAGGTAAATTTTCAGCTATTTTTTCCTCTATTAAAAAATTACACATACGGTTAAAATTACCATACAATGAATTAAACGTACAAGTTGTTTTTTGTGAAATCGAATTTGAAACATTATTTAAATTAGTTACTGGCAAAGGCAAATAAATTTTTTCACATTTTAGTTTTAATTGTTTGAGCAATGTTTTACTCATAAAATTCGACTGACTAGCATTGTCAAGTAATGCTCTACATTTAATCCATTAACCGTTATTATTAGTTACAAAAACTGCAGCAGTTGCTAACAAAACATAACATTCCTTCGGGGTATGATACACCGTCAAAGTTGTAGACACCACCTTAGGTGGCTGTTCTTGCTCACCATGTGCCGTATCGCTAGCAGGTTTGTTTTCAAATTGACAAACTGTCGTTTTATTATCTTGATTTATTTCTTGAGATTGACTCTCAAAATGCAATAATACGTTATGTTTTTTACGACACCTTTTACAAGCACTAAAATTACAATTAGCTGCAATATGTCCGGGCTTTAAACAATTTAAACATATATGCAACTTTTTGACATGTTCATACCTGGCATTTACAGGAATATTTAGAAATTTATCACAAAAGTATATTAAATGTGTACCATTACAAAAAACACTTATAATTTTTTTATTACCCTCATCAATAGATTTATTTGTATTGACATATGACGTCGCTTTATATTCCTTTTTAGGGTCTCCACTATTAGAAGCGGTTTTATTTTCAATTGTTTGTAAAAGCTGACATTTATTGCTTAAAAATTTCTCAAATTCATCTATTGTAGGTTCCAAATTTTCTTTGGTATGATTTTCCCATTCTCGCTTGGTTTTAATATCTAATTTAGAATTTAGTAAATATATTAAAATAGCATCCCAATGCTCTGTGTGACTATTTAACGACTTTAGTGCTCTAAAATTTAACAAAAATGTGTCTAGAAATAATCGCAAGGAATTATAATTTTCTTTAATTATCGTCGGTAACTCGAAAATCGATTTCAAGTGGGAATGCGCTATTAGTTTTTTGTTTTGATATCTATTGCTCAGTAATTCGCAAGCTACGTCATAGACTCAGTTACATCTAAATTATTTATAACCTTTAAGGCTTCATCCTTCAACACCGATTTTAAATAAAAGAATTTTTGTACTTTATTTAACTTAACATTGTTATGGATTAATGATTTAAATGACTCCTGAAAGGAAATCCATCTATCATAACTGCCGTTAAATTCCGGTAACTTAATATCGGTCAATTTTATAACTAAATTATTGTCATGGAGAATACTTGAATTTAATGAATTTCTTATATTTGTATTACTCAAAGAATCTGGCTCTAGTCTTGTTCCCTGTTCCAACTTAAAATCTGCTGCACCCATAGTTTCGAAATAATTTTTCTCAAAAGCATCTGTTTCAGCCGAATGGCCTGCTTCAGGGTCAAGCATTTCTAATTCTAATTGTATGTCACGAAATTCTTCCAATAATTTGTCTATACTTTGTTTACATACTCTTAATTCATGTATTTTCTCTGGCAACACAATATTTGCTAGAAAGGTTTGAAACTTTGTAAGCTGGGCTTTAACGTGTCCACGCTTTATCGTTAATCTTTTAATATTTTGGGCTTTTTCCTCAGCCATGACTAATATTGAGAAATTTTTAAATAAGACTTCATAAATGAATACCTAACCCTATTTTCTATTAATAAATCGAGGAACGAATTCCACAAATAACCAATATATTTTGTTGTTATTAGTTGATAGCTAATATATTTTTTTTATATATAAATAAGAAGTAGCAGTCGTTCAACCAAACCAATCAATTTTTTCTATTAAACTTACACTACAGTTATTTAAGTAGTGTAGCAAATGTGTATTTCTAGATTATTTCCGAAATACCTAACTAATACAATATATAACTCTAAACCAAAATGAAAATTACACTAAAGTGTATCAAAGAAATATTTCATGCCCTAATATACCAAATAAAGAAAGTAAATAGGGAAAATAGGTAAGATGGGTACGATCTTGACATGTGTTGACTTCGGGCTAGCCGGTTTGTCCGTTGCAGGTGTTTCTATGATCTGCTGCTCTCCGCTCTCGCCACCGCTCGAACTCTGGAGTAACAGGATTTTCATATCTTTGAAAATGCACCCTCTGCATCAATATTCCACTTTCGAAGGACCTTTTTCTTCTAACTGGCGTTGACTAATTTCTACCAAGTTCCAAAAATCCGGCTCGAAGGACCAAATGTGGGGGGTTATTACTGGTTTCTTTTAAGCTGGTTTTTGATAACCCTTTCTTTTTCTCTTACTGACTCAGCGAAACTTGGGACCTGAGTTACAATCCAAGATATTAAATTGATTAAACACAAACAACTAATCATTTATTAGCAAAACATAAGCAGGTAGGTATACAACAAAAAAGAGTGCTACTCGCTAACAAGTGGGACGAACTATTGACTGCTCTAATTTTCAGACAGCACTGACCTTTATCACAGCGTACACACACACTGCTCTCTCCTAGTCTGCACGCGTTCGGCGTTAGCGAGAATACTCGCACAAAAAAAATGTACAGGGGCGTCTCAAGGACAAACTGAACACACGGTTCAATAAAGTTTACTCTCGCGCTTGCAAAAATTTGTGACATTGTGGTTGAACCGGTTTTAAACACATTTTGAATATGCTGCAAAATTTTGAAGTCGCCAGAAAACACCTCAAATGGGGAAGGAATAAGTTAAGGGGAATATTTCCCGCTGTTCATTCAAAAATTGTGATTCAAAGTCCAACTAGATACATTATCTCTTATCTTTGCTCTTTGCTCTTATCTTGCTTTGCTTTGCTTTGCTTTGCTGTATAGAAGTGTACAATAGCTGTAGACTTAGTAACCCTACACTTCATTTTATCATATTGTTGATTCAAATTACCGAACCACCGTTTTTTACGGGTGTCCGATCAGAACCAGGAGTGAAAATTGTAAATTATTATAAAGATCATATTTTATATTTAAATGCAGAAAGCCTATTATGTCATTTTGATGAAATTTCCCATATTGTTTATGAAATTAAGCCTTTAATACTCTGTCTATCTGAAACCAGAGTTACGGATGAAATTCTGGATACAGAGATTGAGATAAGTAAGTACAATGTAATTAGATGCAATTCAGACAGTCGTTTCACTGGTGGTGTGATGATGTATGTTCGTGATGACTTGGATTTCACAATCATATATAATGTGGTTTTTGGTGTAAATTACTGGTTTTTATTAATCAAAGTACAAATTGAATGTAAATATTGGTTTTTAGGCTGTGTCTATCATTCTCCTAGTGCTAGTGACGCAATATTCTGTACATTTCTTGAGCAGATGTTTGAAAATTTATGCTTGCAAAATATCTACATATTACTTGATGATTTTAATATTAGATGGGAGTTGCCTTTGGAAACTTACAGTAAGAGGCTACATAGTTTAAGTCAACTTTCCGCGTTTAAACAATTAGTTACTTTTCCCACTAGGATAACTCCTGTTTGTGAAAGTGTTATAGACCTCGTATTTTCTAACAAATATGACATTTCTGTTAAGTCACATCAACATAAGATTACGGATCATGAAACAATATCTGTTTATTTAAACTACAATGTAAAATAACCATTAGTGAAAAAATACTCGATCAGAAATATTGATTATGACAAAATTTGTAAATCATTAATTGAGAAGGCGTGGATGTATAACTCTTCAGATACAAATACAGTTTTTGATAATATTATACAAACGGTTGAGAATTCCATCAATACAACGTGTCCTTTAAAAGTTATCCAAACTAAACACTGTACAAACTGGTTTAACTTATCAATAACTTTAACTTAATAATAAAAAATGCAATATATATCAATAAAAAATGCAATAAATGACAGAAATACTGCTTATCACATATAAATGTATAATAATTCACAAGCATATTTCGATAATATACCTCTTGATATTCGTTGGTCGATATATTTCCAATGAGATGGCGCTCCCGTGCACAATGCAGTCAATACTACAACTTACCTAAATGAAATGTTCCCTGAAAAATGGATTAGTAAATTTATTGTTTGGTTGTATTATTTATTCTAGAATTTCTAAAATTTCAGGTACAAATGGAGTAGTTCGGTGGCCTCCTAGATCTTGCGATCTAACGCACAAGATTTTTGGCTTTGGGGCTACATAAAAAATATTGTATATAGAGTTAGATCAGATAAATCGAAGATCTAAGAGAAAAGACAAGAGCATCTTTTCAAACAATTACACCAGTAATGATTAGACATGCTACAAATAGTGGTCTTAAACGTTGCCAAGCATAATATAATTTGAAACAAAGGCGCTTTGTTAAACTTGTATTTTTATTTCTCAAATTAAACACTTAATTAAGTTGTATTCATCTTAATTCGAAAAATTATTGGTTAGAATGGATAAAATGTCAGCAAAAGCATTTGTGTAGTCAACAATATATTAAACGTCAAACTTTTTTGTTTCCCATACCTACTATATTGGTAAAAAGTGAAATTCTATAAATACTGAATTAACGACTTTCCCATAAAATACTATAATATTATTACATATTTTTGGAATCGTTATTCACTCCTCTTTTCAAGAAGAAGAATACAGGGTGTTCCATATAAAACAAAACACAAGTTGTGGTCATATCGGAAAAATGAAAAAATAATAATATAATATCTCTATCCCTCATTCTCATCTTAATGATGAGCCCGGAAGTCAGAGACTTGTGTGGGAGAGGGAGCGGCATATTATTATTCTGTAGCTCGAAAACGGTAAGAGGTAGCGGAATGCGCTTTGCGCCATTTTTATTTTTAAGAGAAAAGAGCCCTGGAACCGTACCTCAATTTTTTTCTATATCCCACAGGTTCCCTGGAACCCACGAAAACATACGAAAATGGGTCACTCTGTACATAAGAAGCAATAACTGATAACTGCTGATCCAAAACAACTATATTATTTTATTTTATTTACGCGTGGATTCTGTCTCGCTCTAAATTCCGTCGCCGAATCGTCAAAGTTTCTAAGTTATCTCCTCCGAGCGGGGATCGGTCGGAGCGATTCTCGCGGGCGACCGGAGGAAACCTTTTCTCCTATGCGTAGGCTCATTTTCGTCCCGTTTCCTACGCCTTTTCAAAAAACCTCTGCAAAATCTTCGCCGATCGCCGTTCGGCGAGAGAGATGCGGCTAGCACCGGCGTTTGTCCTCCGGCGCCTAATGGTCCCGTCACGCCTGCTGAAATCCCGACTTTTCGCGGAACCTCCTAGCCCTTTTTCTAATTTTTACGGCTTCGAGAACCGCTTCACGCGAAACTTCCGTCCTTTCTCTAATCCTTTGAGATTTTTTTTTTTTCGAGACCATACGTCGGATCCTTCTACATCTATTTCGTCTTAATAAATCTCGAGTCTCATCCGTCTCAACTTCTTTCTCATTTTATCTGTCGATGTGAGATTGCACTAACGAGAAAAGCGCAAATTTTCACAATTGGCTTTAGTGCCAAGTACCATATTATATTTAGTTTTGTCAGTGTTAAGTTTTAACTTATTTAAACACAGTCATGTATGTATATAACTTATGTAGTTGTAAAAGATGTATTGATAATCATAGTAGGTACCATAACTTCTTATTTGTTGTTGAGTTGATATAAATAAAATCAAATAAAAAATAAAAACAATGCAAAAACATTAGTTCGACTTATTTTTGTAAGTAAAAATCCCCAAAACGAGGTTAATAACCATAACAATCTCGTGTAAATTAATTGTATGTTAAATATTAAATACAAATGTCTAAACTCCCTCTAATGGTGTCAGACAGTTGGACAGTTACCTTACTTCATTGACATAAATTTCCACCTGCATTACTATATAAAGAATTTCGAAGATGGAAGAAGAGGAAGAAGACATTGTAACTAATACAATGCAATAATTGTGTTCTGTGCTGAAATTCAGCATTTTGACCTACGTCATCGTGCTAGCGCGCTGCTATTGAACAACTGTGTGTGAGGCAACCATTATAGTTTACGAACCGTGCCCGCAAATAGGATGTGGTGCAGCTGGAGTCTAAAGCTGCACAATCTCGTATCTCTAAAAGTAAGATATGGTAATGAAGTTGGTATTAATTTTGTCTACACTTTAATTACAATTTATTGCACCAAATCTCGTTTCTGTAATAGTTACAGTTTTCTCGGAGAGGCGGCGTGGTGCAGCATTAATCTATATCTATACCACACTCTCGTATCTCTGAAAGTAAGGAAAATACGGGAACGAAATTGGTATAAGATTTTTTTTTACACTTTAACTAAACTAAAAACTAAGAAGATATCACTTTCTTGTGAAATACCATGTGTACACTATTTGCATTCTCAGATAAATGTAGTAAAAATAAATACCAAAGGACAGATATTTTATACTTGGAAAAAATAACAATTGGTATTTCCGAGAAAACTGTAACTCTTATAAAAACGCGGTTTGCTGTAATATATTGTAATTAAAGTGTAAAAAAATTGAGACCAATTTCGTTCCCTTAATCTTGCTTACTTTCAGAGATACGAGAGTGTGGTGCAGCTTTAGACTACGCTGCACCACACTCTACTTCCGGGAAAATGGCAACTGTAAAAAAAATTGCGGTCTGTTGTAATAAATTGTAATTAAAATGTAAAAAATTTCCTTATGGTTTTTTTGGAAACTATAGAGTGGGCTATAAAGGGTGGTGCAGCATCACCACACAGCTAATTACAAAATTACAAGTAACCATATCTATACACAAAGAAAACTATGACAAAACTAAGACTTAACAACTAAATCTTGAAAGACTTACAATACTGCAAAATAGACACAGTGCAAACATTTTTACTGGTATTGATAGTAGCACCCTGGTACTCGGACCAGGCATTTTACTCTGATAAAAAACTATCACATTTTTTTATCTATATATTACAGTCTTGTAGCATACAGTGAACAACTCATAGGATTTTCTGAAAATTATGTATTTATTATTCTTAAGTGAACCTTAGGATTATGAAATATAATTTTAATAATTAAGGAGCAGTCTTTATACTTAATATTATTTATAATATAAAATTGAAAACAATACTGTGTCCAGACTTTTTATATCGTTTCATTTAAAGGATCATATAAGGATAAATGTTGTTCTTCTTAATATACAAGTATCTTAAAATGCTTTTTGTATTTTCTCAATAATGTATTATATTCAGCTTGCGTTGCCCAGATAATAGAAGCATATTCCAAATGTAGTCTTACTAAATCATTATATAGTGTAATGATAGAGCTAATCCTTTTAAAATGTTCTTAATTTCGGATATAAAACATAGAGAAACATGCCCTATTATGCCTTATTAAAAATGATCTAATATTGCTTGTTGAACAACAGTTTTGATTGCAAATTCAATCAGATCTTTACATTCATCTTTCCTATTCTCTGCAAAAATCATACAGGGTGTCCACCTAGTGCGCGTAAGTCCAATATCTGGGTTAATAAAAGAGATAACTTAATTTTTTTTTTCTACAGGGTTGTCTAATATCCCGAGCTGCACAAAATGAAAATATATTTACATATTCAGGGTGTTCAGTTTTTCCTGGACAGGTACCAACTTCGTTTTTCTAAATGGAAATATATATTTTTTATTGCTTTTTCGAACTAAACCCTTGATTTTAGTAGGACTTTCATCAGCCTTCCCTATACCTAACTTAAACTGTTTTTGAAATATTGACGGGTGAATATTGACATTTTTGCAACTTTGACACCCTGTAAAATCTAAACGGTTTGAGATAAAGCAAAACGGTTTGCACATTCCTATCTTAACTTTTCATAAGCTATCGTTTGGTACTAATTTCAGAATTATCCAAAAATTTAAAATTTTCTGAAAATTTTGAAAATTTTTTATTCCTGTATAAATTTGAAATTAGTACCAAACGATAGCTTATGAAAAGTTAAGATAGGAATGTGCAAACCGTTTTGCTTTATCTCAAACCGTTTAGATTTTACAGGGTGTCAAAGTTGCAAAAATGTCAATATTCACCCGTCAATATTTCAAAAACAGTTTAAGTTAGGTATAGGGAAGGCTGATGAAAGTCCTACTAAAATCAAGGGTTTAGTTCGAAAAAGCAATAAAAAATATATATTTCCATTTAGAAAAACGAAGTTGGTACCTGTCCAGGAAAAACTGAACACCCTGAATATGTAAATATATTTTCATTTTGTGCAGCTCGGGATATTAGACAACCCTGTAGAAAAAAAATTAAGTTATCTCTTTTATTAACCCAGATATTGGACTTACGCGCACTAGGTGGACACCCTGTATATTAAGTACTCATAATTTAGAAAAGTAGATTTACGTGTAAAAGTTATCGTCTGACACTTTCCTATGTTCAAAGCCATTTTATTATCAGTGAACCATTTCGTGATACTGTACTTTGCAGCTGACGACAAACATTTGATTAAAGCCACACCATGTGTCAATTTTTTAATTTTTTTTATGATGCATCGAAAACAGTTGTAATATCGGTTTCACCTTGATAATCGCGATTGTGTTTTGTTTTAAAATGCTACAAGCTTTTTAATCTACCACGCGTATTAGCAACTAACAGAACTATTCTGAACCACCAATCTTAATGTTTTTTTATGAACAAACTTCTCATTGTCATGTGATACTTTAGAAATATTTTGTTAAAATTGAAACCTGAACCTGAAATTCTGCAATGCAGATACAATGTCCCTTCTTAATTTTGTTCTCAGAGTTGTAATAATATTTCTTCGGATATCATCAACATCAATTCATTTCACGAAATGAGTATAATTGTGTCTAGAAGTACATGGTGAACAATTCGAACACTTGTAAATTATTTTTTTTACTACTAACATGAGAAAACCTTATTATTTGCCTCATTTGTGTAATGAGAAGTAGTTCATTATTGACCTAGGTAAATAATAATTCATTATTTACCTAGGTTAATAATAAATTGTATTGAAACCCATCAGTTTGACATTTCACGCATCAGTTTGACATTTCACGCATCAGTTTGACATTTCACCTACTTGATATTTCGATATGTTTGAGTAATAGGGGAAATGTCTGATTTTAAAATAAAAACTAGATCTTTTGGTGTTAATTCGGCTATTGGTAGTAAAAAAAATTATATATACTTTGGTTGAGAAGGCCATTATTTACCTCAAAAATCATATCCTGAGGCGCTACGCGCCTCAGGGTATAAAATTTCTCGGTCAATAATAGCTCACTTCTCAACCTAGGTATATAATATACTATTATTAAGTTATTATCTTTTTAAATCGTGTTACAATACAAAAAGTAAATTTCCTGCTGTTTATGATTTAAGTCCTAATTATCTAAACTGAAGAAAGTTTAAATATGTACTGCTAGGTAGGTATACTTTGTATATTTTTTCTGCCTCTACTCTGTGGGTACTATTTCCACAACATGCTCGATAAAACAATTTTTTTGATTTAAAATGGCCATTTTTCGCTCAAATGTCAAATACAGCATACCATTTGAAAATCCAATATGGTGCCCCATAAGAAAAAAGTTGACAGTAAAAATTTTGGAAATGGAGATTTCTATGAAAAAACGTTCAGCAAATTCAAAATATACATAAAAAGTTGCCCTAATGATGTTTAAAAATTAGAACAGTGGCTGTATTAATAAATTAAGTATTTGAGAGAAAAGAAAAGACAAAATTACAGCTTTTTTCAAAAATCGCGAAAACCTATAGAGGTGTCTCAGATTTCGTATTAGAATATAAATGTGCACTAAATTCCGCAACTTTGCCCCAGTTTAACTGAGTTCATATATAATTGAGTTCGTATATACTTTTATAATAACCGAGATCCCCATGCTTAAGCTCGAAATACGGGCACCCTTATATAAGTTAAAAATTTGTACTTTGTTTCAGATACCAAGATTTGTTGAGAATAATATCTTGGTTGTAAATTTACTGTTATTGTAATGGTAATATTTATATTTTACTTAGCCAACCAATTTATTATGAGCGTGAGCTCGATCGTTTGCTAACTTTTCCAATTTGAGCCCTTGGGTGTATATGATGTATTGTTAGCTATCACTTATTGTTCAATTTAGTTCCTATTAGTATTATCCATATAGTACTAGTAAGATATTTAAATTTGATAAATGTAGACAGTTTTAACGTATGGTTTCTGAAACTAATGCAATATTTATTTTACACATTTGTTTTAGTGCTGCAAAAGAACAAAAGAAAACCACAAAGTCTGCTAAAAAAGCTACAGCTCCAGCAAAGGTCAAACCAGCTCCAAAACAGAAAATTAGTAAAAATGTTCCAAAAGCTGCACCAAGAGTAGGAGGGAAACGTTAGAGAATTGGAAGAAATCACTTTTGTCATATATTTTAAATAAAATAGTGATTATATGAATATCTATTATTTACTCAACACACTATTTAAATAGCTCGTGCACAGTGCTTGTGTGCATAATTTCCTATACCTTTTGGTTAAAATTATAGTGAGTCATAAATAGAGGGTTTGGAGGGACCTGGAAAACCTGGAAATGTCGGAGTTTTTTTTGTATGCAAAAAGTCATGGAATTTAGAAAAAACGTGATTAGTCAGGGAATTTTAATTTGTGACTGGAAAAATTTATTTTAAAAAAATAAGAAAATATTTTCCTGAAAGCATTAATTAAATATATATTTTATTTTGAACATACTGTACATTCTTCAAACATCGAATGATGTCACACGCATGGATTATTCTGATTTGCAAAGCATGATAAGATAATTGAACACTATTGTAGAACTATAGACAGTTTTTAGCGAACCACCTCTTTAATTGCCAGTTGCCTATCTTATTACTGAAATAGGGGTATACTGACACTGTTAAACAGTTATTTGCCAAAATTCGCATTATGAATCCGTGATTCCTTGACCTTGAATAACTACTTTCTGTGAGTAAGTAAGTAAGTATAATTTTCTGAACCTTTGAACCTTTTTGTATTTATTTTTACTTGGCTGTTCTTGGGATTATAGCTTCATTAAAACACTGTTGACTCTACATTTCTTTTATTATGAGGATATTTCACAGATGGTCGTCAGTTTTTTCAACTCTGAAAATATTTTTTTATATGCACTTGTATTATTAATATATAAGTCTACACGGCAATATAATAACAATATTATATAGGGTGTCCCAACAAGAGCGCCTACAACAATTTTAAAGAAAAACATTTATTTTTGAATTAAACATTTTTATTGAACCTTGTACGCGTGTAAATGCAGATCTTTTACCAAAATTCGTTGCATAGTGCTTCTGGAAATGTTTCATTCTTGACCACGATGCCGAATGGAAGTTCTTGGGTTCTCAGCTACAGATTCCCTTACTGTGGCTATATTTTCGAGTGACCGACAAGGACGACGACGAACGATTATCTTCTGATCTCAGCGTAAATTTGGTCTCAAATTTTGTAATTAAACGCCTCACTCTCAATTCATTTGGCGCATTATTGTGACCAAAAACTTGATGTAATCAACTTGACAAGAACAACCAAGTAAAATTATAAGCAATAATGCTAATCGAAAATTTAATGTTGATATAATAAATAATAAGTTAATGTTTATTGTTGAAAATCTCATTTTTTAATTCAGTAAATAAGAGCATTCCTGTTTAAAAAAAAAGCAGCTTGGTACTGTCTCTAAAAATGAAACTCCCTTCCAATAAGTTGTCATATTTGATTACTTTTGGATTGGCTAATTATTTTCAACTCGCGCAATTCTAGGTCCAAGCCCATATTTGTACAAAACGTTTTTATTTGTTTGGAGAGTTTGTCTTTTTGTACTCAATAAAGCAAATAATTTTTATAAACGAACCTGGAAAAAAGTCGTAAGTCATGGAAATCCTGGAAAAGTCATGGAATTTTTGAGGCACTATAAAGTCCGGACCCTGAATTAGTATTAAAGTGCTTCTACTAATCACCACAAAATAATCTTTAACCGATAAAATGATTGTGTTTATAAATTGAATATGTTGTTTCCTAGAGAAAGTAATCTAGACTATAATTTTATGGGCTATACGAGGTTCAATGTGGTTGGTGTATTGTAAAAAATAAGTGACGTGATTGGCTAATATCGAAACATCAACGTCAAAAAGTTTCATGCGCATTTACATGTCAACATCCGGGTTTGAGAGGAAAGTGGCGTAGAATATATGTTTTTTGTAGGTAACTTCTAGGTAGGTAGGTTTGACGATTATTTACGAGGTCTGTTATATTGTATTTATGATTCTTGTAAGCCCGGATTTTCTAGTATTCGCAAAAGACAACCTTTCACAACCGGAGGGTAAAAATATTTCATATAATTGACGGAGGGGGTACCTTATGTACCTTAATAAACGTCAAATCATTACATAAGAGTGAAATGATGAAAATAAGAAAAACTCGTAATTTCTAGAATAATTTATTTAATTAATAACAATTTTATTATTTATTATTATCGATACTATTTTATTAATTTATATTTATTTGAAAAAAAAAGAACAAAATAATTTATTATTGTGTATTGTTAAAGATCCGATTCATATGAATCTGACATTCAGAACACTTTGCAGTTTGTGTAGTTCTTTGGTGTTTTGCACAAACAAAATTTTGACAAGCTACAGATTTTTCTGTTTTTGCGGTCTATTGCAGGGATATAGGACACATCGTCCAGAAGATTTCTGCTGATCTCGGACTTCTTCATTCTCCAGCGGTCTTGTTGGAACCAACTCATTCATCGCGTTCACAATAAGCTTATGGATTTTTTTGGCTTTTACAATCTTCTGACTACGTGAGGAGCAATCAGTTCCTGTCCTAATTTGAGAAGACATTCCTTTCGATTGTGAGAAGCAGGTTTAGCTGACATCGATTTTTTTGTCGACCATAGGTGGTACGCATTTACTTCAGCAATATCTAGTATATTTAGTAGAAGTAGTAGAAGAAACAGGATTGCAATGCAATAAACCCATATATAGTGTCGTGTACCAAAGAAGGTCCGATTGTCACAAAAATGTGCCTTATGCTTTAAGAATTACATGTTATAAAACGGCTGCGTGGCTGTCGTAGGAGGTACAAATTGCACCTCAGACATCATGTTTAATTATTCAAAATAAAAATGCCCTTTCTAGTAACAAATATTTACCGAACTTGTTTAAGTTACTAATGGGAATATACCTGAGAAATGTTTGATTTATTAATATATCGTATTTGCATATTTTTACTGAATTGGCTTAAATTAAATTAAGTTATGTTGAATTTAAGATTGTTTAATTA
Source organism: Pogonocherus hispidulus (assembly GCA_963924545.1). NCBI lineage: Eukaryota > Metazoa > Arthropoda > Insecta > Coleoptera > Cerambycidae > Pogonocherus > Pogonocherus hispidulus. Next base: position 37,921,564 of record OZ004695.1, read on the forward strand.
TTACATGTATTATTTCCGTTATACCCTGTATATAGTTTTGTTAAGGAAAAGTATTTAAATTCATTATTATATTATAAACAGATATTTAAATGCAGGTTGATGCAGTAAGGCATAAAAGTTTAAGTTACTATTCAGTTAAGTTCAAGTAACTATTCCGCTAATTTTATAAAATTTGAGACCATATTTGGTCATGGAACGAAATCCGCTTTCCTGATTGGTTCTAGCCAGCGAACACTATAAAAGACGTGCTGATTTTCGTGCAAAGAGAGTATTTCACCGATCTCCGAAGCAGCAGCTTGAGTAATTTCTAATGGGTAGGCTTTCTGTATCAACCCTTTGGTACAGTTTTGATGAATAATCCTGTGACGTGCGTATGTCTCCAGGAAGATTTCTACAAGCTGTGCCTGTCTGAACCCTTTGGTATAGACTTATAAATAACCTGTGACGTGCGTATGCCTCTAGGAAGATTTCTACAAGCTATACCTGTCCAAACCTTTTGGTAGATACTTGATGAATAACCTGTGATGTGCGTATGCCTCCAGGAAAAGTTCTACAAGTTATACCTGTCCGAAACTTTTGGTACATCCATGATGAATGACCTGTGACGTGCGTATGCCTCCAGGAAGACTTCGACTTCTGTATCCTTCTATTTGTCACGCTGTACCATTTCCACATTAAGCTGTTTTAATTTATTTTTATCATTTGTTTAATATTTGCGCCACTTCGTTTCTTAAACTGTGATTAGAGCTTTAGTTTGACACTGCCAAATTAATACTTGAATAAAATGCACTACTGCTAATACCCTGGGTTTATTATATTGCATATATAATTTTTTTGCTTGTTATCGTTTGTTTATTTTGCTGTCTGCCTATTATGTTGCTGCTTGCCTATTTTTTTACACCTTTTTTCACTGTAGCTACCCAGCCTTTACTCATAAGCGAGTAAAGTTCGCGTGGACCATTCACCACATAAAACCAGTGAGTGGTGGCGCTCGAGGTAAAAAAAAATAGACCGACCGACAGTTTAAGGGTAAAAACCGATATTAAAGTAAGGTGGAGTCGTAATTAGGCGTCTCAAAATAGTGAAGGGAAGAAGAACGTCACAATTGCTTTCCAACAAAATTACCGATAATCTATCAAATTACTCATCATAAAAGTACACTACATAGTAATTGAACGACATGTGGATAGTTAAATCATATTAGATGAAAATTTCAATTATTCATGGGCGCACTCATGACAGTAATGCAATTATTAATGTTAATAATCTTATCACTAGGTACATTTGCTGTTTAAAAGTTTAAAAGAATTGTTATCCAAAAGAAATCGACTTGGTGTTCGTTTCGCCTGGAAGGCGGCAACCAACAACATCGCACTGCAGTATATCGAGGTGTCCGCATTTGAATTTTCGCAGGGTGTCATGGCGTCTTAACTTAACCAGTCAGGTTAACGCCCTCACCACGTTAACCTGACTGGTTAAGTTAAGACAAGAAGTAATAATCTATTATCTATAGATTAGTTCTTGTCTTAACTTAACCAGTCAGGTTAACCCCTTCACCTTACAGATATGGCTAAATTGGCTAAATTGAGAAACAGACGAATCTTCCTACTTAGATGCAAAAACCATAACATCATCCCAATCCCATGTCACATAAACAATGGGATCAAGAATGTAGAATGTCTCATGGAGTCAGCAAGAGGACATACATTGCACACAACAAATAACTTTAATAACAGGTTAAGGCATAGAATTCTTAATTTAGAACTTAAGGTAACACATGATAGTATTCGCAGGTTTAAGAAGTCTTTTAGTTTCAAGAAACAGAGAATTGTTGAGATTTTACCTTATAATATTCTTACAGACTTTTTTAAAAAGCAATCAATCAATTATAACAAAATTTTTTTCAAAGTTAAACGTATCAACGTTAACAAGTTTAATAATCTTTCGGCTAATCAAGGCCCTGTTATCAACACGCCTGATAATTGGGTTAGAAATTTATCTAATGTGGTTATTCCGTCGGAGATTACAAATTTCTTGGCTTTGGGACCAAAATTTTCGATTCAACCGTGCTTAAATAACATTAATGTGCCTAAATTATTATCAGATTTGGAGTATATTATTAACAGTTTACCTCTTAATCGTAGAAATTTTGTGAGAGCACAAACTACTAATCTAATCAATAATTTTCTTCACAATTCTAAAAAAATCATAATTCTTTTCTTAAAATTTATAATAAATGTCAAAATTTTCTAAAACAAAATCCTGAATTGCTAGTGATACCTTCTGATAAAATGAATATCACTGCGATTATTTGTAAACAACAGTACCATGAACTAGCAACGGGTATTCTTAACGATACAGATTATTACAGAGTATTGGATAGGGATCCGCCTTCTGTTATTCAAAATAAATCTAATGCTTTCATTTCACAATTGGAGAAAGGTAAACAATTGACTTCTGTTTTAGCAAAAAAGTATAGGTCTTATACTGGGGTTATCAATAAATTTTATGGTCTTCCTAAGGTTCACAAGTCGATACTTCAGCTTCGCCCTATAATGGTCTTTATAATTGGTCTTTCTTAAACAACATGAGAAACACATCTAGTATTCCAAGTTCCATGAGTTATCAAGATCACCCCCTTAATGACCCACGGGATATAGTCGATGCTTTTGCCCATTTCTTTCAGTCAGCATTTATTCGGTTGTCAGTTTATGATTTTTTGACCGTAGATTTAACGCCTAACGTACCACAGCTTAATATACCCACTGTGTCTGAACATGACGTACTAAAACAAAGTAAAAATAAATTAACATCTGGCCCTGATGGAATTCCAGATTTTTTGCTGAAGGACTGTGCGCCTGTTTTTGCTTCACCTCTTTCTATCATCTTTAATTTATCCCTTAAATCTGCAACATTTCCCGAGGTTTGGAGGAAATCAAAAATATGTCCTATCTTTAAAAAAGGAAGTAAAGCCACTATCGAGAATTATAGGCCTCTAGTTATACTTTGCAATTTTAGTAAATTATTTGAGGTAGTTTTATACAATATACTGTGTTTTCATTACAAAGTCACTGATTTCTTACTCTCAACATGGATTTATTTCTGGAAGATCGTAACGTTTCAAATTAACTATAAAAATTAAGGACAGTATAAGCAACACTTTCTGCAACAACAATATGAGTTGGTTGCATACCTAGCAGGATATTTAAGTAAAGTATGTTTTATGTATAGTAAAAGCAAAAAATAAAAAAAAAGGAAAAAGGAACAGACATTCCAGAAGAGCAGAACTCAGCTCGTGTTAATATTTCAGTGTCATGCCTAAAAATACCTAAGGTTAGTATCTAAAAATAAATATTTTATTCAATTTGTAGCTTATTTTAATTGTATAATGTACTCGAATAATTGAAGATAGATTTTGATAAAAGTTTTTTTACAATAAGAACATTTTTTGTAGGCTTCAATTGTACCCTTCGATTTCACCCTTCAGCTACAAATGCCATTGCGAATTTCGATACCCAGTGTATAAATAATAATTTTGCTGAGATTGTGGTTGCGGTTCTGAGTCCTGTAACTGCGTTCTGATTGCATACATTATGATCCTTCTCCTAGTTATCAACTCTTCAGCAGCACTAATGAACAGCAATGTAATATTACGTCCAGGTTTGATAAAATAAAGAAAAGAGCAAGGGGTGAGTCAGTTTAATTTTCCATATCAACAACGTTTTGCCATCCAAGGTTCAGTATGTGCCTGAAGTTAGCTTCAGATTTAGATTTACTTTTACCGGAGATTCATTTATTTACAGTTGACCAGATAAATAGTCACCGAAAAATTTAATTAAAAGCATCTAGCAAAATCAAAGAAAAAAACGAGAATATGACGCAAATACTGGTTACAGACACAGTCACATGCAAGAGATTCGATAGTTTTGTACGAAAGCACACTTTGAAAGAGTGAAAAGCTATAGTTTAAAGTTGAATGATTCTCTGGCGTAATTTTTAAGGCAGCGCCCAAACAGACATGAAATACTTGTTAGATAAAATCAATTACAACAAAGTTGATCATTCTGCTTAGTGTTACTATTTTGTAATATATATATATATATATATATATATATCTACTCCCAGAATAACCAGACATATTCCAAATAAATGTAGTAAGAAATAATTTTATATAAGATTTTATAAGATTATATAAGAATTTTAAAATTCTGGAAAAAACAAATTTGCAATTTGTTGTCCATTATTCTGATTGCTATTAATACCTTATACTATGTGCCTGTAATCCCAGTATAGCGGGACATATCCCAAATAATCGTAGGAGGAAAGATATAGGCCATTAAATAATTTTAGAATGGTGTCCCAAAAAAAATGTGCGTTACGTTGTCCATCATTCTGGTTGGTATTACTACATTGTACTATGTGTCTGTAATCCCAGTATAGTGGGACATATCCCAAATAACCGTAGGAGCAAAGATATAGGTCATTAAATAATTTTCGCATGGTGTCCCAAAAAAAATGTGCGTTTCGTTGTCCATCATTCTGGTTGATATTACTACATTGTACGAAGTGTCTCTAATCCCAGTATATCGGGACATATCCCAAAAAACCGTAGGAGGAAAGATATAAGTCATTAAATAATTTTCGAATGGTGTCCCAAAAAAAATGTGCGTTACGTTGTCCATCATTCTGGTTGGTATTACTACCTTGTACTATGTGTCTGTAATCCCAGTATAGCGGGACATATCCCAAATAACCGTAGGAGGGAAGATATAAGCCATTATATAATTTTCAATTGGTGTCCCAAAAAAAATGTGCGTTACGTTGTCCATCATTCTGGTTGGTATTACTACCTTGTACTATGTATCTGTAATCCCAGCATAGCGGGACATATCCCAAATAACCGTAGGAGGAAAGATATAAGCCATTAAATAATTTTCGAATGGTGTCCCAAAAAAAATGTGCGTTACGTTGTCCATCATTCTGGTTGGTATCACCACATTGTACTATGTGTCTGTAATCCCAGTATAACGGGACATATCCCAAATAACCGTAGGAGGAAAGATATAGGCCATTAAATAATTTTCGAATGGTGTCCCAAAAAAAATGTGCGTTACGTTGTCCATCATTCTGGTTGGTATTACTACCTTGTACTATGTGTCTGTAATCCCAGTACAGCGGGACATATCCCAAATAACCGTAGGAGGAAAGATATAAGTCACTAAATAATTTTCGAATGGTGTCCCAAAAAAAATGTGCGTTACGTTGTCCATCATTCTGGTTGGTATTACTACCTTGTACTATGTGTCTGTAATCCCAGCATAGCGGGACATATCCCAAATAACCGTAGGAGGGAAGATATAGGCCATTAAATAATTTTCGAATGGTGTCCCAAAAAAAATGTGCGTTACGTTGTCCATCATTCTGGTTGGTATTACTACCTTGTACTATGTGTCTGTAATCCCAGCATAGCGGGACGTATCCCAAATAACCGTAGGAGGGAAGATATAAGCCATTATATAATTTTCAATTGGTGTCCCAAAAAAAATGTGCGTTTCGTTGTCCATCATTCTGGTTGGTATTACTACCTTGTACTATGTGTCTGTAATCCCAGTATAGCGGGACATATCCCAAATAACCGTAGGAGGAAAGATATAAGTCATTAAATAATTTTCGAATGGTGTCCCAAAAAAAATGTGCGTTACGTTGTCCATCATTCTGGTTGGTATTACTACCTTGTACTATGTGTCTGTAATCCCAGTATAGCGGGACATATCCCAAATAACCGTAGGAGGGAAGATATAAGCCATTATATAATTTTCAATTGGTGTCCCAAAAAAAATGTGCGTTACGTTGTCCATCATTCTGGTTGGTATTACTACCTTGTACTATGTATCTGTAATCCCAGCATAGCGGGACATATCCCAAATAACCGTAGGAGGAAAGATATAAGCCATTAAATAATTTTCGAATGGTGTCCCAAAAAAAATGTGCGTTACGTTGTCCATCATTCTGGTTGGTATCACCACATTGTACTATGTGTCTGTAATCCCAGTATAACGGGACATATCCCAAATAACCGTAGGAGGAAAGATATAGGCCATTAAATAATTTTCGAATGGTGTCCCAAAAAAAATGTGCGTTACGTTGTCCATCATTCTGGTTGGTATTACTACCTTGTACTATGTGTCTGTAATCCCAGTACAGCGGGACATATCCCAAATAACCGTAGGAGGAAAGATATAAGTCACTAAATAATTTTCGAATGGTGTCCCAAAAAAAATGTGCGTTACGTTGTCCATCATTCTGGTTGGTATTACTACCTTGTACTATGTGTCTGTAATCCCAGCATAGCGGGACATATCCCAAATAACCGTAGGAGGGAAGATATAGGCCATTAAATAATTTTCGAATGGTGTCCCAAAAAAAATGTGCGTTACGTTGTCCATCATTCTGGTTGGTATTACTACCTTGTACTATGTGTCTGTAATCCCAGCATAGCGGGACGTATCCCAAATAACCGTAGGAGGGAAGATATAAGCCATTATATAATTTTCAATTGGTGTCCCAAAAAAAATGTGCGTTTCGTTGTCCATCATTCTGGTTGGTATTACTACCTTGTACTATGTGTCTGTAATCCCAGTATAGCGGGACATATCCCAAATAACCGTAGGAGGAAAGATATAAGTCATTAAATAATTTTCGAATGGTGTCCCAAAAAAAATGTGCGTTACGTTGTCCATCATTCTGGTTGGTATTACTACCTTGTACTATGTGTCTGTAATCCCAGCATAGCGGGACATATCCCAAATAACCGTAGGAGGGAAGATATAGGCCATTAAATAATTTTCGAATGGTGTCCCAAAAAAAATGTGCGTTACGTTGTCCATCATTCTGGTTGGTATTACTACCTTGTACTATGTGTCTGTAATCCCAGTATAGCGGGACATATCCCAAATAACCGTAGGAGGGAAGATATAAGCCATTATATAATTTTCAATTGGTGTCCCAAAAAAAATGTGCGTTACGTTGTCCATCATTCTGGTTGGTATTACTACCTTGTACTATGTGTCTGTAATCCCAGCATAGCGGGACATATCCCAAATAACCGTAGGAGGAAAGATATAAGCCATTAAATAATTTTCAAATGGTGTCCCAAAAAAAATGTGCGTTACGTTGTCCATCATTCTGGTTGGTATCACCACATTGTACTATGTGTCTGTAATCCCAGTATAACGGGACATATCCCAAATAACCGTAGGAGGAAAGATATAGGCCATTAAATAATTTTCGAATGGTGTCCCAAAAAAAATGTGCGTTACGTTGTCCATCATTCTGGTTGGTATTACTACCTTGTACTATGTGTCTGTAATCCCAGTACAGCGGGTCATATCCCAAATAACCGTAGGAGGAAAGATATAAGTCATTAAATAATTTTCGAATGGTGTCCCAAAAAAAATGTGCGTTACGTTGTCCATCATTCTGGTTGGTATTACTACATTGTACTATGTGTCTGTAATCCCAGCATAGCGGGACATATTCCAAATAACCGTAGGAAGAAAGATATAGGCCATTAAATAATTTTCGAATGGTGTCCCAAAAAAAATGTGCGTTACGTTGTCCATCATTCTGGTTGGTATTACTACCTTGTACTATGTGTCTGTAATCCCAGCATAGCGGGACATATCCCAAATAACCGTAGGAGGAAAGATATAGGCCATTAAATAATTTTCGAATGGTGTCCCAAAAAAAATGTGCGTTACGTTGTCCATCATTCTGGTTGGTATTACTACCTTGTACTATGTGTCTGTAATCCCAGTACAGCGGGACATATCCCAAATAACCGTAGGAGGAAAGATATGTCACTAAATAATTTTCGAATGGTGTCCCAAAAAAAATGTGCGTTACGTTGTCCATCATTCTGGTTGGTATTACTACCTTGTACTATGTGTCTGTAATCCCAGCATAGCGGGACAAATCCCAAATAACCGTAGGAGGGAAGATATAAGCCATTATATAATTTTCAATTGGTGTCCCAAAAAAAATGTGCGTTTCGTTGTCCATCATTCTGGTTTGTATTACTACCTTGTACTATGTGTCTGTAATCCCAGTATAGCGGGACATATCCCAAATAACCGTAGGAGGAAAGATATAAGTCATTAAATAATTTTCGAATGGTGTCCCAAAAAAAATGTGCGTTACGTTGTCCATCATTCTGGTTGGTATTACTACATTGTACTATGTGTCTGTAATCCCAGCATAGCGGGACATATCCCAAATAAGCGTAGGAGGAAAGATATAGGCCATTAAATAATTTTCGAATGGTGTCCCAAAAAAAATGTGCGTTACGTTGTCCATCATTCTGGTTGGTATTACTACCTTGTACTATGTGTCTGTAATCCCAGCATAGCGGGACATATCTCAAATAACCGTAGGAGGAAAGATATAGGCCATTAAATAATTTTCGAATGGTGTTCCAAAAAAAATGTGCGTTACGTTGTCCATCATTCTGGTTGGTATTACTACCTTGTACTATGTGTCTGTAATCCCAGTACAGCGGGACATATCCCAAATAACCGTAGGAGGAAAGATATAAGTCATTAAATAATTTTCGAATGGTGTCCCAAAAAAAATGTGCGTTACCTTGTCCATCATTCTGGTTGGTATTACTACCTTGTACTATGTGTCTGTAATCCCAGCATAGCGGGACATATCCCAAATAACCGTAGGAGGGAAGATATAAGCCATTATATAATTTTCAATTGGTGTCCCAAAAAAAATGTGCGTTTCGTTGTCCATCATTCTGGTTGGTATTACTACATTGTACTATGCGTCTGTAATCCCAGTATAGCGGGACATATCTCAAATAACCGTAGGAGGAAAGATATAAACCATTAAATAATTTTCACCCCGTCCACCACGTCCAAGCAAAAATTAAAAAATCTTTATACTTTTAAACCTGCATCTGCATTAATAAATCAAATAAGCATCATAGTTGCCGCTTGGCATGTAAAAAATTCTTGGTATCTGAACTTATTTATTCCTGGCAGCAGATTTAGAATAGTTCGATTATTGGTTACTTGACTTGATGATCGTTGTCGCTTGGCCGTAAAAATTCTTGGTACCTGAACATATTCATTTCTGCATCAGTTTTCGAATAGCGCTTGGTTAATTTTTTAAAGTTCTTTGTATATAATTTTTGCTTGGACGGGGTGAATGTAAATAAAGTTAATATTTCGTCACAACATAATGTTGATATTTGTTGTGTAGAAATTGTTATAGAGCTGCCGTTTTAACTTAATATATCTTCTTTTATTCCTTTGCAATATATTTTTTCATTTGTAGACTAGGTATTCTTAATTCCGTGTTTGGTATTTCCTTAAATTTCAATTTTTTCGAAGTACCTACACTTATTAGTAATAAGTTACGATTGTTTTGAGTTAATATTTCTTTTATATAGATTATTATAGAGTTGCCTTCTTAATTTCAATATATCTTATTATTTCGTTGGAATAAAATCTTTTATTTCTAAGCTAGGTATTCTTAAATCAGTCTGTTCATTTTTAATGTGGATATTTAGTCGTAAATAAATAAATATTTTCTTAAGTTCTAATTTCTGGATTATTTTTAATTTAGTATTTTTCCGAGTAACTACACTCATTAGTATTAAGTTAGATTATTTTGAGTTAATATTTCTTTTATATAAATTAGTATATAGTTGCCGTTTTTATTTCATTATATCTTATTATTTCGCTACAATATAATTTTTTATTTCTAAGCTAGGTATTCTTAAATCCGTGTTTCCAAAATAGAAATAACGTTTTTAATATCAACATTTAGTCGTAAATAAATTAGTACATATTCCCTAAAGTTCTAATTTGTGGAGAGTTCCAGTTTTATTTTAATTTCTGGATTGCTAATAATTTCAGCAGTTCGTGTGAGTCGTAAATTTGAAAATCGGTTCTCAACAATATTAATCTTTTTTTTTGTTGTCGAGAAATCGACTTTTAACTGGAGTTTCATATTTAATACGTATTTATTATACATATATATCTGTACATTTGATATATCTAATAGCTTCATTACATTTGTGTATATACACCACTGTAAACATTCTTCATATCTACGAACAATATGCCGAAAAAGAAGCATATTAAGATTAATTTACACACATACCTGACATGGCTACAAAAAGGTGTTGCATCTGTTGAAGAATTAAATGTGAAGTCATCATCAAATTATTCATCACTTTGTCATAAATGTAACATAAAAGATACGCATAATAATAGGCTGATGCTGTGGAGGAAATGGCAACGTGTAAAAGATGTAGTAATAACTGAACTGAAAGAAACTTGCGATGAAAAAGCAATAATAAAGGAGACCATTGTTTCTCGGCTCCCTTTAACAGAAGAAAGAGATTTTGATACCCTTCCAGTTAATGAAACCAAGAACGATCTGTCTGAAAGACTAAATACGGTACAAGTGGAAGCTGACACTATCGGTATATATTCCAATGGAGAGGATATGCCTATTGTTGGTAGATCAAAAAAAATTAGGAAACATTTTTCTAGTCAGTCCGAGATCTTGGAATTTCCTGTAAAAGTGATGAACAGTACAGATGAAAGGCATGCCTATTTAAAAAATAATCTTCCATCTGTAGGAATTTCATGTGTAATCGCTTTTAAAGGAGCCCAGTTTAGGAAGAAAGAAAAGGGACCGGTTTTGGTGGAGTACGCCGAATGCAAGCACGCAAACTGTAGGCGATTTAGGTTGGAATATCATAAAGTTGGACCAAACGTACGGGTTGCTATAAGTTATGACAAACAGGACGACAATCACACAGGAGAGGAATATTCTTACCAGTTAAGAGGTCAGGAAAGGAAAAACGTCAAAAGGCAACTACTACATTCACTTCCGAATTCTCTAAGGAATGAAGATATAAAAAAAAGTGATCCTTTTCTCGTAAAAGAAGGCAACTGGCAGAATATAAGATCAGTCTCAGTTTACCAAAAAGCCCGATCCGAGGCAAAATCTGATTTAGACTTTCATAGAAATCCCTACTTGGACCTTGTACTCCGTAGTATGAATGAGCCCCAGGCAACTAAATACATTCAAATGCCTAATGGTGATACATTAGTTTATTTGTATAGCAAAAATCAAATTGATACATTGGTGCCTAGAGGACATAATGTGATTGGGTACTTTGACGCTACTGGTACAATCGTTGCCCCAGTCACATCGGGAACGGTATATTATTACGCGTTAGTAGTAAACAGAAATAATAAAATAGTGCCCATATGTGAATTGATAAGTTCTAGGCATCATTCTGCCGTAATAACGGGTTTCTTCGTCTATTTCAAAAGATTTGTAACGGTAACGTTACGAAGAAAATGGCCGTTATTCTGTGCAATAGTGGTCGACTGGAGCTTCGCCAGCATGACAGCCTTATGTTTTGCTTTAAATGAAATGACCCTGTATAGTTATTTAAATTTAACTTATCAGTATGCATGTAATAGATCAAAACACATGGAAGAAATAATAGAGATTAAGTCGTGTTGTTCTCATTTTATTAAGATCTTAATAATTTTCTTTTAAATTATTCGTACAAATACTATTAACCCGCGATGAAAATGAAACGGTTCGAACAGCTCTACAAAAATTATTTGAAAGGAAAAGACCGACGGACACGCAAAATTTCCATGAAGACACGTTGGATGAGACTGAAGAAGATGAACGAGTGAGGGGCAAGTATACGGAATCGCCTTACTTTCTCCATTTTATGAGAATATATTTAGATGTACAAGAACAAGTTAAGGGCGATTTTACTGGAGGGTCGTATACCCGAAAATATAATGACTTATATTCAGATCATTTTATATTGTATTTTATGAAACGATGTATGCCGTTCGCCCCTTTATGGACTAATATATTAAGTGATATGTACGAAGGAACGGCAGATGAAAGATACAGCAACGCTAACGTCGAGTGCTGGTTCAAAGAACTGAAAAAGTCAGTTTTGAGAAACGATACACACGTAAAAGTGGGTAGATTTGTCGAGGCTGTTCGTCAGCGAATTGAAACGGACTTAAAAATTATAGAATTGGACATCGGGCCTACTCCTAAAAAGAGAACTCGTGACAATATTTTAATCGATACAGGGGAGAAACTAGACGATGACATACATCAACCTTTGTCTGAGGAGACATGGAGACCAAAAAGAAAGAAGAACAAATACTTTTCCCTGTTAAATTTAAAAAGAAGGGTAGACAATATGGAAAAAGAAGATAGTGGCGAAAGTATTCATTCCCGTGGTCAAGAGTCACCTTCTGATGTGAAAGTGGACACGACTTGTGATAAAAATATTTTAACATGTACGACGTCAAGTTCTGACCATTCCTCCATTAAATCATTGGAATCCGAATATCCTGACAAAAGGGCTCTTGAAAATGGACTGTTTTTCAGTGGCCATTATTATTTAAAGTGTTCTCTTTCCATGTCCTTCGTGGTAGGAACTTTCAAATATCAGGATGCGACTATACTGTTAAATAGCAAGGATTACCTTCTGTTTACATCTAAATACAATTCAGATATTCCATTAGCGAGAGATATTAACGTGCAAGCTAGATGGATTAGTGATCACTGTATTGACTCTGTAGCTTTTGTTTTCCTAAAATCCTGCCCTGATATTTATTATATCGACACAACCTCGTGTCAGGTATTATTTTCCAATAATATTCATAGAAAATTTAAGCCATATGTAATGTCTTTCGACGACATTAAATTTATATTAATTCCGCTATTTCTGAATAATAATCATTGGACTTTAATTGTTTTAGATTTAGAAAATCAATATATTTATCATCTAGATCCTGGTTATTCTGGCGTAAATGATTCATTTGTATTTAATAAGATTAAAAAATTCTTTACAACAAGGGATAGATTTCAAAAGACTAATAAATTAAATATTAGGAAATGGAAAATTAAACATATAGATGGATATCCAAAACAAGAGGATGCTATTAACTGCGGCATATATGTTTTATATTACATATTAGTGATGTCGAAATCTCACAAAATAGAGACCTTACAAGAAAAAATAGTTTCAGAACAGTTTAACCCTGAGTATTTTCGGCAGTCGTTAGAATTTGTGTTGTTACTAGGTTCCGAAAATGTGTCGGATGCATGTCTGGTTTGTGGAATTAAAGATAACGCTGACTACGTCAAATGCTCCAGCTGTAACAGATGGATACATTTCGATCCATGCGTTAAATTTACCTTGGACGCAAAGGAATCGGTAACATTTGAGGATATGAAAAGGAAAGATTTCATATTTTTGTGCCACCTATGCAAATTCTATGGCCACTGTCCCTTTTCAGCTGTTCAAAATAAAACTGAGATACGTTTAGACGATCTGGTTTTGGATTATTTTGTCTGCCATTATAAGGACTACCTAATGCAGATATACTCGGAAAGAGAGACAAATGAAGAGTGTCGCCGATATAGAGAAATATATGATCGGCAAAATCAATTGAAATGGGATTATTTCACAGCATTTATAAATTTAGAAACATCGGTGACGATAAGCAAGTACATCAGGGATCACTTAAAAATGTTTGACTACGAGTTTATTTGCTTTGTTTTATTAGGCTGTCTCAATAATAAACTGTTTTTTAAATATTACGGTTTAACAGAAGAAGACAATATAAATATGGTCGAAAAATATAAACGCTTACACAACGTAGATTCGAATCTCATTTATCCCTCCCCTTACACGTTAGATACGGTTCAATCAATTCTAATAAATAATGGAAATAATCCTAATAAAGACTGACTCTAAACATAATACTCAACCAATGAATTTCAAATCATTCATCTAATTTTATTATGAAACACAAGATACCTGCCAAATATTCCTTCTGTTATTTTCAAATATGCCTCGCTATACTTATATACTGTGATTGCCTGACACATACTAGAACATAGTGACACTATATTCTATATATATATTTTCTATTCTGTTATGGCACCTGAAAATTGTACAATTAAATGTCCGTAAATTACGTGAACGTACCCCAGCATTAAAACTATACAACCGCTATCGCCCATTTACATTAATCCTCTCAATATTCCTACTGTTATTTTCAATCACAATTATTCAATTATTACAGACGCATAGTACAAGGTAGTAATACCAACCAGAATGATGGACAACGTAACGCACATTTTTTTTGGGACACCATTCGAAAATTATTTAATGGCCTATATCTTTCCTCCTACGGTTATTTGGGATATGTCCCGCTATGCTGGGATTACAGACACATAGTACAATGTAGTAATACCAACCAGAATGATGGACAACGTACCGCACATTTTTTTTGGGACACCATTCGAAAATTATTTAATGCCCTATATCTTTCCTCCTACGGTTATTTGGGATATGTCCCGCTATGCTGGGATTACAGACACATAGTACAAGGTAGTAATACCAACCAGAATGATGGACAACGTAACGCACATTTTTTTTGGGACACCAATTGAAAATTATATAATGGCTTATATCTTCCCTCCTACGGTTATTTGGGATATGTCCCGCTATACTGGGATTACAGACACATAGTACAAGGTAGTAATACCAACCAGAATGATGGACAACGTAACGCACATTTTTTTTGGGACACCATTCGAAAATTATTTAATGGCCTATATCTTCCCTCCTACGGTTATTTGGGATATGTCCCGCTATGCTGGGATTACAGACACATAGTACAAGGTAGTAATACCAACCAGAATGATGGACAACGTAACGCACATTTTTTTTGGGACACCATTCGAAAATTATTTAATGACTTATATCTTTCCTCCTACGGTTATTTGGGATATGTCCCGCTATGCTGGGATTACAGACACATAGTACAAGGTAGTAATACCAACCAGAATGATGGACAACGTAACGCACATTTTTTTTGGGACACCATTCGAAAATTATTTAGTGACATATCTTTCCTCCTACGGTTATTTGGGATATGTCCCGCTGTACTGGGATTACAGACACATAGTACAAGGTAGTAATACCAACCAGAATGATGGACAACGTAACGCACATTTTTTTTGGGACACCATTCGAAAATTATTTAATGGCCTATATCTTTCCTCCTACGGTTATTTGGGATATGTCCCGCTATGCTGGGATTACAGACACATAGTACAATGTAGTAATACCAACCAGAATGATGGACAACGTAACGCACATTTTTTTTGGGACACCATTCGAAAATTATTTAATGACTTATATCTTTCCTCCTACGGTTATTTGGGATATGTCCCGCTGTACTGGGATTACAGACACATAGTACAAGGTAGTAATACCAACCAGAATGATGGACAACGTAACGCACATTTTTTTTGGGACACCATTCGAAAATTATTTAATGGCCTATATCTTTTCTCCTACGGTTATTTGGGATATGTCCCGCTATGCTGGGATTACAGACACATAGTACAATGTAGTAATACCAACCAGAATGATGGACAACGTAACGCACATATTTTTTGGGACACCATTCGAAAATTATTTAATGACTTATATCTTTCCTCCTACGGTTATTTGGGATATGTCCCGCTGTACTGGGATTACAGACACATAGTACAAGGTAGTAATACCAACCAGAATGATGGACAACGTAACGCACATTTTTTTTGGGACACCATTCGAAAATTATTTAATGGCCTATATCTTTCCTCCTACGGCTATTTGGGATATGTCCCGTTATACTGGGATTACAGACACATAGTACAATGTAGTGATACCAACCAGAATGATGGACAACGTAACGCACATTTTTTTTGGGACACCATTCAAAAATTATTTAATGACTTATATCTTTCCTCCTACGGTTATTTGGGATATGTCCCGCTGTACTGGGATTACAGACACATAGTACAAGGTAGTAATACCAACCAGAATGATGGACAACGAAACGCACATTTTTTTTGGGACACCAATTGAAAATTATATAATGGCTTATATCTTCCCTCCTACGGTTATTTGGGATATGTCCCGCTATGCTGGGATTACAGACACATAGTACAAGGTAGTAATACCAACCAGAATGATGGACAACGTACCGCACATTTTTTTTGGGACACCATTCGAAAATTATTTAATGGCTTATATCTTTCCTCCTACGGTTATTTGGGATATGTCCCGCTATGCTGGGATTACAGACACATAGTACAAGGTAGTAATACCAACCAGAATGATGGACAACGTAACGCACATTTTTTTTGGGACACCATTCGAAAATTATTTAATGGCCTATATCTTTTCTCCTACGGTTATTTGGGATATGTCCCGCTATGCTGGGATTACAGACACATAGTACAATGTAGTGATACCAACCAGAATGATGGACAACGTAACGCACATTTTTTTTGGGACACCATTCAAAAATTATTTAATGACTTATATCTTTCCTCCTACGGTTATTTGGGATATGTCCCGCTGTACTGGGATTACAGACACATAGTACAAGGTAGTAATACCAACCAGAATGATGGACAACGAAACGCACATTTTTTTTGGGACACCAATTGAAAATTATATAATGGCTTATATCTTCCCTCCTACGGTTATTTGGGATATGTCCCGCTATGCTGGGATTACAGACACATAGTACAAGGTAGTAATACCAACCAGAATGATGGACAACGTACCGCACATTTTTTTTGGGACACCATTCGAAAATTATTTAATGGCTTATATCTTTCCTCCTACGGTTATTTGGGATATGTCCCGCTATGCTGGGATTACAGACACATAGTACAAGGTAGTAATACCAACCAGAATGATGGACAACGTAACGCACATTTTTTTTGGGACACCATTCGAAAATTATTTAGTGACTTATATCTTTCCTCCTACGGTTATTTGGGATATGTCCCGCTGTACTGGGATTACAGACACATAGTACAAGGTAGTAATACCAACCAGAATGATGGACAACGTAACGCACATTTTTTTTGGGACACCATTCGAAAATTATTTAATGGCCTATATCTTTCCTCCTACGATTATTTGGGATATGTCCCGCTATGCTGGGATTACAGACACATAGTACAAGGTAGTAATACCAACCAGAATGATGGACAACGTAACGCACATTTTTTTTGGGTCACCATTCGAAAATTATTTAGTGACTTATATCTTTCCTCCTACGGCTATTTGGGATATGTCCCGCTGTACTGGGATTACAGACACATAGTACAAGGTAGTAATACCAACCAGAATGATGGACAACGTAACGCACATTTTTTTTGGGACACCATTCGAAAATTATTTAATGGCCTATATCTTTCCTCCTACGGTTATTTGGGATATGTCCCGCTATGCTGGGATTACAGACACATAGTACAAGGTAGTAATACCAACCAGAATGATGGACAACGTAACGCACATTTTTTTTGGGACACCATTCGAAAATTATTTAATGGCCTATATCTTTCCTCCTACGGTTATTTGGGATATGTCCCGCTATGCTGGGATTACAGACACATAGTACAATGTAGTAATACCAACCAGAATGATGGACAACGTAACGCACATTTTTTTTGGGACACCATTCGAAAATTATTTAATGACTTATATCTTTCCTCCTACGGTTATTTGGGATATGTCCCGCTGTACTGGGATTACAGACACATAGTACAAGGTAGTAATACCAACCAGAATGATGGACAACGTAACGCACATTTTTTTTGGGACATCATTCGAAAATTATTTAATGGCCTATATCTTTCCTCCTACTGTTATTTGGGATATGTCCCGTTATACTGGGATTACAGACACATAGTACAATGTAGTGATACCAACCAGAATGATGGACAACGTAACGCACATTTTTTTTGGGACACCATTCCAAAATTATTTAATGGCTTATATCTTTCCTCCTACGGTTATTTGGGATATGTCCCGCTATACTGGGATTACAGACACATATTACAATGTAGTAATATCAACCAGAATGATGGACAACGAAACGCACATTTTTTTTGGGACACCATTCGAAAATTATTTAATGGCCTATATCTTTCCTCCTACGGTTATTTGGGATATGTCCCGCTATACTGGGATTACAGACACATAGTACAAGGTAGTAATACCAACCAGAATGATGGACAACGTAACGCACATTTTTTTTGGGACACCATTCGAAAATTATTTAATGGCCTATATCTTTCCTCCTACGGTTATTTGGGATATGTCCCGCTATACTGGGATTACAGACACATATTACAATGTAGTAATATCAACCAGAATGATGGACAACGAAACGCACATTTTTTTTGGGACACCATTCGAAAATTATTTAATGGCCTATATCTTTCCTCCTACGGTTATTTGGGATATGTCCCGCTATACTGAGATTACAGACACATAGTACAATGTAGTAATACCAACCAGAATGATGGACAACGAAATGCACATTTTTTTTGGGACACCAATTGAAAATTATATAATGGCTTATATCTTCCCTCCTACGGTTATTTGGGATATGTCCCGCTATACTGGGATTACAGACACATAGTACAAGATAGTAATACCAACCAGAATGATGGACAACGTAACGCACATTTTTTTTGGGACACCATTCGAAAATTATTTAATGACTTATATCTTTCCTCCTACGGTTATTTGGGATATGTCCCGATATACTGGGATTAGAGAAACTTCGTACAATGTAGTAATATCAACCAGAATGATGGACAACGAAACGCACATTTTTTTTGGGACACCATGCGAAAATTATTTAATGACCTATATCTTTCCTCTTACGGTTATTTGGGATATGTCCCACTATACTGGGATTACAGACACATAGTACAATGTAGTAATACCAACCAGAATGATGGACAACGTAACGCACATTTTTTTTGGGACACCATTCGAAAATTATTTAATGGCCTATATCTTTCCTCCTACGATTATTTGGGATATGTCCCGCTATACTGGGATTACAGGCACATAGTATAAGGTATTAATAGCAATCAGAATAATGGACAACAAATTGCAAATTTTTTTTGACCAGAATTTTAAAATTCTTATATAATCTTATAAAATCTTATATAAAATTATTTCTTACTACATTTATTTGGAATATGTCTGGTTATTCTGGGAGTAGATATATATATATATATATATATTACAAAATAGTAACACTAAGCAGAATGATCAACTTTGTTGTAATTGATTTTATCTAACAAGTATTTCATGTCTGTTTCGGCGCTGCCTTAAAAATTACGCCAGAGAATCATTCAACTTTAAACTATAGCTTTTCACTCTTTCAAAGTGTGCTTTCGTACAAAACTATCGAATCTCTTGCATGTGACTGTGTCTGTAACCAGTATTTGCGTCATATTCTCGTTTTTTTCTTTGATTTTGCTAGATGCTTTTAATTAAATTTTTCGGTGACTATTTATCTGGTCAACTGTAAATAAATGAATCTCCGGTAAAAGTAAATCTAAATCTGAAGCTAACTTCAGGCACATGGTTCAGTTTATAACCAGTTACATAATTTGTTGGATAAAAGATTCAAGTGTCGAATAATATTACCCATTCTTCAATGCCAGTGAATCTCGGTGAAGAGAAGAAACCTATAAAAATTATATAAAGTTACAATTGTAATATGTTCTAGTTCTATTCGTATGAACTTTCCTGTCCTTCCTTATAAACTTCCCTAATCAATTTTCGATATTTTTACATATCAATTCTATGTACGTACATGTATGTGTATAAATAATATATTTAGTGAATATATGTAAACTCAAGACAGCTGTTGCGAGGTCTAACGATTTAATGTAGAAAGAAAATTTGTAGGTAGCAATTCTAGTAAACTTTACAGATTAGAGTAATTGAAAATAATAATGAAAGGTGCATCCCTTGAATAATTCTACCTGCGCTGATACCTTTACTGGGGCCCTATTCTCAACCACTCGCGTTACTAGGAAGTCTTCGCAAGTGACGTCAGAGTCAATTTTCAGGATTCTTAACCCCTCGCGCCAAGGCGTATGCGCGTTGAGACAAGCAAGATCCCTTCGCGTTACAGCGAGCGGTCTAAACCATTCGTTTTTTTAGCAATTGAGGTTACGTCGTTTGTTTTCAAGTCTGTTTTGAGTTCTCATCCACCTAATCAACCTTACATCGCCAATCCCTTGTCTATGTCTCAACCATCCCAGCATTAATTATTTTAACATTTTTTACTTGCATTTATGTTTGTTTTCATATTTGTTTTGTAAAATATAAAATATGGACTACTATTTTACTATTTTCTGATTCTTGTAAAAGTCTATAGATATAAAGATATGATTATTAGGTATTATGTATGGTATTATAAGACAATAATTTTTTTAAATGTATATTACTTCGAATGAAAGAATAATAATATTTCAAAATCGAATAATTTTAATTTTTAAATAAAAAATATAAAAAAGTAATAGAAAAATAGAAAAGAGAAAAATTAACTTTATTTTAGGTATCTATATTAAAAATTAAATATCACACAGTAAATTCATAAAGTACCTATAATAATAATAATATACAAAAATAAAATGAATAAAAAGCATTTATTACATCAAAAATAGATTGAACAAAAACATCACATTGAAAATTGAACATTTGATTGAAAATCAAATTTTCCAAAGTGTCTGCGAATCTCTCTAGCGCTGCTGAGAATTTCGCTTTTCTGCGGCAATTGTTCGGAGAATCTCCAGTTTCTCCTTATAATAATTTTCTTTGATTTGGTTTTTCTGTCCAGTGATTCTTTATATGAATCAACAGCAGCTTGTGCAGTCCTGCCTGGGTGCTTATTCTCATCCAGGGAATATGAGTATTCCTATGAGAAAAGGACGCCATATTTCTACATTTCTACTGATTTTGTTTAAGCTGTATTCTCAACCGTTTTATTCCTACAAGATTTCAATAGAATGGGAGGATATTTATTCTCCTACAACGGACCGAGAGAATTGCCTGTTTTTAAGAGAAACCTATGCACGGAACATAAGATCTGCTGTCATAAGTAAAATT
Source organism: Pogonocherus hispidulus (assembly GCA_963924545.1). Classification (NCBI taxonomy): domain Eukaryota; kingdom Metazoa; phylum Arthropoda; class Insecta; order Coleoptera; family Cerambycidae; genus Pogonocherus; species Pogonocherus hispidulus. The sequence continues at coordinate 37,942,640 of OZ004695.1, forward strand.
CAAATTTCTAATCTAACCTCAAAAAAGAAAATAATTTCCTGGTTGAAATTATTTTTTAATTTAATAATTTTAATAATTTAAATTATTCAAAGCAAAATTAAATTAAAAATTATACATTAGGAATTGGTTAGGGAGAGAGGAACGTATTTTAGTAAGGTAAGTATTTTAATTGGTTTTAAATAAATCTATTTCCCTATGTTTTGAATAAAATCTTTAAATTTTATGATCTTATACCTTCAAGAAATGGATGAAGAGTAGGTCTTAGTGATATTTGAAATGTATAATAATTTAATAGAGGCTGAAGAACATGCTAATGTCCCAGATAGGGAGCTTCATAATGAAATAGATCCTTTTGTTACTCTGAATGACAAAGAGTTTGTAGGTCTATTTCGAGTACCCAAAATTCTTGCTCGAGAAATTATTGATCTGGTAATACCATATATGCGTCAGGGACAAAATATGCAAGTTTGGAAATTAAGACAAAGGTGTTACTTTTCAAAATTACTTGTTACCTATTAATTACTACTTATTATACTAGTAGTACCTAAATGTTCTGTGTAGTAGTAGAGTAGTACTAATAATTTATGTCACATGAATTCATCTATTGATTTAAAGGGTTTTTAAAGAGAAAGAAATTTATGGTTATCACACCTTTAAGTAAATAATGGAAAACATTTTCAATAAATCTATTCTGCAAGTTTTATGACTTAATATAAACGCTATACATTGGAAGTTTTCAATACACTATAGTTATATCAATGTGCTATTTGGTTTTAGGTTCTTGTGGCACTATTATTTTATTCTCGCGGTAGCTATCAAAAAATTACTGGGAAGAATATCTTTTGTGGTATAAGCTAAGCAAGCGTGAGTCGCTGCATCAATGAAGTAACTGCAGTTTTAAATAATCAGAATATAATTGATGAGTGGATTCGTTTTCCTCAAAAATAATATAATAAATAATATTTATTATATTATTACATTTACTTTCTGCGCGGCATTAATTGAGACATTTTTTCGCTCCATTTTTCTTTTTGTAATAGAAATATACCTAATCTTGTGGGAATAAAATAATCTTCCTTTTCGAAACTAAGGTTGTGTTCCGATATTATCCGCGACCAACCAGGATTTCGGTTAACCGAAATATTGGTAAACCTGAAAAATGTGTAATTAAGGAACTGGCTGGTTAATCAACGTGGATGATGAATTGTTTTTATTGGGATTCATTCAACCTTAAATACCTTCATATTCCGTGCTTAACTATTACTCTAGTCTTCAGTCAAAAAATAAATGAAACAGCAGATAATTTGGTATATTATAGTAAGATATAAGTAGTTTATAAGCATGATACAACTACACAGTTGTATTATGGTTTATAAGTAGATATAAGTGTAGCTTTCAGTCGACTTGGTCAAGTGGACTACAGAATACAATACAGAAAAGTAGAATTTATAAATATTTATTATAACACTTAACGCAAGAACACCACCCCATCTGCCTTCACCATCTAAACAAAATATAATTAAAATCGTTGAGAGAATTGATTTTTCTTCTCTCAACGCTAAAACCTAACCTGGTAACTCTTCGGTCGACCAATGCACCGCTCCCAGAGCACGGTCAATATTTTGACGTTTGGTTAACCTTTTTCAGGTGACGACAGTTCCAAAATTAAACAATTTTCAGGAATTTTTATTTAATGGAACGCTTAACCGGAATTTTGGTTAACCAAGTTTAATATCGGAACACAACCTAAGTAAGGTTGTGTTCCGATATTAAACTTGGTTAACCAAAATCCCGGTTAAGCGTTCTATTAAATAAAAATTCCTGAAAATTGTTTAATTTTGGAACTGTGGTCACCTGAAAAAGGTTAACCAAACGTCAAAATATTGACCGTGCTCTGGGAGCGGTGCATTGGTCAACCGAACAGTTAGCAGGTTAGGTTTTAGCATTGAGAGAAGAAAAATCAATTCTCTCAACGATTTTAATTATATTTTGTTTAGATGGTGAAGGCAGATGGGGTGGTGTTCTTGCGTTAAGAGTTATAATAAATATTTATAAATTCTACTTTTCTGTATTTTATTCTGTAGTCCACTTGACCAAGTCGACTGAAAGCTACACTTATATCTACTTATAAACTACTTATATCTTACTATAATATACCAAATTATCTGCCGTTTAATTTATTTTTTGACTGAAGACTAGAGTAATAGTTAAGCACGGAATATGAAGGTATTTAAGGTTGAATGAATCCCAATAAAAACAATTCATCATCCATGTTGATTAACCAGCCAGTTCCTTAATTACACATTTTTCAGGTTTACCAATATTTCGGTTAACCGAAATCCTGGTTGGTCGCGGATAATATCGGAACACAACCTAAATATATAACAAAACAAAGAAACATCTATATTAAAATTTCTGTTCCATGACCACTGATAATCATAAAAAAAATATTTATTCTGTTATTCCATGGAAAGAATAAGTGGCAACGATGTTGTGATTTTCTCCTAGTTAAGAATACGGTTTAAAAATATCATGAGAACAGGGAGCGTTCCCCCTCGTGCGGGAGAATGCTCACCTCTCCCAACTTTACTCCCCGGATGAGAATAAGCCCCCTGGTGTACATTTCCGAATCTTGCGGGGAGTGGAATTTGATTGTTCGGTTAACTTTCTTTTTTGGGCCAGGATTTGTGTCAAGGGTGAAGAATAATTACCGGTACATGTTGATTGTTCAGGATTAGTATACGAACAAGAAGGGATCTGAGGAGATGGAGGGTTTTGTTGATTATTATCTAACGGTGCAATTTCCTCTTCGGCAGACTCTGTAAAAGATTTTTAAAAAATTGTACTTTGGTTTAGACTGATATTTTATATCATTCAATACACTTATTCAACATGAAATCGTTATATTTAACATAAATCATCCATTCTATTGGCTGACTGTCTATATTTGGCTACTTTTAAAAAAAGCAAAATATTTTTTTTATTTTATTCATTGATTAATTTTAAAAAATCACTTGATTAAAATCGTTGATTTAAATTGGGCGAACCCTGATTCTTAGACATGAAAATATACACACCTTCACACATATCAAACTCTACAATGGGCTCATTAACGTTGTGACCTTCTACAGACACAACTTTAATGATATCCAATATACTTTCTTCATTTTCTGTTAATACAATTTCCTCCGAAGGTCCGCCACCTGTTGCATTTAAACTGTGCCTGTTTGATGCACACTTACTCTTCGTCCTGGAACGCATGTCTGGCCAAGACTGAAAATAAATTAAATCTCATAAATGACTACCATAAAAAATAAAAGAAGCGAGTTTTAGAAGAAGTACAAAAACAAATACATACCTTCCAGCAATTTTTCCAGTCTTTACGTGCACCTGGGATACTATTTAAAATTTTCTCTAATTCCCTCCACAATATCTCCGCGTTCTTGTAGGTAAAATTAGCAGAAAATTTTCCACTAATTAGATTAGGATGTTTTTTTAAAAACTCTGTCATTGTTTCCTTCTGAACTTCGGTAATTTTCATTTTCTTTGCTTTAGAACAAATCAACATTCAACAAATACAACATACAACTGAAAACTAAGTAATTTCTGCCAACTTGGGTTCTCCCAAGGATGGTATTTAATGTAGTTAACCATCCTTTCCTTGGGTTTTTCATACATCACATATAAACTAATAAAACAATAAAATTATTAAAGCAGATACGAGATAACCTCCATTGAAGTTTTCTGTTGTGACAGTAAAAGCGGCGTTGCCAAATTAAAGCATTCGTGTCACGCGAAGACCAACACGAGGGGTGTCGAGAATGCCACCTAAAAAAAGTCTTCGCAATGAAACCACTCGCGTCGGCGCGTGTACGCATGGATGCGAATGAGGTTGAGAATAGGGACCCTGTTCTTTAGTTAGTGGTGTAGATTGTGAAACATTCCTTGTTCTCTTCAACTAATATTGTTTTCAAAAGTTAAGTACTAACAATAATTAAATAACAAGTATAGGCTTGATAACTGTTAAAAAGGGGAAAAGATTTAAGTGTAGTTTATTATTTTATCCGTGATATATTTTACACGTTGGTTTGTTCAATTTATTACACTGTATTAACGTTTTTTACATTACAATTTTATATTAAATTAGATTATAACGCTAAAATCGTTCATTTTGTTTTTAATCCCCTCCTCGTCGATTTACCCCGACTGGCGCCCAGGGTAGTTCACATGGTTAGCTGAATTTTAAACAACAAAATTAGAAGTATAGAGCTCACCCCCGACTCCACATTTAGAGCCGCCGTGCATCATACAACTGAAGGTTACGTCACAAGATCTACAACTACTAATCTCTTGAGTATTACACACTTTCTTGCTTCTACATTGGATAAGGGCGGTCACGCTGACGTTATATACACAGACCTATCAAAAGCTTTTGATAAATTAGATCATGGTCTTTTATTACATAAATTATCAAATTTTGGGCTGACACTCGACTTACTCGAGTTTTTTAGTTCTTATTTGAGTAATCGTGTCTTAAGCGTTCAGTACCGCGGTTATGAATCGGTTGACGTAAATGCAACGTCAGGGGTTCCACAAGGCTCAGTACTAGGGCCTCTTCTATTTGTATTGTTTATTAACGACATATGTAGCATCTTGAAACAAATGTTCTCCTTTATGCTGACGACTTAAAGCTATTCGCATCTATAGACTCTGTTATGGATTGTTATCGTTTACAAAGTGATCTCGCAAAAATTGATGTATGGTGCCAAGATAACAGTTTGCCATTAAATATAGCAAAATGTAACACAATTAGTTTTACCAGGAGAAATATTCCAATACAATTTTTTTATAATATTGTAACGGAAGCTCACCTACCTTGCTAGTGAATCTGCCTGTTTTGTTAATTCATTTATTATTGTTTATAAATTAATATTTGTAAAATCTTTAGGTTGACGTTTCTAATCTAGAATTTTCCTTTAAGTCATAGAATCGTTCCATTATGTTCCGGAATCCAAAAAGAGGCTCCCGAATATTCCGGAAGCTTGAAAAATATATAAATACTCGTGATTTCAAGGGGACGGGGAGTTTTTGGTGGAAAGCGTGAGCGCGTTAAGTCGAAACGTCAAACTAAGGAATTTGTGTTGACAGTTGTGAAAAAGAGTTGAAGTTTGTATCTAGTGACAATAAAGATTTGTGTTGTTTTGTCGAACAAGCTGGTTTAATCTGTTTGGAGGATAGACAAACGTTACATTTGGTGTCAGAAGTGCGACGTTCCACGACGTGAAACGTTCGAAGATTAAAAAAAAAAAAAAGGGGATCAAATAGTAAGTGTATGCCAGTTACCAGATCGAAATCGATAAAAATGGATGAGAAATGTAACGTTTGTCTAACCTCCAAACAGATTAAACCAGCTTGTTCGACAAAACAACACAAATCTTTATTGTCACTAGATACAAACTTCAACTCTTTTTCACAACTGTCAACACAAATTCCTTAGTTTGACGTTTCGACTTAACGCGCTCACGCTTTCCACCAAAAACTCCCCGTCGCCTTGAAATCACGAGTATTTATATATTTTTCAAGCTTCCGGAATATTCGGGAGCATGATACAACTACACTGATATGCTCATAACTTGACCAAATTTCGTTTGTTCTGCGCACGACGTCATTCTTGATGCTAAAATGGCGAAAATTCAAATGCCTTACTGTCAACGTGACTGTCAGTGATATAATTATTTTCGTGTTTGTCAATTGTATTCCCGTATTATTATAATTGTGAGGTCCGAGGGTTATCAAGTTGTCATTTTTATATTATAGGGTGGTGTTTATTTACAGTAGTACTTCTTATTATCTCTTCAAATTATAAAATTTAGGTTAGAATTATATTCGGTAGGTAGATCGGTACACAGAATGCGGTTTGAATTAAAATAAGAAAGATTGATATTAATCAACTATTATTTTAGTTTCCCTGTATGAATCGTGTATTATAATTCCATAATCGACGTTTCTTTTATATTGTTATCTTTGTTTACAAGTATTTTATTTAATTTTGTATCAAAACTGACGTCACGCTCATCGATAGACCACGCCCCCATGCGCATAGGCATATCAGTGTAGTTGTATCATGCGGTCACTACACTATTGGGTAGAGAGTTCCACACGTCGAACACTCTGTTGGGCAGAAAGTGTTGCCTGCATCTGGTGTGAAAATGTTCTTTCTTCAATTTTAGTTGATGTCCACGAAGACGGGGATCCATATTTAGCTGGAATATATCATCTGGACAGTAAATTTCATTTTTCAGTAACCTATAAGTCGCAATAAGGTCACCACGCGTTCTGCGTTTATCTAATGATGGTAACTTAAGGCGGGCCAGGCGGGTTTTATAAGGAATGTTATTGAAACCACTGGGTAACTTGGTGGCTCGTCTCTGAATTCCTTCGAGTCTGTTTATATCTTGCTTTAATAAAGGTGACCAAACAGATACTGCAAATTCCAGATGTGGCCGGATATACGCCTTGTAGATCTTTAGAAATGTATCAATAGTAAGATCCTGAAAGGATTTTCGAATCATGTAAATAAGTTGATTACATCTGTTGACAACCTTTGTAACATGGGCACTCCAAGACAGAGACTCTGTCACAATAACGCCTAGGTCATTTTGCTGTGAAACTTTTTCAATAATGTGTCCATCAATTTCATAAATTAGTTGCGGATTATTCTTGGACATATAAAGAACGCAACATTTGGTATGGTTCAATGGTATTAGCCAACGAGAGCACCAATCAGCGATGAGATCCAGATCAGCTTGAATGGTCGGCGATGGCAGTGAGAAAAGTTTAAGGTCGTCCGCATAAGATACAATATTAGAGGAACAGTTTTGAGCAAGGTCAGATACGTATACTAAGAAAAGAATCGGGCCCAGTACTGAACCTTGTGGTACGCCACTAATAACATTAAGCTTTTTTGATACAGAATCACCTACACGCACTGCAAACTGACGATCAGATAAAAACGACGAAATCCACGTTAACAATTTTCCGCGCACACCGAAATGTTCAAGTTTAAGTAATAGTCTATTAAGCGGCACTTTATCAAAGGCACGAGAGAAGTCCAAATAAATTATGTCCATAGGCTGCTGCACATCTAAGCTGGAGGTCCATCTGTTGATTGCTTGTAGAAGGTTGGAGACGACAGATCGACCAGGTAAAAAACCATGTTGATGAGAAGGAATAATTCCGTTGTTTAACAAAAATGGGATTAGTGCATCACAGATAATACGTTCCAACATTTTGCAGGGAACCGATGTTAAACTGATTGGTCTATAGTTGACGCTGGACAGTTTATCTCCTTTTTTATAAATGGGTGTTACACTGGCGATTTTCCAGTCCGAGGGAATTATACCAGTGTCAAGAGACTTCGCCATTATCTGGCTCAGTGGTATGCATAAGCTATTGGCACATTTGGACAAGAACAACGGATTGACTGCATCGGCTCCAGGGAACGAGTCCGAGCGTAGCTTGATCATCTGTGTGAGCACCAAGTTCGAATTTATTAGCACATTATCAATTGTAGCATCTATCCTGGAAATCGGATCTAGAACAGGAATTTGAATTCCAGGATCAATCGTATATGCTTCGAAGAACGTATCTGCAAATGTATCAGCAACTTCTTTATTATCATTACACAACGTTTCATCTACTTTCCTTATTAGAGGTATAGATACTTTACTAGATAAGCGTGAGCGTGTGTATTTATAAAACATTTTTGGACCTTTGTCCACGAGTTGGTTTTCAAAATTGGCCCTGGCAAGTCGTAAGCGACCTGTTAGTCCATTAGAGACGGTACGATGGAGTTGGTAATTAACATCCGAAAGTGAACGTTTATAACGTTGCCATAATGATCTTTTTTCCGTACACAGGTTATAAAGTTCTCGTGTGCACCACTGTTTCCTATATACTTGACTATGATTGTACTTCGGGGTGTGTAATGGAATAATCCTTTGAATAGTGCTAAGCCAGCTATGCCAAAGATCTTCCGGATCATCTCTGTTGTGGCAGTCTTGAAACCAGTCAACGTGATTGAAATTGTCGTTCATCGATGTGAAGTCAGCTTTATGAAAATTAAATCTTTTGGTACCACGTTTAGTTTCTGGTCGATTGTTGACAAGGAGCTGTATATTAAATTCAACACAGACGTGATCAGATTTGCCTAGCGGAGGAGTAAAATTAGGGGAGGTGATAAAGTTATCGAAGTTAGTAAGTATTAAATCAACTAGAGAGGGTTGTTGATTAACACGATATCTAGTAAATTCTGTAACAGATTGAACAAGACCAGTAGCCAAAATTAAATTAGCAAAATCAGCAGTAGAATCGTCGGAGTTTGGAATCTCCAATATTGGCCAAGATATTTTAGGGAAGTTAAAGTCACCGATGACGATCAGGTTATCCAGAGAAAAACATAAAGACTCAATTTTGTCGCACAGCTGCTTGGAATCTTCCCTAGATATGTCGGGTGCCCTATAGACCAGAAGTATATGAAATGTGATTAGCGCTGGTAAAGAAATTTTCAGTAATAGACATTCTATATTTGGTAAAGTGCATTGTAATTGTCTTACATTTGAATTAGAAAAAAGATTGCTGTTAAAGAAAGCGCACACTCCACCACCTTTTTCATTTATACGATCTGATCTGAAGAGAATATAATTTGGTAATGCGATGGCAGCATCATGTATGTTAGGAGAGAGCCATGTTTCAGTTACAAGGATTATACTAGGAACAAGTTTGGCAACATAAAGCTGAAAGGGGTTATATTTGGCAGGGAGTGACGCGATGTTGGTATAAGCGAAAGAAATTTGATGGAATTTTGAATATGAGAAATCTAGTTTTTTGAACCATGATCGGAGTCCACAGAAACTATAGTTGGAAGATTTCGTATGTATTTAATAGTTAGCCGTTCACCATTATCAGTACGTTGCTGTAGTTCACCTCTTAAAGTTTTCAAGTATTCAATTTGATGTATGGTTTGGTCTTCTCGTAGCCGAATTTTTGCATATTTCGTCCCAGCTAGCTTATTTTTGTTTCTTAATAACGATTTAACCTTGTTTCTTGAGGAAAAGCTTAGTAGAAGTAAACGAGGACGGTCATTTAGGACTTGACCTAAGCGACGAACTGAAATAATGTTTGGAGTTGAATCAATTTTACTGATTAAATCGTTGGCCGACTCTACATCTTGACCCTGGATATTCCCGGTACTAGATTGGGGCAAACCGCTAACAATGATATTCTTTTGCTTGTTCAATCTCGCGAGAGTTTCCTGCACGCAATCCTCATAAGATCTTTCGCTGCTTAGAGAACCATTATTCTGAATTTGAGCCTCTAATTTTAATAGTCGATTATCAAAGTTATCAACCTTAACACTGATACTTCGGACTAAGTTAACTAATGTGTCCAGTTTACTATCGTTAGACAAACATTTATTGCAGTTTATTTTTACTGATTTCGATACCGATCTTGTTAAACGCTTAGCATCATCCACTGGCATTCCTAGACATTCGAAGTGAATAAATTTATTGCATTCAGCACACGAAACTTTTCTTTGCTCAAGTGGTACCATGCGATCACAGTTGGGACAGAAATTCATGATGGGAAAGTAGATAGATGTATGCGTGTATTTAAATGACACTTTAAAATCAGGGCGACTGTGAAACTCCTCTGGCCGTCGGGATACTAGTTCCTTACTTAAAATTTAATAAAATTTAACCGCAGTCGGTCGAGTTGATTCAGCTTGTCGGCGTATCAGCAATGCTAGTGGAGTCCACGAGCCTATCAAAGTCTTCTAGAAATGATTTTCGTTTGCACTTTCAGATTAAAAGCTAAAACCAATTTTAGATGATTCCCCACCCTTAGAACTATCAAAATCCCGAAGGCGTCAAAAAAAGTCCTGTACGGGGTGGCTGTAGGGGATGAAATGTGAAAATTACCCTAAAAATGATTTTTGGATATTTGGAACTAGAAAAACAGCGGAATAGTTACACATAAGTACCATTTACCTCAGAACACTGGAAATATAAAAAAAAATTATTGATTATTCCATAAAGCACGTTGTTAAATGGGAGAGCGTAACACTTAAAGCGCTCTGGTGAAAAGTGTCTAAATATTTTAGTCATGCTCTACATCTAACCTACTGTAACATTTTTATATGTGATCCAATTAAAAAATACCCTTTAATAACATTGTAGAGCAGAGTTTCCCGAGTCTGTAGGATATTTCACTTTTTCATTTGGATGATTTGCAATTTTTTTACGAATTTTTATTCGAGCGCGCGCATGGGCCTGACTAAGGTCGAATATCGCTTGCGTTATCCACAGTCGCAGATCATTATCGTCGAATATCGCTTATTTCTCTCTTGTGTGGCTGTTTGATTTTTGTTTAGGAATATTGGACGTTGAAGTGATATTTTGTATGGATAAAAAGACAGGTGATTTTTAAAAATAACCGATGAAATGATGAAATCTGGATAAAAGTTGGGACAACAAACAATGTACGATATATAGCAGTACATGAAATTAATATAAATCGCTCCGCAACTGCTAACAAAATAGAATCATCATTTGGTCAAAACATTATAAACTATTGGTCTTTATTTATAAAAATAAACAATTACTTTGTAATTTTGTAATATTCGGCTTAAATTTGTAAAATAAGGGCGGCTTTTCTGGGCTTCTTCAACCATGTTTGTTCCTATCGCCCTCTTTATTCGATTTAAGTTAACAGAAAGAGAAAGAGTTACAATTAGAGGTCTAGGATGAACTTCAAATAATTTATAATTTCCAATTAAGTTGTTTACTGTAACTTGCATTGTTTAGAAATACCTACTTCAGATTTTTAGTATAATTTTTTGTCTGATAAAAAAGAGGATATTTAGCATAAAATGTGTATATATATACCTGATATAAATTTGAACTTTAAAAAGAGGACTTGTCCGGTTAAAAGAGGACGTCTGGTCACCCTAGGTGCGATTTAGGTACCTACAAGCAGTGACTATATCTTTCTATAGTCACTGCTACAAGTCAATTCGTCGGCCTTCGGAAAAATACTTTGGAAAATGTATTTATTGTACCATGATTTGCTAAGTAGGTACTATTGGGGCTTTGAAATTAATTGGAGATATATTCAAGCAACATAATATGCTTCAATTTGCTGTCACGTTATATACCACTTCAGATACCAGTTGAATAAGTCATTTACGCAGCATTATGGCATGGCTTCTTCAAAACCTATAAACAAACTACTTCTCATCGACGATAGTCTTAATCAGCACTGTAAATACATACATGTATTTACAATTTTCCGAATAAGATGAAAAGAACTTTCCCTTTTTATATTTAAATATCATGTCTCAATGTTTCTAATATTTTGGAAAAAATAGACTTATCTTAGATAGATAGATTTAAATAGACTTAAAATAGATTAATTAAAAATGTACTTTTCTCATTAGTTGTATTTCAACTATTTTAAACAAAAATGAAAAATATTTAAAACCCAGACAATTTATTAATTTTATATTATTTAATATTCATTTAAATAAACAAAAGATAAAGGGACATGTGTCATTGTTGGTTGGTAAGGATTTGTAGAATTCCCAAAATATGTCTGAAATATAAGGTATTAGTTGCATTAGATTAGCTTTCTTTCTTTTTTTTCAGAAATTGGAACTGGACTAACATTAAAATGGATTTTCAGTTTCAGTCTTTTCTTAATTCATTTCATAAGTTCATTTTTTAGGGAATAGTGAATTGGTGTATCCGTACGTTTTCTTGTCTTTTCAATAAATGTATTATAAGTAGTATATGTGGTATTAAAAACTTGTGATTTATTACTTTAAGTATTGGATGCGATTTTAAGATAGAAAAATACATTCCTATCAAATGAAAATTTTTATTTTCCTCTGGATTCCATTTACCTATACACACTAATTTTACACACTGTAATATTTAATACTATGTATTAAACGTCATACAAACGTTGTATATGTATATGTAATATGTAATACTACGTTAATATCCGAAAAATTTTGTGGACGATTTGAGATATGTTATCTTTTTTTGACAATCACAGAAAATTTTTATTTTTATACGAAAGGATAAGGTGAGTCTCTACAGGAACATTTTTAAGGGACTATATAGGCTCGAAATGAACCTAAGTTTAGTAACATTTTTTACTTCAAATGCGATATCCCCTTTCGCCCGGAAGAAAGATTGGATTGTGTAATGCCGAAATTTCAACATATTCCAATTTGACCAAAATTGGACTTATCTCCTTTTTCCCGGACACCACAGAAGTGTCCACCTTTATACGCCAGAGGACGTATCGACGGAATTGAAATCCGATTAAATGTTTAAGTGCCCCTAATTCTTATTATTTATGATTTTCATGTTACATATATGTATTATAATATATAAATTTAAAAATTATATTTGTGGTACCTGTTAGTTTTTCATATACTATTTCAACAATTATATACTTAATTTTAATAGATCTGTTCTTGCAATACAAGCAGTCCGAAATGGCCAGAAAGTGTCAAAAACAATCGCCCAACAAAACTGTTCACAGACGTTAAACTGACAGACATTAAAAATGCACTGTCCGCATGTAAAAAAGTAAAAAAACCGTTTTCAACCATCAGAAACTTCTGCAAGAACAGACCTAATCTTTGCACAAAAGAGAAATAAGCGTCATTCGACCTTAATGAGCTGCAACTCTGGGTAACACAAGCGATATTCGACCTTAGTCAGGCCCATGCGCGCGCTCGAATAAAAATTCGTAAAAAAATTGCAAATCATCCAAATGAAAAAGTGAAATATCCTACAGACTCGGGAAACTCTGCTCTACAATGTTATTAAAGGGTATTTTTTAATTAGATCACATATAAAAATGTTACAGTAGGTTAGATGTAGAGCATGACTAAAATATTTAGACACTTTTCACCAGAGCGCTTTAAGTGTTAAGCTCTCGCATTTAACAACGTGCTTTATGGAATAATGAATAATTTTTTTTTTATATTTCCAGTGTTCTGAGGTAAATGGTTCTTATGTGTAACTATTCAGCTGTTTTTCTAGTTCCAAATATCCAAAAATCATTTTTAGGGTAATTTTCACATTTCACCCCCTACAGCCACCCCGTACAGGACTTTTTTTGACGCCTTCGGGATTTTGATAGTTCTAAGGGTGGGGAATCATCTAAAATTGGTTTTAGCTTTTAATCTGAAAGTGCAAACGAAAATCACAATTTGAGCCTCCGTGGACCCTACTATGCGCCTAGCATGGGTGTCTAAAATGACCCTTATTAGACTAGTCCTGGATTCCTGCTGTCTGTTTTCCACAGGTATTTATAACAATGTTCATAAATAATAAGGACTTACCCCGTTACAGGTGGTGACGTGAGACCCAGGTAATGTGGTATACAAAATTTTGTAATTATTTATTGATTATTTTATTAATTATTTTTGAATGTTTTTCTGCCCTGTAATTCGATTTTGATCTGTCTGGGCAGCTGTACTCTAAATAAATAAATAAATAAATAAATAAATAAATAAATAAATAATCTCTGGAGTGTCCAGCCGGAATCGAGGGGTAGCACAATTCATTACGGATGTTCTAACTAGGTCATATAGTAGAGATAATCCTTATTTTATCTCTGATTCATTTGAGTTTTGTCAATGGATTAATGAATTTCAACTTCCCCGAGGCTATGTTTTAGTCAGTCTAGATGTTAAATCACTTTTTAATAATATTTCGGTTAATTTGGTTAAAAGGAATATTGAGAGGAGGTGGTAATCCATAGAAGCCATCTGTTCAGTCCCAAAGAACCTTTTTCTCAAACTTATTGAATTTCTTTTTAACTCAACGGTTTTTTCTTATTCAAATATCATTTATAATCAAATATTCGGTATGCCAATGGGTAGTCCAGTATCTTCCATTTTGGCTCAATATGTCATGGATGATCTCTTTGACGTTTGCCTTGTCGAACTGAATTTTGTGGTTCCCTTTGTTAAGAAGTATGTAGATGACATGGTACTCAGTATACCAGCGGATGGTATGGAACACTTGCTACATGTGTTTAATAATTATGACACCTTTCTCAAATTTACGATTGAAGAAGATGATAAAGCGTCTGTTCCTTTTTTGGATTCTAGACTAATAAGAAGGGTAGATGGGTAGATAATAGCGGGATATCAAAAATTATCTTGGTCAAGGGTGGTTGTGGAATGTAAAACGTGTGTCTTACTTTACATTTTTGAATATGTTTTGTTGTGTCAGAATCTGTCAAGTCATTGTGCTGAAATTTTCTAATCCAGTTTTTGAATCATGCCTCTTACCACACAGCACAAAATTTTCATGATTGAAGCCTATTTTCGAACGGGTGCGCTAGTTAATGGAAATTGGCAATACAGTCAACGTTTGTGTTTGCACAATTTTCGAGAGCACTTCCCAAACGTGGCAATATTACCGGACAATTTTTATGCGTGCCTTACAAATTGTGTTGAAGTGTTTCGCGAAACTGGTTGTGTGACTCATAAAAAAGGTGCTGGTAGACCAAGAGTTTGTACAGAAGAAGTTGTCAATGACGTTCGTCAACGTATGGAAGAGGAGCCTGCAAAACCTTTGAAACGTCTTTCTCAGGAAATTGGACTTTCTTATGGAACATGTCATAAGATTTTAAAGAAAGACTTGAACATGTATCCATATAAGATGCAAGCACATCAAGCTCTTCTGCCCGCAGACCACCCCAGACCCCTTGCTTACTGCCATTGGTTTGTCAATAATTTAATGAATGACGATCTTCTGGATTTAACTTTTTTTCTGACAAAGCGTGGTTCCACCTTTCGGGATACATCAATTCTCAAAGTATGCGAATGTGAAGCAATGATAACCCTCATGTTTTTACTGAATCACCACTACATGCTTAAAAAATTGGTGTTTGGATGGCAGTTTCTCGCAGAAGAATAATTGGGCCAATTTTTTTCGATTTCACTGTCAACGCAGAAAGTTACAGACACAACTTTTTGGCTGAATTTGTGCAACAGTTAAACGATGATGAACTTCGGTACGGTTATTTCCAGCATGACGGTGCAACAGCACATACTACACGAGAAAATATTGCTTTCCTCCGCGAGTTTTTTGATGACCGGCTGATAAGTTTGCATACAGAAGTTGAGTTTCCTGCGAGATCACCTTGTTTGACAATTATGGACTATTTTATATTTCCTTACTTAAAAAACAAGATTTTCGCAACTCCGGTAAATAATTTGCAAGAACTGCAACAAAGAATTGTTCAGCAATGTGCAACCATAACGCCAGAAATGCTGCAAAACGCTTTTCACAGCACGAGGAGGCGCGTCAACTTGTGCATCGAACAAAACGGGGGACATTTACAACAATTACTATAATTTAGTTTTTCTTGTTACTAAAACCGTTATTTCATAATTTGTAATTTATTATTGTTTTACAACTGAAATAAATAGGTATGAAATTTGTAGGTTATTGATGATGTCACTGTTTCAAATTTAAAGTAAGACACACGTTTTACATTCCACAACCACCCTTCCCAGATAGCACAAATTATTTATGGAATAATCTGTAAATCTTCTAAAATGATTATTCATTGTCAATATTCCAGTAATATGCTTATAATAAATATACACTTTATATAATATTCTTAAAATATTAATTTTAGAATATTATGAATATAATATTCCAGTAATATTTATTATAGAGTTATAATATATTGTATTCTTTAAAGAATATTCTTGTAATATTAGTTATAGAATATTATGAATCTAATATTCCGCTAATATTTATTATAGAGTTAATATATTGTATTCTTTAAAGAATATTCTTGTAATATTAGTTATAGAATATTATGAATCTAATATTCCAGTAATATTTACTATAGAGTTAATATGAGTTAATATATTGCGTTCTTTTATAGAATATTCTCGTAATATTCGTTATAAAATATTATGAGAAAAATATTCGAGTAATATCTATTAAAGCTGGCACTAGTAATATGGACAAAAAATATGCATTTAATAGTCTCACAAAATAAGACCAAGACCGCACCAAGACTTGCGGTTGTGTTATAAAACATTCTGAAAATAATATTCGAGTAATGTCTATTACAGCTAACCAGCAATATATACAGAAGAAATATGCGTTTAATATTTCTAGGAGAATATATTATGCGTTTGATTTTTGTAATATTTTTTGTAAAATATTATGAAACGTAGCAAGGTGTATTGAGGTGTATTGCCACCTACGAAAAGCACTGTCGTTTGCGACTCTACCATTGGACAGCGATGCTGCCCCCGGTGTCATCATGCTACTCACCACCTCAAGCACGACCCAGACAAAAAATTGTTGTCTGGTTAAATGAAGGTTTCGGCGAAGTTTTTCTTTTTGAATATCTTCCGCCTCCAGAAACACACTTGTTTTCAAGTAGTCCATCCTAGCCGGGCTTTTATAGTTTGCGATTCTGCCGTTGGGTGGAGAGACTTATGTTCTACCAGCAGAATGCTGCCGGACTTCTCTAAGTATCTTTGCTGCCTGTGGTGTCATTGTGCTTATCTCGTACTGACGAAACCTAATAGGCAGAAACTACGTAGTTGCGAGTAGCATGATGACACCGGAGGCAGCACCGCTGTCCAGTGGTCGAGTCGCAAACGACAGTGCTTTTCATAGGTGGCAATCATGATACAACTACACATATATGCCAATCCGCATAGTGACGTCAGTTACGAGGAAAAAACAATTGATAAACACGAAAATAATTATATCACTGCCCATAAGAATTTTCGCATCGCATTACCTTTTTTCCCTCACGAATGACGTCATGCGCAAACAAACGAAAGTTATGAGCATATCTGTGTAGTTGTATCATGGTGGCAATACATCTCAAGCTACGGCCCAAACAAAAAATTGTTGTCTGGTTAAATGGAGGTTTCGGCGAAGTTTTTCGTTTTGAATATCTTCCGCCTAAAAAAATATTCCAGGATTAAATACGTCCTAACCAAAAATGAATCTAAGAATAATCTATATAATATATTTATAATCTATAATTATCTATATAATAGATTTATAGATTATTCTTTGCGTCATTTTTGGTGATCCCGAAATATTTGTTGCCTTATTCTGGGACTATTCTGCGATTATTATTTGAATATTTTATAATTATTCTTGTATTATCTTGTGGATTATTCTTGGAATAAGTTTAAGAATATTCTCTAGATATGGAAAAGTGTGTACTTTTCGATATTCTACAAATATTCCCAAAATTTATCTATATAATATTCCAATCTTCCTTCAGAATAATTTAGGTATATTCCAGGAATAGGTTTGTATTATCTGGGTTGACCAAGATAATTTTTGATATCCCGGTACTATAATTACTTCTTGGTATATGAAGCCAAGTGCATCGGGGATATTCCTACAACTCTTATCATCTCCACAAACATAAAATTAACTTGATCGTAGCAATGAAAGATAGCGTCATATGTACCAGTCACCATACCTTACGAAGACGTAACCTTTTGATTCTTTTCGAGAGTTTTGTGTCCAGTGGATATCCTCCAAGACTTCTTTACAAAATGTTGCTTAATGCCACTAATTTAAACAATAATAATAACAATACTTTGCTTTCCAATGTCAATAATGATGCGAATAGCAATCGAGTTCAACTTTATTTTTCGTTACCTTTTTTAGAACCACTTAGTGGTAAATTTGAAAGAATTTTTTTACAATAATAACATTAAATTAGCTTTTCGTAATGTTCTTAGTCTTAAACCTCTTTTTTCCAAAACAAAGAATAAATCTGACATATTACATAGCAGTGGGGTGGTATATTCAATTCCATGTTCTGAATGCAATAAGAATTACATCGGACAAACCGGCCGGTGTCTTAATGATCATATCATCTCACACAAGAGTGATATTCGTTGTAATAGGGCCTCTTGTGGTTTGGCTAAACACGTGTTAGAAAAAAATCAAAAAATAACTCAATTTCTTGGGGTGAGGTTCAAGTGTTGGATTTTGAAAGTTACTTATCTAAGAGATCTTTCCTGGAGATGGTACACATCTTCAGAGATGAGGAGTGTATCAACTCAAAGAGAGATATAGATAATCTCAGTTTGATATACTTACCATTTACAGTTTAAAAATGACAGTAACAACATTTCAGTTGATAGCACTTTTTAATTAGTAAATTTCCCTTTTTCCAATTGACTATGCATTTTATTTGGTTAATTAATATAACTTGACTAAGAAGACTACCCTTCTCAGTGTTTTGTTGTATTTTCAATGAATTACCCCTATTCTTGATGGTGGGTGTTGCTTTTTTCTCTTTTTCTTGAAACAGTAAAATATTATTAAAATTTTCCCTCTCATTCATTTAAGTGTTGATATCTCTGTTTAGTAAACTGGTCTTTCCTAGTTCTTTTTGGCTAGGGGGTACGGTTATGTTAGAATTTATACAGGGTGTCCACCTAGTGCGCGTAAGAACAATATCTGGGTTAATAAAAGAGATAACTTAATTTTTTTTTCAACAGGGTTATCTAATATCCCGAGCTGCACAAAATGAAAATATATTTACATATTCAGGGTGTTCAGTTTTTCCTGGACAGGTACCAACTTCGTTTTTCTAAATGGAAATATATATTTTTTATTGCTTTTTCGAACTAAACCCTTGATTTTAGTAGGACTTTCATCAGCCTTCCCCTATACCTACCTTAAACTGTTTTTGAAATATTGACGGGTGAATATTGACATTTTTGCAACTTTGACACCCTATAAAATCTAAACGGTTTGAGATCAAGCAAAACGGTTTGCACATTCCTATCTTAACTTTTTATAAGCTATCGTTTGATACTAATTTCAAATTTATCCAAGAATTAAAAATTTTCAAAATTTTCGGAAAATTTTTAATTCCTTCTTCTTCGTTCACTTCTTCTTCACGTTCTACTTCACATCGTTTAGGTACTGCCTCACGTCACGCGCATAGAGAGGTGGAGCTCCATCTTGTTGCACCCAAATATTGTTATTTGGGACATTGTTATTGTCTGAAAGTTTCAAATAATAAAATTTCTAAATTAACAGGCAATTGAGAATACTTACTTAGATTTGGAAATAACCGAGCCAACTCAGGTATAATATTATTCTGTAATAAATTTAAATACGCCGGACCATTTAAGTTTCCTTCAATGAAAAAAGGACCAATTATGTTGTCGCCTATTATTCCAGCCCATACATTAATCTTTTGTGGAAATTGGGTGTGGGATTCTCTCATCCAACGAGGATTGTTACGTGACCAGTATCTGCAATTATGCCGATTTACGTTTCCATCAATACAAAAAGTGGCCTCATCGGAAAACATAACATTATTTATTTAAAAAATTTGGATTATTTTGATCGTAACATTTTTCCATCATTGTGTTGGCAAACTCTTCACGTCTATCGAAATCATCATCTGATAACTCTTGAACCAATCTTACTTTGTAAGGATGGAATTTATTGGCATGTAAAATTTTCATTATGGATGTTTGAGAAATATCAACTTCCCTGGATATTTGTCTAGTACTCAAGTGTGGATCTTCTTCTAACATAACACAAACATCTAAAGATTTGTCTTCAGTTGTTGCAGTTTTTATACGCCCTGATTTCGGTAAATCTTTTATGGCTCCAGTTTGGTTAAACTTTTTTAACAACTTACTCACAGTAGATCTTGTTATGGGATTTCTATTAGGATATAAATTATTAAAGATATTACACATTTCCTGTTGACTTCTACACACATCACCATATCCTAATATCATTAAAATCTCAATTCGTTCTTTCTCAGATAAACGGTCCATTGTAACTTTCAATAAACACCAACAATAATAGTTTATTAAAACGTCAAAATTGTTTTTGTCGCAGACATAGCCGCCCTGATGTAATATTTTAACTTCGGCGTAGATATTGCAAATGTAGCTGTAACTCCGAAATTATGGCAATTAGGTATAGGGAACATTACATGAAAAATATTCTAAATTTCTTAGAGATTTCAAAAACAAAAAAATATATAGGGTGATCCATTTGAAATAACAAATTTCAGTATATTTCCGGAAAAACGAAAGATCTGACAACAATGTAAATGCCACAATAATATCGGCCATATTACAAAACCCTTATAAACCAAAATTCATAAAAATCGGGCAAGCCGTTTCCGAGATAATTGAGGCGTTCCATACATAAAACTCACTCTGTATATATATATTAAGACATTCTAGATATACCAAAAGAATTCTATGAATAAATATATGATTGATACATATAAAAAATTGATGTAGACATTGCAATATTAAGGACAGTACATTAGAAAAATAAAATTTAAAATAAGAGATATTAATATATTTTCAATTACAAAAGATTAAAGATTATATGAATAAAATTTGGAAAAGCTTGATCAAATATTAAATTAGTTATCACCATGCAAAGATGAATATAAAATATTGAAATGAGAAATTAAATATGAAATGAATTACAAGTGACAGATAGCTACTAGATACAGGAATGAGATATGAACAGAACATGAATTTTAGTTAAGAAAATTAAAAATATTTGTATATAAGATAAATTGTTTATAATTAGATAATAAGAAAGTAAAGACTTTAAATATTGTAATTAGATATAAGGACAGTGAATTAAGTGATCATGAATAAACTATAAAGTGCTACAAAATTAGGTACTGAAAGACAATATCAAAGAAAGTTACTGAGAAAAACGAGGTTCGGTTACCAAGAAAACGAGGAGCATTGTTTAGAATATTCCAGAAAGAACCGTCGTTTTTAGAAGAGTAAATAATTTGAAAAGTGAAAAATCCAGTTAAAAAGAGAATAAAATTAATAAAATAGTTTCCAGAACCTAGAGGAAAGCTGAAAAGATAACCTCAAATGTAAGTCACCTCAAAAGAAAAGTCAATAAATTAAAATAACACGACCTGTTGAGATCCCAACTGGGAAGAGTTTGTCACATGCTCTAAAAGAATCAGTTCAAAATAAGTTTTCATTTTAATATTTTCTCATCAAAAGATAATCTTAAAAAAAATATATAATCAATCAATAAAACAAAAATTAAATTGAATGAATATAAACAGTGAAAATATATAAATTGCTGAGTAAAGCAGATAAGCAAATTCAGGTAAGCATTATATTTTGTTATTGTGATCTAAAATTGGAAATTTGATAAATTGACATTCAATCAACTTAGAATTTACAAATTTAAAAGATTGGCGCCCAACATTAAAAACTCATTTTATAATTAAAATTAAAAATTAATTTCAAAATTCAAAATTTATTAAAAATTATCAATAAAGTCGAGGCATTTAAACTTATAATAATTTCTCATTGTCCCAACAAAACAGGGTAATCAAAAATAAAATAAAAATCATTTATAAATAAAATAGGGGGGGAAGTTAATTATAATAGGCACCATAAACGTGGGGCAAATATTACAAATTGACCAGCAAAGTGTGGCAATTGTAACAACAGAGTCGTGGTAAAGAAAAATATAATAGAATAAAAAAAAATGGATTTGAGAAACAGAAAAATTGGAGAAGAACAAGATAATGATAGTAGTGAAGAAAGGACTATGGAAGAAAGTGATGAGCAGACATCAATAGTAACAGAGGGAACAGAAGTAACTCAAGCTACAGAACAAACAAGACAGAAGGAAGAAGATATTTCATGGCAGATAATGATAACAGAAGTATTATCAAATCTAAGTAAGACTACAAAAGAAATGCAAGTGGAAAACAGAAAGAGGGATGAAGAATTGAAAAACAAAATTGAAGAAGAAAGTAAAAAGATGGAAGAAGAAATGAAGAAGAGGGATGAAGAATTGAAAAAGAAGATTGAAGAAGAAAATAAAAAGAGGGGAGAAGACATGCAAAAGAGGGATGAAGAAATGAGAAAGAGGGACGAAGAAATGAAAAAACTATTAACAGAAAATATACAGGATGTGTATAGAAAAATCGAAAATAGATTTGAACAGGTAAAAAAAGAAATTCATGAAGAAAATGAACAATGGAAAGAAACTATGGAGAAGAAACATGAGGAAAATGGAAACGAAATCAAGAAGTTGGAAATACAAACTCAAATAGTGGCAGAAAATCAACAGATTTTAGATAGGAAGTTTGAAGATGTAGCAAACAAAACAGAACATAATAAAATTGAGATAGAGAAGGTAAAAGAAGACATAAAAATAGGGATCAGCTATAATGTAAGAACTGGAACAGAAGAGGATGAGAAAAGAGAAAAGGAAATACAGTCAATAAGAAAACAATTACAAGAAATTAAAGAAAAACAAGAAATAGGAATGGGAAACACAAAAATGATAAGATGTGTTAAAGAAGACAAAATGAATAAATTTACAGGAAATATCCACAAATTACATCCTACTGTATTTGTGAGATCATTAAAACGAAGAATGGAGAATATAGAAGATAAAGAAGATATGAAAGAAATAATAAGAGATAATTAAATGCATTAATTTGGTTTGGGAGTAAAGAAGCGGAAATAGAAAATTATGGGGACTTTGAAAGAAATTTCATAAAGCATTATTGGGGTGAAAATGCACAAATGAATGTTAGGGAGAAATTATATTTTGGTAGATTCAATGAAAATTTATCAAGTTCCATGACAGATTACATAATGAGAATATATGCTATAAGTCAGTATTTAACTCCAAAGTTAACAGAATCTGAAATAGTTTTGTACATTCTAGACATTTTAAGCCTGAGATATCGGAAACAATCTCAATTCAAAACATAGATAATATGGAGCAATTATATGTTTATATAATAGAATTCAAAGTAATCAACATAATTATTCAAATTATAATAACATGGCAAATAATAATTCAAATAGAATAAATTCAAATAATAGACAAGATAATTCTCAAAATTTTAATGTAAATAATTATCGTGATAATAACCAAAATTTTGAATAAAGTAATACAAATAACAGAGGGTTTAATAATAATAACAATTTTAGACAAGGAAATCAAAATAATAATAGATACCAAAATAATGAACGTAACAGAGGCACAAATTTTAATAATAATAACAATTTTAATAACAATAATCATAATAATAATTCTAATTATAACAGAAATTTTAATACAAATCAATATATAGAAACAATGACCAAACCTACTATAGAAATAACAATACACAACAGAATACAAATAACAACACAAATCACAATTCTAGATATAATTCAAGAACCCTAAACAAAGAAGGACTGATCAATTCATTCATAAAAATTTGAAGGTCATTTTCAACAGATTTCTCGTAACACGTCAGTGGATCCCCTATTGCCAAATTTGCCTCTAATTGCAATTTCAAAAATTTTCAGTCAAAATATCCAACCCAATATTATTTCAGAGACTGTATTAATGCAATCAAATGTGATTTTAAAGTACTTATATATGTGTTTTACGATATATATCTTACGATTTGAAGTGCGTTGTGCAAAAATCGTTGTCGATTTGACAACTGTGATAACTTGTGTTTTGTTAATAAGTGCACAGATTACTATGATATGATACAGAAATACTTTGATATGATGACATGACTGATGACAGTGATGACATTCCAAAGACAACCGAGACATTCTACATGACAATGTGACATATATAGATTATGTTAAAAGGTTAAAGCTGTCAAATTAAAACAAAGAGGATATTTAAATTTCAAATCTCCCGCTAAAGGGAATCCACTGACGTCACATAAGTGATAAACAAATGTGATTGGTTGTTACTGATTGATCAGTCCTTCTTTGTTTAGGGTTCTTGGATATAATTCACGTTACAATAATGAAAATTACAATAATAGACATGAGCAGAATACAAACAATACACAAAATCACAACACAGATACACAACACAGACGTGTAAATTTTACGGAAACACAAAACACACATAGAGCTCGACCTGCTTATAGAGAACAAGTAGAGAATTTGAGGCAGGATACACAAACAAGATCCCAATCATTGAACAGAACTTCTGAAACACAAAATTTTCAATAAATAGCAAACCTAAAGCATTACACAAAATAAGCCAAAATAATTATGTACATCCTAGAGAATTTATAACATTAGAAAATGATTTAACTTTTAATGATCAAGAAAATTTAATTTATATAAATGTAAAATATTTAAATAATGATATGCTTATGTTAGTTGATACTGGATCAGAAATAAGTATGGTAAATCAACAAGTAATAGAAAAATTTTCAAAATTATCAAGTAATATAGTTAGAATAAATAAACTAACATTAATTGGAGCAAATAATAAAAAATTGTGTGAAATAAATAAATCTATTAATATTACACTAAACATGAATGATAAGCCTATTTAATTACAATTCTTAATAGTACCAAATTTACCAGCAGAATTTATAATAGGATCGGATGAACTAGCTAAAAATAAAATAATTATTAATTATGATAAGAAAATAGTAGAATATAAAGATGTTCAGTTACAATTTAAAATGGTGAAAAAAGAAATGCAAGAGAGTATGAATGTAGGTATAGTAAATGAAGGAATGGAATTTAATAATAAGGGGACTAGAAATGGGAGAAAATCACTATCGCGATTTTCGTTCCCATTTCTAGCCCTACCGGGGGTCCAGGCCTGCGGCCTGGGGTCACCCTTCGGGCGACAAAAGCATGTGGAATAATATTATTTTAAAGAAAATTCATATTAAAGAAATGTTGTATCTGGAATGATGATGTAATTATACTAAACGATTTTTTTAAACATTTTGATGAATTGTAGGTAAGGGTTTAAGGGTACTCTATTGTTGATGGTAAAACATCATAATTTTTTAAGTGCTGAAAGTAGAATTTATTTTTCAGTAAACATTATTATCAATTTTATCAATGGGACCAAAAATATTGTAGATATTTACTTTTGTAAGCTAAAATGATGAATTTAACAGACTGCCAAAATGAACGAATTAATTCCAAACTTTACGTGCAGAAAGAATAAAAGCTACGGATAATGAAACAGAATAACTAAATACTAATACTAATAAATAATTGGAACTAAACAGTAAAAAAAAAGCTTCCCTCTACCTTGACTCGAACTCGCGAAATCAGCATTATCAAGTTTTGAATCGCATACCACTTTCCCGTTGCGCTACCAAGCCTGTTGTCAAATGTTTACCTTGAGACGTTTAAGTATGTAACCTGTACGTGTCAACCTGAAAAAACTATTTTTACCGATTTTCTAATTGGAAAAGCATTTCGCTTCAATATTTTGGTAATCAGAAGTGTTTCGCAGTCAGTACTATTGATTCCGTTAGCAATATTTCTCGTAGGAGAATAACCTATCTGAAGTTTAATTAATTTGACAGTTTTCGTGGGAGGTGCTTGTCTCGTTAGTGTAATCCGTAGATTAGGTTAGGGATAGATAGGAATCTGCCATGTTAATAAAAAACGACGCGGAAAGCGTCATCTGTAGAGATGTAGTGGAACTTTTTTAAAAATTTTCTACAGAATCGCCCTACCTTTGTAAAATATTTAACTTTTTTAATGAACATAGAAACAAATAAAACTACAATAAGTATATTTTTGCATATTTTGTATTACAATATTTACAATATATTCGCAAATTATCAAATTTATCAATTTGATAAAATACCTATAATGATTGAAAACCATAATATATTTGTGCTGTTGTTTCAATTAAACAACAATCGCTATACTACACTTGATATCTATTCGATTTTCTCTTCTTGTTTTATTCAGACACATCTAGAAAAATTATTTGTTTTCACACAATACGGACTCCATACTTTTGAAAGTGTATATTATCCTACGAAATTTAAAATTAATAAAACACATCACATTAACTAATTTTTCTTTTACCTTCTTAAACCATGAGAACAATTATTTATCTTCATACAATCTGCACACTTAACTGCATTTTAATGTTAATCTGTTTGCTTTGAATTCCGAAGAAATGTCACTAAATATACTGAGACACAATTAACTACAATTCAAGCTAATACACATTAGCTACACACGTCCTGTTAATACAGGATAAATAAAAAATAAAAATTAAGATACCGCGTCCACTTCATAATTTTAAAACATAAACTGACAGTTGTTTTTGACATCTACGTAAATGATTATTAGCATATTTTATTTCCTTATGATTGACAGATGTTCAATTTTTTTGTGAAACGCTCTCTGGTGAGATGTAGTGAAACTAATCAATTTGTCTACAAAACTCCCATAAGAGTTCCCAGGCCCTGGTGTAATCTCACATGGGCACATAAAATGAGATAGAAGTTGAGACGGATGCGACTCGTAATTTTCGAAGACGAAATAGACGTAAAAGGAGTCGACGTACGGTTTCGAAAAAAAATCTGAAAGGATTAGAGAAAGGACTGAACTTTCGCGTGAAACCCTTCTCGAAGCCGTAAAAATTAGAAAAAGGTCTCGGGGGTCCCGCGAAAAGTCGGTATTTCGGCGGGCGTGACAGGACCATTAGGCGCTAGGACAAACGCCGGTGCTAGCCGCATCTCTCTCGTCGAACGGCGATCGTCGAAAATTTTGCAGAGGTTTTTTGAAAAGGCGTTTAAATTGGGAAAACGCGTAAGAAACGGGACGAAAATACCCCTACGCATTGGAGAAAGGCCGGGGGCGACCTCCGGTGGTCCACGGAAATCGGTCCGAGATCGCCCCTAGGAGGAGATAGCTTTGAAACTTTGTCAATTCGACGACGGAATTTAGAGCGAGACAGAATCGACGCGTTTTAATATATATGGATTAATTATACCGGGATATCAAAAATTATCTTGGTCAAGGGTGGTTGTGGAATGTAAAACGTGTGTCTTACTTTAAATTTGAAATAATTATGTCACTGTCACACTGACATCATCAATAACCTACAAATTTCTTACCTATTTATTTCAGTTGTAAAACAATAATGAACTACAAATTATGAAATAACGGTTTTAGTAACAAGAAAAACTAAATTACAGTAATTGTTGGAAATGTCCCCCGTTTTGTTCGATGCACAAGTTGACGCGCATGATTCAAAAACTGGATTAGAAAATTTCAGCACAATGACTTGACAGATTCTGACACAACAAAACATATTCAAAAATTTAAAGTAAAACACACGTTTTACATTCCACAACCACCCTTGACCAAGATAATTTTTGATATCCCGGTATAAATAATAATAATAATTTTAATTATAATGAAATAAATATTTGTGCACAAGAGCACAAAGAAAAGGTGGGAATTTTATTAAATAAGTATGGAGGATTGATAAAAGAAGGAACTCGATTTGCACAAAAATACACTCATCATATTAAAGTAAAAGACATTGATAGTTTCACAGTTAAAAGTTATCCGATACCCTATAAATATAAAGACGAGGTAAGAAAATAATTACAAAGTTTACTTGAACAAGGTATTATAGAAAGGAGTACAACACCTTTTCTTAATCCAATATTAGTGGTAAAGAAACGAAACAATGACATAAGGCTATGTTTAGATGCAAGAAATATTAATAAATATATTATTCCACAATACGAAAAACCACTTTCAATAGAAGCAATATTAGGTAGAATCACAAAAGTTCAATATTTCACAAAAATCGATTTAAAGCATAGTTTTTGGCTTATACCGTTGGACAAACAAAGCAGAAAATATACAGGTTTTTCGATAGATGGAGAGGTATTCCATTTTTGTGTAACACCTTTTGGTTTGCAGAGTTCATGCGCAGCATTAGTGAGAGTTTTACATCAAATACTAATATATTCAAAAACACTAGAAGAACACTACACACATATAGATATTGTATTGGATGAATTAGACCAAGCAGGGTTAAAACTTAACATCGAAAAATGCGAGTTTGTAAAATCGCAGTTCACTTATTTGGGATATAAAATAAATAATGAGGGAATTTCAATGGATTCTGAAAGAATCGAAGTCATACAAAATTTTGCAAGACCAAAGAATCTAAAAACACTCAGAGGATTTTTAGGTATGATCAATTATTTTAAAAGAATTATTCCTGACATTACACAACTTGAATACCCACTGATACAACTACTTAAGAAAAACGTACGATGGAATTGGACGGAAATACACGAACAGACTTTTAAACAAATTAAACATATAGTGACGAAAAATTTACAAATATACCACCCTGACTATGACAAACCTTTCATACTACGAACTGACGCATCAACACAGAGACTAGCTGGAGTACTACTACAAAAACATGGAGACAGAGAAATACCTTTAAATTTTATATCAAGAGTGACAAAGACACATGAAAACAATTATAGCGTTTCGGAACTTGAAATTTTGAGTATAATCGTATCTATTTCAAAATTAAGATTTTACTTACTAGGGAATAAATTTACAATACAAACTGACAACCAAGCATTGACATCTATACTAAACTACAAATTTGGAAACAGCCGCATACATAGATGGGCACTACTATTGACAGAATACGACTTTAAAATTGAACATACAGGGTGTCCATCTAGTGCGCGTAAGTCCAATATCTGGGTTAATAAAAGACATAACTTAATTTTTTTTTCTACAGGGTTGTCTAATATCCCGAGCTGCACAAAATGAAAATATATTTACATATTCAGGGTGTTCAGTCTTTCCTGGACAGGTACCAACTTCATTTTTTTAAATGGAAACCTATATTTTTTATGGCATTATCGAATTCTACGTAAAAAATTAGTGGGACTTTGTGCATAACACTGCTATTGAAATATTGATAGTTTTCGAGATATTTGACTTTTAATTTTTTTTTCTTATGTTTCGTCACTTCTAACAGTTGACATAATTATGGTTGTATGACCGCTAGAAATTATTTTTTTTTCAGAAACTGTAGAGTGAAGATGGCTCTTTCGAAAAACGTATCAAAAGTTGACCTGCGATATACAGGGGGCAACAGAAATCGTGCCAAACCTGATGGTTTAAAATTTAAAAAATCTCGACTTTTTCAAATGGAACACCCTGTGTTTTATGATTTCATTAGATGCCTTTCTGTAGACTCTACAATTTTATAATAGCTTTCCCTATACCCAAGTTGCGTAGTTTTTGCAAAAAACCCACTTTTATGAAAAATACCCGATTTGCGCACTCCTTTGACGGAAAAAATATTGTAAGGCTATTTATTTTTATAAAATGTATTAGTTTACACTTCTTAAAATAAAAATAACTGAAAAATTTAGATAATTTCAGTTTAATAAACAAGTCTTTATGGAAAGTTACCATTTATTTGTAAATAAAAGTAAAAAATCATAAAAGCTCTACATGTAATTAAGAATTAGCAAAACTGGCGTATGCTTTAGAAGAAGTTCATGGGAATTATTTGCTAGCAGCACGTATTTATAGAGATTCCCACGTGCTGACTGTTTTGAAAATGTGAAAGAAAGATTTGAAAGAACAGCAAATGGGAATTATGAGAAAACTACCAGGAGACATGGGAATAACAACGATAATATTTAGTTTAATGTTGTGGTTTCTGCTGTTGAAAATCCAAAAATATTAGTATCAGAAAATCAGTAGAAATCTTGGAGTTTTCAAAAGCTCGACAAATAAGATATTGAAGAAGAAGTTTCATACGTATCACATTGAAAACCAAACGGTGTTACCGTAGTTAGAAAAATTATTAGTGAAATGGATGAATATACATAGAGTATTGAAAAAAGAATACGCAATACTCATACAAGCAAGCTAACCTAAAGTAAATGCTCAAAATGTCCACCGTTGTTTTCAACACAAAGCATTAATCTACGACGAAAATGAATGTGAACATTTCTTAACATTTCGGGCGTTATGGTTAGAAACTCATTTTGGATCTTTTCTTTCAAGTCTTGCATATCCGTTGGTGGTACTTCGTATACTCGCTCCTTGATATAACCCCACAAGAAAACGTCCAGAATATTTAAATCAGGCGAACGTGCAGGCCAAGGAACTGGACCACCACGACCTGACCACTTATTTGGATATACGTGGTTTAGGTGTTCTCTAATCTGAAATATGAATAGATAATAGGAAAAGTACTACAACAATAAAATAATCACAGTACCGCCAAAGTGGAATGTGGAGGGGCACCATCATGCTGAAACCATTGTTGAACCAAATAATCAGCGGGCATATTCTGTAGCTGTAGAAGGGGAAGTTCGTTTTGCAAAAAATGCAAATACACATTGGCATTTAAATTGCCTTCAAAAAAGTACGGTCCAACAATATGTTCTCCACAAATTCCAGCCCACACGTTCACTTTGAAACCATGCTGATTATCTAGTACCCTCAATAATCTTGGATTATTGTCAGCGTAGTGATGAAAGTTGCGACGATTGGGTAAGCATGTGTTTGAAAATGTTGATTCGTCAGTAAACAAGACATTCATAAAAAAGTTTGGACTTTTCTGAATTTTATCCAATGCCCAGTGGCAAAATTGCAGGCGGTTTAGGTGATCTTGAGGTAACAGTGCTTGATGGTTTTTAATATGATACGGATGAAAATTATTTTTCTTCAGTATCTTGTTTGTCAAGCTTTTGGAAACTCCAAGATTATTACTGATTTTCCTGACACTAATATTTGGATTTTCAACAGCAGACGCCACAACATTAAACTGAATATCGTCATTGTTACCGTCATGTCTCCTGGTAGTTTTCTCATAATTCGCATTTGCTGTTCTTTCAAATCTTTCTTTCACATTTTCAAAACAGTCAGCACGTGGAAATCTCTGTAAATCTGGATTATTTGCTTTGTAAATACGTGCTGCTAGCAAACAATTTCCATGAGCTTCTCCTAAGGCATAAACCATTTTCACTAATTCTTCTTTTGAATAGTTCATTGTATGCACGCTTAGTACTTACTCTAAACTCGTACGTGAATATTCAGTAAAAGAAGAAATGACATGTAAACTGATTGTCACAAATTTTATTGCGTGACAGACGCTCACTGCGTTTTTCCCGAGAAAGGAACGTGCGCAAATCGGGTATTTTTCATAAAAGTGGGTTTTTTGCAAAAACTACGCAACTTAGGTATAGGGAAAGCTATTATAAAATTGTAGAGTCTACAGAAAGGCATCTAATGAAATCATAAAACACAGGGTGTTCCATTTGAAAAAGTCGAGATTTTTTAAATTTTAAACCATCAGGTTTGGCACGATTTCTGTTGCCCCCTGTATATCGCAGGTCAACTTTTGATACGTTTTTCGAAAGAGCCATCTTCACTCTACAGTTTCTGAAAAAAAAAATAATTTCTAGCTGTCATACAACCATAATTATGTCAACTATTAGAAG
This sequence comes from Pogonocherus hispidulus, assembly GCA_963924545.1. Classification (NCBI taxonomy): domain Eukaryota; kingdom Metazoa; phylum Arthropoda; class Insecta; order Coleoptera; family Cerambycidae; genus Pogonocherus; species Pogonocherus hispidulus. The sequence continues at coordinate 37,974,038 of OZ004695.1, forward strand.
TGACGAAACATAAGAAAAAAAAGTTAAAAGTCAAATATCTCGAAAACTATCAATATTTCAATAGCAGTGTTATGCACAAAGTCCCACTAATTTTTTACGTAGAATTCGATAATGCCATAAAAAATATAGGTTTCCATTTAAAAAAATGAAGTTGGTACCTATCCAGGAAAAACTGAACACCCTGAATATGTAAATATATTTTCATTTTGTGCAGCTCGGGATATTAGACAACACTGTAGAAAAAAAAATTAAGTTATCTCTTTTATTAACCCAGATATTGGACTTACGCGCACTAGGTGGACACCCTGTATACCAGGAAAACAAAACATATTAGCTGATGCATTGACAAGAATGGACGGAGACTATACAGACACTACACAAAAGGTAAAAGTAGGAGTTAACATTTTAAAACAAGACGAGGGAATATTTTCAAAACATAACATAATACATGATCAAACAAAATTAACAGACGTAGACAAACAGAAAACCATACTCAGAGGCAACATGTACAGGGTGACCCATTCGTCTGGGATTCCTTTATTTCTCCACTATTATCAATACTTTAGAAAAAAATATCTAATACAAACGTTTTCAGAAATAATAAGGGCTACAATTTAAAATTAGTTACAGATATACATGGTGTTCGCATCCTTCCAAACCTATAAACACTTTCTTATTTTAAATGGAACACCCTGTATATTATTAGCTCATTGGATTCCTCATCGCAAGTGCTTTCAGTCCATATCACATTTGTTATAGCTAAACTTTATAGTTTCGAAGATATTTAATATTTTATGTAAAAAATGACAAATGCAGACTTTGGTGAAAATAATAGTATCTTCTTTAGTTTTTACATTTCGATAATAAATATTGGTATTCGTTTAGTATAAGCCATGGCGAATAATTTGCTGTATATAAATGTTTTATAAATTATACAGGGTGTTAATAATCTCGTAGCAAAATTGTAAAACTGTAAGGGCCAATATCTCGTTTATTTTAAATGGAAAACCCTGTATATTTTTAATGGATCAGATTCAGAATTGAAAACTCTATTGATCCATATTAGTATGTTATATACCCAAAGATAATACTTTTCGAGTTATTTTGAAATATAAAATATTTTACTCTTTGGTTACATAAAGTACAAGTAAACATAAATTATGAGCCTAGACATTAGTCAAACACAAGTTAGTAAGTGTTTAAAGGATAACAAATTTCATCCCTACAAGATTAAGTTACATCAAGCTCTACGTCCAAATTATTTTGAAAAACGACTACAATTTTGCGAACAGATGTTGGAAATAATAAACAATGAAGAAATATTTCTAAATTTTGTAATGTTCAGCGACGAAGCAACGTTTCATAAAAATGGAAATGTAAATCGTTGCAATTTTCATTTTTATTCAACAGAACAACCAAATTTTTTGAGAGTTGTCAATAATCAAGGCTAATGGACTATAAATTGTTGGGGAGCAATTTTAGGAGAGCACATAATAGGTCCATATTTTTTTGAAAATCCACTTACAGGAGAGACATATTTAGATTTTTTACAAAATTACCTTTTGGAATATCTATCTATTGGATGATATTCCCTTAAATATCTTACCAAGACTATGGCTTCAGCAGGATGGTGCCCCCGCGCACTATAGCGTTAATGTAAGGAATTTTTTGAACGGACATTTTGCAAATAGATGGATTGGTCGAGGGGGTCCAGTAAATTGGCCTGCGCATTCTCTAGACCTTACATGTCTGGATTTTTTCTATGGGGATACGTCAAAGATAGAGTATACAGCATGTCTCCGACAGCGGACGATATGAAAGAAAGAATTACACATTGCTTCCGAAACATTAAACCAGATATCCTAAGAAATGTGCAAGTTTCATTTCGAACAATATTTGAACTGTGCATTCAGCAACACGGTGGACTGTTTCAAATGAAATAAAATAAAATTTAACGAGACTGTTATTGTCTAAGCGTAGGTTAATCTTTAGAAGGGTTGAGTAAAATCTCATTTATATTAAAAAAATCAAAAATTTATTTTTATTACATTGTACTGATAACTTTTAAAAATATCATGTTACGTTAGTTATTTATTTGAATAAAAAAATATTGCAAGAGTTTGATTTAAATCATGATTTTAATTATGATTTAAATTCACTTGATAAATTTTGTTTTCCAAGCCATCTAGGCTCATAATTTATGTTTACTTGTAACCAAAGAGTAAAATATTTTAAATTTTAAAATAACTCGAAAACTATTATCTTTGGGTATATAACATACTAATATGGATCGATAGAGTTTTCAATTCTGAATCTGATCCATTAAAAATATACAGGGTGTTCCATTTAAAATAAACGAGATATTGGCCCTTACAGTTTTCCAATTTTGCTACGAGATTATTAACACCCTGTATAATTTATAAAACATTTATATACAGCAAAATATTCGCCATTGCTTATACTAAACGAATACCACTATTTATTATCGAAATGTAAAAACTAAGGAAGATACTATTATTTTCACCAAAGTCTGCATTTGTCATTTTTTACACAAAATATTAAATATCTTCGAAACTATAAAGTTTAGCTATAAAAAAATGTTATATGGACTGAAGGCACTTGCGATAAGGAATCCAATGAGCTAATAATATACAGGGTGTTCCATTTAAAATAAGAAAGTTTTTATAGGTTTGGAAGGATGCGAACACCCTGTAAATCTGTAACTAATTTTAAATTATAGCCCTTATTATTTCTGAAAACTTTTGTATTAAATATTTTTTTCTAAAGTTGATAATAGTGGAGAAATAAAGGAATCCCAGACGAATGGGTCACCCTGTACATAAAACAGATAGGGAATGACAAATTATTTGTAATAACAGACGAAGATACACGACAAATTATTAGAAATTTACATAAAAAATATGGATATACAGGTATTAATAAGACATGGAAAATATTTAGAGAAAATTATTTTAACAGACATGACAAAAACATAACAAAGAACGAAATAACAAAGTGTATACTATGTCAATTGGCTAAAGAAAAGAATAAACATTTTACTGGATATCCTAGATCCATCAGAGCAACAGAACCTGGAGAAATGATAGCAATTGATTTTTGTTCCAACTTCATTACTAGTAGACAAGGCAACCAACATATTTTTATAATAGTAGACGTTTTTTTCAAAATTTGTGACTACATACGCATGCAGACGGACAAATACTACTACTGTAAAAATACTTTTGACTAAATACAGACAAGAGAATGGAGAAATTAAAAATTGTATTTTAGATAACGCGACTTACTTTCGAAACGAGAAAATATAAGACTATTTTAGAAAATTAAACATTACACCAAAATATACAAGCATACGACATCCTAATGCAAATCCTGCTGAAAGATACATAAAACAGATTCTCAAATATTTACGATTACTTGTTAATCATGATCATGTTTCATCGGAAGAAAAATTGGGAGAAATTCAACTTTATATTAACAATATTCCAAATAATGTAACGGGAGAAGCCCCAATACAATTACTAAAGAACATAAATCCAGACATACCATGGATTAAACAAACAAATACAGACTATAATACATTAGTACATAAAGTTAACACAAGATTACACAGAGCTGCACAAAAATATCAACAAAGACAAATCAGAACACAAAAACATCATAAACAATTTCAACAAGGAGATTTAGTCATTGTACAAAAGTTAAGAGTATCAGACAAAGATAAAAAAATCTGTGCTAAGTTAATGTTACCTTATCATGGTCCATTTAAAATAAATAACAAAAATGGTTTGAATAGTTATGAGATTAAAGACCCAGAGTCAGATAAAATAATAGGAATTTATAATATTTATCAATTATATGAATATAAAGAATAGGTAAAATTAAAATAAGAAATTTGATTTTTGAAATTTGAAAATTAAAATTTCCAAATTGTCAAAAATAAAATTTGGGAAATTTAAACATAGATATACCAAAAGAATTCTATGAATAAATATATGATTAGTACATATAAAAAATTGATGTAGACATTGCAATATTAAGGACAGTAAATTAGAAAAATAAAATTTAAAATAAGAGCTATTAATATATTTTCAATTACAAAAGATTAAAGATTATATGAATAAAATTTGGAAAAGCTTGATCAAATATTAAATTAGTTATCGCCATGCAAAGATGAATATAAAATATTGAAATGAGAAATTAAATTTGAAATGAATTACAAGTGACAGATAGGTACTAGATACAGGAATGAGATATGAACAGGACATGAATTTTAGTTAAGAAAATTAAAAATATTTGTATATAAGATAAATTGTTTATAATTCGATAATAAGAAAGTAAAGACTTTAAATATTGTAATTAGATATAAGGACAGTGAATTAAGTGATCATGAATAAACTATAAAGTGCTACAAAGTTACTGAAAGACAATATCAAAGGAAGTTACTGAGAAAAACGAATGTGTTCGGTTACCAAGAAAACGAGGAGAATTGTTTAGAATATTCCAGAAAGAACCGTCGTTTTTAGAAGAGTAAATAATTTGAAAAATGAAAAATCCAGTTAAAAAGAGAATAAAATTAATAAAATAGTGTCCAGAACCTAGATGAAAGCTGAAAAGATAACCTCAAATGTAAGTCACATTTAAAATTCTGTTTTAACCAGAAATAAAAATCAAACAACGAGAGTAGCAGAGTCCAGGAGGCAGAATAATTCTTAAAATTAATATTTCATGCAGCAATAATAGATCAGAAACAAAGTTAATAGCAAATTGCATTAATAGGAAAATAATTTCATAAATAAAGCATTAGTACGTAGGACTTGTTTAATTTCCATAATAAGCTAGCCAACGCAGGAGGAAGAGTATCCAGCATTCCAGAGAAGAAAGGCACTTATTTCACAAACAAATTTACTTTAATATTAGATAGTTTAGTTAGATATAAGTTTTGTAACGTTCATTCACCTATTTGAAACTGGACACTGGACAAGTCCATTAAATTAGCAAATACAAATATTAATAATTAACGCACGCCACGAAAAGATTAAGATAGGCAACTTACCTTACTCCTATGTGTTGATATTAGAGTACATTACAAGTTTCATGAATATTTAATCCTTGCCAAGATATATTTATTAATTATTGTTTTCTGTTTGATAATAAACAAAATTTGTTAAAAACTAAATCAATTTCATCATTTATTTAAAAAAGTTACAAAGAAAAGTCAATAAATTAAAATAACACGACCTGTTGAGATCCCAACCTGGGAAGAGTTTGTCACATGCTCTAAAAGAATCAGTTCAAAATAAGTTTTCATTTTAATATTTTCTCATCAAAAGATAATCTTTAAAAAAATATAATCAATCAATAAAACAAAAATTAAATTGAATGAATATAAACAGTGAAAATATATAAATTGCTGAGTAAAGCAGATAAGCAAATTCAGGTAAGCATTATATTTTGTTATTGTGATCTAAAATTGGAAATTTGATAAATTGACATTCAATCCACTTAGAATTTATAAATTTAAAAGACTGACGCCCAACATTAAAAACTCATTTTATAATTAAAATTAAAAATTAATTTCAAAATTCAAAATTTATTAAAAATTATCAATAAAGTCGAGGCATTTAAACTTATAATAATTTGTCATTGTCCCAACAAAACAGGGTAATCAAAAATAAAATAAAAATCATTTATATAAAAAAATAAGGGGAGAAGTTAATTATAATATATATACAGGGTGTCCACCTAGTGCGCGTAAGTCCAATATCTGGGTTAATAAAAGAGATAACTTAATTTTTTTTTCTACAGGGTTGTCTAATATCCCGAGCTGCACAAAATGAAAATATATTTACATATTCAGGGTGTTCAGTTTTTCCTGGACAGGTACCAACTTCGTTTTTCTAAATGGAAATATATATTTTTTATTGCTTTTTCGAACTAAACCCTTGATTTTAGTAGGACTTTCATCAGCCTTCCCTATACCTAACTTAAACTGTTTTTGAAATATTGACGGGTGAATATTGACATTTTTGCAACTTTGACACCCTGTAAAATCTAAACGGTTTGAGATCAAGCAAAACGGTTTGCACATTCCTATCTTAACTTTTCATAAGCTATCGTTTGATACTAATTTCAAATTTATACAGGAATAAAAAATTTTCAAAATTTTCAGAAAATTTTAAATTTTTGGATAATTCTGAAATTAATACCAAACGATAGCTTATGAAAAGTTAAGATAGGAATGTGCAAACCGTTTTGCTTGATCTCAAACCGTTTAGATTTTACAGGGTGTCAAAGTTGCAAAAATGTCAATATTCACCCGTCAATATTTCAAAAACAGTTTAAGTTAGGTATAGGGAAGGCTGATGAAAGTCCTACTAAAATCAAGGGTTTAGTTCGAAAAAGCAATAAAAAATATATATTTCCATTTAGAAAAACGAAGTTAGTACCTGTCCAGGAAAAACTGAACACCCTGAATATGTAAATATATTTTCATTTTGTGCAGCTCGGGATATTAGACAACCCTGTAGAAAAAAAAATTAAGTTATCTCTTTTATTAACCCAGATATTGGACTTACGCGCACTAGGTGGACACCCTGTATATATAGTGTGGACAAAAAGTCTGGAACACCTGAAATATCTCGCAAAATACATTTTTTTTTGGAAAAATCGCTCGAAGGGGTCAAAAGGTATTTTAAATTTGCCGTCTTTTGACATACTTGAATTCTATGTACAGTGGCGTACGTTAAAGGGGTCAAATTAAGCGCCTTTTTTTTAATGGCAACCTATATTTTTTGTTCAATATAACGAAACAGCACATTTTTCTGAGTATTGTAGTATAAAAATTTTAATATGTTGCATAAAGAAAGTGTCGAGAAAAATGCAAATAAAGTTTTAATTGTGAAAATTGATTTATATTTTATATTTAACCTAGAAGGCGTTGAAAAAAATTGATTTAATGTCACTTACTTTTATTCTGTCTGTCAGTAAATTTGATACTTCGGTTTCTCTAATCTAATCTAAAAAAAAAGAATCAATAAAAATGTCACTTTCGGAAAAAGATCGAATAGAAATTCTTATGATGTATGGTTATGGAGATAGGAGAAGAACTACAGTGGAAGTTTGTGCCCTCTTTAATGAAGCTCATCCAGATCGCCCGCCTATAGTACGTTCTACAGTTACTAAAATTTTAGGTAAATACAGAGTACTTGGACATGTACGTGACAAACCCAGAACTGGCCTCCAAACAATCAATGCTGACACACAACTTGACATTTTACTAAGAGTTGAAGAAAATCCACATTCTAGTTCCCGGCAGATTGGTTTGGACATGAATTTAAGTCATGCTACAATACTTAATATTTTACATAAACATAAATTTCACCCTTATAAAGTTACATTGTCTCAAGAATTATCAGAAGATGATTTTGATCGAAGGGTACAATTCTGCGAGGAAATGCAATTACGTTGCCACAATAATAACATGTTTGTAAAAAATATTATTTTTTCGGATGAAGCCACATTTTGCCTTAATGGTACTGTTAATAGACAGAACTGTAGGTATTGGGCTTCACAGAATCCCCGATGGATGCAGGAGTTACATACTCAGTATCCAAGAAAAGTAAATGTATGGGCAGGCATAGTCAGAGACAGAATATTGGGCCCTTATTTTTTTGATGAGAACATGACTGGAGAAAGATACTTGCAATTTTTACAACAAGATTTGATTCCAACACTGACAGCTTTATACCCAAATATAAATGACCCAGCCATACCTGACAACAGACTTTGGTATCAACAAGACGGGGCGCCTCCTCATTATGCTCTTGCTGTTCGCAATTATTTGAGTAATGTCTTTCCTGAACGATGGGTGGGGCGACGTGGACATATAGAATGGCCGCCTCGTTCCCCGGACCTCACACCCCTCGACTTCTTCTTATGGGGTTATTTAAAAACCAAAGTTTACAGCAGTAAACCGGAAAACATAGAAGACCTGAAGGAACGGATTCAGCAAGAAATACACAACATCGAACCGGAAATGCTTGACAGAGTGCAAAAAGAATTTATTTTTAGACTAGGACATTGTCAAATAATTAATGGGCAACAGTTCGAACATCTTATTAATTAATGATTTTTTTTTCTGGTTTCGTTTTATTAAAAAAAAATATTTTCACAATTAAAACTTTATTTGCATTTTTCTCGACACTTTCTTTATGCAACATATTAAAATTTTTATACTACAATACTCAGAAAAATGTGCTCTTTCGTTATATTGAACAAAAAATATAGGTTGCCATTAAAAAAAAAGGCGCTTAATTTGACCCCTTTAACGTACGCCACTGTACATAGAATTCAAGTATGTCAAAAGACGGCAAATTTAAAATACCTTTTGACCCCTTCGAGCGATTTTTCGAAAAAAATGTATTTTGCGAGATATTTCAGGTGTTCCAGACTTTTTGTCCACACATATATATATGTGTGTGTGAGTGTGTGTGTGTGTGTGTAGTAAGCATACATTGATTTCCGCACACACTTGACTAATCCGAAAAATATAGGCGTGGCATTTATGCCGCCAAATTTAAACTGATAATTCTAACTGATATGATGTACCTGCTCATACCAAATAAATGTACTTAGATGGGAATTTTGTCGAAAATCAATCAGAATATTATTACATAATCTTTTAACTCATACCTAGCCAGATTTCAGTAATTTTACCGAGAAACACTGAAAAAATGTTACCGCGATTTCATTTGTACTATAATTATAGTTATACGTAGATGTGTATGTCTTTGGTTAAACTTAATTTTATTTTTGATGGGAATTTTATTTTATTTCGAAATAAAAACACAGGTACTTACCAACTTCGTATAAGTACATCAAAAAATTTTAAACTACACATTAGGTACAGGACTGTTTGATCCTCAGAGCAACACTTTGTTGCTCCTGAGTTTGCGACCACTCTATTTTGTCATCAATCATTGTTCATTATCAAAATCTTATGTTAGACAAAATGGCTTTTCAGAAACTCACTCATGTTAGTGTGATCGGGTGACTTATCACTATTTGTCCTCTTGCTTTAAATGTATTTTAAAACAAGAAAGTAATAACGAGTTAGTAATCCAGGGTCAGTTTCCGAAAAGGCCCAAAGAAGACTTCACTTATTATAGATTTTTTAAAACACACTTTGAAAATAAAAGGATGAATAATATATTGTAACTATTTTATTTTATGTCAAAAGTAAATATTAGGTACATAACAAAATAAAAAAAGCAAATCAGAAATTCCACAACCAAGACATACGAAACAAATAATATATTTTAGACGGTAATAATACATTAATACATTTAGTTAAAGCTATATTATTTCTGAAAATATTTTACACAATGAAAGCAATATAAAAGAAATATCTAGAATAAGTTAGAAAATAACATTACCAAAGCCAAAGAAATTAAACCTATAGAACCCCAATTAACTAATAAAAATAAATTAAGGATCTTTTTATATTCCTTTAACCCACATATATATTCTCCCCAGATTATTTAAATATAATAGGCATAGGATAAAGTTCTAAAAATCAGTTAATCCTTACATCCTTATAATAACAGGTTGTAGAAACTAGTTCTACTACTTGTCAGATGGCATGCATATAGCAAATAACTACGGGTATCCTACGATGTGTGGTCTGAGTATTTCCTCGTAGTTTTCGTTGCAATCCGAATCTTTGTATTTTTGATTCTAACTATGTTTAGACCAACATACGGCAAATCTTGCTTTGTAATTAAGCGCTCGGCGCGGCATATTGCCAAGAGAATAGCTGTTTTGGCTTGATTTGTTTTAGTCCTTATTTAAATAAGGCGTTTGCAGATGGAGGATAGTCTTAATGATGTACTTACTATTCGTAGTTATTTGCTACTTACATCCTTATTTCAATTAGTTTATATATAACCCACTAATATGTTACACCAACCAATCCCATGTAAATACTGAATAGACACTACAATTTTTTAAAGAAAGCTGTAAATTTTAAAAACAAAAATATAAATAAGCTTTATATTTTTGTAGAGGAATCATGCTACTTGTTATATTTTATACCATAGGTTGGTTTTAAAAATCAATTAATTTGCTCATATTCTCAGAAGCTATCACCTATGCTGGGTTTCTACTTCAGGATTAAGCTCAGACGATAAACTCGGTGGGTAGCCTAGTTTTGAAAACTCTGAAAAATAAATTAAAACATAAATGATACAATCGCTTTCTTATTTAAATTCTTTTATCTATATCCACAGCTTTTTTGTAATAATAGAGCGATATCTGCCGACATTGCAATGTTTACTTGAAAGGGTTACCTCATTGTAAAATGCGATATTTTTAATATTTCTAACTTTTTGGTAATAAGTCGACTCGAAATCCTTTACGAAAAGTTGTTTTATAAAACTTTATATTGAAACGGGAAAAATACGAGTTAAATTAATATTGGGTTAACGGTAAACTCTGCTAGCTGTCAAGTTGCCCCATCTGAGCTGTTTTTTTGCAAAGCATGCATCTTTAAAACACTTCAAAGCATTTCATTTTAGCAATAGCATTGTGATGTCATGTTTGAAAATGCTGCTTCTGTATCCAAAACATAAGCAAAAAACATTTAAAGCAATTTAACAGCGATAAGAAGCTAACCTAACCCAAAATATTTATTTGTAGGCTTTATGCACTGTTTTCAAAATATACATATGAATTTTATATTTACGGACCACAATCCAGAAACATTAGTGTATTTGACACATTCAAATGGTCTAACAAGAAATTTACAAAACTTAAAACCAATGTACCTAAAATACCACTTAAAAAAATATTTTTGCGACGTCACTAATGAAAATGCATTAATACAAATCAAGATTACACTACTTCGTAAAAAAACAGCTCCGTTCTATGGTTCATGAAAGCTTATTCCCATATATTGACGTCGCCGATACTGCTCTATTGTCGATGCAAATAACAAACCTGTCTTTTATCTTTTACTTGGATAATATAATTGCTTTTCTATTTTTCTCTTTTTACATAATGTGTTCGTTTTCTTTTGTAGTAAATTATTTTTGTTATAAATCTATCAAATGATTCTTCATCCAAAGCCCTGCTAAGAGCACACATTTCCTTATAAATTTCTTCTAATGCAATCTAAAAATTTAGAATTTTCATGAAAAGTTGTTAACCAAAGTTTTCACATAAATACCTCACGCCTTTTTTCTAAATCTATTGATGTGTTACAGTTTTATCTCCCACAGCTCTCTTCTATAAAGTGGGTCACGTCGTCCTGGTAATGGATTTGGCTTATCGTAGGTTCATCAACATATAAAATATCATTTCCTTCAGAACATTGAGCACTGTTTCAAGGACCTAAAACAGACTCGCTTCTCTCGAACAAAGCTACAGCATGTATATGTTTACACATAGCATGGACATTGACATTGATATCTATGTATACAGATTTTACATTTATTACAATACAAAGATCTACAGTTTTCATCACATAGTTCATTATGAGATATATAATAAAATTTGTCGCTTACGGAACAAGACTGTATCTTGAATTTACCAAATTCTGAGAATTCTACCTGTCCTATCATTTGTTCTGCTTTTTTATGAGCTGCAACGGTCATTTTGTGTTGGTAATTATTTGCATTGGGCCTTTCAGTGTTTAAAATCCTTTTCCACATTTTCTCACCAACAAGTTTATCTAACAAATCCAGTAATTTCTCATTCCTAAAAAGTTATTATAAATGTACATATTTATTTTTTGAAGTTTTATATTTTTTACTGCCATTTTTCACTTATGAATTTCTTCGCCCGATTATTCGCAAAGATCTTCACGAAGACATTTTACGTTTATTTTTATTTACTTATTACCTACCGAAGATTTCGTTGTTCATTCATTTTGTTATATTTTAATACTTTACTCAAACTTTGGATTGTCATATTGGTATTTATGACTGCATTTATCCTATGGCAAAAAGCCCACATCTTAATTCTTTCTTCACTCTGAAAATAATGGCTAAAAACAACAAGATTTTATTGTTTGCTTTGTATTTTCAAAATGCATAATGCATACGTACTTTTGTAAATATTTTAAAAACTCATGTTCCCCTTCTTTCTCCAAATGGTTAAAATAATTTTCTTTCAACTCCATGAACTTTGTTGTATCCGTTTCCTTTAAAATGTTTCTCATTTCTTTCTTCATTTCTTGTCTATTCTCTATGTTTTTTATTTTCGATCTGCCTTGTATATTCCAATTCTTGATAATATGCCAAGTACACAGTAATCGTCTAGGCTTTCGTTCCGTTGCCATAATTTGGGTCCACGCATTATAATATTTTCCATCATCATCACTCATTATGTATTCCGCCTCAATAGTGTCCCCTAATCTAGATTTTAGTACTCAAAAAAATCTCCTGAATTGTTTGGTCTAATCTGTTGGAAAGTAGAAATGCCACAGGGAAACCCATATTTTTCTCATCTTTGATTAAAACTATTGTTAGATCCCAATTTCTTCTATTGGTCTCATGAGTCCCATCTACACAAATAACTCGTTTAAAGTCTCTTCCAGTCTCTTGCAGTAAAGTTCCCATAACATTATTCATATACCCTACAGCAAAATCTTCATCTTTCAATCCAGGGCGACTTTCACCTAAAAATGATTTCAAATCTACCACCACCACCTACACCATTTTATATCCCAGGAAAACGAACAATGTTCTAACATTCTGCACTTACCAATTTTTTTAAATAAAATACATGGTTTTGTCCTTGCCTGTTCCACTCTTCAATTTTTAAAGCTGTAGCTATCATATCATTTTTTTTTGTCAATATTAAATTTTCTAATTAAATAGGTTAGATCTCCTCTTGTTATTACATTTATTATTTCCAATTTATTGTTTTGAACTATCCTGGCATTCTGAATTATTCTTTCATTAGTCCCTCCCGTAGTTAATTGCTCAACAATAATTTTCTGTTCAGATTTTGACAACCGCTTAGTTCTTAATTCATCAGCATGTCCCACATGTGTATTCAACAAATTTTCCCGTAATCAATCCTATCATAATATATTAATAAATAAATTGAAATAAATATGAAATAATTACCATTTTTGGAGATTTTCACTACAATTCTTGAAGGACATATTCCTCGAATTGAATGCTACCTCCAGATTTCATGTTACGTTTTTCACATATACTGACAAATTCTAAAAATTAATAAATGTAATAAATTATAGTTCACATGTTTGTGCAAGAAATGTACAACCTTTAGAATCACTTCTATTACAATTGTAATATATATTTTCTTCACCATTAACACATTTACATCTCCTATGACAAGCATAATCAACATCTCTATTTTCCAATCCTCTCCATGTTTTAAATTCTTCAAAATTCTTAAAAATTAAAATAGATTATTTAATACTAACACCTCTTCTTTGGGACACAGGACGCACAAAATACGCTGTGTCTTCTTCTCTTCTATTGTCTTATCGTGAAAATTTCTCAAGTGCCTATTTTTTGCAGACATACTGGAAAACTCCTTTCCACAAACTTCACAAATGACCTGGACCTGACACGGTTGTCTCCGTTTACACTCCCTAAAAAAATGTAGGGTTATAGTTAAAATTAGTGACAATCGAAAGTTTCCCGCCAAATATCCAATTTTTCAAGTTCATTTGAAAATACTTCAACAATATAAAAGTAAATAACTTTAGCAAGTCTACTTTCACCGAATCTTCTTCGTAGGATTAAAAATTGAAATACATTTGTTTCTTTTTACATACTTACTGAAGCTTTTACTAAACAAACGTGTGACCTTGACATTGATCATTTTATAAAATCTTAAAAACGAGCTAATTCTAATTTCTCATAATTTAGACCTAAAAGGTAAATTAAGAAGGCATGCATGAGAAAATCATTTATTTTTACATTTAATTTGGATATTTTTAAATAAACGTAGAAATAAACCAGATATTTTGGCGCGAAACTTCTACTCCATACTCCAATAATATCGCAATAAAAATTGCAGGTTTAAAGACTTATAATTTATAACAATCCACACTTTATTTCTATCAATAAGTCAACAAACGCTAACCTAGAAACCTTGAAAATGCTGGAAAATCAACAAAAATGTTTATATGACACATGAGATGTACTCCTCACAAAAAAAAGTTGAAAAGAAAGAAACGGAAATCGAAATATAGCAAACAAACCCGGCACTACACGTGTCACACGAAGCAGGCCCTGAAATAGGAAAATATATATAATTATTTTAAAATTGGCGGCATATATACCACGCCTACATTTTTCGGATTGGTGAAGTTTGCGCGGAAATTAATGTATGCTTATGTAGTATATGTATAGACAACAGTGAATGCTCTCCTACTACACAAGTCGTCAACATCCTAAAACCAACGACAGACAGCCTGTTTCGACCTATTAGGTCTCATCAGTGCCGAACAGGTCCAGGATGAAGAGAACCAATGTGGCACCAAAGCATCCATCTCATGAATTCTTGGCTACGTGTAGCCGCGGCATACAAACACGCCATCTATGATGGAAAAGGGAAACACGCTCTGCGAGTTTTTAGATGGCTGTGGTTACAGTTTCTATCCATAACTGCTAGTACGCAGAAACAGCATTACGTGTGTGCACCCTTATATATATATATATATATATATATATATATATATATATATATATATATATATATATATATATATATATATATATATATATATATATATATATAATGACTGCAGGTAGTGACCTACGTTAACTAAAATCTTTTTGAATCAAGCTTAAATAGTTGTCTGCGTCTGAACTCTTACACCACAACGTCACTGACCTGGCAGCATGCACGCATTACTATGAACTGACGTCACGGGTACAACGACCAGACGCAGACTGAGATATCGATTTATTAAGAGATTGTGGCCTTTCCTTCCTCAATTTAGTAAGAAGTGGTTTTTAAACCGTACCCAAGTCAAATTGTACAAAATATGTATAAAGTTTGAGAAGATTTTTGAAGGTCTGAGATTTACCGATTATTTCATTCATAGGTCATTTTAAAACCAATGGTTGATTCTATGTTTCACATCACCTATCTATTTGAAATACAATTATTTTCATATTAGTAAGGAGATTTTTAATGATAAAATGTTTAACATCTTTAGTTTAGCTAGTCCATACGTTGTGTGGATAAGGTTGTAATCTACATTTGTTTACAAAAAAATTCATCGGTATTCCTAGCTGACTTATTAAGGCAAATCAAGTTATATTATTGAAGTTGCAATCAAAAAGGGCAAAACAGGTACGCGTTTATAAAAGATTACATATTAATATAAGGTTCACATAAAAAAATAGATTAGATACATGAATTAACCTTAAAACATGTCTGGATTATAAACATGCTTATGAAAAAAATTCACAGATCTTGTATCTCACGCAAATATCGTAGGCGTATTGAAAATACCAGACACAACTATTTTTGTTACGCACTGTATACATTTCATAGTCCATTATATTTATAATTTATACAGAGTGCGATACTGTAAGGAATTAATTAAACTCACACAACTCAAAAAACTAAGAACTTTATGTAAAAGAAAAGGGAAAACGGTTACATGCGATTGAACAGTATCTAATGCGAATTCGTGAATGAATCCCAATCATATCCACTTGTCAGCAGCTTTCACCCGAGCTCCGAGTATGTTAATACTTTGATCGTGGCCGCACTCAAGGTGAAGTCTTGAATGTTTTCTTACATTCGACCATCCTGACTAGACGACATGGGACTAGACTCCACAGGAGTCATCCTCACTTTCGCTATCAATTCCAATTTCGGAATCCAACAGTTACCCAGTTTGGAATTTAATCATTTTTTCTAAATTCTAGCCAAGCACCGAACTCTATTTAAAAGTGCTGGCAAAGCATCGAACTCTATTAGTGACAAATATTTACTCAATAATACTTTAGCTAAGCACTGAATCATTTAAGTGTTTTCACATTCAAGCTACGCACAGAATTTTCCAAGAAACATATTCGGTCTAGGGTTAGACTAAGCATTGCACAAGACCGCCCCCTTTTGCTCTCAAGTTAGCTCAAGCATCGTACAGAACATATTCCTGATAGTTCAGTTCAAGTATTCAAGTAAGTAGGATTAAAGTTATCTTTAATCATAATAGTTCAAGCTACGCACAGAACTGAATTCATAATAATTCAAGCTACGCACAAAACTAAATTTGAATCAAAACATTCTATACAAGTGTGCACACATTCATTCTAGATCAGGCCTGATATTTCGCTTACCTCTCAGAAGCACCTATGACTTCAACTTATCTACTGCAATAATTTTTTCGCCTAAAATTTTCCCTAAGGTCTTCAACCTCATAACGTGTAAGCAAATTTGATGGGGTCACCCGTGAAGGTTCCTAGAGGTGGAAATGTTTAGTCTACCCGGATGGCGACGGGCGTGCTGAAACGGTGTTGAGAGTTGAGAGAAATGACGGAGTCAGTCTTGATTTGTCACTAGACGTTTAATAAAGTTATTGTTCTACAAGCGAATATCTTTTCATTCTATACATTTAATAGTCTTACAAACGGTCATTTGGCAGCACTGCCGTAATCCTGAAAGGACCCGTATACTTAGGCAACAACTTCTTATGTTTTTCTGGAGGTTTATCGGTCTTAAAAACCATTACTAAAGCCCCTTTTTCATATTTACAACCTTTGCTCAATGTCTATCGATCGTATCGTTATTTTTGTTTAATTTGATCATGATCTATTGAATCTTTAGAAATCCAATAATTTAAAAGTGATGCAATGTATTTTTTAACAAATCTTCTCATTCGAGGAAACCAGTAATATAGAGTGATTTTCTTAAGCGTCTTATCCAATGCAAAATGGCCTTGTTCGTCATGGCAAAGCCTACAGATTTACCATCTTGGGAACTAGCCAAAGGCATTTTGAATCAGGCAACTTTCTATAAACTCTTCCATTTTTCAGGATATAATTCTCAAAAGATTGTTTATTAACATCTGTTTTTTTCGTGTAACAACGTCCTTCTTATCAAGGACACTTCCTCACTTCTAACTGGGCTGCCAAAATTCCCAAGATCATCAGGTAGAACAATAATTCGGACTGTATTAACAACATCCTGTATTTTTATTACAAACTCATTACTCTTAATTATGTTTCCCATAAAACATTTTGCAAACACGGGCGAATTGTTAATTTCAACATTAATTGTTAGTTTATTTAAAACAGATTTCTTTATCATAGTACAACTGCTGCCGGTATCTAAAAGACAAGGCACTTCAATTCCATTCATAATGACCCTGTTTATATAAACAATAAACAGTTTGAGTCGTCGTCGCCTGTTTGATATTCAAAGGCATATTTGCATTATGTTGTTTTAGTACAGATTTATTGTCTAGGTCATGTTATAACATTTAGACTGATGGTGACCTAATTTACCGTAAGAACTGCAAGTTATGGTTTTCTTCTGTGTACAAAACTTTGCTAAATGTGGTCCCTTGCAAACAAAACACAATCTCTGGCCAAAGTTTTATTTATATCAGTGTTAGCAATATTCGAACTGTTACTACGTGTCGGCGTTGATGTTAATCCGTCCTTACTGTTTTTGTACTAATATTGCAACGTTTATTTGATCAAGATAATTAGCCAACTCTCCTAGGTTATTAAATTTGGCCGTCCTGGCCACTGAACTATATATAATAACTGGAACGCCATAACGGGTATATGCGCGAAGAATTTTTACGTCTACCTAGCGTAACGAAAAAAGGAATGGGGCGCCTGCGCAGAAGTAAATTTAATTGGGGAGGTTGTCTGAGCTTACTTATCACGTCCAATTTTACGTATGTGAATTATTACTTCATATTTTATCTGTCAGGTCCGGCTTTGTGTAATATGCAGTTTTAGAAAGTCTAGTAGATATTTTGTGATTTAAAGTTTTATTTTGGTTCTAGCAAAGAGAATAATTAATTTATTGCATAGATAAAATATATTGCTTTATTGTCTGTTGTATTCGTCCAGACTCTGACTTTGAACTCAGAACTCTGATTTATTTAAATTACAATGGGTGCGGGTTGCGTGGTGTTATTTTGTAAGAATAAAGGACCAATTCCTGGAGTGAATTACTATACGTAAGTAAAAATAAATTTTTTTGGATCATTAAACATACCCCCTCAATCGAACTCAAGCCATAATAATTAATAAAAAGTTTTCATCCTCAAGTAATTAATAATTAATAAAAAGTTTTCATCCTCAATTTTTGTGACCTACTTACGTAAAGGTTTACGTAATTTTGAATTTTCTTCATATTGGGGAAAATTCCCAACATGGTAACATGATTGAAAATAAATCATTTTAAACAGTTTTTCAGAGTTTAAACTCATAAGTAATATATATTTTTTCAATCGATCCTGTTTAGGTAATGCAATTGAAGTACGTAACTGTAATTTAATCCATTTTAACTGCACATAGGTTAACGTCAAAACGTTACTTGCCATGGATGAAAGCCCTTGGTAGAGATCCTGTGAACGACAAGCTTAGTATTGGCAATAAAGTTTGTAGTGACCATTTCGTTGAAAATGATTTTGTCTATATCAAAAACAAAAGACGTGTTAAACCAACTGCAGTCCCCTCATTAAAGTTGGGTCCTCGAAGACCGCCCTTGAGTGTACAAAATAAAGTTTTAAGGTAGGTTATCAATATTGATAATTTCACTGAACTATATAGATATACTTAGTTCAGTGATTAATCTTAATGACTAGTGAAGATTTATTGGCATTGGTTACAACCGATTTTAAATCTTATTAATTTAACGTATTTTCATTCCATATTTTTTACTTCCTCTCTATGTAAGTAGGTTATTTTTAAAATGTTATTTTTGCTTACAGTGGTACATCTGGTGAGTCAGTAAGTTGTGAACTGGATAATAATCTGAAATTGAACACAGGGAATAAAGAAAATATTTTTGGGTTCCTTGTCCTGTGGATTCACCTAAAAGCAGGTATGTATAAATATAATTGTTTTGAAAAAAACATTGATCTCATTTAGATGTTCCAAAAAATATATAGAAAACACTCTATATACTAGTATTTCGGCTTGTTAGGCCTTTTTCAATAGAGTAAATGTCTATTACTGTAATAGACATTTGCTTTATTGCAAAAGGCCTAACAAGCCGAAATACTAGTATGTATATAGAGTGTTTTCTATATATTTCTTGGAACATCTAAATGAGATCAATGTTTTTTTCAAAACAATTATTCTCACGATGTTTCATAAAGAACCATCCGCTTCGAGTATCCACTTTATGTATAAATATGTTTCAGTGAGTAGTGACTAATCAGTATTGGTATTACTTTTTCACAGTGTATCATCAAGTCCGGCTAAATACTTTGAAGAAGATTCTGAACCAAAAATAAAGTCATCGGTTCCTTTACAAGGTAATACACATAGGAAAAGAAAATTAATAGTAATTTCTTCATCGAGTGATAGTGAGGGGTACAGAGGACATGCTAAAAAAATAAGAAGAGGTGTGAAAACTTTTCATAATTATAGGTAATTATTCTCGGTGGTATGTTCTGTTTTACTTATGTCCTAAATAATGGTAATAGTAAAAAGCGTGTTATATTTTTGTTATCTCTATTTCAGTGCTTCACCACGGCATGTTACAAAAAAATTTGAAGAAGCAAAAAAACACGTAAAACTGGCTACTAAAAAGTTAAAAACGTCTAAACAGAGAGTAAATAGACTTACAAAAAAAGTAACCCACTTAAGACAAGTCCTGTGTGTTTTGCAAAAAAAAAAATTATCTCGGATAAAGCATTAGAAGTTTTGGAAAAATCCTACTCAGGAATTCCTTTCCTCCTAATGAGAAGGTATATAGAAAATATAAAGAGAGGAGAAAAGGGAAAGAAACAAGGAAGGAAGAAGTTTCCTGAGGAGTTAAGGAGCTTTGCTCTTACTCTTCAATTTTATTCCAGCAAAGCATATAACTATGTAAGAAATGTTTTTAATTTAGCTTTTCCCGCTCCAAGTACTATAAGATCATGGATTTCTAATATAAACTGTGAGCCAGGGTTCTCCGACTGTTGTTTTTTATCACTAAAGAGAATATTCAACAGCAATAAAAGTAAAAATATGGGAACAATTTGCTCCCTAGTATTAGACGAAATGTCGATAAAAAAGCAGGTAGATTTTATAAATAATAGAACTTGGGGTTATGAAAATATTGGCACAGGCATTGAAGACGATGAAATGAAATGTGCTACGGAAGCATTGGTTTTGCTAGTTGTTTCTGTAAATGGCAACTGGAAATTGCCAGTTGCTTATTTTCTAATTAATTCACTAACTGGATCAGAAAAAGCCAATATAGTTAAAGAAACGCTTATAAGGTTACATCAAGTTGGAGTAAGAATAACTTCAGTAACATGTGATGGACCAAGTGCTAATTTTACAATGGCTGAAAAACTTGGTGCTCGAGTCAACGACATTAATAATATCCAACCATACTTTTTACATCCAATTGATGGCTCTAAAGTATATGTAATTTTCGATCCATGTCATATGATAAAGCTTTTACGGAACAATTGGGGTACTCACAATGTTTTTATTGACAAATATGATAGAAGAATTGATTTTAACTATATTAAAAACTTCAAACTATTGAAGAAGCAGAGTATTGTAGGTTAGGAACCAAGTTAAGGCGAGCCCATCTTAATTGGCATCAACAAAAAATGAAAGTGAGTTTACTGATACATTGAAAGTATTATTTTTTCTAATAATATTGATTGGGTCTATTAGAGAGGCGAATTAATTCCCATCAGCATAAAGCTGAGACTCTCAGGGGAGATTGGATTTAGCACAGAGAGATCTTTGATCATTGCACACTCTATAATCATATACTCCCAAGACCGCTGGGTATCTTTGGCAAAAGACCAAGGATATGCAGTCTTGGACTGCATCCTTCACGAGGTGGACCTGTTGAAACCAAACTCGGCGGATCTAGACCGGAAGGTCGAAAAACACTCCCCCAAGCTAAGCTGTTAGTCACCGTGGCGAGGGCTGAATGATACGAGGGTAAGAGTATCTTGCACGGTACCCTCAGGGCACCAGGCGACACCCTGTTGTAAATAGCCTTACCCCTGCACGCGGGGCTCTACAGGGGTGGACCTTTATAACCCCGGTACTCGTGGGACTTTTATGGAACCAGTCATAAAACAAACATCTACGGAGAGCTCCTCTGAAGGGGCCTCCTCAAATAGCAATCCGGGGCCCTCCTCAAGGGCTCCCACTAGAGAGGGGGAAATTGTGGATGCTCCTCCTACGGCCGAGGCACGGGCACTTCTCACCGCGGGCTCTGGGCGACGTAATCGCTCGGGGTCTGAGAAAAAGAAGGCTCGCAAGGCCAGGCTGGCAACTGCCAAAGGAGGGGCGGGTCCCTCCTCATCGGGGGCTTCCTCCTTAAAGAAGCAAGCTGAGCAGGGGAGCTCCTCCGCCAAAGGGGGCCTGAAAAGGTCTCGCGAGGCGGGGGGGACCCCATCTCCAGCTCAGCAAGCCTTTAAAAAGGCCCGTGCTAGGGCCACATACAGCCAGGCTGTGAACTCGGCCTTGAGGGTAGCGATAGCCGGGGAGGATTTCCCGGCTACGAGGCTCTCGACCGAGTTACGAAACAGTCTGGAGATTGCGTTGGCGCGCGGTATTGACGCTCTCTCATTAGAGGGCTCTCTGCCACGCTTCGACGAATTTAGGTTGACGGAGCAGGGGATCATAATGGTCGCCTGCCACGACGATGTATCTAGGGAGTGGCTCACCTCTGAAGTGAGAAGGCTGTCTCCCTTCCAGGGGACTACCCTTCAAACTTTGGAGGGAGCGGCCCTCCCTAAGTTAAGGAAGATTGTTGCCTTCGTGCCGGGCGCGCCTGTGGACGAGGGCAACATTCTTCGACGCATCGAGCGGTCTACTCCAGAGCTCCAAACGGGATTCTGGAAGATAAGACAGACGATCGAGGTACCTGGCAAAGGCTCTAGGTTGATTCTCGGGGTGGATGAGGCGTCAGCCTTGACCATGCGGAGGATCAACTTTGTGGGTAATGCTGGTATGGCGAGGGTCTCTTTTTGGGACCCTAAGTTCCAAAGGGGAAACTCTGAGGCCGCTGAGCCGCCTGAGGCTTCCGCTTCCGCGGAGGTCCGGGCGGAATCTGGGGCTTCGGAGTGACCCTCAACCGGAAACAAAATGGGTACACAGGTAAATTGTGACCCCAAACTGCTACGTTTTACGCAGAGCAACTTGCAACACTGCATCGCTGCGACTTCCATTATAAGTCAGCAGCTCGCGGTGGGGCATACAGATATTGTAATGATACAGGAACCTTGGGTGACCAAAGGCTCTATCAAGGGTCTTAGTCGTAAATGGGGACGCATATTTGTGAGCTCCGACGCGGAAACCCCAAGAGCCTGTATATATACTGCTAAGCATGTTAATGCCATTCAACTAACCAATTTCTGTTACAGGGACATGGTAGTCATCAGAGTGAACATAGGAGGTAGGAGCTTCATTGTTGGCTCCGCATACTTACCATATGAAGCACAAAATCCACCATCTAGACAGTTCATGGATCTCGTCACGTGGTGCAAGAATCAAGGTCTACCGCTGATTATTGGGTGTGACGCAAATGCTCACCACACATGTTGGGGGAGCAGCGACACCAATTTTAGAGGCACGGCAATTTTTGAGTACATCAACTCCAATGAGTTGGACACGCTCAATAGAGGCTCGAAACCTACCTTTGTTACAAGAGCTAGGCAAGAGGTTATAGACATCACTGTCAGCTCATCTTGGGCTTCGCACTGGGTCAAAAACTGGCATGTTTCGTCGGAGGTGTCCATGTCCGACCATCGCCACATCTGCTTTAGTCTAGAGATAGACACAATCCCTACGACACAAGAGTATAGAAACCCAAAACTCACAGATTGGGGTATATACAAAGAAAGTCTGTCGGCTAATGTGAGACCTCATTCTAGGCCTCGCACAAACTATCAGATAGAGGAAAGCAATGATATTCTTAGCCGGGCCATGGTCCGAGCATATGAACAGAGTTGCCCGCTAAAAGTTACTAGGAGTAAACATACAGTCCCATGGTGGAACTCTGAGCTCCAAGAAGCAAGGAAAGAAGCACGCAGGCTCTTTAACAGGGCCATGAACACAAAATCGAACTTTGATTGGGACCAATATAGAATGGCTCAACGTCGATTTAAGAGCTGTACTCGAAGAAGTAAGAGACAGGCATGGAAAGACTTCTGCGAAAGCATTGAAGACGCCCCTGCCACATCTAGGATTTATAAAATCATGAAATATAACCACGAATCTAGGATCGATGTTCTTAGGCTTCCTAATGGTACATATACGTGCACCACCAAGGAGGCGTTGGAGCACCTCGTGGATTTCCACTTTCCTGGTTCTGCCAAAAGTTCCAGCTCTATCCAACACCAGAGGACTCCCCACATAGAGGTTGCAGCTATGGATTGGAGGATGGCCTCGAATGTTGCCACGGTGGAGCGAATTAGATGGGCCATAAACACTTTTGCCCCATATAAGAGTGCGGGTATGGATGGAATATTTCCGGCTCTTTTTCAACAAGGGTCAGAATACATCATCCAGCATCTGCGTGATCTATATATAGCAACATTAGCTCTAGGATATATTCCAAAACCCTGGAGAGCAGCGAGAGTGGTTTTCATTCCTAAAGCAGGTAGAGCTTCTTATGATGAAGCGAAGGCCTTTAGACCGATCTGCCTAACATCGTTTCTACTGAAACTACAAGAAAGGCTCATAGAGAGATTTCTGAAAGAGGGCCCGCTAGTGACTATACCATTACATAGCTCACAGCACGCTTACCAAACGGGTAGATCTACGGAAACAGCATTGCACTCCGTGGTCTACAAAATAGAGAAAACGATTAGCCAGAAGGAGCTCGCTATCGGGACCTTCATGGACATAGCTGGGGCATTTGATAATACCTCCTACAATTCAATTCTAACAGCGGCTGAGGATCACGGATTCCCACCTACCATAGCTAGGTGGATTTATTCCATGCTTTCAAACCGCTCGATTTCTACCTCTCTCAATGAAGTCACAGTTAGAGCGACTGTGGGCCGAGGGTGCCCGCAGGGGGGGGTTCTTTCCCCCTTGCTATGGAGCCTTGTGCTCGATGGTCTTCTTCGCAGGCTTAATGAGGAAGGGATTATGACTCAAGCATACGCAGACGACCTTACGGTCTTAATCGCGGGGAAATCTGCAAATACAGTTAGTGAGCTCACTCAAAGGGCCCTAAGAATCGTAGAAGAATGGTGTATAGGACAAGGGCTGAGAGTTAACCCCTCTAAGGTCGATCTAGTCCTCTTCACTAAGAAAAGGAAGTTGGATGGTTTTAAAGCACCAACCATTTTCAATAAGACCATCCAGCGTTCAAAGATGGTCAAATTTCTGGGAGTTATCCTAGACGAAAAGTTGTCATGGGTACCTCACATAGACAGACAAATACAGAGAGCCACCGCGTCTTTCTGGACATGTAAGAGGCTCTTTGGAAAAATGTGGGGGCTTAATCCGAGAGCCACCTTATGGCTCTATACCTCGGTTATTAGACCCTCCTTTCTATACGCGTCGATTGTATGGTGGCCAGCCGTCCGGCGGGTTACCATCAAGCAACGGCTAAATCAACTACAACGCCTGGCGTGTGTAAGCACGACAGGAGCGATACGCACGGCTCCCACAGAGGCTCTGGAGGCTCTCCTGTCTCTCCCTAAACTGCATATAGTGGTTGAGGGAGAGGCAAGGAGGGCCTCTTATAGGGTCAAGCAGTGGGGGCGGTGGCTAGGTAAAAGCCACGATGGTGGACACACAAGTATTCTTGGGGAACTTGTGGGAGGAGATAGTCTACTGGACGCACCCAGTGACAGGATATCTCCCACTTATGTGTTTCTCAAACCTTACACAGTAGAGATACCGGACAGGGAAGCTTGGCTCGAAAATCCTGATGCTCAGGTCTCGAATGGGCTCGTCTGGTTTACGGATGGGTCTAAGACAGACCAGGGCTCAGGGGCGGGAGTCCGGGGCGTGCGCCCGAGGGCGAGACTATCCTTCTCCTTGGGAAAGTATGCCACGGTCTTTCAGGCGGAAGTGTTTGCTATCTCTGCATGTGTTCAGGAAAATCTCAAAAGGAGATATTCTAATCAGCATATCCAGATATGCACCGACAGTCAGGCGGATTTACGTGCCTTGATCTCTTATAGGATCACCTCCAGGACGGTCCTAGAGTGTGTTAATGGTCTGACCCAATTGGGACAGAACAACCAGGTAAAATTGACCTGGGTACCGGGTCATCATAATATAACAGGAAATGAGGAGGCCGATACACTGGCTAAGAGAGGCTCAAGTATACAGTTTACAGGGCCCGAACCAGTGCTGGGGCTTCCGCCTAGTTATGTAGCAAGGTCCATTGGAAACTGGATCAAGGTAAGATCAAAGGAAGAATGGTCAAACGTGACTGGGCTGCGACAAGCCAGGCTCTTAATTGAAGGGCCTTGGTCGAACGCAACTCAATCAATACTTGCGCTAAGTCGTAACAGCATAAGGATTGTCACAGGACTGTTGACAGGTCACGGACATCTTAACAAGCACCTTAACACTATCGGTCTTAGTGACACTAGAAGGTGCAGGTTTTGCGGACACGATGACGAGGACTCCATTCACATCCTCTGTCGCTGTGCCTGCCTCATGGTCAAGAGACACAAACACCTGGGCGCAGCATTTCTTCTGCCTCAGGACATTAGGGAGCTTCCCCTACAACGGGTGTTGGCCTATGCGCACAGCACGGGTCTCTTCCAATAACTCCCAACTAGCGGCAGGCACAATGGGTCGAAAGACCTGAGTGCTGCGGGTAACCGCGCCGCCTATCAACAACAACAACAACAACAACAATAATATTGATTTTTAGGTTAATTTGGCTGCACAAACTATTAGTAATAGTGTAGCGGATGCATTGGAGTTTTTAAAGACAGATATTCAGCACCCTGACTTCAAAGATGCAGAGGGCACAATATACTTCCTAAGATTGTTTGACAGGACGTTTGATCTGTGTAATTCGAGAAATCCATTTGGAAGAGGAAGCAAGGCTCCTCTCCGACAGGAGAATGAGAGATACTGGAAACCCATTTTTGAAGAGGCCCTGGACTATACAAAAACCATTAAAAATGTTGAAGGACTGTACTTATATCAAACGAGAGCAAAAACTCCTTTCAAAGGGTTTTATGTTACAATTTTGTCCTTCATAGGTATATTTGAGGATTATGTGAGGGCAAATGACTCGCCTTTAAAATATATTTTGGCCTATAAATTTAGTCAGGACCATATAGAACTCTTTTTTAGTTGCATGAGGTAATCACTTAACAACAATTTACCTGTTAGCATAATTGAAGCATATTTTTGTTTAAATATGAGTAAAAATAATGACATGCTTTCTTTCGTGCTTGAGCAAAATAAAAACAATCAATAAACAACTAATAAAGATTAGAATACTTTGTTCCGAAAAATACATATTTTCAGTTCACTTTTTAATACCGAATGTAATTCTTTTCATATTAGAACAGAAACTGACAGCTCTTGTATAGCTACTAATTGACAAATTAAAATCGTTCACATTATATGTAGTAATCATACAACTCATATTGGGGTATTTCTATAACAAAATATAAAGTTTACCAAGTCATTTACAATGATCCTATAAGTTTCATGATAGATTGAGTTTTGATTAGTTATTTAAGAATAATAATTGACGACGGAAAAATATAATATACATAACTTTTCCCGAAAATATTTTTACTGGATTCACAGGTTTATAGGACTCGCCTAAAGGCTGGAACTCGCTACTTGTCCAGTAAAGTATTATCTTTTGAATTAATTATGTAAACTACTAATAAATATTTTAAGATATATTTATAAAAATATTTTTCTAGGGCAAAAAATGGTTGGAACAATAATCCTACTGCTTACCAGTTTTACATCACATACAAGAGATTGGCATTACGGCACGATTTGAAGAATATTCAGGGTAATTGTATATACAGCGAAGACATTGACATTTTAACCACAACTGGAAATATAAAAAAAATTTCGCCTCAAGTCACCCTGGATGACATTTCTGTTTGTAAAAAATATAATATGAATATTACAGATCTTTATATAACAGAAGATGACATTGAATATATAGTTCAATTTTTACCCTCACTTAGTACCTTAACTGAAAATATAGTGGTTTATGTGAGTGGATTTGTACTAAAAAAGCTAAAGAAAATAATTAAATGTTTTGAATGTTTAGAAAAACTTGAAACGGTGTCATGTGAAACAATAGATGCAGAAAATTTTAAGTTTCTGAAGAGAAAAGACAGGGGAGGATTGATAAAGCCATCTACTGACGTTATTAAAATCTGCATGTATTGTGAAAAAAAAATTAGATTTATTTTGGATAATACTAACTATAAACTTCCCCAAGAGAAAAATTTTTTTTATTTACTTGTAAAAGAAACTACCCAACAGCTATGTGATCAAAAAGTGTTACATAATTTAGATGAACATATATTTGAACAAGCAATTTTTGAGAACCACCGTCTAAAAGTTATACAATCCACCGTAGAAATTTACTTAAAAATCAGGTTATTTTACATGGGAAAGAAAAACACTGAAGTAATGAGGGGAGCTTGCATTAGAAAAAAATTTAGTAAACTAGTATTGTTTTACAATCAGTAGTGTATTTTTATGTAAACTGCTTGTTGATTTTTTTTTCTATAAAACTGTTTCTTGCCCTCCACCCTAATTTTTCAATTTCATATTTGTTTTGTATTTAATGTTTTCTGTGAATATACTGTTTCTGACTGAATCAATGATTTCACTGATCTTGCAATAATTCAATAGACCTTTAATCTACTTTGGAAATCAAAAAGTAGCTCTGAATATCTACTTTTGCGTAGGTACTCCTGTTGTTATGGAAATAAGTGGATGAACGTATTTTTATTTACGACTGTGTAAAAAGTAACAATTGTTTTACATCATTTCCAGTGTAAAAAGGCCTGTTATAAGAAACTGCAATACACATTTTTATTGCACGCTTTTACTGCACGATTTTTAAAAAATTGAACTATGCCAGTTTACTTATAATATCGTTTCCTTTTAATTACTATCATCACAGATTTTCAGTCACGACCATGAAGTAACATAATAATTAGAATAGCGACTTCAACTGCAACTCAAAAAAATACTAACCGTCGAAGTGACATTCACAAAAGTTTGATACAGTTTTACAAATATTCATGAAGAATTGTCCATTTCTACAATAATTGGCACAATCGAAGATAAAACGTAAGACACACTTATAAAAAGCCTCTTTATTGCACTCATGGCTTGTAAAAACACTCGCTTCGCTCATATTTTTAATCTAGCCATTCGTGCAATAAAGAATGGCTTTTTACACTTGTATCTTAAATAACTATTTACTCACTACTTCGCCCACTCGTCTCCATAGAAACAACTGGAGTTAAAAAATAGCTTTCAAACGTTATTTCTAAGTAAGAAACTATATATTTCAATGATAGGATTAAAAAAATATATACATATGTATACCTGTATACGATATAGATACAAAAAATATATAGAATGAAAACAAATCTTGGCATTATTATTTTCATTACCTTTTTGAACATGAGTTCATGACACTGTTTACAATAAACAACTAGAACTAACGCACTAACCTCCACTATACTTACGAGGCTTTCAACTCTTCTCAAAGGAACTTCATTTGAACATAATTTTGAGGTGAATTATATAGACCTAATAAAGTGCATTTCGAGAACCGTTAAAAAAATGTATCAAACCTTTGATAGAATATATTTTTTCCGGTGTGCAGAATTTTATCTTTTCGCTTGCCTGATTGATCAAGCACCTATGCTTAATTGATAATACTATACGGTCCTTATATATTGTATTGTTAAATATACTGTTTTAGGTAAAAAAAGTGTGCACGGCATTGACATGCAATGGCCTTTTCACAAAGACAAGAAAGTCTGGAGTTTACACATATGAAAAGGTTATTTGCATATATGAGAGATTTATATCTACAGTGAGGTACTACTTGCACTTATAGATAATGTGAGAGGCTGTTTTTCCTGTTCATTATCAAGTTCTGTTACATGTTGTATCTTATTCCTGCTTACTGTACAATATTACCCTTACGCCAAGGTTTTTCGCAAAAGCATCTGGCATTTGACAGGTCACAATATCCTCTATGTCCTGACACCCATTTTCATTAGTTAAAATAGCTAAAAAAACCTTTTGACTGATCCTTTGGTGCAAAGATTTGTTTGGCAGAATGACCTATCAACATCAACGCAGTTGTCAAAAGTACATACACTAATGTAATTTTCAAATTTTCAATCATAACTACCCATAAATGACTATTTGCTAACCTTTTATCCAAGAATGAATTTACTGACTGTCAAAAAGTTAAAAATAAGAGTTGTGTACTAGATAATCAAACCTGAAAAATCAAAATAATAATATAACCTAAATTTTAAAATATTTTATGGATAAATTTAAGAAGTTTAATAAGTACAAAATATGCTAAAGACGGACCATATTAACCTTCTTTGTGCGCAAACTCAGGAGGTCTTGTGCGCGAGTTTCAATTAGACACATAAGTGGATTATAGTATTAGCGTTCCAGTTATTATATATAGTTCAGTGGCCCTGGCTGACATTTTGACACCCTCGTCACTAATATCTTCGATAACCGTATCAATAATATTTTCAGTACTTATAGGCAGATTTAATTTATTTAATCGCCAAACTTTTTCGAAACAATACTCGCCTAACTTTTGATTTGGCAAAGGCACATATGTAGCCGCATCCATTAGTAATCTTCCAAATTGTAGTTGACAAGGGAAAGCTTCCAACAACTTGGGGTTGGTCCAAAACGAGGGGTTGATAAGGACTCATACCATCCCTTCGCATGTCATCTGAGCCGACTTACAGCAGCTTTTAATGTTGTTAGGGAGTTCCACTTATAAAATATCATAAGTTCTTCTACTCTATTCACCCAGCTAGTTGCATTCTGTCCTTCTGTAGATGGGTCAAATTCTGGAATCAAGGTTTCATCTACTCTGACACTAGTAAAACTGCTAGGTGCTTCGGGCAGGGGTGAGGTTGTACTTACAGTTCGTTGTGGACTTTCTAATTCTTGCAATCGGTGTTGCAATGCTTTTATTTTGTTTCGCGACGCACACGATTTCTTGCAAGAAGAGCTGCTTGAGTCAGAACTACTGCTTGTCTGTCTGCTTCTCCGCTTTCTCATTATTTTACGACCCATGTTCACACTTATACAGTCAACACTACCTTTCTGAATTAAGTCGTTACCGACAGGGAGATTGGAGTTATGATTTGTCAGAAAAGTAAGTTAGTTCACATATACTTATATAATTAACCATTGAATATAATTCCATAATTTCTTAATATTAGTTTAATTAATCCTACACATTAGAAAAAATAAAGTTGCTATCATTTTCTCGAAAAGTATGTATCATAGCAAAAATCTAACTACGCCACTGGAAACCCCGTAAAAAACTGCCTAAAATGGCCTTTGAATTTTTTCGACCCGAATGCAAACAAAAGAGTTAGAAGAAAATTTGAAAATTGTCGATTTTCACTTTTTTCTAAATAAAAACTATTTTGCCCATTTAACCATTTCTCTATCTCTTCTAGTTTCCGACATCCCTGTACACACAGTCAGATTTGGTTCACCCTGTATATTAGTCCATCCTGTATATATGTTAGTCTAAATTAATAAAATAACAAACCTGTTCATCCTATTACAACGATCAGTAAATACCAAACGTTTATTTTACATTCAACATCAGTTCATAAATCACTGTAACATGTACTGGGAAGTTTTTTATTCAACGTTCTCGAATTATAAGGGGCCACTACTGTGATACAACCAAGCAATCTCTGTACGTCAAGGAACCATGTAACCTAAGCATAAACAATAAACATAGACTGCTTATTATGACAACACAGCTAGGCTAGGTCGTCTCCGAGGTTGTCTCCATATGAGTACGTGCCCATGTCGAGGTCGCTCGCTTTTGCATGCCGCTAAGCGTTAATATTTTAAGAGACAGCTCCCATATATACGATCCCATAAGTATTTTCAATACTAAAATGTAGTTTTAACATTGCAGCATTGGGACATAAAACATTTTATACAACTCACATGTAAATTGCCAACATTTGAACTAGTTAAGATAAAACATAAAAGCAAAAATGTCAAGTGGATATGTGTGAAGTGAAGATGAACTTCAACATTCAATTCAATTTTTGACGTAGGGATCGTTCCACTCGGAATATATAAGTTATATTACTCATGACTACTAAGCTCTGTCGATTCTCTCAAAGCTCGCTTCGATTTCAGAAAGGCTGAAGGGCGGATGAGCGTCTGGTTCGCATAACGCTCTTCTCTTCTTTAGTTTAGCCAAAGTTTACAGAATATATTTTATTCTGTAAACTTTGGTTTAGTCGAGATGTGGTCTCGATCCGCTACTATTTGAATAGATTTTTCTTTATGTTGACGTTAAATAATACATAATTATTAATTACGTACTTAGAAAATTGTTAAAGTCGGAATAAAATAGTGAAAAAAAAACAGTAGTGAAAGCAAACAAAAACAGACAAAATAAAAACAGTAAAATATATTTGATGCGAAGAAAAATCAAGTACCAATTAGATTTTACATTTATTTAGAGACAGTGATAGTCTTAAGGTATTTCTCTCTAAACATTTCTCAATTCTATAGAGGCATATAACAACTATAAGATAGATATTCCTTTACTCTCTTCTAATATTTGATTCTTTAATCAAACGGCATCAAATGGCTGGCATAATGTTATACATGTGGCAACTATTGAAATAGTCACTTTTTTGATACGGTGGGGAATAATTATTTTCACCTGATCACGTAATCTCTTTTTGATAAGTTTGGTAAATACCATGAACCATTTTATGTATTCAACAAATTGGGATTACTGTAGGACCACAGAAGCTGTTTTATTGGTTTCAGTACGGTGAATAACGTACTTTGGCATTGCGATTACGGCATTTACAATTGGAGAATTGTACCTACTACCTACTACCTACCTACCTACTACCTACCTACCTACTACCTATGATAATTGAGAACATGTATCATGTCATGTACAGAAATTCAATATCTGCCGTAGAAGCGAGAGGACTACATTATTTATTATATATAGTTTATGTGTAAACATTTATAAAACAATTAATAACTTGCGTGTCATATTACATTTTAATGCCATGATCGTACATGAATAAGAGATGTACCATGGTACTATGTCATGTAAACAGAATTTCAGGACCGGCCGTAGTAGCAAAGAGTCTATTTTATTCGTTACTGTATCTGCATTTGCAAAATTATTAATAATTTGCTGGGCATTGCTACTAAAATTGGAAAAATGTATCATTGTAATATACAGTGTTGTGCCATTCAGAATTTATCGTAGAGGTTTTATTATTAGAATTTATATAATTATTAATAACTTCATTAATAATCATATCCATTAACTATATTTTTTCACATATAGATTTCAATAGGATGCATTTCACCTTGGAAGACAGTACATATAGGGTCATTTACGTAACCCGTTCATTAGAATATTTTAAGGTTGCAGTTTTTTTGAAATTCTGAAAATTTGAGGTTAGGACAAAGTCCACGCATTTTATCATTTTGAATTATTGACAACCTGTACTACTTTCGGTAATTTCGGAAGTGATCTAATTTCCTTATTTCAAGTGGAATGCTATATTTTTTATTGCAATTTTGAAGTTTACTCGTGATTTCAAATGTATCCTTATTAGGTTTCTTTATACCTAAAATTTACAGTTTTTGGTTTATTTCGATTAAAAAGAAATTGAACAAACACAGGGTTATTCAATATCGTGTATCTTTGACATTTTTGGAGAAGAATCTGATTTTTTTACCAGAGCATGTACATCCTACATACTAATTATCAAAGTTAAAATATTCTTTGATTTGCAGGGTACAGGGGTTTGATACAGGGTATCCAAAATTTTGTTGTCAATAAACTATTTTTAAAATACATAAAAGTCTATTTTTTTTTAGTTGGGCACCCAGTGCATCTCTGCATGCAGGAGTAAATTCTGCATCGACCTGCATTAGCTTTCCTTATACTTATTCTCAACGGTTGTGTTCCACCTCAACGGATTCAACCTTATTTCGTAATATTTTTGAAATTCAGGGGATGGTTTTTGCCAAACAAATGTACATATATTTAACAACACAA
Source organism: Pogonocherus hispidulus (assembly GCA_963924545.1). NCBI lineage: Eukaryota > Metazoa > Arthropoda > Insecta > Coleoptera > Cerambycidae > Pogonocherus > Pogonocherus hispidulus. Next base: position 38,007,530 of record OZ004695.1, read on the forward strand.
CTATCCATTATAACTTTCCATGAGTAGATGGCGCAAACATTGCCAGCAAATTATAACGCCAGTGACCCAAAAATGATTTTAAATAACAAAATATGTAAATTTTCACCCAGTTAACTTTCAACCATTCACTAAGGAAAAGTAATCCTGAGTATAGAAAAGTACCTATCTAGGTACTACCTACCCTTTTTACTGTCTTTCAAATGTAAAAAATATTAATCAATCAGTTGAACCGAAGTAATAAAAATAGATACATCACATTTCTTAAAATTATAACTAATACGAGATATAAGTCTAACAAAGTAAACAGGCACGGCACGGTAAAAGTAGTCATTAATTATTGAACTGGTTGACTGTATTCTAACAATATGCAAAAACAGTAGTTGCCCTTCATTAGTGAATTCACTAATTAGGTAATAAATTCACTAAAAAAGAAATAAAAATACTTTTGTTTGCTCTCGAGGATTTGCCAAATCTTATTATATTATTTTATATTATATTAATTTTATTTCTGATTTTGAGGTATTTTAACTCGTTGTTGTTGTTGTTGATAGGCGGCGCGGTTACCCGCAGCACTCAGGTCTTTCGACCCATTGTGCTTGCCGCTAGTCGGGAGCTATTGGAAGGGACCCGTGCTATGCGCATAGGCCAACACCAGTTGTAGGGGAAGCTCCCTAATGTCCCGAGGCAGGAGAAATGCTGCGCCCAGGTGTTTGTGTCTCTTGACCATGAGGCAGGCACAGCGACAGAGGATGTGAATGGAGTCCTCGTCATCGTGTACGCAAAACCTGTACCTTCCAGTGTCACTAAGACCGATAGTGTTAAGGTGCTTGTTAAGATGTCCGTGATCTGTCAACAGTCCTGTGACAATCCTTATGCTGTTGCGACTTAGCGCAAGTATTGATCGAGTTGCGTTCGACCAAGGCCCTTCAATTAAGAGCCTGGCTTGTCGCAGCCCAGTCCCGTTTGACCATTCTTCCTCTGATCTTACCTTGATCCAGTTTCCAATGGACCTTTCTACATAACTAGGCGAAAGCCCCAGCACTGGTTCGGGCCCTGTAAACTGTATACTTGAGCCTCTCTTAGCCAGTGCATCGGCCTCCTCATTTCCTGTTATGTTATGATGACCCGGTACCCAGGTCAATTTTACTTGGTTGTTCTGTCCCAATTGGGTCAGACCATTAACACACTCTAGGACCGCCCTGGAGGTGATCCTGTAGGAGATCAAGGCACGTAAAGCCGCCTGACTGTCGGTGCATATCTGGATATGCTGATTGGAATATCTCCTTTTGAGATATTCACATATTCCTAAACACATGCAGAGATAGCAAACACTTCCGCCTGAAAGACCGTGGCATACTTTCCCAAGGAGAAGGATAGTCTCGCCCTCGGGCGCACGCCCCGGACTCCCGCCCCTGAGCCCTGGTCCCTGCCCTGTCTTGCACCCATCCGTAAACCAGACGAGCCCATTCGAGACCTGAGCATCAGGATTTGCGAGCCAAGCGTCCCTGTCCGGTATCTCTACTATATAAGGTTTGAAAAACACATAAGTGGGAGATATCCTGTCACTGGGTGCGTCCAGCAGACTGTCTCCTACCACAAGTTCCCCAAGAATAATTGTGTGTCCACCATCGTGGCTTTTACCTAGCCACCGCCCCCACTGCTTGACCCTATAAGAGGCCCTCCTTGCCTCACCCTCAACCACTATATGCAGTTTTAGGGAGAGACAGGAGAGCCTCCAGAACCTCTGTGGGAACCGTGCGTATCGCTCCTGTCGTGCTTACACACGCCAGGCGTTATAGTTGGTAGCCCGCCGGACGGCTGGCCACCATACAATCGACGCGTATAGAAAAAAGGGTCTAATAATCGAGGTGTAGAGCCATAAGGTGGCTCTCGGATTAAGCCCCCACATTTTTCCAAAGAGCCTCTTACATGTCCAGAAGGACGCGGTGGCTCTCTGTATTTGTCTGTCTAATAACTCCCACAAATTTGACCATCTTTGTACGCTGGATGGTCTTATTGAAAATGGTAGGTGCTTTAAAACCATCCAACTTCCTTTTCTTAGTGAAGAGGACTATTCGACCTTAGATTTTAGCTGGTGAATCTCGAAACTTTTTTTACGTTTGCCTTTATTTAAATTTCTATGTTTTTACTATTTTTATACTTTCTATGATTTTGTGTGAATATATTGCACGTGGAATAGGATTACATTAATTAGTAGGATCCTCATTCTATAAAAGAAACAATAACCTTTTGAGGAAAAGTCAAATAAGAAATGTGGAAAAGAACCAGAAAAAGTTTAATAATAATAACAACAATAATAATATTTATTTATACTCATACGACATTACAATATACTTAATAATTACATTAGAAAAACTTATACTATCTTCCATTGGGAGCACAAATAAAGAACTTTCCGCGTAATTTTATGAAAAAACTGTGTGCGGATTCATTCACCACCTAAGCCAAAACAAATTGGTGCAATAACCTACAGTTTTCTTAACAAAATATCAAATATCAAATTTTTTTTTTATAAAGTTGAGTATAAATATCTACTTTGTGATAAAATCCAAGTCTTGATTTGTTTTTTGTATAGAAAAATATTAGTTTTATCTTTAATATGTTGTGGTAATAAATTATATAACTTGTGCGCTTTATGTCCAAAAAAACTCTGCCCTTTTAATTTCTGCATTTTTTTAGTAATAACGTGTTTTTGCAGTTTCAACCTTGTATCATATTCATGTGATATTACTGGACACATATGCCTATTAGTGTACATATATATAAGTAAATGATAAGAGTACATTTGTCTTATATCAAATAATTTTGTTTCTTCAAATAACTGATCCGATGGATATAATATATTTTTATTATAAATTCTTTTTTGTATTATTTTTAAAGGCTTTAGTATAGTACTACAAACGCCTATCCATCCGATTATTTCGTATCTAATAATTGATTCTACAAGTACTTTATATAATGTCAGTTGATGTTCAGTGTTTAACACACCTTTAACCTGCTTAAACATAAATATTAAAGCTCTCAATTTTTGATCTGCAAAATTTATATGGTGTTGCCATTTTAAGTTATTGTCTATATATACTCCTAAATATTTAATGTTATTGCACGACCCTATTTCAATATTTTCTTGTATCTTCAATATATCATAGTCAGGTAAGTGGTTATTGTAGCTCGTAATTGGTAAGTAAAACGTTTTATTATAATTTATTGTTAATAATTTTCTATCGAACACATTCTTTATTTTTCCCATTTCCTTTTCAGCGATGTGTTTTACCTGTTCCCAAGTGTCAGCTTTGAAAAAGACGGCTGTGTTATCAGCGTATGCTATGGTCGTTCCTTGAATATCTATGGCAAGTATATCGTTGACATAAATAGTAAATAATATAGGACCCAAGACTGTACCCTGAGAAACGCCATACTCCATTATTTTTGGATCACTTAACTCATTCCCTATTTTTGTAAACTGTGTAATATCCTTCAAGTAACCAGAAAATAATTTCAACACCACCCCTCTAAAACCGATATTTTCAAGTTTTTGTAATAATTGAGCGTGACACACGGTATCGAAAGCCTTCGCTAAGTCTAAAAACATACACAGCGATGGTTTCGATTGGTCTAATGCTTCATACATTAATGACGTCAATTTTTTAATAGCATGACTAGTTGATTTATTCTCCTGAAACCCATATTGTAAATCAGAAATTATTTTATGTTTGTTCAAGTAATTTACCATTCTTATTTTAATTATTTTTTCTAAAATTTTGTTGAAATTTGAGAGGAGGGATATTGGTCTATAATTTTCAACTAAAAATTTTTCTCCATGCTGGAATATTGGCGTAATCAAAGCTTGTTTAAATTGATTGGGATAAATACCAGTCAAAAGAACTGTATTATATATGTGACATAATGGTTTTGTAATATAATTCGCAATATCCTTTATTGCCTCTGATGTTATTCCATCTTTACCTGGTGGCTTTTTGTTTTTTAGAGTTTTAATGATGTTTTTTATTTCAGACTCGTCGGTCGGATTCAAGTAAATGGAATGGGGAATATTTCTTTCATTCAGACTGTTGTCTGAATTAGACCTCTTTATTTTTTATGCAAGTGTTTTGCCGACATTATTGAAGTAGGACATAAATCTATTGGCAATAATTTTTTTGTTAGTGACTTGTATATTATCAGAGGATTGAATATATTTTATATCTGAATGAATGAATGAATGATCTGAATGTCTTATGTCTATTTGTTAATATTTTTATACCTTCCCACAATTGTTTACTACTGGGTTTTTGTCCATTTGAGTAAATTAAATTTCTCATGTATTGATTTTTAGCTCTCTTAACTAAACAATTTATCCTATTTCTATAGAATGTGTATTGAACTTTTAAATCGTTATTATCTGGATCTTTTTCATACAAGTGATATAATTTATCTCTTTCTTCCATTGATTTTATTATTCCTGTCGTTATCCATTCCTTCCTCTTTTTTGTTTTACTATTACTTTTTAAATATAGGTACATATGACTGCTTAAGAAAATATTTTATTTTATTTATAAATAATTCAACGCATTCGTTAGGATCATTATTGGTCAATACCTCTTCCCAATTCTCGCTTTCCACGAATTGTAACAACTTTTCTTTTTTCATAATTCTTACTTTATTTTCTAATGCTATGTTTCTCACTATATATTAGGTAAATTTATAACAAGAAGTGTCACTGAGTGATCTGTCACATTAGTCTTTATTATAGCAGGGATTATATTATCCTGCACATAATCACTTTTAAGAAAAATATACAACAAGGCAAAAAGTTTTTTGCCTTGTTGGTTTGTTAATTTGCGATATGAAACCATATTCACTAAGAACAGTTAAATACTCTTGAGTATCCTTATCATTTTCTAAGAGTAAATCAATATTGAGAGAGATAGAGATATTATTATTATATTAATATCACCTACAATAATTGCATGATCTATTTTATTTTCCTCCAAATAATTCCTTAAGTCAGTTATGAACTCTGTTGAGTTCAACTTTGGAGATTTATACATTGGTAAAATATGGCAGATTTTATCATTTAATTTTAAAATAATTTCTAGAATATTTAAATTTCCTAAAGTTACTATTTTGTTTTCATATGTATGACTATTTTTTATGTAAATTACGACTCCATCATTTTGATTAAACGTTCCATAATTATATACCATATCATAACCATTTGAAAAAAATCTTAAGTCATGTACTGTCCACGTCTCACTGAAAACAATACAATCGAATGACTGGTTAAACTGCTCTAGGAAAACACTAAACTCATTAAAGTTTTTATTTATACTTCTTATGCTATTATGTATGATTTTAAATTGGTTGTCAAATTTTCTTTCTGATAATAAGCTTTCAAAGCCTGTAATATTTTCAAATACATATGTATCAACACTTGGATTTTCAAAATCTCATAAATGGATCCATTGTTATAATTTGTAAAAATTAAAATTATAATATTTTCTTTGATTTTGTCTTATATTATATTATTACAAAAATATTAAGAGATTATTTTACGAAATATGTAAAAATTACAAATATACAAAATGGTTAAAAAAAGAAAAAGACAGGTATTAGCTCTTAAAATAATGAAGAAGTTTAATATCTCTTCTATACTTTTTTTGTAAATACACGCATTGAGCGCCGTACCTTTTTTCCTGCTGCTTTATCAATTACTGCTTTTTTTGCCCCTGTCTTAGGCGGATCTTCATGTTTGTCACTATTTATTATTGGTTCAATTTTGTCTTCTTCTTCGTCTATCTTTCACTCTCTTCTTCTGTTTGTTCTTCCCGTATATTTCCTGGTAACTTGTTTTCAACAAACAGCTTCTGAACTTCTTCTAATGTATAGGGCTTTTTATCAATATAGAGTTTATCTCTATTAATATATACGTAGTGATTTTTTTGTCTTGCTTCTTTCAAGTAGTTTCGCAGTATTTTATGCCTTTCCCTCTCTTCCTTACCAAGATCTTCTGAAATAACTATACCCGTTCCTTTCCCTAATAATTACCCTAATAATGTAATAGGTTACTTTATTAAAAATTAAATTAATGTCCTAGAATAGGTTCTTTAAATGTTTCACGCACCTAATGTTTAACAAAATTTAAATTGAAGAATTTACTGCTATAATTAAGGATTAAACGACTTACCTGTAAGGAAGTTCAATCCTAATTATGCGAGATTGGTCACATCCGAATAGAACACCCTGTAGTGATACTCCGTAGCACGTCACACGCAAGTTTTTAGAGAGATAAGCGTCGAGCCAGCCTTACTCCGCCCCACCTCACCTGTTGTCGCCTCAGTATACTACTGAAGCTTACTCAAGATCGCCACGGGTGGGATGATTAGATCGTGTTGTTGCATGATGCTTAAGTTCAAGTCCATATGGGCGGGAGTCTATTCGGATGTGACCAATCTCGCATAATTAGGATTGAACTTCCTTACAGATAAGTCGTTTAATCCTTAATTATACTTCGATTGGTCACATCCGAATAGAACACCCTGTAGTTGTTTAGAGTTAGGCGATCTGGTTATCATAAAGTAAACTGGCCATGACAGTAAATATTTTTATTTCAAGAAACATTTAGTTATAGTATAGGTAACATTTTAACAGTTCAGTAAAGAATATTAACAAACAGTCAATTCAACAAACAAACAAAAAAATATTATAACTTAAGGTAGTTTTTACCCTGTGTTATTATTAACTTAACAAGAAAGTAAATATTGAGTTAGCTTATATATACTTTTTTATATAATTGGCAAAAAAATCTTTATTAGATAAAGGTTTATTGTAAATTATATTGAACGTTTCGCTTTTATCCGACCATCCTGCAGCCTTTCTGATGCTCTCGATTGAAGTGCCAGCCCTAAAGGCTGCGGAAGAGGCAGAGTGCCTTGTGCTATGCCCCTTAAATTTTTGATCAATTCCCGCATTTTTCAGTCCTTTTTTGATCCATCGACTTATAGTTTGCGATGTGGCGGGTTTGTGTGGCTTTTTAATCGTTAATATGAGTAAGTCTTTGTTTCCTCGAAATGTTTTTGTTCTTTCTATATAATGCAGAACAGTGGAACAAATACAGTACTCAAGGTTCTCTTTGAAGAAAGGGAATCTAAGCAAGGGTTGAGGTCTCTTTGGTCCCGAAGTTTTAAGGATGTCGGAAAAATTTATTTCTACACCCTCTTCATTAATCCTAATATTACTTAACCTAATTTTCGAAAAAGTTTGAGCTCTTTGTGCCGAACAAAGGGCTAAAAGAAGAACCATTCGAATGGTTAACAATTCTAAGCTTAGTTTATTCAGGGGGTACAACGAGCTTAAATAAACTAGAGCTGGTTGTGGATCCCAGGTTTCTTGATATTTTGGGAACTGAGGACGCCAGCTTAAAAATACCCCTCATAAACCTTTCGACGATTTCTGATCGCCCTACATCGCAAACCATATTTAGAGCCGATCTGTGCGTGTTAAGCGTAGAATACTGTGCGCCTTTATCGAATTCCGTTTATAGAAACGAAAGTATTTTTTGCACACTAGGCTGCAGAATTGTCTCGGTTTTCCCCCCACAGAAGCTCCACCATTTAGAGAAAGTAGAATTATATTGTTGTAAGGTGTTTCTACTTAACGAGGCAGTCATTACATGCTGAAGGCAAGCTTGATAAATTTGCTGCACCCAGGATAAGGTTCTTCCAAAGGGGGTGGGGCTCCCTGAAAGGGGATAAAAGTAGGTTAGACTTTGGTTTTAGTATAATGACCTCAGAACGAATCATAGATTCTAATTTAGGATACCATGGCTGGGTCTTCCAAATAGGAAAAACTACTCAGGCCACTAAAATGATCAGGCCAACTAGGCAGTTGGCCTGATCATTCTCAATTTTCCCGATGATTTTTGTTAGAAGGGAAAACGGGGGAAAAATGTAGGCCTTCAGGTCTTTCCAATTTTCTGTAAATGCATCTACAAACTCTGACTCAGGATCCGGGAATCGTGAAGCGAACCGTTTACATTTTTTATTAAGATAACTTGCGAACAGGTCTATCTCGGGTACACCTAGTTTTTTAGTGATATCAAAAAAAATTTGTTTATTTAACGAGTATTCAGTATCGACATTTTTTATTCTAGAATTTTTGTCTGCTATAGAGTTGTCCCGGGTGTTTATGTATGTCGCGAAAACAAAGATATGCCTGTTCTCGCACCACTGCCACAACTGTCTTGCCATGTTATTTAAATTTTTGTATTTTACACTACCCATTTTATTTATGACGGAAATGGCAGTTTTGTTATCTATTTTTAATAATATCTAGCAGTTTTTTAAGTGTTTAGCAAAGCTTTTCAGTCCATAAAATGCAGCCCTGAGTTCCAGAGTATTTATGTGCTCGGCCTGTTCCTTTTTCCCCCAAAACCCCTTGGTTGCTGTATGATCGGAGTATGCTCCCCACCCGGAACGTGAAGCGTCCGAGAAAATTGTAACTTTATAGCCTGGTTGCAATATGCTTTGTTTGGCGCAAGTTACCTCTTTTAACCACCATTGGAGCTCGTTTTCGATATTAGAATTTATAATTATTTTTGCGTTGTAGTTGTCCCTATTTGTTTTAAGTGCATTGTAGATTTCTCGCTCTAAGGCTTTTAAATGAAACCAGCCATATTCAGTTGCCACACAGACCGCAACTAGATTTCCTATGATTTTTGAAAAATTCCTAATTTTAGTTTTACTTCTTTTGAGAAAATGTTGAATATTTGTTTTAATTTTTAGTATTCTTTTTTGTGTTATGGATATTTCCATGTGTTTTGTGTTTAATGTAAATCCTAAGAAATCAATGTTTTGGGTTGGTTCTTTGTGACTTTTTTCATTGTTGATAAGAAACCCTAATTTCTCAAGTAGTTTTGTGGTTTCTACTACGTTGTGCTCACACTGAACACGGCTGTTTCCATACAAAAGACAGTCATCTAAATACACAACAGATATAAATTGCCTTTCTCTTAGAAAGGAGAACACCGGTTTTAATATTTTGGTGAAGCAGAAAGGCGTAGTCGCTAAACCAAATGGCAAACATTGAAATTCGAAAATCTTGTTTTGAAATTAAATCTTAAATACTTTTTGTGTTTTTCAAAAATGGGGATTAAAAAGTACGCGTCTTTTAAATCTATCGAGGCAAGAAAACAGTTTCTTGTTATTAAGTTTTTTGCAGTTTTGATGTCTTCTAATTTGAAGTGAGGAGGTAATATAAACTTGTTTAGGCTCTTGAGATTTAGAATGAAGCTGTATTTACCACTGTCTTTTTGCCTCAAGAAAAACCTCGATAAGAACTGATTTTCGCATTTCTTGACAGTTTTAACTGCCCCTATTTCCAACAAGTGTTGGATGCTTTCTGAATAAAGTTTAAGTTCGTTTCCTGTGAGTTTTGGAGGTTTGGGTATGAAGATTTGAAAGGGTTTACTTTCAAATGGGATTTTATAGCCCCTTACCCAGCTTAACACTGTTTTATTGTTAATTATTTGCCTCCACTCGTGAAGAAAAAACTTTATTCTCCCTGCACATTGGGTATCCCTGTTTACCTTTAGTACTTCCTCCCCTCATTCTTGTAGGGCTTGGACTGGGGTTTGTTGCGAGCCTTGTAATAGCGTGGTTTGTACTTCCCCTCGTACTTCCCTGATCCTCTGTCCTGCCATGTCTTTGACGCTTTCCACCGTTTCTTCGAGGCACGAGCTGGTGCGTTTTTTGACGTGGAAGCAGTAGCCCGTAGTTCTTTCGCAGTCGTTTCAAAAGCTTTCGCATTTTTACATTTTTCTGCGAAATCGTCGCCGAAAAGAAGGAGATCTGTAGATTGCGCAGCTGCTATTTTTTGCGTTTTCGGGTTGAAGTGATGGTTTATTTGGAACTTTCGGTGGGCAGATATGATATTTTGGCCAATGCAAAACAACTGTGCCGATTCTGCTAACCCTAAGAGGTCTTCGTCGGGGTCTCCGTTTTTTCCTTCTTTTTCCTCACCCGCGAGTCGAGAGAGTACTCTTTCTAGAACCGTTAAGCCTTTACCCATTACTGTCTGCAACTCTAAGAGGAAGGTGTCTTTTTTCTGTTCAATGGGTGATAGCAGGGCTTGAACTTCAGGATTTAGTTTGGGCCCCTGCAGAATCTGACAGTTTTCCGGTATTTTGTATTTTTCAAGAAGTTTGTTCTTTATTTCTTTGTCTACCCCCACAGACAGGTAATTCTTCCATCTGAGAACCACTTCCTCAGGCATATCCGGTCCAAATGAGGTGTTATTTGTGGGGTCAGCCCCCATAATATTTCCCAAGGCACTGTGTGGTTCAGGGGTTTCTGAGCTCGCGACACTAGAATGTGAGGAGCTACTGACAAACCCATGCCATGTCAGTAAATATAGATACCAATGGCGGGCATGTGTCAAAGACCATGCAGGGTTGTTTCTTTATTAATTTATTATCCCAATACATTATAAAAGGAAATTTAACGAATGTTAAACGTCGGAAAAACAAACCATGTCTACAGAATAGACAAACCCATGCCATATTTGGCTGGCATGTGTCATAGACCATGCAGGGTTGTTTGTTTATTAATTTATTATCCTAATACATTATAAAAGAAATTTAACGAATGTTAAACGTCGGAAAAACAAACCATGTCTACAGAATAGACAAACCCATGCCAAATTTGGCGGGCATGTGTCATAGACCATGCAGGGTTGTTTGTTTTATCCTTATCCAGCGTTATGAAATGATTTCGAAATCCGAGAAACAGCCATGTCTACAGAATAGACGAACCCATGCCAAACTATTAGTACATCTGACGGGCATGTGTCATAGACCATGCAGGGTTTTTGTTTACTTCACAACTTAATAGGTAACTGTTACGAATTTAAACAAAATCAGACCGATTCTACGGCATAGGTCACCACAAACCAATATAACAAAGTAAAAATATAGCCTAGCTGATATTTCTCCATTCCCACGCACTACTGCGTTCTTTTAAATATTGAGTTTATTTTTTACATATTGAATTCTTAGTTACATGATTCGACACGTCCTTTCTTAAATATCTTTTCCAGCTTACTCATTTTGCTTTTGAGATGGCTCATCTCCTTTATATGTTTCCGTTTAACACTCTTTTTCGGCATGTTTGTGTAAAACTTTCCACTAGACACTCCCGTTGTACGTGCTTCGTGTAGCGCGCAAGAAGTATACTGAGGCGACAACAGGTGAGGTGGGGCGGAGTAAGGCTGGCTCGACGCTTATCTCTCTAAAAACTTGCGTGTGACGTGCTACGGAGTATCACTACAGGGTGTTCTATTCGGATGTGACCAATCGAAGTATAATAGAAAATATCTACCACTAAACCAGCCCCTTATGAGTTTTTAACGATTTTATGAAATATAAAATTGTAATTAATCTAAAAATTTATTGCAGGCAAAAATTGTTGATTTTTGAAGAACAGGAAGCAATTAGGATTTTTTTGATCAAATTAGGTTATACTCTAAAAAAAATATATTTTCGTTGCTATGTCTAAAATATTTTGTCGTAAACTAATAGCAAACTAAGTCCGCTCACTCGCCCGATCCATCCAAAAGTCCCTTCCCTGCCTTCTTTCGCTCCTTGTCTATCGTGTTTCTATCCATCCCCGACTCAGTAAGGAATAGTCTTGTACACAGTGTCCTAGGCGAGAGTTGTACTGGGTGCGCTAAATTCAGTTTGTTAATTTTTGTATTGGCTTTTATTGTGATGGCTTCTCACGATTTTTATTGTTGTGTCGATGGTTGCCATACTAATATTCGAAATAATGTTTCATTTTATCAAAGTCTGCAGCAAAGTTTACATATATTCTAATTATGTAGACTTTGGTAAGTAGGTACGGAATGTGTTTAAAAAATATATTAATTCGTAAATCGAATTTTAAAAGCATAAAACCGCAATTAACAGTTTTCTTTAACAAAAATTTACAATTAAAATAAAAATTGTTAATGATTTATTTTTGTCAGTCATAGGTAGGTATTATAATATACCTACAATATATTTATAGTAGTAACTATCACAATAGCAATTATAGCATCAATAATCAAATGTTTGTAAACAATTTACAGATAGGTCATATTTTTTAAATTTGTTTTTTTTTTAAGTATATAGACTCATAGTTATAACTTTTATAAATATTAGACCTTGATTTTATCCAGAAAATAAAAGAATGAATTTTTTAGTTAATTTTATATTTGTTTTAAGGTGTCAGCAGTGGAAAGACATTTTAGTATTTGTCGGTGATCATAAATTTGCAAAACTAACACCTAAAGAGACCCACAGTCGTATAAGAATATGTGGAACGTAGAACACATTTTGATGACCCATCATTCACTTCCTCTGGTAATCACTTATTAACTACTGCTGTTCCCTGAAAAGTTTTAACAAAAGTGGATGGTAAGATATACTTAGGTACACATAAACGAGAGATATATATATACAGACTGTCCAAAATTCGACATAGGACTGTCTCTACATAGGGAGCTCAGTTATTATAAAAGATAGGAAAACGCTCAAATGGGGAAAGTTTTAGAGAATTTTATGCTGATTTCAAATCTGCATTGAAAGTTATCGTGAGTCAATTGTTTTTCGAGATATTTGAAAAAAACGAAAAACCGAATAATTTGTTTTTGGCCAATAACTCGCTAATGGTTAATCTGACACTTCTAAAAATTTTACATTATTAGTACACTTTTTAAAGACGAACATTTTGGCATAAACAAAAATTACAAGGCACTCTTTGTTTATCTGTTATGAACCATAACTTTACTATTTCTTATGGTCGCCATATTGGATTTTTATATCATATTTTAAAGCCAAAAATTCTATTTCCAACGATGTATCATAAGCCTATAAAAGAATTTTTAAAATTTATGAAATATTGAAAAAATCATTTTTTTACAAGTTTACTTTAGAAGGTATCCCTATGTAGAGACTCGAATTTTGGACAGTCTGTATATATATATATATATATATATATATATATATATATATATATATATATATATATATATATATTTACACGGTGTCCCACCGGGAACCGCCTCGATCTATATATGGCAAACTATAATTAGGAAAAAATTGAATATTGGGCAGTGTACCAAAGTCACTGGGGGCAAGCGATCTAAAATATTTTCAAGATGGCCGCACTTCCGGTTATACCGGAAATAGGTGTCAATAGGTGACTTGCTTATTTCAAATAGAACACCCTATATATTATATTATTTCTGGATTCTACGTAGAATTCTAAACACATTTCATGTAGGATGTCCTATACATATCTTCAACTGTTTTTGAAATATTGACAGGTGAATATTTTGCAACTTTGGACACCCTGTACAATCTAAACGGTTTGAGATCAAGCAAAACGGTTTCCTATCTTAACTTTTCATAAGCTATCGTTTGACACTAATTTCAGATTTAGCGAGAAATTAAAAATTTCCCGAAAATTTTTAAAATTTTTATTTTCTGGCTGAATCTGAAATTAGTGTCAAACGATAGCTTTTGAAAAGTTAAGATAGGAATGTGCAAACCGTTTTGCTTGATCTCAAACCGTTTAGATTGTACAGGGTGTACAATACCAGAAATAATATAATATATAGAGTGTTCTATTTGAAAGTGCGGCCATCTTGAAAATATTTTAGATCGCTTGCCCCCAGTGACTTGGTAGACTGCCTAATTTTCAATTTTTTCCTAATTATAGTTTGCCATAGATCGAGGCGGTTCCCGGTGGGACACCGTGTATATGTTTATATATGTATATTAATATTAATTTTGTTTTCTGGTGAATATATATAAATTTGAATTTTATTTATTATTTTATTTTTTTAAATTTAATTTAATTATTTTAATTGTTTAGATATATTGTTGTTTTATAAATTTAATTATTTAACTAGCTTTCTGATTCTTATGACTTATTTCTTTTCTAGCTCAGCTCATATACTATACCTTTAAATCTCTTTTCTTTTATTTTCTTTCAGAACATAAGATTCTTAACTCAGGAGTCAGTTCAAATGAAGTTTTCAAAAGACAATCTCAACTCAAAATAAATAGATATTGAAATTTTATAAATATTTAATTTAAAACAAAGTATTGATTTAAATTCCACACCTTTTATAATATAAGAAATTACTCAAATGTTAAACACTTATAACTACTAATTAATTGACCAATTTCAAATTTTTAAATTCGTTCTTTAAACATGTATATAAGACCAAAAATAATTATGTGTCTTTTTATTTATCTTCCCAAATTAGCCCCTTTTATTTATGTTTGTATGCAACACTCTTTACATGCACAATTATTGTTCGTCCTATAACTTAAAATTAAACTTTATAGATCAATTCAGTTTTTTACCTTATCAACTTAACCTAACTTTATAATCTAAAATAGTTCACTTTAATTCAAAGTTTATATCTAATTTTGTGATTATTTCTTATCTAAAGTTCTTATATAGCGGATCCTATCGTTGGTAAGTATCTCAAAATTATATATTTTTCAAATATTCTTTTACTTTGGCCTTTTCGAAGTATTTTGTTGTGCTAGCTTTTATTTTTAAATCACTTTATAAGTTTTTAAAGAGTACCTTTTTAATTTCTGGTTTTACCTCCCTGTGTTTGTAGTTTTTTCTTTTCTGCAACCTGCATTGGATAAACAGGAACTCCTTGTAGATGGTTTCCAATGCTCTAGGTCCCAATTTAATAAATGGAAACCGTGAAAAATTAATCTGCAACTCCTCTAACCTCTTTCTTGCAAACGTAAGTACTATTATTATTCCTTTTTTCAAATTTTCTCTCTCAAAATCACTAATTTTTCTTCTCTAACAATAATCGACGCCAATCTTTTCTAAATTTTTCGTAACCAAGTCAATAATTTTATTGTTTTTTCGTACACTAACATTTTTAATGATTTAATCCTTGACTAAAAGTTTATCCACATGATTTTAATTTCTTAATTAGTTTTTCATTTCACTTACACTGCACTGTCCTAAACTACTACATTTGTTCCAATGATTTTATACAATATTTTAATACTTAAATTAAACATTTTCTTTTAAATTTAACTTTTATTTCTTATATTTTGTAGTGTCCTGGTTGTAACTTGTAAATGTAGCCTTACCTGGCATTTGACATTTGCTGTCATGGTAAATTTTGATTTAATAAATTTTTATTTTGAATATAAATATAATTTCAATGTCTACTCGTAATGTTGTTTTTGTTATATGATATTGGAGTTCGTTTTCTGACAAACAATTTGACATCTGTTTAGTTAAGCAATTCGATTCTATTTATTTGTAATTTTTAATTGACTTGTGCAATGCATGTCTTTCTTATGGATTTATTTTTGAAAATCTTAAATAATATTTGATTTATTCCGGGTTTCTGCCAATAATTACAATTTAAACTATGTATAATCACAATAACATATGGTATTATCAATTTTATTCAGTTTCTTGTAAATCATATCACATAAATCAGTATTTAAAATTTGTTTAATGTTGATATATGTTTCCTATCTGCTTTAACTATCGCTATAATTCTATTTTGTATCAATATTCCCAAATTTATTTGTAAATTAGATTGCATAAGATAATTTGTCAAATAAATTTTATCGATGATGTTTTCTTTTCAGTGTTTGTGTAATGTGTGATGTGTAATGTTGTTTTTTATGTAAATAATGATTTTATTTGTACTACATTTCGTCAAAATTCATAATATGGATGTATTTGGTCTATGTTATATATCCCTTTTATTTTGTCTGTCCCTATGTATTTTAATTCATAACTGTTTTGTCCATTGGGTGTATTAATTTCAAATGGCCCATCGTAAGGTAGCAATAATTTCTTGCATATTCTTTCCCTTTTATTTGGTACTCTAAGTGCTTTCACAATAACTAAATCCCCTTTATTGAAATGTCTAATGTTTTTCTGTCGTTTTGTCATTCGTTTTATGTATTTGTCTGCTGTCTTTCTTAGTCTATCATTTACCTTTTGTATCAGTGTATCATAGTGTGGTGTTGTGTTTATCCATGGCCTTTCAGGATGTGTATTTTTGAATGTTGTGATAGGTATAGCGTTTGTAATATTGTTTGGTGTATGATTTAAATAAGTCTCTACGTCTGTTATGTGGTCTTCCCACCTTGGGTGGTCGTCATTCACTAGTATACGCATATACTTGGACACTTCCTTGATATACCTTTCTGCATAATTGGCCCTAGGATTACGTATACTAATGAATCGTGGTCTTGTCTTAATTTTGCTGAAATAATTGAGTATCCTACTGTTTCTAAAATAAGTAGCGTTGTCCAAAATACAATTATCAAAAAGTCCTTCTTCCTGTCGGTATTTGTCAAGTAGTTTTATTACAGTCTTTGTATTTGTCTTTGTACAAGGATAAAGTTTCACGTACTTTGAAAAATTGTCTACAATTATAAATATGTGTTTATTACCATTATAACTTGTTATAAGGTTGCTATTAAAATCTATTGCTATGATTTCTCGTGGTCTTGTTGATAGTATTGTCTTTGGTTGTCCTTGGTAGTGTAAGTTTTTCTCCTTAGCCAATTGGCATGTGTGGCATGTTTTTATGAAATGTTTGGTGATGTTTCTATCGTGTTTGTTGTAATAATTTTCCCTGTATATCTTCCATGTTTTGTGTACCCCTATGTGTCCATATGTTTCGTGTAGTGTGGCAATGATTTGTTTAGTCAAGTCACTCGTTATTGCATATAATTCCTGGTCATTTATTGTTTTTATATAAATATTGTCTCTGTAATGTAATTTAGTTTTTTCAAAGTCCGTCAGTCTTTGTTGGTCTGAAATTATTGTCTCTAATGAAAATAAACCCTCTTCGTCCTGTAATATATTTACCCCAATTTTAATTATTCTTTGGTCCTCGTTTTGTCTATTGTCCATTCGTGTCAAAGCATCTGCAAGTATGTTAGTCTTTCCTGGTATGTAGTCAATTTCAAAGTCATATTCTGTAAGTAACAAAGCCCATCGATGAATTCTATTATTTCCAAATTTATTATTTAATATAGCGGTTAAAGCTTGATTATCAGTTTGAATTTTAAACCTTTTCCCTAGTAAATAAAATCTGCATTTAGTAATTGTGAAAATTATGCTCGCCAATTCAAGTTCTGAAACGCTGTATCCTTGCTCGTGTTTTTTAGTAACTCTTGATGTAAAAGCAATTGGTACCTCTTGATGTTGCTGAATTTGTAATAATACTCCCGCTAGTCTGTTAATTGATGCGTCTGTCCGTATCATAAAAGGTAAGTTGTAATTTGGATGATAAACTTGTAATTGTCTGATGATAAGATTTTTAATGTCTTGAAAAGCTGTCTCTTGTCTGTTAGTCCATGTCCACTTTACATTCTTTTTCAAAAGGTCTATCAACGGTAGTTCAAAATTTGTCAAGTCTGGTATAAGTCTTTTAAAATAATTAACCATTCCCAAAAATCCCCTTAAAGTCTTTAAATTTTGTGGTCGCGTATATTCTTTTATAGTTTTAATTCAGTCTTCGTCCATTTGTATTCCCTTTTCATTTACCAAATAACCCAAGTATGTTACCTCTTTTTGAAAAAATTTGCATTTGTCTATGTTTAATTTCAATCCATTTTCGTCAAGTTCTTGTAGTACTGTCTGTAAATGTAATTTATGATTTTCGATAGTGTCAGAAAATATGAGTATATCGTCTATGTAGTGTAGCACAAATGTATCATATTTATTTAAAATTCCGTGTAATGCTCTCACCAAAGCAGCACAAGAGCTCTGCAAGCCAAATGGTGTCACCCGAAACTGAAATACCTCCCCATCGATCATAAAACCTGTGTATTTACGAGATTCTGCGTCTAGTGGTATCAACCAAAAACTATGCTGAAGGTCTAGCTTAGTGAATATTGTTGCATTGGTTATTTGTCCCAATATTGAGTCTACTACTAATGGAGATTCATATTGTGGAACTGTGTATTTATTTATGGTCCTTGCATCGAGGCATATTCGTATATCTCCGGATTTCTTAGGAACTATCACAACTGGATTTATGTATGGTGTTACACTTCATTCGATTATTTCATCTTTTAATAGTTTGTCATTCTCCTGTTTAACTTTATTTTTGTGCATGAATGGTATGGGGTATGTTCTTGATTTAAAATTTTGTAAATTATGTACTTCTAACTTATGAATATAGTTTCTTGCCAAACTCATCTTATCCGATACTAAACCTTCATTCTTTATTAACATATCTTTTACTAAACCTTTATAATTACTATCAGCATTAATTATTAAATTATTTATATTAAATTCATCCTCTTCTACATTATTATAATAATCATATCCTCCTATATTAAACATTCCTATTTCATTCCTACCTTCATCTTTATCTACTTCCCCTATTTCATTTTCTATATTCATAATATTCTGATTTTCATTTTCTAATTCTACCCATATATCATCAATACGCAATTTTTTTGTTTCATAGTCGATTTTAGCTTTATATTTATGCAAATAATCAGATCCTATCACTATATCTATTGACATGCTTGGTACTATTAAAAGTTGAAATAATATATCTTTTTGACTTATCTTTAATTTAATATTGACCAATTTATTTACCTCGTATAGTTTCTTTGCATTTGGCCCTACCAATATTAATTTATTCACTTTAACTATATCCTTATTAAGTTCTGGAAATTTATTAAGTATATTATTGTTAATTAGAGACGCTTCTGAACCAGAATCAAGTAAAATTTTAATATTTGTATTTTGAAATTTTGAATTTATATAAATTAAACTATTATTTTGATTAATTACTAAATTTTCATCTAATTTTATGAATTCCTTTGGGTGTGTATAATGACTTGTGTATAATTTTATATGTGTATTTGGCTTGCATGTATTTAAAAATTTGGACTCATGTTATTGTTTTCTGTTGTAGGTAACCTGTCTAGTGATTGTGTCCTGTTTGTTTGTGTACCACCTTCCTCACCTCGTTGGCTTTCCTCTCGTTCCTGTGATCTACTCGATCTATCTTGTCGCTGGAAATTTACCTGTCTACGTGGTTGATCTTGGTCTCGACGTACTGATTGGAAATTTGTATTTTGAGTGTTGTGTCGAAAACCTTCATCATTACGATAATTATTTGAATAATTTTGATTATTATTAAAATTTCTATTATTATTATTGTTATAATATTGATTTCTCTGCATTATTTGTCCTATCTGAATTATTATTAATACCACCATTATTGTAACGATTCCCATTATTATTATTATTGTAATTATTGTATCTGTGACTATTATTATTATTATTGTATCTACCATTGTTAAAATTATTCCAATTTCTATGCATTTTATTTCGAGACTCATAATTATTGTTATTTTGTCTAAAATTATTGTATGACCTGGAATTATTAAAATTGTTTTGATTTGTATCATTATGTCTGTTAAAATTTCGAGAACTATTATTGTTATTATTGTTACTTGAATTTTGAAAAGAATTTGTACTATTATTGTTAAGATTTTGTGGCATTCGGTTAATATTTCTCTCTATCCTTGTCAGATAACTATACATTTGCTCCATATTATCA
The DNA here is from genome assembly GCA_963924545.1 of Pogonocherus hispidulus. Classification (NCBI taxonomy): domain Eukaryota; kingdom Metazoa; phylum Arthropoda; class Insecta; order Coleoptera; family Cerambycidae; genus Pogonocherus; species Pogonocherus hispidulus. Next base: position 38,027,189 of record OZ004695.1, read on the forward strand.
ATATTTTGAACTGCTATGGTCTCTGATATCTCGGGTTTGAACTGTCTCGCTATGTATAGTACTAACTCAGGTTCATTGATTTTAAGACTTAAGTATTGAGCAGTTGAAAATAGTTTTAAAGCAAAATTTGTCATAGAATTAGAAAGTTTTGGATTTAATTTGCCGAAATATAATTTCTCTCTTACTATAGATTGTATATTATCACTCCAAAAATGTTTTAGAAATTTGTTTTCGAATTGTGCAAAGTCATTTACAGTATTTTCAATACCATTAAACCAAATTAATGCTTCTGCTTCCAGATTTTCTCGTATTATTTCCTTTATCCTTTCCATCTGATTACCTTGACCCGTTCTTCTGCCTTCTAACTCTGTTATTTTCCTGCTATGGATTTAATAAACACTCTAGGATGTAGTTTGTTATAATGGCCTGTAAATTATCTTATTCTCGCCTTGACATATGAATCTTGTTATAGGCTCGATTTCCATGCTTCTTATTTCTCTTACTCGCTTTATCTCGTTCTGTAATTGATCTATCTGCTCCTTTGTCCTTATTCTTTCCATTTCCATCTCCTCCTTGATAACCATTATCCCTGTCTGAATCTGATTCTTCACCTGTTCAACTTCATTTCTGTTTATAGTAACATTTCTCTCAATCTGTTTTATCTCCTTGTCCTGGCTTTCTACTTTTTCTTCTATTGCTAATATTTTTACTGTAATTGCTGTTACTTCTTGTTCTGTTTTTTCTATATCTCGTCTTAGTTCTTGTCTCCAACTTTGAGTGTCTCTTCTAATTTCGTCTTTAATATTCTGCACTTTTTCATCCAACACTTTAATAATGTTTTGCATATCCTCTTTTCGACCTGTCTCTATTTTTGTCAAATCTTCTTTAATAATACTTTTTAGTCTTTTCCTATCTTCCTCCTGTTTTCTTCGATCTTCCTCTTGTTTTCTTCGATCCTCATCCTGCCTTTTTCGATCTTCTTCCTGTCTTTTTCTATCTTCTTCCTGTCTTTTTTTATTTTCTTCCATTGTCCTCATCATTTCTTCCAACATCAACTGCCATGCTGGTCTCTCTTCACTTTCTTGGGTCATTGTAGTTTCTTCATCTGACTGTCCTTCTTCTTCCCCTGTTTGTCTTCCACTCCTTAGATCCATATCTTAATTTTCAAATGACTCTGTTCAATTCTACTATTTCCCTACTTTTTCCCTTTCACGTTGAGCCTCCCACGTTGGGCGCCAAATTAATATTAATTTTGTTTTCTGGTGAATATATATAAATTTGAATTTTATTTATTATTTTATTTTTTTAAATTTAATTTAATTATTTTAATTGTTTAGATATATTGTTGTTTTATAAATTTAATTATTTAACTAGCTTTCTGATTCTTATGACTTATTTCTTTTCTAGCTCAGCTCATATACTATACCTTTAAATCTCTTTTCTTTTATTTTCTTTCAGAACATAAGATTCTTAACTCAGGAGTCAGTTCAAATGAAGTTTTCAAAAGACAATCTCAACTCAAAATAAATAGATATTGAAATTTTATAAATATTTAATTTAAAACAAAGTATTGATTTAAATTCCACACCTTTTATAATATAAGCAATTACTCAAATGTTAAACACTTATAACTACTAATTAATTGAACAATTTCAAATTTTTAAATTCGTTCTTTAAACATGTATATAAGACCAAAAATAATTATGTGTCTTTTTATTTATCTTCCCAAATTAGCCCCTTTTATTTATGTTTGTATGCAACACTCTTTACATGCACAATTATTGTTCGTCCTATAACTTAAAATTAAACTTTATAGATCAATTCAGTTTTCTACCTTATCAACTTAACCTAACTTTATAATCTAAAATAGTTCACTTTAATTCAAAGTTTATATCTAATTTTGTGATTATTTCTTATCTAAAGTTCTTATATAGCGGATCCTATCGTTGGTAAGTATCTCAAAATTATATATTTTTCAAATATTCTTTTACTTTGGCCTTTTCGAAGTATTTTGTTGTGCTAGCTTTTATTTTTAAATCACTTTATAAGTTTTTAAAAAGTACCTTTTTAATTTCTGGTTTTACCTCCCTGTGTTTGTAGTTTTTTCTTTTCTGCAACCTGCATTGGATAAACAGGAACTCCTTGTAGATGGTTTCCAATGCTCTAGGTCCCAATTTAATAAATGGAAACCGTGGAAAATTACTCTGCAACTCCTCTAACCTCTTTCTTGCAAACGTAAGTACTATTATTATTCCTTTTTTCAAATTTTCTCTCTCAAAATTATCTTATTTTTCTTTTCTCTAACAATAATCGACGCCAATCTTTTCTAAATTTTTCGTAACCAAGTCAATAATTTTATTGTTTTTTCGTACACTAAGATTTTTAATGATTTAATCCTTGACTAAAAGTTTATCCACATGATTTTAATTTCTTAATTAGTTTTTCATTTCACTTACACTGCATTGTCCTAAACTACTACATTTGTTCCAATGATTTTATACAATATTTTAATACTTAAATTAAACATTTTCTTTTAAATTTAACTTTTATTTCTTATATTTTGTAAGTGTCCTGGTTGTAACTTGTAAATGTAGCCTTACCTGGCATTTGACATTTGCTGTCATGGTAAATTTTGATTTAATAAATTTTTATTTTGAATATAAATATAATTTCAATGTCTACTCGTAATGTTGTTTTTGTTATATGATATTGGAGTTCGTTTTCTGACAAACAATTTGACATCTGTTTAGTTAAGCAATTCGATTCTATTTATTTGTAATTTTTAATTGACTCGTGCAATGCACGTCTTTCTTATGGATTTATTTTTGAAAATCTTAAATAATATTTGATTTATTCCGGGTTTCTGCCAATAATTACAATTTAAACTATGTATAATCACAATAACATATGGTATTATCAATTTTATTCAGTTTCTTGTAAATCATATCACATAAATCAGTATTTAAAATTTGTTTAATGTTGATATATGTTTCCTATCTGCTTTAACTATCGCTATAATTCTATTTTGTATCAATATATATATATATATAAATCATTGAAATGGAACTTACCAAAAATTTTTTAGAAGGGTGTCCTGGTTCCTAATGGGCCACACTGTATATACACAGGGTGGGTCATTATAGTGGATAATTGTTCGATTACTCACAAACGGTATATTACATAAAAACACTTTGTTATGAAAGTTTTTACCTTAAATATTCCACTTGAAATTATTCGGCCATTTTATACAGGGTGATTTTTATCGTGTATATTTCACAATGTTAAATTGCCTAAATCTCATTTTTTTTTAATAGAACGCCCTGATTTTTTCCCTGTCAATGGAGAAATTTATTTGCATTTTTTGGAAAATGAACGGTTGCAGCATGACGGTTGCCCTGCACATTATAGCGGTTCAGTAGAAGATTTTTCAATAAAGAGTACTCTAATAGGTGAATAGGAAGGGTGGACCTATCTCATGGCCTCCTCGATACCCGGTTACAAAATTAGATTTTTTTATGGGGATACATAAAAGACTTAGTTTACCGCACATCACCAACCACACAAGAAAGCATGATGAACAGAATTCGTGGTGCTTTTGAGAGCATTTTGGAATAATAATATAATAATATCTCTACCCCTCATTCTAATCACAAGGATTAGCCCGAAAGTCTGAGACTTGTGTGGGAGAGGGGGCGGCATATTATTATTTCGCGGGCCGCATTTGCGCCTCAGGAACGACTTACGTTGGTAGGCCCTAACCACCATTCAGTGCTGGAATGAGGGAAACCTGGAAAACCTCATTAGTTAGACGGACAAGTCAAACATCAACTGATTTTAATCTCTCACATTAACACCAAGTTGACATTCTTTCCATCCTAGGCCGTCGCCAGGATAGTTGCCAAGCCATCCCTGCGAATAAGCCTTGATCTACGGGCAAACAATTTAATTAAAAATTGTTGGTGGAGTGGGAATTAGAACCCACGACCTCTGGGTTGAGCGATCGAGACGCTAAGCCCTGAGCCACCGGCCCGATGAATAGTTTATTGTGCGTATAAAATGTACAGATTACACAAAATCGAATATTTATTTGACAGTTAAATAGTTTCCACAACAAAATAAATCGTTTAAAGAAACATCAAAACCAGTTATTAAAAATCTTAACCTTATGCAAATAAACAGATAATACACTTTAAATTTTGGCAACTATCTTATTTTATACATAAGTTCATAAAAAATATACCTAATTAGTGAAGAAGACACACTTCTCTACCATCCTGTAAAAGACTGAAGAGGGAAGCCAGCTTATAATTTTCTGTGTCCAGATGTCCCAAACAGCAAACAGAAAGCACCCTCTAAACGTAAAGAATGTATATTAATTTTATATTAATACAACCGTACCTCTGTCATCTCTAAATATACCGGTGCTTGAAATTCAAGAATTTTTATTTTTATAAAAGCACAACTACCATACTATATAATTTTACCTTAAAATTTATTTAACCCTTAACAGGAATTTAATTTAATATTTTTAGGAGCGTTAGATATTTAAAAATATTTAAGTAGATGTAGGCGTAAAAATATCTTTTATCGAAGGAAAATCCCCCATAGATTCTAATACTAAACAAACTTATTTTCTTGAGAATAAATATTCTATGTGTCTACTTTTAAGTGTACATAGGTAAATAAAGAAAGAATATCTATTTTTCATACCTGTAGGTGCGTAGACGGTTCGGTTAATGACCTCTTAACCTAGTAGGAAATAGGTATCTAGATACTACCAGCCCTTAATATGCTCAACCACTCCAATATAATCTAATATGGTCTTGCAATTCATAGAATACTCATTTGGTTTTCAATTCACCAAACAATTTAAAATACAGTCATAACTGAACTTATTTCGGTGAGCTGAATTCGAAGCAGCCATCTTGTTTTATCTATTACTACATATAAATTAAGGAAGTTTAATATCAACGTTTATTTCAGTCATCCATCCTCCAATAATATCTGAAAGGATCAATATTCAAAACAAATTAAAAATAAACTTCTTTATTACTTTATATTTACCTGAAAACACAGCTGCTATCGACTTTTCCCAAGATCATTTCATAGATGACGTGTTCGCCCTGTTCGCTCCATCATTCTCGAATATTCTAGACGTAGGGAAGGGCCAAGGATTGTTAACTGTTTACAGGATTGCTCGATCGATCAATTTTGTCATCCGCCTTTGTGACGTCATCGAAGATATATGTAATCGAATTGTCAAAATATACCTATTTTGTGTTTATTATATTTCACATTTGCAAGAGAATTTTCGTATTTGAATGATTATTAATATTATTATTTATTAAAGTTTGTAATAACAGTATAAAGTGTACCTATTTCTACAAGTTCGAGATCTTTGGATCTTTGATGACGTCACAATTATGGATTACATTGTAGTATAGGGATCGAGCAATCCTGTAAACAGTTAACAATCCTTGGGGAAGGGCGGGTAGAGACAGCTAGTGATGACCTCTAGCGGACGGACTCGGCGCTCGAGCGATCGTGCTTCGTGCGATCCATTTAAATCAATGTAGGATCGCTCGAGCGCCGAGTCCGTCCGCTAGAGGTCATCACTAGCTCTCTCTACCCAAGGATTGTTAACTGTTTACAGGATTGCTCGATCGCTCAATTTTGTCATCCGCCTTTGTGACGTCGTCGAAGATATTTGTAATCGAACTGTCAAAATATATTTTGTGTTTGTTGTTATATTTCACATTTGAAAGAGAATTTTCGTATTTGAATGGTTATTATTTATTAAAGTTTGTAATAACAGTATAAATTGTACCTATTTCTACAATTACGAGATCACAAATTGGCCTCTGTGCATTATATAGTATACCTGCGAACAGTATACATGTTGCTTATTGTAAAAAAAAGCAGTTAACATTATTAATTATATATAAAACTAATCATCCTTGTATGTAAGTATCTTTTAACTATTAAGAAGATGGTAAAGATAAGCACTAACAAATTTACGTAAATATACACTTAAAACCGCAAAATATATCTTGAACATCTTACAGCATAACCCAACATCACACTTTTTCCGTTCATATTTCTCTACAGAATCTTTGCTTCCGAATATGTTCATAATTAAAAAAGTATATGCATATGCTTACCTATTTTAATAATATACTCGGATAGTTTGTATCAAAATGTGCATATAATTTCAATTTGTTGGTAGACACAGAATTAAAGAACATAAAGAAACCAAGGAAAATATTATGCAATTACTTATTATAGGTATGCACAGAAACTATTATCAAAGAAGATAAACTAATTCCTCTTTGCTATTACCCACAAATACAAACAACAAAGGTATTAACTAATGATTTGATAATTTTAAATTCAAATTCCCCTTTCGCGTTTGCAGTTTGACTTTGACAGATTGCTTTAAGGGATCTTTGATGACGTCACAATTATGGATTACATTGTAGTATAGGGATTGAGCAATCCTGTAAACAGTTAACAATCCTTGGTCTCTACCCGCACTCGCCCTTCCCTACGTCTAGAATATTCGAGAATGATGGAGCGAAAAGGGCGAACACGTCATCTATGAAATGATCTTGGGAAAAGTCGATAGCAGCTGTGTCTTCAGGTAAATATAAAGTAATAAAGAAGTTTATTTTTAATTTGTTTTGAATATTGATCCTTTCAGATATTATTGGAGGATAGATGACTGAAATAAACGTTGATATTAAACTTCCTTAATTTATATGTAGTAAAAGACAAAAACAAGATGTCTGCTTCGAATTCAGCTCACTGAAATAAGTTCAGTTATGACTGTATTTTAAATTGTTTGGTGAATTGAAAACCAAAAGAGTATTCTATGAATTGCAAGACCATATGAGATTATATTGGAGTGGTTGAGCATATTAAGGATTGGTAGTACCTAGATACCTATTTCCTACTAGGTTAAGAGGTCATTAACCGAACCGTCTACGCACCTACAGGTATGAAAAATAGATATTCTTTCTTTATGGACCTATGTACACTTAAAAGTAGACACAGAATATTTATTCTCAAGAAAATAAGTTTGTTTAGTATTAGAATCTATGGGGGATTTTCCTTCGATAAAAGATATTTTTACGCCTACATCTACTTAAATATTTTTAAATATCTAACGCTCCTAAAAATATTAAATTAAATTCCTGTTAAGGGTTAAATAAATTTTAAGGTAAAATTATATAGTATGGTAGTTGTGCTTTTATAAAAATAAAAATTCTTGATTTTCAAACACCGGTATATTTAGAGATGACAGAGATACTGTTGTATTAATATAAAATTAATGTACATTCTTTACGTTTAGAGGGTGCTTTCTGTTTGCTGTTTGGGACATCTGGACACAGAAAATTATAACCTGGCTTCCCTCTTCAGTCTTTTACAGGATGGTAGAGAAGTGTGTCTTCTTCACTAATTAGGTATATTTTTTATGAACTTACGTATAAAATAAGATAGTTGCCAAAATTTAAAGTGTATTATCTGTTTATTTGCATAAGGTTAAGATTTTTAATAACTGGTTTTGATGTTTCTTTAAACAATTTTGGAATTATGAGGTACATATACGATTAATTTATTTTAATATTTATTCAATAAGAAATGATGAATATGTGTACCTATATAGGTTTGGTATGTAATATGGGGCGTGGCTTTATAGAAACTAATTTGACCTTTATAAAGACAGGTAGGCCGATTATATTAATCCGTTTACATTTTAGCTGAAATATGGTGTTGGGCAAAATAGTTAGAGCCTTGACCTGTTCGTACCAATGAAACGCCTTCAATATAAGGGACTTTAAAAGCTTTTCTGGCTTGTAGTTATGATTGTATTAATTTTTACAGATAGACAGGGGGTGGACTTAGTTTCGTAATTTTTTAAAATTAACATTTTCTTTTAAATATGATGGTACTTTGACATATAATTTTGATGACGAATTATTTGTTTCAACAATTATATTATTCATTAGTGGGACACCTCTTATTTCACACTAACCCTATATAGGTACTTTAATTATTGTGTGGTTCATTCTCCTTAGTTTTATTGTTAATCGTAAATAGTTTTTTAAGAGTAGTTTGTAAAAATTTATTACTATACCTGGACAGTAAATATACTCAATATCTAATTTTTATATGCATAGCTGCCAAACATACTAATTATATATTAGTAGGTTAGTATAATGTAACAATATAATGAAATATATGTAAATATATAAAATTAATTTAATAATAAATAAATTGTTCTCAAGTAGGTATTAAAATAATAAGGAAATGGAGAAAATAATGTATTTTAATATACGAGTATTCTTGAAAAATATTTAAATCAATGGTTTTTTAAAATAAAATAGGTAAATAGTAGTGGGGAAATGGGCTAGCAAATGGATCAGAAAGATGGGATGTATGCTATGCTATGTTATACCATGTAAAGTATGACTCATCGAACACCTGGCGTCTAGACAGTATCCGGTTTCAGAGTATGGTAAAGTATGACTCATCGAACACCTGACGGCTAGATAGTATCCTGTTTCAGAGCATGATGTAATATTTAAAAATAAAATATCTGGCGACGGTATTCTAAAAAAAACCGACGCCGATAAAAATTAATTTAATACTCCGCGTCAGCAATAAAAAAAAATATTAAGTGATAATACATATGAATGACATGCTTCTGTTTAAATAATATCTAATCCTCCTATTCTCTATAAGAAGCAATATACATAGTAATAATATACCACTTATTCCCCACACAAGTCATCTAGAATCAAATATATCATAATATAAACAGTAGTAATATACTCGTGAGCATGATGTAATAACTAAAAAAAACTGACTTGTTGATAAGGGGATAAGAGGGGAGCTACCCGTAGCTCCCAGGAGTTGCAAACACGTGTCAAGAGGTTAACGAACGCTACAAACAGACAGGTCTAAAATTGTTTGAATGATCTTGAATGCTTGGTCCATTATTGATTATTAAAGGGTATAGTATAAGGTACAGAGCATGTAAAACACATATTGAACTCAAGACTAATATATTCCACATGTTTTATTTTACTCAACAGTATCAGCAACATTTATTATTAATACATATGAATGTTATGCTTCTGTTTTCAATATTTAATCCTATAAGAAGTAATATACATAGTAATAATATACCATTCTCCACACCAGTCATCTATCATCAAATGCATCAAAATATGAACAGTACTAATATGCGGCCCTTCCTCACATATCATATCATGATGTAATATCTAAATATAAAATATGAATATCTGGTTTCAATAACTTGTGGAGGCAAGTTGGTGTGACTCATCGAACACCTGGCGTCTAGACAGTATCCGGTTTCAGAGTATGATGCAATAGCTAGAAATATGAGTTCGGGTGAAGTCGGCTAACATCGGAAGAAGCAGCCATTTGATTAGTTAAAATCAGGATTAGCCCCGCCCCTCTCATATACTATAAAGTGAATACTCAGATGCTTTGTATGTTGTATTGTCAGTTACAATGAAGTGTGAACATTGCGGAAAAGATTTCTCTTACAAACGCAGCCTAGTGCTACATATTCGTGACTACTGTCCCGTTCTTCATAAAAAAAGGAAAAGTGATAATGTGCCTTCTACATCTGCAATAAAGAAGCAAAAGTTTGATGTACCACCTTCTAGTGATATTAATGAAACAATTCCCGCGGTCTGTGAACATTGTGGCAAATTGTTTTCTCACAAACACAATCTAGTGCGACATATTCGCGACTGCTGTCCTGTCCTACATAGCGATAGAAAAAGAAAAAGTGATAATCTGCCTTCTACATCTGCTCCAAAGAAACAAAAATATGATATACCATCTTCCAGTGATGTTAATATAACAAACTCGATACTCTGTGAACGTTGTGGAAAAATATTTTTAAACCCGTCCAACCTCCGAAAACATAATCAAAACTCCTACTGTGCGGGCAATAATGTATGGGATAGAAAGAAAATTGATCGACCAGTTGAAAAAAGTGTCGGAAACGGAGTTGAAAAACTTTCAAGCGGTTTTAAGAACAGGATAGCCAGTTACCGTTTCACTAGCCCTAGAACCCATATCGATTACAATGATTTCTTTGAAGAAGTAAAACAGAAAGTGTTTGATAGAATCAATGAATATTTGCAAAACTATCATGCTCTCAAAGTTAATTTTGAAGTGTATGGTTTTTATGTTATACCCGAAAAGGAAATGTCTGATATCAAGTCATTTAATACTAAGAACAAGGTGATAACCCCTTCATCAGATCTTCAGCAGATTTTCGAAGATTTTATGAAAGAGATGACTTCACAGGCCTCCTCATTTGAGGAACGGGACTCTGGATGGGCTTTAAAACATATAATGTTTCTGGATGTGAACATGAATAAATTTACACCACTATCAGCCTCTTCATATATTAAGCTTCCCAAATCCATTGAATGGAAGCAAGCCGTGTTAAATATTAGAAATAATGATAGAGCTTGCTTTGCTTGGTCCATTATCGCAGCCATATATCGTGCACAAGGGAATCCTCAGAGTTCCAGTTCATATCCCCACTACAACACACTGCTAAACTTTAATGGTTTGAAATTCCCCATGGGCCTGAAAGATATATCTAAATTTGAAAAACTGAATAACATCTCAGTGAACGTGTTTGGTATAGAATCAGAGTTCAGAGATGGAAAAATGGTGACAGAGGTAGTTGGACCTCTACATTTCACTTCAAACCGTCAAGCCACGCATGTGAATTTGTTGCTGGTATCAGACAACGCGGGTAACAACCACTATTGCCTCATAACAGATATGTCAAGATTAGTTTCAAGGAAAAAATCAAATCATCATAATGCAAAGATACATATTTGTGATGGATGTCTACAGGCCTTTAAGAAGGTTGAACAGCTAAAACAACATGAGAAAAATGACTGCAATCATATATGTACAAAAATACCAACCACCCAGTTGAAGATCAATAAGTATGGTGAAAGTATACCTGAAAATATCCTTAAGTTTGTTAATTTTGAAAGACAATTATCGGTTCCATTCGTAATCTATGCAGATTTCGAGAGTTTACTAAAACCAATTCATCATAATGAACCTAGTGACAATAAATCCTATCGAGGCCCAAATGCTGCACAAATATTTATTGAAAAATTGGACAAAATATCTTTGGACTTGTATAACAACCACCTCAAAAATGTTAGGGATATGCTACCGCTTTCTGATCAAGAAAAAACCTCTTACAGAAATGCTACTCACTGTCATATCTGCACAAAGCCTTTCAAGACTGAAGACGTAAAGGTTCGTGATCACTGCCACTTAACAGGACATTTTCGTGGTGCTGCCCACTCTGTATGCAATTTAAACTACAAAGTGCCAAAGTTCATACCAGTTTTCTTCCACTGCCTCAGTAATTATGATGGACACCTCTTTCTGTCGAAGCTAACATCTAAAAAGGAAAGTGTTTCTGTAATAGCGCAAACCAAGGAGAAATACATCTCATTCTCCAAATCAATTCTGGTTGAAAAATCGTCAAATCCAAAAGTACCAGACACATATTTGAAGCTAAAGTTTGTTGACTCGTTTCGCTTTTTAGCCAAGTCCCTCGATAAACTGAGTAAAAACTTAGAACATCACCAGTGTATCGAAACAAGAAAGTGCTTTCCAGATGATGACGAGTTTAAGTTAATCAGACGAAAAGGTGTTTTCCCCTATAGCTATGTGGACTCATTTGATAAGCTGGAAGAGAAACAATTACCACCAAGAGAAAAATTTTACAATGATTTAACCCTGGAATCCATTTCTGATGAAGACTATGAACGGGCAAATAAAGTGTGGGATACCTTCAACTGTAAAACTTTGGGAGAGTACGCTGATGTATATTTAAAATCAGATGTGTTGTTGTTAGCTGATGTGTTTGAAAACTTTAGAAAAGTGTGTTTGGAGCAATACAAATTAGACCCCGCCCATTATTTAACAGCTCCGCCGCTAAGCTGGGACGCGATGCTACGTTACACAAACATCGAGCTCGAACTTTTAACAGATGTCGATTCTCTGCATTTCTTTCGCAAAGGAATTAGAGGAGGTGTGGCTCAATGTAGTAAAAGGAAGTCCATAGCTAACAATAAATTTTTGTCAACTTATGATCCTACTAAGCCAACTTCACATATCATGTACCTGGATGCCACAAACCTGTATGGTGCAGCGATGAAGGAATGTCTTCCCACTGGAGGCTTCAGGTGGCTCGAAAAGGGTGAAATTGATGCTTTTGACTGCTCTAACATCGACAACAACTCACCTAAAGGATATATCTTGCAGGTAGATTTGGAATATGTAACAAGCCTGCATAATGACCACAACGATTTGCCATTCTGCCCCGAAAGTATGATACCACCAGATTCTAAATACCCTAAATTAATTCTGAATTTACATAATAAGAACCGCTATATTATTCACTATAGAAATTTAAAACAGTGTTTGAAATATGGACTGAAACTGACAAAAATCCATAGAATTTTAGAATTTTCACAATCAACGTGGTTGGGGTCATATATCGACTTAAACACAAATCTCCGAAACTCTGCTAGGAACGAATTTGAGAAGGATTTGTTCAAACTAATGGTAAATTCAATTTTTGGTAAAACAATGGAAAACGTCGACAAAAGACAAAATATTAAATTGTGTTCATGTTGGGAAAATAGAAAAGGTAAATTAGGAGCAAGAGCCTTAATAAGCCAGCCCCATTTTAAATCCTGTTCCATATTTGATGAGAATTTAGTAGCAATTCATTTAGATAAAACAAAAGTGGTGTATGACAAACCGCTATATGTTGGTTTTTCAATTTTGGATATTTCCAAGACCATCATCTACGAATTCCTTTATGGCTACATAAAACCTATGTACGGTGATAAAGCAACTGTTTTATATACGGACACAAATTCCCTTGTCTTGGAACTCTTTACCGAAAACCCGTATGAGGACATCAAAAAGAATCTTCAGTATTTCGATACATCAAATTATAAACCAGATAACATCCACAATATGCCTAAAACAAAATCAGTCGTAGGAAAGATGAAAGATGAGTACGCTGGACGATCCATCGAAAGTTTTTATGGAACAGGTGCCAAAGCGTATTGTGTAAAAGCAGGTGATGTCATGAAAAAGGCAAAAGGAGTATCCACAAGTGTTGTTAAACATCAAATAGACTTTTCCGATTATGTTCAAATCGTAGAAAATGGTGGCATAATCTTCCGAAAAATACATATATTTACATCAACTTTGTACACCATCCACACTGAACTGAAGAATAAAATAGCATTGTCATCAGCTGACGATAAGAGGTATGTCATACCGGGAGATGTAAATACGTTAGCCTGGGGACATCATCGCCTTTCTCCACCAGATCAGGATCGTAACATAAATTTGGAAAGGTTGCGACAAGTAGCCGAAGAGATGATTGGGGGAGAGCAGGAATCACAACTAGATTGCAATTTATCAGATTTTGATATATCGGATTTTAATTTATCAGATTGTATAAATTATTAGTTATTAGTAATTAAACTATAATAAAACTACTATTATATATATAAATATTTGTTTTATTATTTCATTATAAAATACAATACTTAATACGAAACATATCGGCTACATTTTTTTAACCCCCATTCACATACATGACATGATGCTTGAAGAGTCGTAATAATCACTTTAAGTACTAAGAGGGACGAGCACACTGCTATATACCAAATCACGAAATACCCTGCAGGATATTCCACTCCACACCCGATATTTGAAGAGGGTGTATAGGTGGGGGGTTTACTAAAGATGTCCATCCAATCAGAGTCTTCCATTATATTATCCTTTTTCCTTAGACGTAGTTTGTACTCGGTGCTGTTGGTGGGTACTGAATAACTCAAAGTGGTAACGTATTTGCTTACATATAGCTCCATCCTTCTCCATTTAGAGGGCCAGCTTTCATTTCTCGTCCCATTACTGTCAAAGCATACAAAAACCTCCTTTGTATTACAAGGATACTGCACAAAAAGTACGTTCTGAGAAATGGCTTGTAGTACTATAAGCTGTGAAGCGTTCATTGTCGTATCTACCTAGCAACTAAGATTATCATAGATTATATCTGGGTTTTATATGTGTAGGTACCGGTTACACCGGTACCAGTCACAGACCGATACAGGTTATACCGGTACCGCTCACAGACCGATACCGGTTATACCGGTACCGCTCACAGACCGATACCGGTTATACCGATACCGGTCACACCGATACCGGTTATACCGGTACCGCTCACAGACCGGTACCGGTCACACAGGTACTTCTAACTTTCTATATCCCTTCTCCCAATAACCTCATTGCTTTGATCAAAAACTTTAACCTTATGTAACAAGAAAACACATTACTGTTTTTGCTTTTAGTAGTAGTTTTAGCTACAATTTCAATATGTCGACGTCATTACATGTAAAGTATTAAAGTATTCAATAGTCATTTGAGTTCGTTCAAGCGTTTATCTTCTTTAATAATTTTACCACCCTAGAAATGATTTGATTTTAATAAATAAAACAGAATATATTTAATTTGGTTTTTATTTCATCATAAAGCTAGGACATTATAAAATGTTCATACAGATAATACACATTAGATAAGGCACATATACATATATTCTTTGAATGATATAAACATTTAGGTGCAGAATGCTTCAAGCGGGGTTGTTCTTCAAATTCTATAATTGGTTTCGACGAAAAACGTCGAAGATATTCAGCTTTCTCTCTTCCTTTAATATAAATCTGTTCTGTCTTTGAAGTCAAATCCTCGATAATATTGTTAAATTTATGTAGTTGTGTAAAACCCTCTTCCCATTGAATGCAGTGATGATGTTTAGTTACCCAATTAGCTTCTTTTTGAAATTCTGATGGAAGCGCATCAAATGAAAAAGGTGGTTTGAAAATATAATGACATATGCGTTCACCATCAAATCCTGCCAACTCTTTAACTATGAATTTATTTTTTTCCACCTTGAAGCCTTGTACATCTAAGATTAATGGCATATTTTCAAATTTGTTAGTTTCTTCAGTACAACACTTTTCAAACTATACAATTCTATTGCTTTTCTTAATTGTTTCAATTTTTTTCTGTGTTCTTCCAGGGTCTTTCTATACTCAGATATCATTATCAACTGAATTTATTATTTATGTTACTGTGTTTATGTATGCTAGACCTGTCTAACAATTTTTGTCATTGGATTATATCGAAATACACGATCATGCAAAATTAGACAATAAGCTGTTGTTTCATTCGGGACATTCTCAATCATATCCATCTCGATTCTAAGTACGACGGAACCCGACTGCATACTTTCCTTTTGTCGAGAACAGTCGATGTGAGCAATGGGTGATATGGATTTAAATTCTTTGGGTGTAAATACTGGTTCATTGCCTGCCTCATAGTAGGACGAGCGAAAATTAGAAAACATTTCATATAGTGTGGCGTATTTATCATCTTTGAAGTCGAGGAATAGATCATTGTAAGGATATCTTTCAGAATTTAAAAATACTCTTATATTTGTCAGATTGCAATTATCAAATTTGCTCATATTAGAAGTGATTTTACTTTTCTTATCAGTTTGAAGAGCGACAATCACATGTCTTGGTGTTTCCAGCTTAGTGGTAGTCTTTACAGGCCAAGTCTGTCTTGTAGTTTGAGGAAGAGAAGAGTATTCTACAAGTTCCCAACTTCTAAACGGGAGTGCTATTTCAATATTTTTATCTAAAATGTTGGTTAAAGCTAATTGCTGTGGTATTGCAACAGAAACATGAGGTACCCTCCAATAAAGTTTATTGATATTAATTTTCGGTTTTTCCGAATCATCAACAGCAGTTATAGCTTCATGGTCGTTACTGCTTCGAATTAGAACGAGTTCTTGGCGCATTCCCAAAATGATACGTTTGTAGTCTTCGAAGAAGCCCATTAGAAATTTTAGTGGGATGCATACATTAAATTTACTACTATCAGGTAGTGTACTATTTTTAGGAAACCACCCAGCATTTTGAAGTTTAACGCTTTCACTTTCATTGAAAGACAAATACCCTTTAAGAGTAGATGT
The DNA here is from genome assembly GCA_963924545.1 of Pogonocherus hispidulus. NCBI lineage: Eukaryota > Metazoa > Arthropoda > Insecta > Coleoptera > Cerambycidae > Pogonocherus > Pogonocherus hispidulus. The sequence continues at coordinate 38,043,336 of OZ004695.1, forward strand.
TAATCCTACATTTCTAACGGAATCAATGATAATACCATTCATCTCATAACGAATCTCTCTAAATAGAAAAGCAAATGCATTATTAATTAGTTTCAATTTAGTAGCTGGTGTTCCATCGTCCTTAGTTAAAGTCCCCTCTAGGTATAGCATACTGTTACATGGTAGAGTGTATGTGTCCAACTCTTGGATGGGAATCCTAATTTCATCATTATAATCAAATTTAGAAGTCACGAAGGGTTGATAATTATGATATTCCAAGTCGACAATAGAGTTGTCTACAATAGGTTCCTGCAGAACATTTAAAATATCCATTATATGAGTACTTCTAAACCAAGAGATTGAAGAAAGAGTTTATTTTGACGTGTTACTCTAGTAACGTTCTTCTTGGAACTAACTATAAGCTTGTTTTTAGGCTGCCTTGTATAATTGTTTTTAGCCACAACACATGGGACTTGACACATTATATTGTAACGAATCACCATTTTTTAAAGCTTCTTCAGATGGAGTCTCACTGTGACGACTTCCTTACGAAAATTGACGATATTTCCGTCCTGGTCAAGTATTTTAATGGTCAAGTTGTTGATTGTCTTGACCGTCACAGGGAAATAGAGTATATTCAGAGGTGATTCCACTATTTTATAGCCTGGGCCCACTGTTGGGAAGAATTGATGGATTATATGCACCGGTTGGCCATTGGAATATGACCCCGCCGCTATGTTGCAATCTATGCATAAAGCATTAATCTTAATTATCTGTACAGGAAAGTCCGATTCGTTTAACCAATCAGCTTTGAGCACTCTCTTGTTAAATCCTAAAAGACGACCTATTGAGTTATCTGATGTAAAATCTATGTCTACATTTGTTTCGATATTAACAGTAGAAGTGTTGCGATTAGGTTTAATATCGATGAGAACGTCTGGAAATTCAACATTCTTCTGTAGATAACTATTAAGATCATCAATTTCATATGCTCCTACAGGAATAGTTATTGTCGTATTACCATAAGTAAAAGTGTTGTTTCTCTCATCTATGTTCGGTATAACATTAAAACTTTCAAAGTTAACCAAACCAATAACATATTCGGAGTTATCATCTAAATTTATGGGTGGATTTAATTGTGCACTTAATACAGAACTATTTCCGGAAAGTGAAAAAGTAAAAGACATGTTGCTCAGTTAACATCTATATTTGTAATAACAATATTTCCTTTAATCAAATACATTATATAAAAACTTTAAACAGAGATGACCACAATTATTTGAATTATCTCGTTGAAATTTATCATGATTATATTTAATTCTATTCAAGCTACCATCACTCTGAAAATATTTTATTAATACACTTGGAGGTCTTAAGTTTCCATAACTATCAAAGTATATTATAACATTATTTTCTTTTGCGTACGCCGTCCAATGAGTACCTGGTCCAGTTGAAATGTCCAAATTGATGACTCCACACTCATTTCTGTTTATTTTTAGTGGGAGCTTGTCTTTCATAAATACTCCTCGACAATATGGTATTCGCAACTTTTTAGCAAATCTTGTCAAGTCTAGATTAGTTAATGCGCGGCGAGGTAGCTTTATTGGTAGTTTTTTTTATAGGGTTGTAAATATAACCCCATTCCTTTTTTGTAAGGTTGTAGATATAACCCTTTTCCAACAGCAGCTTGCTCCATTGCCAAGTTATGTCTTTTATCTTCTTCAAGTTTTTCTTTGGCAGCTTTCGCATCATTAACAGCTTTTGCAATCCCAGCCGCTCCCCCTCCAATACTTCCCAAAGCGCCTAATGCAGCAAACAGGGGTATGAGTGGAAGAAAACCGCCAGTCTTAGGGATTGGAATAATTCTTTGTCTTGGTGCAGATAGTTTCTTGGTTCCTATTGAAGACAGAGCTTGCTTTGCCATTGTAATCAAGCTATTGGATGGTCTGCTTCGTATACCACGTCGGGCCCTCCGAACAGCTTCATTAAAAGTTATAGTGCTCTTGCGCAGAGTACCTCCACTTTTACGAATAGTACCTCCACTTTTACGTTTGGATGCTGTTTTTTTATTCCCATTCCTAGTTTGGTTTTCGCTTTCATCGCGCCGGCCACACCTAAGGCAGCAATTTTTTCTCCCATAGAAGAGTCGGATGCTTTAAAACGTTGATAAGCTTTTTCAGCTAGTTCCTTATCTGCTTCATGCCTATGTTCTCTATCATTATATTGACTGTATTTAAGATCGTGATTTAAACATAAGATATCTAATGGATTAATACCACGATCACCTCTAGCAAGCCTCTTAGTAAGTTTGGTACCTGGACCACAGTAGTTGTACCCAGGAATATGTTGTTCAAAAGGTAGTTTGTTTATAAGCGTATTAATAAACCCAGAACCTTTCTTTGCTCGTTTTCGACGTTGATTAATCAAAGTTGGGCTGTGTACCAGCATTATATATATTACTGAACTGAAGTAATTTCCGGTGTACACCCTTATATAGTTTACAGACTGTGTGTTGTATCCAGTACTTCAGACGTACCCTAACAATGAAGATCGAGCAACAGAAAATTTTACTGCCAGTAGTAAATCATGATGAAATTTCCCCTGATATTATTTATAAAAAATATGGACCTCTCTTTGGAGGTTCTTCCAAGCGAGGATTACTGGTTGGTCCTTCGGGGTGTGGTAAAACTAATGTCGTGATGAGTTTAATAGAACATAGAAACGGACTGAGATTTGAGAATATTTATCTGTACTCGAAAACATTGAATCAGCCTAAATATGAGCATTTGAGATTGTTACTAGGATCAATAAAAGAGATCGGTTACCACGAATATGAGGATAGTTCCGAAATAGTTCCTCCTAATAATATAAAACCAAACTCTGTTATAATTTTTGACGATGTTGTATGCTGTAATCAGAGTGTAATGAGAGACTATTTTTGCTTTGGTCGTCACGGTGATACGGATTGTTTTTATTTAACACAAACCTATTCTAAAGTACCCAAGCAGCTCCTGCGAGACAACGTTAATTTGCTAGTTCTTTTTAAACAAGATGCTAGAAATTTAAAGCATATCTATGATGAACATGTTAATGTTGATATGCCACTTCAACAGTTTAAAGATATCTGTGGTGAATGTTGGAAAGATAAATATGGCTTCCTTGTTATTGATAAGGACTGTCCACTGAAATCTGGACGGTATAGAAAAGGGTTTGATACATATATTTTACCATAAAACATGAAAAATGCTGACCGCTAGACTGCTCGGTCGACCTGGCATATAAATAAAATGCACTAATCAATATTCATCATTATCTAACATAATAGCGATGGATAAGGAGCTGGCTAAACAGTTGGTTAAAACTCGAAAATCTGTTAGAGAAAAATATAGGAGTTTGCAGTCGGATATAGCTCAATCACAGTCACAATTAGAAAAAGACTATAAACCTATTACAGGACCGCTAAAAAAACTGCTTTCCTCGATAAAACCAAATGTTTCCATTAAGCAAGAGCCGATGCAAGTTAAATTTGAAACTCCAACATGGACACCAAATAGATCAAAAGTCGATGTATATAATAAATATCTTCCTTCATTACCCATGACCATGCCGAGTTTTCTTGAAGATACCTATCAGAATACGCCCACAGTGGATGATTCAGACGACCAAAATAGTAGTGACTTAATTGATCAACAAGTTGAGAAAAGCCGTCAATATCTCCAAGACCTCTCTGATACACCGGCTTATCAGGAATATTTAGATGGATATGATTCTCTGCCACGACAATATATAGATATATCGGTACGAGGTGATAAGAAAGATAACGATCGACAATATGGTCTACAACATGATACCACAACCGAAAAATTTTTAATTGGAAATTCAAACGTGGAAATTGTTGGAAAGGATATACAAATGAATGGTGTAAAGTATTCTGGAACACCGGGTCTATACGAATTGTTGTTTAAAAAGCAGCCAATAGGGTACAAGCAAACCGATCTAGAAAATTATATGGATATTTTGAAGAGATCTAATGCCTACCGTAGAAACTTTAATTCCAATGAGCAAATTCGAGGCTCATCGAGTGACAAATATAGATTAATTATTAGACCATACCTGATTGAAAAGAAAATATTGAAGAAATCTACTATCACCTCACTTCCACAATCATTCTCCAAACCTCCGCCACCAAATAGACCGTTGCGTAGAACACAATCTTTAAAACATTCTAAGATGGGTGGCTTACTAAATTTAACCAATAAAAAGATTGATTATGTTTATTATAACGACCCTAATGAATTAATAGATAGATTGCGACTATTAATGGCATCACATTCTGCCGGAAACAATGGTCACCAGAATGAAATTGTTTCTATTATCGAAGAACTAAGAGAGACGAAAATTATTAAATAAGCAGTAATATACATCTAATACACAGTTTGTTTCTATACTTTGTACAGTAACCATGCCTATAGACAAGTTTGGTAGGCACTAGAGTTGGGATTTGAGGCCAGAAGCCCGGCCATGCCAGGCCCGGCCCGAAATCGGGCCTGGCCGGATCGGGCCTGGTCGGGCTGGTTTGGGCCTGGTCGGGCTGGTTTGGGCCTGGCCGGGCCAGTTCGGGCTTGGGCTGGCCTGGCCGTTTCGGGCCGGATCGGACCAATTTCGACTTAACCTAGGCTAACCGGTTTGCTGTATAACAATTTTAAAATACTATATCTTGTTCTTCCTATGAGGAATTTGATTTCATAATAACTTGAGGTGTTTCACCCATTTATCTGACCACTTACGGCCAATGTCACTCATACTACTTAAAATTTAAGGTGTCCCAAAATGGAAAAATTATACTTAGCAATAAGTATTACTCTGATATTTAAGCACATCTAAAAATTCTTACACAGACTTAGAATTCGATGCAGAATTTAAAAATGAAATATTTGAAAAAATAAAGTTGATGGTCGTAACTTCTTTTTGGACTACCCTGTATACATAAATTGAGCATAAAAAAATCGCAATAAAAAATAAAAATCCACAAGTCCGAGTGTTTTTCCAAAAAACACACCGCTGAATTTTAAATGAATTTAGACATCACTTCTGGGACTCACTATACATACATATAATATCTTATACTACTATATATATATTACACGTGTTAAATGTAAAACATTATGTTTGTGTTTAAGTTGTTGAACAAATTTGTTTTCGGAGTTTGTATTTTAGATAATGAAATAAAAATTGTTTTGTTCTATTTTGTGAGACATTTGTACGTTTCATTGAGACATAAAAGAGTTAATAAATTTATGAATTGTCATACCTATTGTCAATGTCAAGTAGGCAGGATTTCTGGTATCGCCGAATATGGCTTAGGCAGACTGGGTTGAATTTGGGCGGACCGATTCTGGCTAAACTTGCCTTGATAGAGCCGGGTCGGATCAGATTCGATTTGAGCTTCGATTCGACTGGCTTGGTCGGGTCTGGCCATGTCTGGCCGGGCCGGGCCGGGCCGGGTCTGGCCTAGTCTGGCCGGACCGGGCCTGGCCTGGCCTGGCCGGGCCGGGCCGAATTCAATCTGGCTTAATCGGGCCTGGCTCAAATCTGGCCTGGCCGGGCCATAATTGTCAAGAGGTCTGGCTTTAATTGGGCCAAACGTTCGGTGGGTTTATCTGGCCTGGCCTGGCCTGGCCTATACTCTGTCGGGCCGGGCCTGGCCTGGCCTGAATTTTTTTAAAAAGTCGCAACTCTAGTAGGCACATGTCTCGAACAAGACATATTTCATCTTTAAGTATTTCACATGCTCCAACGTTAGCAAGTTCTTCAGCATCAGCACCTTTTTACATTTGTGAACCATCCTCTCATCACTCTAAATGTATAATAACTATACGCGGGATTGTAGATACGGCTGTAAGTTCTCTACGTTATTTATTGGAAGATTCGACCACCCAATACTTTTCCAGTAAGTGGAAAAATAGAAAGTAAAAATATCATGCCAAAAGATGTGCCTATATCTGTGAATTCAGCTCCCATAATTGATGCATATGAGTTAATTGGGCTATATGTAAATAGTGGAGGTACCTTTACTTTCATTGTAAGCACTACATCCGCCAGTCGTCCATTATATGTACAATTCGTTCTACAGTGTCCTATAGCTAAAAATTAGAACACCCATTCAATAGATTATAAATGTTTGTAGTTATAAGTAGTATATCAATGTTCATATATTAGTAGTGTTAGAGATGAGTAAAGTTAAAGAAGAAATAGTTAATGAGCTACATAAACCGGCTAGGAAAAAATTTAGAAGACGGCATGTAATCATTAAAGGTCTAAATGACACAATTCAGGCTGATTTGGTCGAAATGATTCCTTATGCAAAGCTTAACAGGGGGTATCGATATATTCTGATTGTAATAAATGTATTTAGTAAATACGTTTGGGCTGAACCTGTTAAAAGAAAGACCGCTAAAGATGTGGCCACTAATATGACTAAAATTTTGTCACAGATGAAAATTAAACCTCGTAACTGCCACACTGATTTTGGTAAAGAATTTTACAATAAAGAGTTTAAACAGTTGATGACCGAGTTCAACATTAATCATTATAGTACTTATTCCAATTTAAAAGCTAGTATTGTAGAAAGATCAAACCGTACACTGAAAAATATGATGTGGAAGCACTTTAGTCTTCAAGGAACTTACAAATGGATAAATATATTGCAAGATATTGTGAATCGATATAACAATACTAAGCACAGAACTATTGGATTGAAGCCTAACCAAGTAAATAGCAAAAATGCTCGAAAATTATTGCAGACAGCTTATAGTCATATAAAAACTGTTGATCCAAAACTCGCAAAGTTTAAAGTCGGTGATTATACAGGGTGAGTTTTTTTCGATGTTTAGTGTATGGATCTGGGAAAGTATAAGGATACAAAAAAGCTTAAATGAGGAAAGATGTGCAGTTTTATGATCCTTATTAAATGTTATTTTTATTTTTTGAAAAAGCGTCATGATTGACTAGATATTTGGAAAAATCCGAATTCGGCCAATTCCATCAGATGCGTGTAGCTCCGTTGCTATTTATTTTACAAAAAAACTTTAAATTACAAAGTTTCAGGTTTTTGCAATGCTAATAAGACAGGGTGATCAAATTGTTCGTGTACACTTTCGTTTTCAAGTTATAACATAAACTTCAAGTTTTTTAAATATAAACCATAGTTAGCTATGCGCTAGAAAAAAAAGTCTTTTTTTATGCTTTCCAACAATATAATATTTGGTATTATTATTTTGAAAAATGGTGAACTGCAGCCGTTTTTAACTTTTCAAATGCTCGTTGACGTAGATGGCTGTGAAAATTATACGCAATTCAACGGATAAAATCAGAACGATTGGTCGGCATTGCGTGCGCACCTCTGTATGGTTCAGAGCACCGGAGCAGTGTGCGACTGGCATATTTTAAATAAAACAATAATAATAACAACAACCGGATTTATTATCAGAAAGAATTTAAAATTATACTGATGGAAGTCATTTGTGATAAGTGATTGAAATACTTAACAAAGATGCAAAAAATTTTATGAACAAACCATTATTTATTTTAAGGATATTAAAGAAATTGTTCAAAAAGTCCACCGTTATTATTAATGCACAAGATACATCTTTTTGAAACAGAATTTGAGGCTTTTCTCACAGAACGCCTATCAATATTGTTAAAAGCTTCCTGGACAGCTTCCATAAGATCCTCTAGTGTCGCATAGGTTGTCCGATAAACGTTATCTTTTATTGTCCCCCACAAGAAAAAATCTAAAACTGAAAGATCAGGGCACCGAGGAGGCCATGCGACTGGTCCATTTCTTCCAATCCATGAATTGGGAAAAACTTCATTTAAATGAGTTCGCACAGGGAGATGATTATGTGGGGGTGCACCATCGTGCTGAAACCATTGAAGCATAGCACGATCCTTTAGGTTTAATTCATCTAACATATTCTCAAACTCGTTTTGCAGAAAGTGCAAGTAAACTGCACCAGTTAAAGTGCCTTGGTAAAAATACGGTCCGAGTATTCTTGATCCAATAACACCACACCAAACATTAAATCCAAACTTAATTTGCGGCCTCCTTTGTACAACATGATACGGATTTTCTTGCATCCAAAGGTGCTCATTGTGTCGGTTGAAAATTCCACAATTTGTGAAACGGGTTTCATCAGTCCACAGTACTTTATATTTAAATTGTTGATCAACCCTACACATATTTGCAAACCATGTACAAAACTCTAAGCGCCTTTCAGAGTCACCATGGTGCAACGTCTGTGATACTGATAGTTTGTATGGGTGAAATTTATGTTTCCTTAGTACTCTTACGACAGTTCTCTGTGACGTACCTGCCTCTAATGCAATTTGCCGTGTTGAAATTGAGGGATTTTGTGTAATAGAAGCTAGTACATTTATTTCTGCAGCTTCATTTATGTTATTTTCTCTATTTTTGGGTTTACAGAAAGAACCATATTGTCCCAAATTGTCATACAGTCTTCTGAATGTAGGTAGACTAGGCTGTCGACGATCGAAATATTGTTCGAAGTATTGCTGTGCAGCTCGAACGGAGTTTTTATCACAACGAATATAACACTCAATAATATCACGCTTTTCCTCGTTTGAAAAATTCATTGTCTTTGGCAATTGAAACGACTTTTAAGAGAGAAAAGTTAACTGTCAAATAATGCTACAGTAACTAAAAGCGTTGTCAGTAAACATTTCGATTGTTTTCACAGCCATCTACGTCAACGAGCAATTAAAAAGTTAAAAACGGCTGCAGTTCACCATTTTTCAAAATAACAATACCAAATATTATATCGTTGGAAAGCATAAAAAAAGACATTTTTTTCTAGCTCATAGCTAACTATGGTTTACATTTAAAAAACTTGAAGTTTATGTTATAACTTGAAAACCGAAGTTTACACGAATAATTCGATCACCCTGTCTTATTAACACTGCAAAAACCTGAAACTTTGTAATTTAAAGTTTTTTTGTAAAATAAATAGCAACGGAGCTACACGCATCTGAAGGAATTGGCCGAATTCGGATTTTTCCAAATATCTAGTCAACCATGATATTTTTTCAAAAAATAAAAGTAACATTTAATAATGATCATAAAACTGCACATCTTTCCTCATTTAAGCTTTTTTGTATCTCTTATACTTTCCCAGATCCCTACACTAAACATCGAAAAAAACTCACCCTGTATAAGGATTAGTAAATACAGGGAAGCATTCAAGAAGGGCTATACTCCAAATTGGTCGAATGAGGTATTTAGAATAAACAAAGTTAAAATGACTAATCCGACGACTTACCTGTTAAAAGATCAAAATAATGATGAAATTAAAGGAGCATTTTATACCGAAGAACTGCAGAAAGCTAAGTACAAAGATATATATTTGGTGGAAAAGGTATTGAGAAGGAAAGGGGATAAGGTTCAAGTTAAATGGCTCGGTCTCGATAAATCTCATAATTCATGGATTAGTAAAAATAATATAATGTAATGTAATAATGTAATGTACATGTTTTTTTTCCAATAAAACACTTAATTATTATTATGCATTTTTATTTCAGTAAATTATATATGGTATATTACACATCTATGTTCTTTTTCTAATATTAATAATAATAATAAATAAATAAAACTAGAGTGGAAATTTAATATTGTATTTATTAATGAGCTTCTATAAGATTGAATTTATTGATATATTCTACAGGCAGAAACATTTTAATAGTTTTATTTTAAATGATTTCTTTTTAAAATAAGAGCTTGGGATATGCTTAGATTTATCCATCTCTACAAAAAATTCTTCACTTTCACATGGAATACATTTGGTGTTGGGGAGTTCGGTTTCTCCACCGCATTTGATGCATTTATATTTCACTGGAACAGGCATATTCTGCAGAATCTTTAGTGCTGCAAAACCTTGACTGCAATAGTTGATCTTTGACCTTCTACAGTTCAGTAACCTTTGTTCGAATCGCAACCAAGCTTTAAACTCAACAAGAAATATTTCTGTACTAAAACTAAAAGAAAAAATTGTAAAACTAAATTGAAAATAAAGGCAAATTGAAGAACATACTTTAATTCTGTGATAGCATAAATCTCAGAAATTATGATGAAATAAAAACTATACGTTAGGCATACCTACGTGCTGGTGAAGTTGGAAGTACTAAACTAATTCTTCAATACACTTGATGTATTTATACAAAATCAGTTTCCACATTTTTAATACTTGGTGGTCTTTCAAATAAGAAAAGCATAATATGTTGAAACCAGGAATCGAACCTGTGACCTATAGATTTTCAGTCTACCGCTCTCCCATCTGAGCTATTTCAACCGTAGATAATAATAATAATAATAATAATAATAATAATAATAATAATAATAATAATAATAATAATAATAATAATAAATAAAACTAGAGTGTAAATTTAATATTGTATTTATTAATCTGCTTCTACAAGATTGAATTTATTGATATATTCTACAGGTAGAAACATTTTAATATCAAATAAAAAGTTTTTCATATCTGCCACCATCATTTCTCGACAAAACTTCAGCAAGCTGATATTTCCCTCTAGAAATTTGTCGCACAAATCTATACAATGTTGATACTTCTGCACAGTTCTTCGGCACTCTGCATATCTACTCTCAGCATCTTGGGTGGATTGCATGTCGTACACGCTATCATGACGTTCACTGAAAATTAGATCACTCAGCTCATCACGTATCCTTTGGATGGCAGATTGCAAGTCTTCGGCTTTGGTCCAATGCTGGGCGGAATAAAAAGCCCACATTATTATATTTTTTGCTAAATTTTTCTATGAACTCTCAACGATGCACCTTATTAGTAGTAGAGATGAACAAACAGTGAAGTCCTTTCCATCCTCTGATGGAACCGGTGTCGGTCGAGAGCACAAATTCCCAATATATCCTCCTAGCGGCGTTGTAGGTAAAACTCCAAGTTATTATATGGTGAACTTGGTTCTGCGCTTCGTTGAATGTAACTTTCTTCTTCTCTGTCTCCATGTATGTTGTTACAATGATTTTCAAATACTTCTGGATACAAATAAATAAGTTCCAAACATGTTGCGACGTTCTCAGAGTGCGGATTATCCTCTGGACGAAGTATGTTTAAGACTTTTACAAAAACATTACCATCTCCTTGCTGTAGCCCTTTTTTTAATATCTTGAAGTAATTCTTAAATTGCTGGCTTTTTAATATATCCAGTCTGAACTTGATCAAAGGCAATAGCTCCCAGAGCTTGCATACTGATTCAAATCCCAAATAAATATAAGAATCATTTTTTATTATCTTCACCACTCTTGTATGAGAAAACTGCTCGAAGTGTATAGAAAATTGACTGGTATCAATATTATCGGTTTTTTCAAAAGAATATAGATAATTTGTTATTATTCCCTGATAGTTTAAAAAGATTTTCCATTGGCCTTCATCGAACATAACTGCATCGCTTTTATTTCCTGATAGCCTTACACAGGGTTCCAAACCAGAATGGAATGCCAGGCCTACACTAACAAACTTACACTTTGATTTATTTAGCTCATACTTTCTTGCACTAACAATTACTTCTTCACTTTTAACATCAGTTGGCAAATCAGCTTGAGGCTGATATTGGGTAAAGCAAAACTTTGAAGACATGTTGAATACTAACACTCTCTGAGACATTTTGTGGATTATATAGAGTAACCCCCCACTATTGTGTGGGGACGGGGCGGTATATTACTACTGTGCATATTATGATATGTTGATTATAGATGACTTGTGTGGTATATTATTACTATGCATATTGCTTCTTATAGAACATAGGATTAGATATTATTTAAAACAGAAGCATGTCATTCATATCTCTTATTATTTTTTTATTGCTGATACTGTTGAGTAAAATAAAACATGTGGAATATATTAGTCTTGAGTTCAATATGTGTTTTACATGCTCTGTACCTTATACCCTTTAATAATCAATAATGGACCAAGCATTCAAGATCATTCAAACAATTTTAGACCTGTCTGTTTGTAGCGTTCGTTAACCTCTTGACATGTGTTTGCAACTCCTGGGAGCTACGGGTAGCTCCCCTCTTATCCCCTTATCAACAAGTCAGTTTTTTTTAGTTATTACATCATGCTCACGAGTATATTACTACTGTTTATATTATGATATATTTGATTCTAGATGACTTGTGTGGGGAATAAGTGGTATATTATTACTATGTATATTGCTTCTTATAGAGAATAGGAGGATTAGATATTATTTAAACAGAAGCATGTCATTCATATGTATTATCACTTAATATTTTTTTTTATTGCTGACGCGGAGTATTAAATTAATTTTTATCGGCGTCAGCTTTTTTTAAAATACCGTCGCCAGATATTTTATTTTTAAATATTACATCATGCTCTGAAACAGGATACTATCTAGCCGTCAGGTGTTCGATGAGTCATACTTTACCATACTCTGAAACCGGATACTGTCTAGACGCCAGGTGTTCGATGAGTCATACTTTACATGGTATAACATAGCATAGCATACATCCCATCTTTCTGATCCATTTGCTAGCCCATTTCCCCACTACTGTAAATACTAGAACTCAGCAACTGTAATATACACCGCTTTATTTTGTTTAAATATTAATAAAACAACTCTGAATAAGTATGTAATTAATTACTTATCAAGGTGTCTTACTTTGTCTTTGACTACTAGATAAAGTCTTAATGTTTTGTCTTTTAGATAAAAAATGCTACTAGCTGATTTTCAAAATACATAGAGAGAGAATACTTGGTTTTTATTTACTTTTCTAGTATTTTATTCTCTTTTTTTACTGTAGAAAACTTAAGCATTTAAGTAAATTCTAAATATCTTTTTCTCATGTTCTTTATTTAATATTACAGGTAGGCATTTCTGAAAATGAAAATAAAATAATATTTTTATAGTTGAATGTTATAGTTGAATATAGTTGTGAATAATTTTATACTTTGAACACTATAGTTAATTAAGATTTTATAACTTTTTCAATACCTGCCTACCTTCCTATCAGTATATAGTAGTTTGTTACGTTCAGTTTTCAAACAAGTTACAGTTGATTATTATAAGTAAAAATTAAATATAGAAATCATTATGAAATAATAATATCACTTCTCATTATAATCACCGGAATTAGCTCTAAAGTCTGAAACTTGTGTGGGAGAGGGGGCGGCATTATATTATTTCGCGGTCCGTATTTGTGGTTCAGGACTTACGTGGATAGGGTCTGACCGCCATTCACTGCTGGAATGAGGAAAACCTGGAAAACCTCATTAGTTAGGGTAAATGAGTATGAATACTATGAATGTTTTCAAGTATGATACACTTATATTTTTAAATATACTCTCTTATTTATTATTAAACGGAGAATGTTAAAAGACTACAGTACTTTTGTATTTGTGATAACATACAGGCAATTTGTATAAGCTTTGTGGAATTCTAGCTTTTTGTTTGATTTTTGAAAATTAGCATAAAAGTGTTAAAAAGCTAATCAATAGTTGCAGACACTTTCAATTTATATGTTTACGTAGGTATAAATATAATAATAATAAACTAGCAGTTTGTAATTTCTATATCTAAATCTTGTACTTGTAATGCATGGTGCGTTAATCAATCAATAACTGAGGTTCAATCAGTGGTTCCTATGATTATGATACCTAGGGTATATGTTTTGGAAATATATCAAAATGATACTTGTTTCAGTTATTTTTGTTTTAGTTATTCCCAAAATGCTTCTAGCTTCATATGAAAACTACTCCTTTTTTTCTTTGTGATATAGTATTGTAACAAAACCCTTTCATGTTTTATCTGTTATACGAGTACCTGTAGGTTGCATAGAATAAATTTCACTCACACTTCCTGCTATAACTATAATTAATAATATTCACTTGCAGTATTTACTAACAAACAGGTCTTCAAGTATATTTATGTATCTATGAAAACAGGGATCGTTGGCATGTCTCTATTACGTATGTACTCAAAGATCAGAAATAGAACAGCAGTGATATTATGTACTTTTTTCTAGACGGCTTGAACTCACGATTTGCGACATAAATTCGTACCGCTTCTAATTTTATTATGGAGGTTTAAGTTTTTGGGAGATTTTGAGATTATATAGTTGTAGGTATAGGCGAGAGGTAGGTATATAATTAGTTGACTCAATGATTTTAAACAAATCTGCTTACTTATGTCTCACCTTTAAGACACTTGTATGTAATACCACTGCCGGTTTTCCTGAGAAAACCTAAAATAAAACTGCTGAACCATTAATGCTGTATTTGAATAGATATTTACATGTCTAAATATACCAGGCTGTTGCATCATTGTTATCAGCTACCAATTTAGCCAATTGAGAGTAGCAGTTTAATTTTTTCCCCATGTTTTTTTTGATATCTAAACTTTGTACAACTACTTAGGTACTCGAGTAGGCACCTATTCTGGCGCTTTTATTATGCGGCTGGTAATCGCAGTGATCGATCATTTGTATAAATACTTGACAAAATAAGTAGCTTGAAATGTATTGGATATATTCCAATATATCTCGACATATTCAGTAATAACATATATTCATACGTTTTATATGTCATAAGACATATTTCAATAATAAATTTGATATAGTTGTTTTCCTTGTTTTTAGGAACTGTTACCAAAGCAGTAAAAACATTTTCTAGAATTATTCCAATATGGGTGGGCTCTTATGCGGGGATCTTGTGAAGGATAGGTAAGTATATTAGGTACGTATGAAAAATCTTTAGATATGTTGCTCTTCGAATGACAGAAACTATAACACTTCGAAAGTATTACTATATTATACTTCCCTATGTTAATGATTTAGAAGATAAAGGTGTTTTGCATTTTTTTTTTATTCTTGTTGAAAACTATTCGTGGCGCTCTGATGGCAAAGTACCGATGCGCCGCTGTATATATCACTGTAGGTGATCTGTAGAATAGAGTTTTGACAAGCCTAAATTAAAATTATCAAAACATATTTATTATCGTTTAATTAAGTAGTTCTACATTATCAGAAACGTGTATTAGAGTAAAATAGTAAGTTCTAAATCGATATAATAAAAAAAGTAAAGTATGGATAAATTATATTTTTGGGTCCCTAATGGGTTGTCGTCTTGCTAAGATGATGTAAAAATGTTGTTGACACGGTCCTGCACCCTTCTTTACAGCGGGAACAGTATCAGCTTTTTGCGTTGTTAAGCCCTCCCTACAAAAGAGGCAAGCGCAAACAAAAAAGCTAGGTATATACGCATGGATTTCCAAGTTGTTGACTAAACCGATTAGAGAAAAATAAATATGTCACTCTTTAATTCTAAAATATTTTTGATCCAGCTTTGTTCCTCAATAATGAAATAATAATGACTGTCTCATACACCTATTTACTATTACTTCCTTAACTATCTTATAGACTGCTTGGTGCCTAAATGAATATTTTTTGTAACTATCTTTCAGCGTTTTTTTTTAGATGTGTACTTTAGGCGATACTATACCAGTAGAGGGCGCTGTACATCTCACCGACACAGAACTTCTGAGCTATATAAGGAGAGTATTGTAAAATAGAAACTCATTCAGTTATATTAAGACTTTTGAAGCTCCATCAGATAAAAGTAAAAGTTATTTCATTGTTTACGGTTATAATGGCTTTTCTAATTGTAAATCAAAGTTGTACTAACAACAGAAAATTTAATATGGAAAGGAAGAGTGTGTGTTTTAAGTTAAATACCCCACCCCTTAGCGATGCAGATCCTGAAACATGGATTAAAAAGGGTATTGCCGCTATTATAGAACACGTAATGAACCACGTTAATCCTAGTGATAAAGTAGGATTTACTTTTACATACATACATACATACATTACAGATCATTTTCATAAGGAAGGATATTTACCGTTCAGAGAAGCTGACAAAATTAATTTTATGATATTTGGAATTTACTTGGGTCTATTTATCAAAGTAACGCTCAAGGTTTTGATACAGAAACATTCCGAATGACTATGACGTCACTAAGGCCTGTTAAGGGGGCAGGCCGTGTACGGTCCTATAATACTTATGAAGAAGAATGCAATAAACGTCGAGGAATTATTGTAATTAACAATAAAGATACCTTGTGCTTTCCCCGTGCCCTTGTTGTGGCTATGGCTTACGTTATGAAAACTACAAACTTAAAACAAATAATTAAAAATGCACATAAACTCCAAGATCGGGAAGTTGCCCGAATTATGAATGAGTCAGCAATACATATACCTAAAGAAGGCGCCGGTATTGGTGAAATTGTTCAATTTCAAAACTATCTAAAGGACTTTAAAATAACTGTTTACAAGTATGGTTCGAAAGGCAGAGAAGTACTATATGAGGGTCCTGATGCTGCGAACAAAATTAATCTACTCCATCATAATAATCATTTCAACGTGATTACTAATCTTAGAACGACCTTTGTTTGTAGATATTACAGTGAAGACTGTCACATAGGGTATAATAATAGAAATGATCATTCATGCCTGAAAAGTTGTCCATGTTGCCAGCAAACTCCTAAGTGTGAGAAAACGAGAGAAGAGATGTCAAGACTGTAATCGCAAATTCCGAGGGTTGTCCTGTTACAATAATCATAAATCTGAAGATTCAGTGAAAAAGGGTTCACTATGTAGTCGGATAAAACGTTGTTGCGAGTATTTAAAAGTAGTGAAGCACGGACATGAACACGTATGTGGAGAGATTTTTTGTAAAATATGTATAACAAATTTATAAAGACAATGTTGTAGCGTCATTTGTACAGCACATCTTTAAAATACGGAAAAAATTCAAAAAAGTTGTGATTATAGCCCATAACGGTCAGGCATTTGACCATCAATTTTTACTTCACCATGTCATGGAGAGTACGGATTTAAAAATAGACCTTATAATGAAGGGAACTAAAATCATAATGCTGAGTTTTGACAATATAAAATCCATTGATAGTCTTAACTACTTTCCTATGCCTCTGGCCACTTTGCCGAAAGCATTTGATTTAGGTACAGATCTGAGAAAGGGATATTTTCCATATTTATTCAATACGGAAGAGAATTCAAACTATGTGGGAGCTATGCCCAATATTTCATATTTTGACCCTGATAATATGAAGGATGATGCCCGTTGTAAATTTTTAGAGTGGTATGATGAACATAAACGGGATGTATTTGACTTATCAAAGGAGCTGACTAAGTATTGTAGAAGTGATGTAGATATATTGCTTAAGGCTTGTTTAAAATTCCGAAAGATGTTATTACAAGAATGTAACGTATGTCCGTTTACTGAAAGTGTTACGTTGGCTTCAGTCTGTAATCTAGTGTATCGTCGAAACTTTTTGAAAACTAATACTATAGGTATAATACCTTCTAACGGATATCCATGTGTAGATAATCAGTCAAAGATAGCAATCCTATGGCTTGTGTGGGAAGAATTACAGAGGGGTATTAATATACAGCATGCTTTCACGCAAAAGGAAGTAGTTATTTCCGGAGTTAAAGTAGATGGGTATAGTTCTGAAAAAAAACCAAATTTTCGAATTTTTTGGTTGCTATTACCATGGACATAACTGTTTAACTACTAACAGAGATAAACCTCTGAATGAAGATCCTTCCGATACATTGAATAATAGATATGAACGTACAGTAATGAAAATTGATAGATTGCGGCAGAAGGGTTACGAGATTATAATAATGTGGGAGTGATAGTTCCGGAGACAGATGCAGGTGAATGATCAGATAAATATGTTAACAGAAAATCATTCTTTATTGATTCACACCCCCCTTGTCCCTAAAGACGCATTTTATGGGGGACGTACAGAAAATATACGAACATTTCACCAAGTTGTTAATAATGAAAAGATTAAATATGTCGATATTTGCTCTCTTTACCCTTGGGTTTGTAAATATGGAAAGTTTCCAGTAGGTCACCTTAAAATATATGTGGGAGATAAATGTAAACAATTGAATATGAATGAGAGAGAAGGTCTTGTCAAATGCAAAGTCTTGCCTCTCCAGAATCTAAATATATCTGTTCTTCCCACAAAAATGAGCAATAAGCTAATGTTCATTCTTTGTCGAACTTGTGGTGATACCTCAAATCAAGATGAATGTATTCACAATGAAAACGAACGTTGTTTGATAGGTACATGGGTAGCGGATGAAATAAGAAAAGCTGTAGAGAAAGGTTATAAGATTTTAGAAATATATGAGGTTTGGTCCTACGAAGTGATGCAATATGATGGCGTTGAAACTTTACAGGTTTATTCACAGACATGATGAATAAGTTCGTGAAGATGAAGACTGAGGCTTCAGGATGGCCATCAAACTGTGTTACCCAGGAAGAAAAAGATCAGTATATAGAAGATTTTTTAAAAATAGAAGGAATACAGCTCGAGTTCTCCAAAATCGTGAAAAATGCTGGTTTAAGATCCTTAGGCAAATTATTATTGAACTCTTTCTGGGGAAAATTTGGTCAACGCGAGAATCAACCTAAAACCTCTATAATTAGACAACCATACGAATTATACAATCTTGTTAATGATCCCTCTGTTTATGTAAATAATATTCAAGAAGTAAATGATGAGGTCCTTATAGTATCATGGGAATATATAGAAGAAGCTGCGAATCCTTTATCTACGGTTAATAAATGTATTGCTGCTTATGTTACCGCTCAAGCCCGCCTCAAGTTATACAGCTATTTAGAACAGCTTGGTGATAGAGTTTTGTATTATGATACCGATTCTGTTATCTATATTTCAAGAGAAGGTGATCCCGACGTACCCACAGGGAGTTTTCTGGGAGATATGACAGATGAGCTTGAAGAATATGGTCCCGGAAGTTATATAGTTGCATTCGCTTCGGCTGGCCCCAAGAGTTATAGTTATATAGTTTTTAGCCCTAAATATAATACATACTATACAATATGTAAAGTTAAGGGTTTCTGTCTTAATTATAATGCTTCCAATTTAATAAATTTCTACACTATGAGAGCTAGAACAATTGAGGAAGATTCGAACTTCGAACCCATTCCCATAACTTCTATGAATATTAGGCGAACAAGGGATCATAAAGTTATCAGCAGCCAGGAAATAAAATTATTCAAAACTACTTCATCCAAACGTGTGTTTTCGACATACTTTAATTCTACACCTTATGGACATAAAAAACTGAAATGCTAATTTAATTATAGGTACCTGTTCTGTATTATTTATTACATATACTTTGTAATTTTCATGTTTTTAAACTTATTATTTTTTGAAAGGTTAAGAAACATATAATAGAATCAGTGATATGTCATTTAACTTTATCATGATAGAGCTTGTTAGTTTTAATATTTTTATATAACCTATATTATATCTAATACTTGTAATTTAATGTACTGTGTTTGATATTCGTTTTCAATAAAAATATTAATAACAAATATGATTACTATTAAATATCCTCCCCCTCATAGCTCATATAAAAATCCGTATGGATCTCTGTTTCATTTTTTAAAGGTTAGTAAGTAGTAAAAATTTCCTGGATGCAGCTATTAAGGTATATCACCTTTTCATGGAATGAAAATTCTCTTTGATGTATGCCGCTAAAGATATACCGCCTTTTTATAAGCTAATAATTCACTTTGATGGTACACCGACAAAGGCGTACCGCGTTTTCATAAGATAAGTCTTTTGACATATGTCTACCAGTGCGTGGGCGTTGTTAGCTCATAATTTTTCACACTTTTCAAATAGTTCAGATTTTTAGTGTACTTTTTTGTCTGATAAAAAAGAGGACATTTAGCATAAAATATGTATATACAGGGTTATTCACGCAAAGCGGGTATTAGACGTTTTTATGGTTCTGTTAACGATAAAAATCTGATTTTTTTAAGGGGGAGGTTTTCCATTATTTCCGATTCAATGAAAATGTTTTCAGGTTTCCATCACTTCCGGTTATACCGGAAGTAGACCACAACTTCGTTATTTCAAATGGAACACCCTGTATATTATTGCAATTTTGAAATCTACGTGATAAATTCATATTCGCGAGTCGAGTCTAGATTGACACGCAGTTTTGTACTCTAGCAATTTGCTTTTATTATCAAGTTGAATCTATAGTGATTGAATAATAGTTTGTTCGGTTGTGTTAAGCAGATCAAACTGAGTAAGAACAAACTATCAATTTTATAAAAACTTACATATTTGTGAAGTAATTTGATACAGAAGTTGATGTATAGCCGCATACAAGGTTTCTAACTTTTATCAGCCTTGCTTTTTGTGTGCCTTCTTATCGGCATTCTATACTGTGAAAAACATCCCTAAGCCGTTTAAAAATAAGGAGAGAAATGCCTACAATCTGTCCTTGTTGTAACGAACCGGTGACCAGCCAGGCACAGGACACATTGAAATGTGACGGCTGTAAGTCACGCACTCATATTGCTTGTGTAGGCCTCACTGCAGATGATGCGTCGAGGCTTACCCGATCTAAAGCCCGGTCAGCCGCAATTAAAACTTATTGCACACCTTGAGCCAATACTGTTGATAAATTTTCAAAATTATCTGAACTTATTGCCAATTTGCAATCCAACTTGGAATCTAAAATAACTGAACTTGTTACAAAAGTTGAAAAACTAGAATTTTCCAGTGGCGTATCGGAATTAAAGCCTGATCTATACGAGTCAATTGTAAACGAGACTGTGGAAAGAATTTCTCGTTAAAAAAATGTCATCATATTTAATGCCCCTGAAGCAACTGAACCTCACCTGCAGAAAATTCATGACGAGGGCATCGTAAAAGAAATCTCTAATATGGTTTCCCCTGTCTCCGTTAAAAGATTTGGGAGAGCTGCCAATAGTAGACCACGAATTCTCAAAATCTCATTTAATAGTCAAGAAGAAGCCTATCAATTCCTTCGTTATAAAAAACGCTTAGCTGGTTCTCGTCTGTCTACTTATTCTATTCAGGATGATAAGACGCCCAAACAACAGGAATACTTAAAATCCATTCGTAATGAACTTAAGAGACGCATAGAAGAGGGTAACGAAACTGATCTGACCATTAAATATATTAAAGGTGTTCCTACCATAATTTATCTAAAAAACTAAGGCCTCAATTATCAGAAATCTCATTCGTTTATATCAATCTCGACTCCTTGCCCGCCAAATTACCTTCCCTTCTAATATTTATTCAACAAGAGCAACCCGATGCTATTCTAATAACTGAGACTTGGTTACAACCCATAATTCCCAATAATTTAATCGATATTCCAGGTTACACTTTGTTCAGATCGGACAGACCTGGTGGCCGTAAAGGTGGTGGGGCTTGCATCTACCTAAGAACTGCATATTTCGCTAACTTTAGGATTGTAGAACGTCTGTGTGCTGTCGACGGTGTTGATATTATTTTTCTACATATATCAAATTCAAAGGTATCTTTTTATTTAGTATGCTTATACCGCCCCCCTAAAACAGCTAGAGGTCAGGACGAGATACTGTGCAATAAATTAACCAAACTAAATAACTTGTCTGAAAACCTTATTATATTTGGTGACTTTAACTTCCCTGGTATCATTTGGGAAAATGTGGAAATTCAAGATAACACGGATTCGTCTTCTAATTTATTTATAAATACTGTATTAGAATCTGGTCTTGTACAGTTAGTTACACAAAACACTCGTTTTCGTGCAAATCAACAACCATCCCGTGTAGATCTTTTAGTCACTAACGATGATAATCTTTTCAAACCGTTACGTTATTTGCCGCCAATAGGAATTTCCGATCACGTAGTAATTGGTTGCACGTTACAAATTTTTAACATATAATACCCCAAAAAACGAAACAAAATTAATCAAAAAAATAGATTTCTCTAAACTTAATAACTTATTAGAGGAAATTAACTGGCATAATATTCTCAACAATAACCATATTAATGCAGCCTGGGATTCATTTTTGACTACAATGAAAACCAACATAAGCAAATGTACGCGGTATAAAACGGTAGTTCAAAATACTAAAAAGCCCTGGATATCAAATGAACTAATTGCAAAGTGCAAAATTAAAAAAAGGCTTTGGAAAAAATTCAGATTAACTCGCTCTGATAATGATTTCATTGCACATAGAAATTTTTCCAACGCATTGAAAAAAGAAATTGAACTATCAAAAAACAATTACGAACAGAATTTAGTAAGTAAGGGTCAGAAAGCAGTTTTCAAATACACCAGAAACTCTTTATCTTCTAAAGTCTCCACCCCTCTGGTTCGGGATGCCTCTGGTGATATATGTACTTCAAATCTCGATAGTGCTGAATCCTTTGCTACAACTTTCCAAAACATATTCACGGAAGAACCATTTGGTCCCATCCCAGCCTTTCTGTCTTCCAGCGTCCAACATTCTTTGGACACAATCTCATTCACTCAAGCAGACGTGTTGCACCATCTCAAAAATCTAAGGATTGACTTAGCACCTGGACCTGATAGTCTCCCTGCTTCTGTATTAAAGTCTTGTGCCACAGTTCTAGCCGAGCCTCTATATCTTGTATATCGGCACTCACTAGCTACATCATCTCTTCCTTCAGATTGGTTGCTTGCATCATCCATTGCCATATTTAAGAGTGGAGATAAGACAGACCCCAAAAACTATAGACAGATTAGTCTAATGTCTATTTGTCTTAAGATTTTAGAAAGAATTAAAGTACATCATATAATGCAATTTTCGATATCTTATAATATCTTACCGCTATCACAGCATGGTTCCATCCCGGGTAGATCTACTTCCACAAATCTGTTGGCAAGTTTTAACTATTGGTCTCGTTGTTTAGATCAAGGAGATCCAATTAACGTGATTTACTTGGATTTCTCAAAGGCGTTCGATAAGGTACCCAAACACCGGCTACTTCTAAAGCTAGAGCACCTGGGTATCAGAGGTCAGCTAAAGTCATGGATAGCCAGTTATGTAACAAATAGGCTTTTTTCAGTTCGTGTTGGAACCGACTACTCTGCTTTCCGAAAGGTGTCTTCAGGTGTACCCCAAGGATCAGTTTTGGGTCCTATTCTATTCCTTTTATATACTGCAGATCTCGATCCACTTATTACCGTTCCCCACACTTTTTATGCAGACGATACCAAATTATACAGTAACCCGTTAGAACAGCACAATCTGATTCAGAACAATCTTAAAGATATTGAAAATTGGTGTAATACATGGCTGATACCGTTAAATCCTTCAAAATGTACGGTCCTTCATATCGGTAACAATAACCCCTTCCACTCTTATGTGCTCAATGACATCCATATCAAGTCCGTTAATGAACAGGTAGACTTAGGAGTAACGATAACCTCAAACCTATTCTGGTCCACTCACATTACTAATGTCGCAAAAAAAGCCAACCGGAGGTCCTACTTATTGTTTAAAACTTTTCAAAACCCTAACCCTAGATTATTTTCTCTTTTATTCAAAACATATATCCGGCCAATTCTCGAATATTCTAACATAATATGGACACCGCACTTAATAAAAGATATAAAACTCTTGGAAAACGTTCAAGGGAAGTCTACTAGGCAAGTCCAGTGTCTGAGGAATCAATCCTATCAAGATCGGCTTCAAGCTCTAAACCTCCCACTTCTATCAGAACGAAGAAATAGAGGTGACATGATTTTCACATATAGGTTGCTACATAATCACTTTACGCAAGACATCAGAGAGCTATTAGAATTAAACACAAACGACCGACTCCGTGGCCACTCACTTAAACTCAAAAAAGAAAATTTCAGGACAACGATAAGACAGCACTTCTATTCCAACCGAATTTTTAACAACTGGAATCGGTTACCCAGTGATGTGGTGACTTCAAACTCGTTCAAAAATAAATATGACTTATTTAAAAATGGTGAAATGCTTTGATGTAAAGACAAGGCATTTAGTTGGTTGATTGTGTCTGCAAATTAACTTCACAGAACATATATTCTTGTTTGTGTCTTTTATACAGTTATATTATTTAAGTCGTACTTTGTAATTTTTATTCAATTACTTTTACTTATAAATATGTACATATACTGTTACCTATAAGGATTAGCTGTACTGTAACAATTTACTATTGCCATTCTTGTCAATCTATTGTTTATTTTTAGGAGCATAATAGGTTTCGACCTCTGCTCTTCTCTTTAGTTTAATAATAATAATAATAATAATAATAATAATAATATTCTAAACACATTTCATGTAGGATGTCCTATACCTATCTTCAACTGTTTTTGAAATATTGACAGGTGAATATTGACATTTTGCAACTTTGATACATCCTGAAAAATCTAAACGGTTAGAGATCAAGCAAAACGGTTTGCACATTCCTATCCTAACTTTTCAAAAGCTATCGTTTGATAATAATTTCAGATTTAACCAAGAGATTAAATTTAATCGAAAATTTTTTATTTCTGGATAAATCTGATATTAGTAGCAAACGATACTAATCTTACTTAGTAATACTAGTTACTAATCGATACCTAGCTTTTAAAAGTTAAGATAGGAATGTGCAAAGCGTTTTGCTTGATCTCTAACCGTTTAGATTTTACAGGGTGTCAAAGTTGCAAAATGTCAATATTCACCTGTCAATATTTCAAAAACAGTTGAAGATAGGTATAGGACATCCTACATGAAATGTGTTTAGAATATCACGTAGAGTTCAAAATTGCAATAATATACAGGGTGTTCCGTTTGAAGTAACGAAGTTGTGGTCTACTTCCGGTATAACCGGAAGTGATGCAAATCTGAAAATATTTTCATTGGATGGGAAATAATCGAAAACCTCCCCCATAAAAAAATCAGATTTTTATCGTTAACCGAACCCCAAGAACGTCTAATACTCGCTTTGCGTGAATAACCCTGTATATACCTGACATAAATTTGAACCTTAAAAAGAGGACTTGTTCGGTTAAAAGAGGACGTCTGGTCACTCTAGTTAGATGTAACCTGTTTGTAGATACCTGTTTTTCTGTTTAATAAAGTCATATAAAAATCATGTTTGAAAAGTATCCATACGCATATCAAATAGTAACATTTCAAATTTAAAAATGAATTCATAGCTTTCATACATGTAGGAATATATTTAACTAATACAAGATCCTTACCTTACCAGTGACGATAAAAATAAATTATATAGCAAGAAAAATTATTTAGGTCTGATTAGATAGATTTTCAGAACAGATATTCAGGTTATCAATTAGTTGACTGGCTGTAGTGACCTGATCAAATATTTATTAAGTTGGAGAATTTTTGTACTACATATTTGGTAGATATTCATATCCGTACATATTTTTACAGAAAAATTATTCAGGTTTCCTGTAAATGGGAAAAATAAAATTGAAGGTTACTTAAAAAATAAATAAAAAAACAAATTTAAGATATATTTTTTATTTTTTAATAAATAATTACAGGAATATATTAATAATAATAATTATAATACATTAGTACTTATAAAAAATATATTAAGCAATATAATTTTTATCAATCCAAGTGTCAGTGAGAACTGTCAAATCCAAGCCATTTGATGAAAACCTTGTCCCCCCTTCCTTCTCAACACCTTTTTCCATGAGATATACATCAAGATGTTTGACTTTCTTCATATCTTAGTAAGTCCCCTTTTATGTCTTGAACTTGAAAATCTTTCAGTAAGATGTGAGGACACGTTCAAAATATTATTAGAATTCATTACTACTACTAAGTTGACTGTATGCAATTTATAACCGAGATCCAAGAGATATTTACGATTTTCCACTGTTAACGGTTTGAAGGATACAGATGAACTGAGGGGATGGCGGACTCCTGCCTTTTTGCGATAATGGTTGGGAAATCTAAGACCCATTTCTCTTCAGGTGTAGTTATCGTTACGACTTCGCCACGGAAAATGACCAGATCACCGTTCTGATTCACTATTTTAACTGTTAGACTGTCTATGCTACGCTTGTTGACAGGCAAATAAATCACATTAGTAGGATACTCCACTATTTTATAGCCTGGAGGCACAGTTGGGAATTATGCGAACTAGCATTATGAATAGCGATGCACATTTAAAGAATATCAAATTTGGTGGATACGGTTGGTCGATACGTTTGGTGGATACGTTTGGTGAATACGTTTGGTGGATACGCTTGGTGGATACGGTTGGTCGATACGTTTGGTCGATACGTTTCGTGGATACGTTTGGTGGATATGTTTGGTGGATACGTTTGGTGAATACGTTTGGTGGAGACCGTTGCTCGATGCGTTTGGTGGATACGCTTGGTGGATACGGTTGCTCAATACGTTTGGTAGATACGTTTGGTGGGTACCTTTGGTGGATGCGTTTGGTGGATACGGTGGGTCGATACGTTTGGTGGATATAAAAGAATGTAGTGCAGTCGAGTTTGTCTCATTGACTAAAATAATCTTAAAGGATTAACATGTATTCATGACAAATGTGTGAAAAAGTATTTTCCTGGTCTAGTAATTTAAGGTATCATAATAATAATGTTCATACAAATAAATCATATAAGTGTGATTTTTATGGAAAAATGTTTAAAAGACATGATATATTAAAAAAACTTATAATTAGAAAACATAATTCTGAACTTACATCTAAGGAACCCAGATAGCACAAAACATTCTCAAAATAATTTGTTAATCTTCTTAAAAGTTATTCAAGAAATAATTATAAAAATTAATTTTGAATTATTTTTAGAATATAAATTTAACCTCAAAATAATCTTAAAATACTACTGAAAAAAATAATCGGGAAATAACTTGGAATCATATTTTTAGAATATTTTAATAAATATAATATAATAATATTTTCAGAAACTATTCTCTAACTATTTTCTCTGGAATATTCTTCGAAATATATTTAGAATAATTTTATGGAACAATTATAAAATTGTTTGAGATCGCCATAGCAACTGTACAAAAAAGAGATTATTGTAAAGTAATTTGACATTGGCATTGCATGTCATATAATATATTGAAGTTTAATAAAATAGAAACAGATAGTGACTCCGATGAATCGGTAAACTGGAGGTGCCAATTAGAAGCGGTTGGAAAAAAATATTATGTTAAACTCGTACAAAAAAATACGTTTTCGGGACTCGTAAAATTGCCGGACTCCGCTACGCTACATAACCCTTTCCATCGTCCCGAAAACGTGTATTTTTTGTACTAGTTAAACAAATAACTATTCTATGAACCTGAACGTGTAGTGGCATCATAAAGTAAAGCACATTTGGAAACAGCAACGCAAATGAGTAACGAAAGAGCAAAGGTAAGTTTAATTCCATTTATGTGATTATAATCTAGTTTAGTTTGCCTATGTAACAAACAATTTCAACAACCATAATCGCCAAAACAGCAGACGAAGGCCTTTGTAGTTCAATAACTATAGGTAGTACGATTTAAAAATAAAAATATCACTCATCTTCAAGGATGAATGACATTACCAAGGGGCTTTGGCGTTTCATTATCATTTTACTATCTGCCTGATCATGCTAGATCACATTGCCTGCTCCCACTAGGAGCAAGTGACGTAATCTAGCCGATTATGGCCTGATATGAAAAATAAACTAACGTTATAATAATTATTTAATTTTCCATTGTAGACGATGACGATAAGGTAGCGAAAGAATTAAAGACACAAAAAGAAAAGAAAATATTTAGGGGCGAGTTAAAAAGTAAGTATTTAGGTACATAAAATTACCTCTATAGAAAGTAATAATACATCATAAGTCATATTTCTTATGACGATTTGGAGGTGGTGATGCCCTCAAAGAAGTAGGGTACTTAGACTACAAAGTAGTTTCCTATCTTATTTTGAAATAAATATTTACCCCAAGTACCGTAAATCCTCAGAAGGCATTGCCACCTGTAAATTGTGATATTTTCTTGTAATATTCCTATAAGGCTTGCGTTCTAGTGGTTTTCTGTGACAAGACTAATTTTAGGAAATACTGAACCGATTTGCATTCTTTATCTCATTTTTACACGAATCGGACTGTAATTATTGTTTAATTTTATTTAAGAAAATAGGACTGCACAAATATTGATTTTTTTATTTTATTATAGGTCAACTCTACTATACTGCCGTCCAAAGAAATCAAAAAGCAGTAACTTCACTCTAGGCGAATTCAAGAAGGTCAAAAAAGAAAATGGGGTCATTGAAACAGTGAACTGTAAGATTATCAGAAATTCTTTTATTTATGCATATTTATAATAAAATTGTCATTAAAAGTTAATATTTGTGTTATTTAATTCTCCATTCTATAAATAAATAAATAGTAGATTGTTTTATAAGTTAAGAAAAGTGATTGTTTTCCAGCGAGTGTAAATGTTTCTATTCACGAGCGAGCGTAAGCGAGCGAGTGTAGGAAATTTACACGAAAATGGAAAATTCACTTTTCTTAACGAGTTGAACATGCTATTTTTTCGTGTACTTTATAAAAATTAGTGTAATTTGAAGACTTATTAAAAATTATGAAAAGTTCTAATATATCAAGGTAGCATTTGTGGCCATAGCAATAATAAACATGCGAACATGTAAACAATTTATGCAAAAGTTTTCATGTCACATTCACGTAAAATGAATTGCTTAAATGAATATAATGAGGAAATTGCTCAATTATTATCAGAAGCAGAGTCAAGTTTACTACCTGTAAAGTCCAGAGCAAAATATGAGAAAAGTTACCAACAGTTTTGCCACTGGAGCAACGAGAAAGATGTGCAAGGAGCCAGTGAAGACATTCTAATTGCGTACTTTTGTGAAAAAGTTTGTTTTATTTATGATTCCTCATGTTTAAGGATTAATTTAGAAATATTGTTATAGGTGAAAATTCTTAAAGCTTCAACACTCTAGTCACTGTACTCAATGGTGAAAAGTACTCTGCAAATAAACGAAAACGTAGACATTTCTGCCTATAAAAAATTGCTAGCCTATCTGAAACGTCAAAATGACAATTATTTAGCAAAAAAGTCGAGTGTTCTGTCGATGAAGAATATGAAGAACTTCCTAAAAAAAGCTGCTGATGCTGATTTTCTTTTTATGAAGGTAGTGATGATCATTGCGTTGTACGGAGCCTGTCGGACGGAAGAATTACGTCTCTTAAAAGTTGATGATGTAGAAGATTCCGGGCGTATTTTGGTGATAACTTTACACGACACGAAGAAGCGGATTTTCACAGTGACATCAGAAAATGGAATCAACGGAACTGAAGTTTACAGAAAGTACTTAAATTTAAGACCGAAGCATGTGGACCATCGTCGACTATTTATATATTATAAATCAGGCAAGTGTACAGTGCAACCAGTTGGTATAAACACCTTCTACAGTATACCTTAGAAAATTGCTGCATACTTAGGTCTACCCGAGCCAAACAGTTTCTCAGGACACTGTTTCCGGAGAACTTCAGCGACTTTTCTGGCGGACAGTGGAGCCGACATTCAAGTTTTAAAGAGACACGGTGGTTGGCGTAGCAGTGGAGTCGCAGAAGCTTATGTCGAAGACAGCATCGAAAATAAAGTAAAAATTTCTTAGTAATTCAACTGAAGGGCAACCTTCGACCTCTGCACCGACAACATCGACAGTAGTAGCAAGATTAGGTGATGAAGTAATGAACTCCAATGTGTCCGTTTCTGAACTCCAAGCGCTTTCTTCAGCTTCTAATATAACATTTAATAATTTAAGTAATTGTACATTTGTAATTAATTCTAATAAAATAAATGATTGAAAAAAAGTGTTGCTAACAAGAAAACTGACAATATGGTCCATTTCCATGAAGTAAACGAAAAAAAAAATATTCAGACAATATATTCCCCCAATAACCCTGGTTACATATTCTAAGCTTATAATTAATATAAAAAAAATATTTGTAATTTATTCTAAGAATGATTCCTAGAATAATCTTAAAAGAAAAAAAGTGTCCCATTTGTTACTTCTTAGAATATTTTTAAAAGAATAAATATATTTACAGGATATTTTAAGAATAAATTTTTATTCTGTGAAGTTATTTTAAGAATAATTATAGAACAATTTTCTGCTATCTGGGTATATTCTCAGTGATCTCATCAGTAATCGTAAATGTTCGTTTTTTTCCAGTTTTTGTTACTGGAATTGAGATTATTAACACGTTCTCTTTGTCCTGGATATCACTTATACACATTTTTCTTAATTCGTCTCGCCTGCAAGCCCCAGCTAATCCAATTATCAAACATGCGTAGAAATAACATGTTAAAATTACAAAAAGTAGTGTTGACAATCTAAAAAGTTTTATTACCTTCCACATTAAATAATCCGTATCTGGAGCTTCTCTTAGGAATCTATTTATATCTCTTCTTGTGAAAACTGACGATTTTTTTACTTCGTGAAAATTATGTTTCTTTAACAACGCAATCAATCTTAGAAATTTACTTATATCAATATTATTTTTTATTATTATTGTAGATTTTAGCATCGAATAGCTAGACCACAATGTGGATGGTTTGTAATATTTGCTTTTTTCAGAAAAATACACCAGAAATACTTCTTCATTAAAATTTCTCGTTTTACGTGTGCGGCACCATTCCGTAAAACTCTCGTATTGTTTCAGATATATCTTCCGGGACTTCTCTGGCAACAAACTTAGTGTTGCTCTATTTGCGACTTCGTAAATTTCAGCTGGATTGTCATTATCACTATCACTCATTTTGAGTTTTCTTGTTGTAAATTTTTAACACTTTTAACTATTACGTAGCGTCAATTGATGCTTGTCAATAAGTTGCTTAGCAACGGTTTAATTTGCTCGTTATTAAATAGTGTCACTATTAATGTACTTGCCTTCTTTCAAAATAAATTTTGTGCTCGTATTACAGATGAGTACGTGAAGTAAAAACGGCCGTGAAGTAAATGCGGCCGTGAAGTAAATTTGACAGATCTGCACTAAAAAGCAACATTTTACGGACGCTACTTGATCCCTAAAATGTCACTTTTTGTAGCAGTTGCCTAAAAAAACTTTTTAGTAATTCAACTGAAGGGCAACCTTCGACCTCTGCACCGACAACATCGACAGTAGCAGCAAGATTAGGTGATGAAGTAATGAACTCCAATGTGTCCGTTTTTGAATTCCAAGCGCTTTCTTCAGCTTCTAATATAACATTTAATAATTTAAGTAATTGTACATATGTAATTAATTCTAATAAAATAAATGAATGAAGAAAAGTGTTGCTAACAAGAAAACTGACAATCTGGTCCATTTCCATGAAGTATACAAAAAAAAAATATTCAGACAATATACCTACTAAATTGAATATTCTCATACTAAAATTTGTTACTTAAAAATTATTTTAAAATTAATATAGGGATGTTTTCTACTATTCTCAAAATATTTTTAAAGAATATTCCCCCAATAACCCTGGTTACATATTCTAAGCTTATAATTAATATAAAAAAAATATTTGTAATTTATTCTAAGAATGATTCCTAGAATAATCTTAGAAGAAAAAAAAGTGTCCCATTTGTTACTTCTTAGAATATTTTTAAAAGAATAAATATATTTACAGGATATTTTAAGAATACATTTTTATTCTGTGAAGTTATTTTAAGAATAATTATAGAACAATTTTGTGCTATCTGGAAACTCGATCAAAAATACAGTGATGTATCAAGCAAACCCAAGTTGGATGCTCTAGAGTCTAGAGCTACAAGAGCATACAATAGAAAAATCATTTGCACCTATTCCAATACATCTGGGTTCGATAACTAAACGTGTTAATCGAGAAATAAATGATTATGGCACAGACTTCGGTGATAAAAAGACAAATATAAAATTTCAGGGACAAATCAAATCAAAAGATGGGCTCGAGGTGATTAAACAGAATAGAGATGATTATACTTTATATAATAATGATGTTGACAATGATACGATGATTATGATTCTAATATTACTGAGAACTCTGATGATTCTAATATTAGTGAGAACTCTGATTATTCTAATATTAATGAGAAGTCCAGTGATGTTCATTTAACCAACTTTAATGAATTACCTATAACCTCCATATTGAGGAAATTGAATGATAATCCTGTCGATTACATGTCTGGAAAGACCCAAACAAACTTGTTGATCGGCTAAGACTTTTAATAGCTTCTCGGCTAAACGGCTAAACGGCTGGAAATATGACCCATATTAATGAAATTAAATTAATTATGTAGGAACTTATAGATGCAAAAATAATCAAGCCCCACGAATAATTGTTAAATACATACACTGTTTAATAATTATTTTAAGTTTTAAATGTATGATTATTTTTCATATATTCAATAAACGAAGTTATGCTGAATACGAGTGTTTAATTTCATGATTGTGAGGTGGGAAAGAGGTGGTAGTAGGGGTGAATGTGAGCGATGAGAGAGCTGTGAAGCTGTTTAGTTCAAGTCACTTGTTATTTGACAGTATATAAAAACCGCTCGAGAATCGTTCAAGCTGCTCAAACCTGCATCTAAAAACCGTTCGAAAACTGCTTTAAACTGCTTTTTAAACCGCTCGAACCGCTATAACCGGTTATACCGGTTTGAGCGGTTTAAAAAGCAGTTTAAAGCGGTTTTCGAGCGGTTTTTAGATTATAAATTGCATAGCAGTCAACTTAGTAGTAGTAATGAATTCTAATAATATTTTGAACGTGTCCTCACATCTTACTGAAAGATTTTCAAGTTCAAGACATAAAAGGGGACTTACTAAGATATGAAGAAAGTCAAACATCCTGATGTATATCTCGTGGAAAAAGGTGTTGAGAAGGAAGGGGGGACAAGGTTTTCATCAAATGGCTTGGATTTGACAGTTCTCACTGACAGTTGGATTGATAAAAATATATATAAAATATATTTTTTATAACCCTTACGCTACCGAATGACACAATTGTGACTTCCTTATTTTACCATGTTATAAGGATCAAAATATGATTTTACTGGGTTGAGAACTGTGCGACATGATTGTGAAGCACGCATTTACTTTTTAAGCGCCCGCAAACCGATTGTTTTGCTGGTATTGCATTCTTGTTCTGCCCTCGAAAGTGAACGTTTGTTTTCGGCTATGGCCTGTGCGGGTAAGTAAGTAATTATTTGTAAATTATGTGGAAATTTTGAGGTGTTTATATTTATATTACTGCAATAAATAGCAAATAAGTATAATACATGTGTAGATTGCAATTATCTTAAAAATTTTTGCTTCCAAGAACGATTTTGTAACGTATATCAGAATTGTGAGCTACGGGAGTCAACGTTGTTCGATAGTAATTCCTGTAATTAAATAAAAAAATTTAATTACAGGAAGAAGTAAAGACGTAATCGATCTGGACCGTTTAAGAGATGATCAGGAAGGATTATTTCGACTTTTAGACGAACTAGGGTCGGAATTTGGGTCCGAAGGAGAAGAAGAGGAGTTTGATTTTCCTGAAGAGCTGCCGTCCGAGAGATCAGATGAAATCGATAATTCTTGGGATTCCGAAGATGATCTGCCCCTAATACATTTCCAGAAGTTGCAATGGAAGCGTGGAAACTTCAAAAGCAAAGATTTTCCTGTAAAAGAAAATTTTACACCATCTAATGTAAAAACTCCAAATGAATATTTTAGCAAATATTTGGACGATGATTTTTTTCGGTCAACTGCAACTTATACTTCTCAATATTTCTTGCAGACAAATGCAAAAGTAAACAACTTCACCCCCGAAGAAATAAAAAATTTTTTCGGATTGAATGCTTTGATGGGATGCGTTCATTTTCCACGAATACATATGTATTGGAATGCAAAATTTAAATTCCCGTTAATTGACGGCGTAATGCCGCGACAAAGATTTTACATGATACGTGTAAATTTACATGTTGTAGACAATCTTAGCGTACCAGAAGACGAACAAAAAAAGAACAGATTGTGGAAAATACAACCTGTAATAGATCTTGTCCGAAATCGCTGTAAAGCCATTGAAAGAAAAGAAAAGACTGCTTTTTCCATCGACGAACAAATGATTCCTTTCTTAGGCAGATGTCCAGTTCGACAATTTGTAAAGAACAAGCCAAGACCGGTGGGGCTTAAGAATTTTGTTGTTACTACATCGGATGGACTGATATTGGATTTCGAAATCTACCAGGGCAATACTACTCCACTAGCAAACAGGGAGCTGGGATTGGGTGCATCAGTAATTTTACGCTTAGTAAAAACATTACCAGAAAATAGTTATATTTTGACCGCTATTTTTCAACTGTTGCTTTGATGGACAAATTGATGACTTTAAAGATAGATGCAACTGCTACTATTATGTCCAACAGAGTCAAAGGCTTCGAGTTCAAGAAAGATCATGCCATGAATCGGGGAGAGTCAGAAGTGGTCGTCAGAACTGATGATAAACTTTGTATAACAAAGTGGAAAGACAATAAATCTGTGTTGATGATATCCACAGCTTTTGGAAGAGAGCCTGAAATTGAGGTAGAGAGATGGAATAAAACAGAGAAAAAACGCACAGGTATATCATGCCCAGCTGTTGCTAAATCATACAACGAACACATGGGGGGTGTAGATGTGTGCGACCAAATGATGGAGTACTATCGTTCTTTTTTTCGAACCCGTAAGTGGACGGTCAAAACGATTTTACATTTATTTGATTTAGCTATAGTAAACAGCTGGATGGAGTATCGAAGAGATTGCCGAAGTCAAAACCTTCGAAGCAAAGAAATTATGGATCTTCTAGAGTTCAGGCTTAGTCTTGGAGAGTATTTGGTTGCCGGTACAATAAAGCGTGTTTTGGAGGAAACCGGGTAAACAGAAAATTCCGAGGATAAAAACATCAATCGAGGGATTCAAATAAGAAAGAGAAGAGTACCTGCTAATCTTCCCTGTGTGGACAAACGCTTTGACGGTTTTGACCACTGGCCAAACAACGAAGAAATGAAGAATCCTGTTAAATGTAGGTTAGATGGGTGCGAAAGTCGTTCAAGAATCCGATGTACTAAATGCAACGTGTTTCTTTGTTTTACCAAAAACAAAAACTGTTTTATTTCATTCCATAAAAAGTAAAAAGAAAAATTTTCACAATTGTGCTTTTATATGTTCACTCCCAAGACCCACAATTGTGTACCCCTTAAAAAAAACAAAAAACACTTTTGAAAAATTTTTTTAAAAATTTACGTGGCCTATTTACCTAATTTTATCGATGTAAAATAAATATGAACCGCAAATTCAAAATTTTTTATCTCGGTACTGTACTATTATGTATTATAATTATTATTATTATATATCCCTGTAATTATTCATTAAAAAATAAAAAATATATCTGAAATTTGTTTTTTTATTTATTTTTTAAGTAACCTTCCATTTTATTTTTCCCATTTACAGAAAACCTGATTAATTTTTCTGTAAAAATATGTACTGATATGAATATCTACCAAATATGTAGTACAAAAATTCTCCAACTTTTTCCAATCAGGTCACTACAGCCAGTCAACTAATTGATAACCTGAATGTCTGTTATAAAATCCATCTAATCAGACCCAAGTAATTTTTCTTGCTATATAATTTATTTTTATCGTCACTGGTAAGGTAAGAATCTTGTATTATTTAAATATATTCCTACAAGTATGAAAGCTATGAATTAATTTTTAAATTTAAAATGTTACTATTTGATATGCTTATGGATACTTTTCCAACATTATTTTTATTTGACTTTATTAAACAGAAAAACAGGTATTTACAAACAGATTACATCTAACGATTGTTCCAAATTACAGGTCACTTACACACACACACACACACACACACACACAAGGTGACTGAAAGTGATCGTGCCTTTTAGTACAAAAAAATCTAATGGTGTTTAAGATTCATATCAATACGCATGTATAATATAACATAAAATGTTCAACAGTAGATAACCTTCAAATTTATTTTTACATATCCATGGAACCTGAGTAATTTTATTAGTAAACTAGGCGTCGATATAATTACATTAATTCAGATATTGTATAATCATCCCTCTAACTCTCCCTCGAGAAGCAGATACCTACCTATCATAGTTAATATTCTTAATTAATAATTAATATTTTTAATTATTTATTAATACATAACAACTGCTAGCTGCCATCTTGATTTTTGTTTTTATTGTCTTTTGTTTTGGTTTTACAACCTCCCTCCTCACACCCTCTGAATGCCCCACATACACCTGCTGGTGGACACCATCCCCGTAGTTAAAGGTTCTAGATATATGTATTACCAACAACTTGAAGTATCTCAAGATTATACCATTATTAAAATGTGCAGTTTGATAACCATAATCACTTATAATGACTGATAATTACCTGCATATTTAATTCAGAAATAATACCTTAACATGCACAACCTCGTACAGAAGGATTATTAATATTTTTAATGATCAATCACCTTAGTTTTCTTATAATGATATGAGACATTTAAAAATAATATTTTTATTCTTTATGAAATAATTTGCAGCCGCTTGATCCCATAACAATTATTTTAGTAGTAGTAGTAGTAGCAGTAAGGCGGCCAAGACCTGGCAAGTAGGCCGCAAGCGGGCCCTTTTTACCTACCCCTGTCGTCCCTACCTAGCTTCATCACCTCTTCCCTCATTGAACCTACCCGACCTTCTAATGTAGGTCAGAATGTCGGTCCATTCAAGGGAACTAACCTCTTCCCCTTGCAACTCCCCGCCCCCCCAGACGTCGTGTCTCTGTCTGCCGAAAGCCGCGCACTCTGCCAAGAAGTGGGAAGGCGTTTCATCGCCCTCCCCACACTTTGGACAGATAGGGTCTCCCTCAACACCTATCAATGATAGATGTCTTCTAAGCCTACAATGACCCGTTAAAACTCCCACCAACTGGTTTAGAACCTTCCGGCTACGACTTAACAGCCAGGCCGTCTTGGTCTTGCTTGGCTCCACTATAAAGTTGCGAGCCTGTCTACAGCACCCACTCCTTCTCCACTGTTTACTTAGTGTCTCATAAGCCCAATCGTTAAGAGCTATGTTGACCTGCCTCCGTGTAATGCCTAAAATCGGTTCTGGTCCCTGGCCGGGTCCCTGAGATCCGAGTCGAGCCAGTTCATCGGCCCTTTCGTTCCCCGGGATTCCACTATGACCTGGTACCCATACCAATTTGACCTCTTTTCCTCTGGCCAACTCCTCCAGGATATCTCCGCACTCTTGGACAAGGGCGGATCTTGTCCTTGGAGTTGTTAAAGCCTTTAAGGCTGCCTTAACAATTATTTTAATATATAATTTATGTCTTTAGATTATTCACATGTATTTGATCCCTTATATCAGTTATGCTTAACAATACATATCCTATTATGAAGGTACCAACCCCTCTACTCTCCACCTACTCTCCAGAAGTCTGAAACCAGAAAAAGTCTTAGATTTTTTTAAATCAGAATTTATATTAATCAAATTTATTTGTCATATTTACTAATCACGTGACCCGAATTGACCAATCACGTGAGAGCATCTGCAAAAATATAGCCCCGAAACAAGTCTTGACTTGTCTGTGGATATCCGTGAGAAACGAAACGGTGGCTAACAGTTTTTTATTAATACATAAACAATACTTTTATAATGTAAACAATATTTCCTTTGTACCATGCCGCTTCACATAAAATTCCTGGAAATCAACTAATTAAGAAATTATAATACTGAGAAATGACTCATAATGTAAACAATACTTTATCATGTCACCACACATGAAATTCCTGGAATCGAACTATCTAAAAACTATGATACTGGAGACATCCTCTTGAAGTAGAAAATTTAAATCAATGTAAATTGTACATTTATTTGCTGGGTGGCTATATTTTCCCATATAAAATCATACAAAACGAAACACAAATAATAATAATACCTACTTCTTATGAAATACTGTCCACACAAAAATTATACAGCTCTGTATGTAATAAGTTATTTTTAATTTACTATATGGATACTTGGTCTTGGAGTTAAAACAAAACGTACATTTATTTCGGCCTATAACAGCATTGAATGAGAATGTGCATAATTGGCAGAAATTAGTATATTTATTTATAAAACAAACATGGTATTTTATCATTTCCGACTTCAATATGTAATTTAATATGCCAGTATGTATGTATTAATTTTAGAATCTGATATTCGATGCGAACCTGTCTATACTAAAAAATTAGCGCGAACTAATTAATCGTATTCGTATCGGTTTTTCTCTAAAATATTTCTATTAAAAATTAAATAATAGGGCACTAGTGAAGAACGTAACGCGCAAGTGGAGATATCGTAGCGCGCAGCCTCTGCTGTCTCGATGCCTACATAAATAAATAATTGATAATTCTAATTTGAATATACATATGCCAACTCAAAACGATATAATGAAACAATATATGAATGATTTGCCGCGGCGATAGCTCAGTCTGTTAGGTGCTGGGTGGTAGCTTGTGACTAACAGAATGGGTATATCGCGGCGCGAGTTCGATTCTCGCTAGGGGAGAAATGGCACCTCTCCCAGGGAATGGTTGTGTGTCTGCGTTTTTTTCATGTGTACCCTCCCTCTACACAAGCCTGAGGCTTTCAGAAGGGAGGTTGTCCATTTCTGTGGTGTGTTTTATGTTTATGTTAATATATGAATGATTTGAAAATTACGCCTGAGTGAAGTGAGATGTTTTATATTATTACACACTCCTATCTAATTAACACTTTTATCACTCCTTTTTC
This sequence comes from Pogonocherus hispidulus, assembly GCA_963924545.1. Lineage (NCBI taxonomy): Eukaryota > Metazoa > Arthropoda > Insecta > Coleoptera > Cerambycidae > Pogonocherus > Pogonocherus hispidulus. The sequence goes on from OZ004695.1 coordinate 38,082,089, forward strand.
TTTTATTTTTCACGAAGCTCTATTGACCGCTATTGACAGCTCGCCGTCGCCACGTAGGATACCACCACCAGCCCCGCCTAACGCCTTTCCGTTGAACCAACCAAGCCAGCTGTCAGTCTCCTGTTCACCTAACAATTCATCTCGCCGAGCCTCCTCCCTTGACCACCAGATGTCGCCGCCTGTCCAATCCTTAGTTTGGTTTCAATCGGCCATCCTGCAATTTAATGTCCTCATTAATACACAATTCTCACCTAACTCTCCAAGAGGTCAATCAGATCCTGTTAGGCTGACTGATCTCTTTCGTAGTCACCTAATGAATCATCCGATCCATCACCCACATTAATTGCACCACTCTGATAGTGCCTTAAAGCATCTACCGCAACTATCGCCTTGAATTGCTTATAACCCCTAACAACCTGTAAAGACACAATCTCATACCTATCGTTACCTAACACCTTTACTATCTTGTATGGACTATCATACTTATTCGACACCTTTCTATTAATGCCTTTTTCACCCAACGTAGTAGCCGCCTGACGCCACAAAACTAAATCACCCACCTTGTATTCGGTTGCAACCTTACGTCTCCTATCATACCTGGCCTTCATTTGAGATTCTGTCTTTTGCAATCTCGCACCTGCCTGACACCTGTCTGAATGCACTCGTTTTCGCCCTTGCGTAGCAGTGCCTTCACGTACTGACAAATCTGCTACTCGCCCACTTTGATAGGAGAACAGCAGATCTGCTGGAGAAAATCTTGTGCTGGCATTTATAGTGTGATTGATTCCCTATAGAATCTCTGGCAGTTGTTCGTCCCATCTCGCCTCTTCATCTGCGCCTGCCGTAATCGCCTCAAATATTGTGCGATTCGCCCGTTCCACCTGACCACCCAGATAGCACAAAATTGTTCTATAATTATTCTTAAAATAACATCACAGAATAAAAATTTATTCTTAAAATATCCTGTAAATATATTTATTCTTTTAAAAATATTCTAAGAAGTAACAAATGAGACACTTTTTTTTCTTCTAAGATTATTCTAGGATCATTCTTAGAATAAATTACAAATATTTTTTTTATATTGATTATAAGCTTAGAATATGTAACCAGGGTTATTGGGGGAATATTCTTTAAAAATATTTTGAGAATAGTAGAAAACATCCCTATATTAATTTTAAAATAATTTTTAAGTAACAATAAATTTTAGTATGAGAATAATCAATTTAGTAGGTATATTGTCTGAATATTTTTTTTATTTATTTATAGAATGGAGAATTAAATAACACATATATATTAAGTTTTAATGACAATTTTATTATAAATATGCCTAAATAAAATAACTTCTGATAATCTTACACTTCACTGTTTCAATGACCCCTTTTTCTTTTTTGACTTTCTTGAATTCGCCTATAGAGTGAAGTTAATGCTTTTTTATTTCTTTGGACGGCATTACACTAGAGTTGACCTATAATAAAATACAAAAATCAATATTTGTGCAGTCCTATTTTTTAAAATAAAATTAAACAATATTTACAGTCCGATTCGTGTAATTATTATTTTTTTTTATTAAGATTCTTTGTTGGAGAATCTTATTTCTATTAAAACTGGTCTGATGACCAACCATTAATTTTCTTCTAATAATCTTACAAACTAAACATTTATTAACTAAAGTTTATCCAACGACGTCCTTTAGATTTTTTTTTTAACAATTTTACTGGCGCATTATGTCCTGCTTTTACACATCACACTCCACCAGCTCAAATGGTTTGGTTCTCTTCAATCTTCAAACAAGATGTTGGTTGTCCATCAGCTGAAGAGCTTCTGCATTGATGTGGAAGTGAAGTCTGGCCTCATGTCTGCCAGCAAACCTTTTGATCTCATCTTTAACCATTGGGATGTTAAGGTCTCGTTGCAAGTCGGAGTTGCGTATGTACCATGGAGCGTCTACTATGTTACACAGCACTTTGTTCTGGAAAGTCTGAATGCTTTTAATGTTACTATTTCTGGCATAACCATAAAGTTGAATACCGTATAACCAAACTGGTTTTAAGATCTGATTGTAAAGTAGTATCTTATTATGTATTGACAAGTTAGAATTTCTTCCAAGCATTCAATAATGCTGTCTATATTTCAAACCAAGTTCTATTCTTCTCTTCTTCACATGTTATTTCCACCGGAGCTTGGCATCCAGGGTCATGCCTAGGTATTTGGCGTTATTCTCATTGGGTACAATTAGTACCCAATTAGTACCCAATTAGTAGTACCATTAATATCCAAGGACGGAGGGTTACCTAGTCTTTTGTTGGTAAAGTTAACATGACTTGATTTGAGCTCGTTTAGTTTGATCTTCCATTGTTTGGTCCAATCAAATATTGCGTTGCTAGCTACTTGCAGTCTTCTAGTCGATATTCTTGATCTTTACCGACCGCAAGAAGTGCAGTGTCGTCAGCAAATGTAGCTACAGTGGTCTCTCCTAGTACTGGCATATCACTAGTATATAGCAGATAAAGGATAGGGCCAAGAACGCTACCCTGGGGCACTCCTGCTCTTATATCTTTCAGGTCAGAATATTGATGTTCCTGTTTTATTCTGAAAAGTCTGCCTGAGATATACGATGACAGAATCTCTACATATTGTGTCGGAAGTATTTTGTTTAATTTGTGTATCAATCCTTTGTGCCGTACCTTGTCAAAGGCTTGAGCAACATCTAAGAAAACTGCAAAGCAGACTTCGTTTTCTTCAAGTGTACGCTCTATTATGGTAATAATACGATGTACCTGATCAATGGTTGAGTGCTTTTGTCTAAAGCCAAATTGGTAATCCGGGATAAGATTACCATTTTCAATTAGTGGTCTTAATCTCTTGAGAAGTAGTTTTTCAAACAACTTTGAAATGGTTGGCAGCTGGGAGATAGGTCTGTAAGACTTGACATCATTTGGTGGTTTGCCTGGTTTAGGCAACATGATCACTTCCGCTACCTTCCAGCTGACAGGAACGTGTTTCAGTCTAAAGGCTGCATTGAAGAGGTAGGTCAGCTTGACTATGCACTTTCTCGGTAACTGCTTTTAAGATTTCAGTGGTAATCAAGTCATAACCTGGTGCTTTTTTTAGTCTTAGATTTGTTTTTATTTCCTCAGCTACTTCTTTTAGGGTAACAGGGGTAATATTTTCTGTCCTTAGATTGTCAATATCAAGCAAATTGTTTACAAGAATTTGATTAGATGTGAATACGTCAGCCAAATGTTCAGCAAATAAGTCTGCTTTTTGTTTATTATCTCTGGCCCATGAGCTATCGTCCTTCCTGATTTGAGGGGTTGAAGTAATAGGCTTCTTGATTTTCTTAGGTGCTTTCCAGAGGGAGTAATCTGTCTCTTCATCTGCAGTTAAATTTTGGAGATAGTAATTGATTGACTCTTCCTTATGTTTTTGTATTTCTCTTTTGAGCAGTTGTGTTTTACTATTTAAGGTGGTTTTATCAGAAGGATCTCTCGATTGCTGCCACCTTCTCCTGGCTTTTCTTTTCTCTTTAACCAGTTCTCTTATTTCTACTGGGTAATTGATACCTTTGGTTATATGATTAATTTCTTTTGTGTTGTGGTGTGCTGCCGTCTGGATATGTGTGGTGAAGTTTTCAGCTTCTACTTCAAGCTGCTCAGTTGTTCTCAAATTAACATGTAGGTTAATGCTCTCCTGAAGTTCCAGCCTAAAACTTTCCCAGTCAGTGGTTTTGTTTACCAATATAGGCCGAGCCTCTTTTTTAATTATCTTGTCACTTAGGGTCAAAATGACAGCTGAGTGATCAGAATCCAGGTCAAAGTTTTCTTCAGCCTCAGTAAAGTTGGGTGATCCTTTTCTTGAGATGAAGAAGTCTAACAAATCGGAAATTTTATTGATGTCAGTAGGCCAATAAGTAGGCTTACCTGTGGAATGATGGCTGCAACCAGTTTCACGAACCGCTTTTCTCCGTTCACTCCCTTTGGTCGTGGTTAATCTTGATCCCCAGTCAACATGCTTGGCGTTCAAGTCACCTCCCACAATGAATCTCTCACCAGGATGCTGAAGGAAGATCTTGTAGTCTTCTTTCTTAAGATTATATCTGGGTGAACAATAAACTGCCCCAACCATTAGATTTTGTTTGGTGGACTTAACCCCCACCATAACAAGTTGTATATCTACACGTTGTAAGTGGCATTCCTCAAAATGAATGATACTTTCCTTGATTAAGATTGCACTACCACCCTTTGCTTGATTGTCAGGGTGAATGGCATGATAATTTTTATAGCCTCTTATCCTGAGACAAGATTGAGTTGTCATATGTGTCTCTGAGATGAGACATATATCTATATGTTGGGAGTTAAGGAACACTTCTAAATCATGCTTTTTGTTAAGGACGCCGTTGACATTCCATGTAGCAATTCGCAAATCTCGTTGATCCATAAATTTATTTCTTCTTTGGGATAGTACCAGTGTTTCTGGATTCTATTTTATCAAGTCTATCATTGACTTGGTCAAGCCTTTTCATCATATTCTGTAGCATCTGCATCATAGATGATTCTGACTTGGATGTAGAGGGGACATGTTCTACTGGCTTATTTTGAGTTATTTGTGCAAAGGAAACACCAGTTTTAACTTTATTGGAGGTAAGTAAAAATGAGATAATGAATGTAAATCGGTTCAGTATTTCCTAAAATTAGTCTTGTCACAGAAAACCACTAGAACGCAAGCCTTATGGGAATATTACAAGAAGATATCACAATTTACAGGTGGCAATGCCTTCTGAGGATTTACGGTACTTGGGGTAAATATTTATTTCTAAATAAGATAGGAAACTACTTTGTAGTCTAAAGTACCCTACTTCTTTGAGGGCATCACCACCTCCAAATCGTCATAAAAAATATGACTTATGATGTATTATTACTTTCTATAGAAGTAATTTTATGTACCTAAATACTTACTTTTTAACTCGCCCCTAATTATTTTTCTATCTTTTTGTTTCTTTAATTCTTTCGCTACCTTATCGTCATTGTCTACAATGGAAAATTAAATAATTATTATAACATTAGTTTATTTTTCATATCAGGCCATAATCGGCTAGATTACGTCGCTTGCTCCTAGTGGGAGCAGGCAATGTGATCTAGCATGATCAGGCAGGTAGTAAAATGATAATGAAACACCAAAGATTCTTAATAATGTCATTCATCCTTGAAGATGAGTGATTATTTTTATTTTTAGTTCTATAGTTATTGAACTAAAAAGGCCTTCGTCAGCTGTTTTAGCGATTATGGTTGTTGAAATTGTTTGTGACATAGGCAAACTAAACTAGATTATAAATAATCACATAAATGGAATTAAATTTACCTTTGCTCTTTCGTTACTCATTTGCTTTGCTGTTTCCAAATGTGAAATATAGTACTATTAACTTGTTTTATAGTGGACACTAGATAGAACAGTTTAGTCATTTTTTGTAATTTTTTGACTCCGTTGATTTGATTACGCGCCACTTTACTTTATGATGCCTCTACACGTTCGGGTTCATAGAATAATTATTTGTTTAACTAGTACAAAAAATACATGTTTTCGGGAAAAGGGAAAGGGTTGCCGGACGACGCGTAGCGGAGTCCGCCAATTTTACGAGTCTCGAAAACGTATTTTTTGTACGCGTTTAACTTTTTTCCAACCGCTTCTAATTAGCACCTCCAGTTTACCGATTCATCGGAGTCACTATCTGTTTCTATTTTTCTATTTAATTAAACTTCAATATATTATATGACATCCAATCCCAATGTCAAATTACTTTACAATAATCCATGATACAACTACACAGATATGCCAATCCGCATAGTGACGTCAGTTACGAGGAAAAAACAATTGATAAACACGAAAATAATTATATCACTGCCCATAAGAATTTTCGCATCGCATTACCTTTTTTCCCTCACGAATGACGTCATGCGCAAACAAACGAAAGTTATGAGCATATATGTGTAGTTGTATCATGCAATAATCTCTTTTTTGTACAGTTGCTATGGCGATCTCAAACAATTTTATAATTGTTCCATAAAATTATTCTAAATATATTTCGAAGAATATTCCAGAGAAAATAGTTAGAGAGTTTCTGAAAATATTATTATATTATATTTATTAAAATATTCTAAAAATATGATTCCAAGTTATTTCCAGATTATTTTTTTCAGTAGTATTTTAAGATTATTTTGAGGTTAAATTTATATTCTAAAAATAATTCAAAATTAATTTTTATAATTATTTTTTGATTAACTTTTAAGAAGATTAACATAATTATTTTGAGAATGTTTTGTGCTATCTGGGCATTCGCTCGGGGTGTCGCAATAGCATTCTCCACACGTTTAATACCCCTGTCACCTACAAAACTGGCGAACGCCTTACTAGTAAATGCCAGTCCCCTATCAGATATTATACGCCTTGGGTACCCAAATTCACCAAACAACCACCTTAACCTCTCAATAGTTTCTGCAGACCTCAATGTTCTAGTAGGCTTTGCCCACGTGTACTTGGTAAACGCGTCTACGACTACCAGCAAGTAACTGTTTCGTTTCACACTTTTAACAAATGGACCTAGATGGTCAATATGCACCGTATCGAGAGGTACCACCTTCTTTTCGTAAGGATGGAGAAATCCTTCACCTCGCCCATGAGCACCTTTCGCATATGCACAATTTAGACATGCTGCCGTGTATTTGTGCACAAAACGCCTCATCTTTGGGAACCAATAAGTTTTTCTTAGAAGCTCCAAACACCTCTCAAATCCCGGATGCCCAATGTCATCATGATGTTTACGCAACAAGCTAAATTTTGCAATGGCAGGAACATACAACCTGTCACCTTCCCCAGTAATACGCCACAAGCGCCCATCCTTCACCTTAAAAGCTAATTGCACATCCTTATCAGCTTTACCTCCTTCCAGTGACTTAATTATTGCCTGCACCTTCTCATCCTGTAATTGAACTGTCCGAAACCAATCCACTTCACCAATGGTCACCAGATTCACCTGCACCGGATTACGACTAAGAGCATCGACATGTTTCATCTTATCACCTGGTCGATACTCCACCTCCATGTCATATTCCTGAATCGCCAACCACCACCTAGCTATCCTTGGTACTAAATCTCGCTTAAGCAACGTCGCCATTACTGCAGAACAATCGGTTACCACCTTAAAATGAACTCCTAGTAAGTAAACCCTAAATCTCCTGACCGATTCTACCAAGGCGAGGGTCTCCAATTCATAACTATGGTACATTGTCTCTGCTTTCGTTGTCGCCCTGCTAAAATAAGAAATCACCTGTAGAATGCCTGTCGGTGTCTCTGAAACAAAATGTCACCTAACCCTAATTTGCTAGCATCTGTATGCAGCTCCATGGGTAATTCACTGCGATATAACCCCAATATTGGTCGTTCTACTAATAACGGCTTCAATGTTTCAAATGCATCCTGTTCATTTTTGCCCCAATGCCATTCCGTGTCTTTCGCTGTGAGTTGAGTAAGAGGGCGTGCCAAAACTGCAAAGTTCCTAATAAACTTGCGAAAGTAGCTAGCCAAGCCAACGAATTGTCGCACCTTATGAACATCTTTTGGCACTGGAAAATCAGCTACCGCCTTCACCTTCCTGGATCCTGGCTGAATACCCTCTCCACTCACCTCATGTCCTAAATACTCAATGGAAGTTTTCAAGAATGAACATTTTGCCACATTTAGTTTAAACCAAGCTTGCCCTATCAATTCTAACACCTGTTTTAAAAGAGCTAAACCACCTTCCACTGTCCCGGATGGAATCAACAAGTCATCCATGTATGTGATTAATTCTCTGAAACACCGCTGGAGAGTTGGCCAATCCAAAGGGGACTCGTGTATACTCGTACTGCCCGTCAGGGGTGATAAACGCTGTTTTATCAATGGAGTCAGGATGCATAGGCACCTGATGATACCCCTGCGCCATGTCTAATGTTGTAAAGTAACACCTGCCTGCCAGTCGGTCCAGTTGATCTGCAATTAAAGGAAGGGGATACCTATCCTTAATTGTGATCTCATTCAACGCCCTATAGTCGACACACAACCTAATTCCACCATCCCGTTTGTTAACCAAAATTATGGGACTAGCATATGCGAATTTGATTCCCTAATGACACCACTATCTAGAAGCCCTTGCACCTTTTCTCTCACCTTACACCTCTCCGAACAAGACAGCCTATATGGCCTGTAATACACAGGTACATCTTTAACTAATTTAATCTCCATTTCACCCAGCTGTGTCAAACCTAAATCACCTTCACGAATTGAAAAACAGTACGCCTTTCGTGTCAATAACTCTACTAACCTAGTTCTGTCATCGTTGCTTACATCACTTATATTAAGTTCTAAAAAGTTAATAGTTTAAATGTTACTCACCCTAAGATTCTTTCTTTCTGGTTTGGTTCCTCGTCCAGTCACCTCTCTGCACCTAACAGCTCTAGCCACTACTCGGCCCTCCTGCCATTGAAGCTGCTGCAGTGTCCCTCCTTTCCACACCAGCTACACCTACTGCTCTTGGGATGGGGACAATGTTTACTGATGTGTGTCCCATACTCCTGACAATTATAACACCTAACCTTGTTGGACACTTCAGTAATTGCCTGTCTCTTCGTGGGGGGAGCACCTGGACTGCCCACACGTTTTGTCCTCGCCCCCGAGGTCGAGGGTTCCGATCGCCTTCCTGCCATCATGGCTGCTGGGGACCTATAATTTTCTAACCCTGTAAGAAAATCAGAGTACAACGCCTCGGGGTCTTGCTCCTGCAAGCCCACGCGTTTCCCACAACTCTTCTGGTAGACCCTTAATAATACAGGAAACCGCATCCCCACCTATCACTTTCACCCTCTCACACAATGCCAGCCTCGAGTGGAAATAGCTGGTCATCGTCTCACCTGCCTGCTTACGCCTCCCCATTATTTCTGCCAACCAGTCATGAAAATCATGTTGCCTGGGGAACGCCTTCTTTAAATTCACCTTCCACTGTTCCCAGGAGTAATTTAAGGCATCCACTCGCCTAAACCAGCTCCTAGCAGCACCTCCCAGTCTCACCTGCATCAGGTATGATCTCTCATACTCTGACCACCCGTGAACGTCACCTAACTGGTCTATTAAACCTAAAAATTTACTTACATTGGAGTAACGATCATCAGGATCGAACTCCCCTACTATGGCACCTACCTCCATCAAGTCACCTCTTCTCCTACCTACCTCTTGGGGCTCGGTGTTCGTCTTAACCCCTGTCACTACCTGTGATTCTGTCTTCTTACGTGCACCTGTCGAACTACTCAGGGTAGCCGCTCCGCCATCACCGCTCCACCTGTCACTGACGCCATCTTGCTCAGAATTTTCTCCATAAAAGCATCCATGCACCCTGTTAATTTTTCGTCTAATACTCGCCTTACTACTTCCTCTGTCTTTTCCGCCTCCGTCGCTGATGCGCATTTCCATCTCCTCGAAATCGTAGTCGAGCTCTAGCTCGCTATCACCTAACACATCACTTGCACCTTCCTTTCCCTTCTTACCGTCCGCCATTACACCTAACGACCACCCGAATTTAAAACATCTATTCACCGTTCTTATCCACCTTATTAATCGTCACCAACTACACACAGCACGTAGAATTATCCACACTTCTGATTTGTTACAGACTCCTATCTAATTAACACTTTTATCACTCCTTTTTCTTTTATTTTTCACGAAGCCCTATCGACCGCTATTGACAGCTCGCCGTCGCCACGTAGGATCCCACCACCAGCCCCGCCTAACGCCTTTCCGTTGAACCAACCAGGTCAGCTGTCAGTCTCCTGTTCACCTAACAATTCATCTCGCCGAGCCTCCTCCCTTGCCCACCAGATGTCGCCGCTTGTCCAATCCTTAGTTTGGTTTCAATATATTACAGTTTCCTCTGTTCTTAAGCGAAGAGACCTACAGGACCGCGATAATGCCCGGCGGTCGAATTTCCCCGCTAAAAATAGGTTCGTGGAGAACGTGGTAGGTATCTGGAGGACGGGTGCAGAAGCTATGACCGCGACCTCCTGGGCGATGGCTGCGAGGGTGCTGAAGAGCGTCTGCACAAGCGTAAAGGTTGCTTGATCGGCTGGTGGGGTGGCCTATCACCAAAAGGAAAGTGGAGGGGGTAAAATTACTCACTTTTTTGCAAAATTTAGGTTCCTTTAAAAATACACGGGTTTTTGGCATCGTACGCCCATAGGATATCTACTACCATTTGAAAGATAATTATATTCTACATCTAATGCCATAAAAAAATTCAGGGTGTTTTATTTAAAAAACTTAGAGTTAGGCAATTTAACATTGTGAAATATACGTCACGACAAAAATCACCCTGTATAAAATGGCCGAATAATTTCAAGTGCAATATTTAAGGTATCACTTGTGTTACCTTATATCACATTTTTTCCTTTTCACATTGTGTGATAAAAAAAATTTTATTTATTTTCCAATGCAGTGTTACGAGGTATTTTTCCATCAACTGTTAAATATCTCGAAAACGAAAAGAGATAGCTATAGGAAACCTTAATACAAATATGTTCCTAGTGATCCCTAGATTTCAAAAATATAATAATATATAGGGTGTCGCATTTGAAATAACCAACCTACTTACACCTTCTCCCGAATTTTTGGAACAGTCTGTGTAATAGAAAATATTTTTAAAATATGCACTTTTAGTGACCAAAAACTTTCATATAAAAAGTTTTTTGATGTAATGTACCGTTTGTGAGTAATCGTACAATTACCCACTAATGACACAGCCTGTATGTATGTACAGGGTGTCCACCTAGTGCACGGAAGTCCTATATCTAGGTTAGCAAACGAGATTTTTAATTTTCTTTTCTACAGCGTTGCCTAATTTCTCGAGCTCCACAAAATAAAAATAAATTCGGATGTACAGGGTGTTCAGTTTATTATGTACAGGCACTCACTTTGTTATTTTAAAGAAGTAGTGATGTGTCGAACCCGCTATTTTTAAATAGCAGCTACTCCTGCTACTGCTAATCTTATTTAGCAGTTAAAAATAGCTGCTATTTTATTAGCAGCTATTTATTTTTTAGTACGTTTGCGTAGTTGTTTGTTTGGTTAAACGGAGCTGTATTAACAGCTAACAGTGGGCATTTTACCTTAGCTCAAATAAATGAACATATTCACTGTGGCTGCCATAAATATAATTTGATATTTATATTTCATGTTTTGGATGAAAATAAATGTGATTTATGACTCCTTTTTTGTAAGGACCGTTTCCCGATCAATGGAGGTAGGTATTGGGTATTCCGATTACGGAGCGAGTTAATTGACAAAAAAATAAAACAAAAACAGCGTGCCTGTATTGTACGGCCACGTGCACATAAGTTTATAGGGGCAAGTTGAGCAATACTTCTTAAGAATTGAAACTACTAAGTCTTAATTTCCCGGTGTTCTTTTTACATTTCAAGTTCAGAGAAGGTTTTTGAATTATAAATTATAACAACATTAATTCGTGTATGAAAAATAAGTATGTCCTTCCTCTCAAATGACATGTATAAAATAATTTTTACATTCTATTTATTATTCAGTAGGTACTCCGATCACCCCTAAAATGTCTTGCTGAAGGTAATAAAAACACTTTTCTATAATAGGTACCACAGTATTAATGCTAAATACTGTGATAATACCACGTATTTTTTTTAGATATTTATTAAACACCAATATAAACAAACACCCCCTCCCAATTTCATAAGACCATAGGACGGTCTCAGTTTACTGTTTATTGACAGGTTCAGTTGTAATAGTAAATGCCTGCTATTAAATATTAATTATTATTATTATTAAAAATATTTTTGTTTACGTTATTTATATAAATAACTTTTATAATAATTTATAAATATAATAAATAATTTGTATGTATAATCATTTATTAAGCTGTGTGATAGGTACAAATCTTTGTATAGCCTTTTAAATTATGCCGCTGAAATAAGCGAGCAGAACGAACAAAAAATATTGGTAAAAAATAATGTTGTAGGAATTAGGTACATATTCCATCCCTAAATTTAACTTCGTCTGCCGCTTCTATGTCGATTGTTAAATTAAATGCTGCTGCGTTACCGAGGACGGCCGCTCTGTGGGCCGGCCGCCAGATCTAACTGCTACTGCTAACTGCTAAGCTAAACTGCTTCACGCTACCACAGTATAATGCTAAAGAAATTAGCATTATACTGTGACGCTACACTGCTACACTGCTAATTTACCTTACTTGCTCTGCGATCGCAGTCTTCGTTTGGCGACCAGGCATAGCGCGTGGGCATTTAGCAGTAGCAAAGTGAATAACATACAACCACAACCTGCTAAATAATTAGCAGCTATTTTTCTTAAGCTGATAGCAGTTGTTACTGCTACTACTATTTAGCAGTTAAAAAATAGCAGACTGCTATTTAGCAACCCATAACTATAAAGAAGAGCAACCTATGTTTTTTATTATTTTATCAAATTCTACGTGATATATAAAGGACAGTTTGTCTAATGCACCCCTATCAAAATATTGATAGTTTTCGAGATATCTTGATAGCTATTGAGACTTGAATTTTTTTTGTTTTCTAAAAATTAGTCACTTTTTATACATTAAAAAGTACTTTTTACACATTTTCGTTGTGTGAGCAACTAAAAAATATATATTTTTTTTGGGGATACTGTAGAGGGAGGATGGCGCTTTCGAAATATGTATCAAAAGTCGAATTGCAATATACAGAGTGCAAAAAAAATGTGTTAAATATGATAAATGAAAATTTACAAAATCTCAACTAATTCAAATGGAACACCCTGTTTTTTATTAAACCATGAAATGCACTTCAACAGACCCTACAATTTTGCAATAGCTTTCTCTATACCTAAGTTGTGTAGTTTTTGCAAAAAACGCATTTTTATGGAAAATATCGGAATTGCCCGCGTTTCTTTATCGAAATAAACGTAGTAAGCGCATTTCCTTAAAATTTATAGATATTTAGATTTTTAGAGTACAAATTTTTAAAACAGCACCTATTAAATATTTTAATAAATAAGAGGCTATGAAAATTAATTATTTATTTACAAAGAGAAAAAAAAACTACGGAATTATTACACTTGATGAAGAATTGGTAAATTATACTTTACCAGTATACCAGTTAGTATTTCCAGACAATCAGATCAGCTTCTTTTTTCAAGGATATCATCCAGATTTGCAAATATTCCATCCCTTTGTATTGACTGCTTTGTAGGCTTGAAGGAAAAATTTGATAGCAAATGCGGATTATGAGAAGACTTCAAGCTAGCAAAGAGGATATGTAATCAAATGAATAATGTGGTAACTAACTAAAGTGGAGGAAATAAATATCAATTTATTCACTTTTTAATTTATCTTAAATTAAATGTTCAAAAAGTCCGCCGTTGTTTTCTATACAAAGCACAATTCTACGTTGAAAATTTATTTGAATATTTCTCAACATTGGGGGAGTTATAGTAACAAATACGTTTCTAATTTTTCGTTATAAATCTTCAATATCTGTTGGTGGTACTTCATATACGCGTTCTTTAATATACCCCCACAGGAAAAAATCCAGGCTATTAAAGTCTGGCAAACGTGCGGGCCAAGGAACTGGACCTCCACGACCTATCCACATGTTTGGATATATTTGATTTAAGTATTCTCTAATCTGAAAAAGTAAATAGTAGCAAACATATAATCAGATAAAATAATCAAATTACCATCAAACTGGAATATGGAGGGGCACCATCATGCTGAAACCACTGTTGAACCAAATCATTGGGAGCCATTTTATGTCTCAGGACAATGGGAAGTTCATTTTACAAAAAATGTAAGTACACGTTTGTCTTTAAATTGACTTAAAAAAAGTATGGTCCAACAATATGTTCTCCACATATTCCAGCCCACACGTTCACTTTGAAACGATGCTGATGGTCTACCACTCGCAATAACCTGAGATTACTGTCAGCGTAGTGATGAAAATTACGACGATTGGGTATACAAGTATTTGAAAATGTGGATTCATAAGTGAACAAAACATTCAGGAAAAAGTTTGGATTTTCTTGAACTTTTTGCTGCGCCCAACGGCAAAACTGTAAACGGTTTTGGAAATCCTGATGCGTCAATGATTGATAGTATTCACTGTGATAGAGACGAAACTTAAATTTTTTCAATATTTTATTTGTTAAACTTTTGGAAACTCCGATGTCATTACTAATTTTCCTGACACTAATATTTGGATTTTCAATAACAGACGCCACAATTTTGAATCGATTTTCCTCGTTGCTACTCTCATAACTCCTAGTAGTTTTCTCATAATTTGCAATTCCTGTTCTTTCAAATTTTTCCTTCAAACTTACAAAGCAGTCAGTACGAGGGAATCGTTGTAAATCTGGATGATTTCCCTTGTAAAGACGACCTGCTAGCAAACAATTGTCATGAGCTTGGCCTAGAGCATACACCATATTTACCAACTCTTCCTTTGAATAATTAATTACTTTTAATTAGTGTAGTTTTGTACGTGAATATTTGTTGTAGAAGAAATGACATGTAAATTTACTGTGACAAGACTGATAAAATTATTGTCAGTCAGTCATCCTGACAGGCGTTTACTACGTTTATTTCGATAAAGAAACGCGGGCAATCCGATGTTTTCCATAAAAATGCGTTTTTTGCAAAAACTACCCAACTTAGGTATAGGGAAAGCTATTGCAAAATTGTAGGGTATGTCGAAGTGCATTTCATGGTTTAATAAAATACTGGGTGTTCCATTTCAATTAGTGGAGATTTTGGAAATTTTCGTGTGACATATTTGACACAATTTTTTTTGCACTCTCGATATTGCAGTTCAACTTTTTTTACCTCTTTCGAAAGAGCCATCCCCCCTCTACAGTATTCCAAAAAAAATAGTTTCTAGCTATTCACACAACCAAAATGTTTCATATATAAAAAGTGACTAATTTTAAGAAAAAAAAATTCAAGTCCGATATCTCGAAAACTATCAATATTTTGATAGGGGTGCATTAGACAAACTGTTCATAATTTATCACGTAGAATTCGATAAAATAATAAAAAACATAGGTTGCTATTTAAAATAGCAAATTGAGAGCCTGTACAGAATAAACTGAACACCCTGTACATCCGAATTTATTTTTATTTTGTGTAGCTCGAGAAATTAGGCAACGGCTCTAGAAAAAAAATGTAAAATATCTCCTTTGCTAACCTAAATATTGAACTTCCACGGACTAGGTGGACACCATGTATATACACACATATATAATTCGCCATCTTAAGACCAGCTTTTATAGTATATTTCTTTACTTGTGTATCCGATTTGAGGATCTCTCAATAAAATAAAATAAATCCATTTAGTAAAGATTCAATTTAATTCACATTAAAGGAAAATAAAAAAAAAACTTAATTACTACTTACAATAACTAAATACTTATTTAGCTTGTTTGATTATCCTATCACATAACTGAGCTGGCCGTCGTTTATTGAATTGCTTAGGTATGGACCTGTAAATAAGAAAGAAACAACGTCTGAGCAAAAGAATTTGCCTACATAAATGAATTTGTCTCATTATGACATCCTTGTCATTATGACATCCTGTATTATTTCACATTTATTTATTACTTGTTAATTTTTAATTTTACTGATTACAACTAATAGTGGTCAAGAATACTGAACGACAGTATTTGGGCATGCACGGCAATGCCTAATATTCCGAACGACAGGAATATGGTATGACACTGAACAACAGCGTCTTGGGGACACGAACGACTGTGTCATATCTTGAACAATATACCTATCGTTTGGTAATACTTTCTTTACTATCATGGGCCCACTATAAAGCGGTGCTAGCTTCTTGCTTGTGCCTGTTGAAGGATTTTGTTTTATTATTGCAACTAGTTCCCCTTCTATATAAACACGTGGTTTCTTTCTTTTCTTGTCGAATTGTTGCTTCTGTTTTGTTTGCGCCAGTTTGGTTTTGTTGGAAGCATCTTCCCTTGCTGCCATTAGATTTTCAATCAATGTAGGTATTTGTTGTACTTCATCTCTCAAAAGTGCATCAGAACCCTGACGTGGAGTGTAACCAAACATCAGCTGACTTGGTGTTTTTCCAGTCGATTTATTAGTAACATTGTTTATAGCGAATTGTACGTTACGAACTTGCTCATCCCAAAGTTCTTCGTCTAACACGGATGGTAATAATGCCGCAAGAACAGTCCTATTTAACCGTTCTACTTGCCCATTGGCTCGAGGAGTAGCGACAGCATTTTTGATGTGTCGTATGTTATTTTGTTTACAGAAATAATTAAATGACTTTGATGTAAAAGAACTGCCTTGATCTGAAATTAATATTTTGGGGATTCCATACGTCGCAAAAATGTCTTTAAAATAATCGATTACGTATTTTGTTTTTGTCGATTTGGCAGCCCGCAGAAACACAAATTTTGTGAAGGCGTCAATTCCCACGATAAGGTAAGTATTATTTCGCTTTGATTTTGGAAACGGTCCGAGATGATCGACATGGAATGTATTCAAAGGTTCTTTTCCTTTGGGTATAGAATGTAAAAATCCCTCTTTCTTACCACTATTTCTTTTGTGATGCAAGCAAGGTATACAACAACCAACGTATTTCTCTACATAGGTACGCATCCGTGGAAACCAATAGCTTTCGCATAATTTATGCAAGGTCTTCTCGACTCCAAAGTGACCCAGATCGTCATGCGCCATCTTAACAACACGCTGTCTCATACCTTTTGGTACTAGCCATAAGATCCCTTTAGCAGTTATACGATATACTCGGTTTTCTCTCAAACAATAGTTCTTGTAAACGTGTTTTTCATATTCTGTTGTCGGAGGTTTAGATAACACTTCATGGATTTCACGAATTTTGTCATCTGTTAATTGGCCAGCTAAAACCCAATCGGCTTCCTCAATGCGTAAAACAACTTCATTACCAGTTTCATCAGCTGTCGTAGTGTTCCGACTTAAGGCATCCACATGATTCATCCTATTTCCTGGTCGATATTGTACTTCAAAGGTAAACTCTTGTAGTTCGAGCCACCACCTAGCAATACGGGGTATTAGTTGTTTCTTTTTGCTCGCAGCTTTGATTGAATTACAATCTGTCATCACAACAAACGATATTCCCAATAAATATGAACGGAACTTTCTCAAACTTTCCACAATCGCCAAAGTTTCTAATTCATAAGAATGATATTTCTTTTCTGCTCCGTTTGTTTGTCGGCTATAATATGCTACTGGATGTAATCTGCCATCAACCTGCTTCTGAAGTAATATGCCAGCTAGTCCTAATTGACTGGCATCGGTATGGACTTCAGTCGGTAAATCATAATTAAACAAGCTTAAGACTGGTCTTGTCGATAAAATTGATTTTAATTTCTGAAATGCATTTTCTTGTTTCGCTTCCCATTTCCACGAGATATTCTTCTTGACTAAACTTGTCAGTGGGTAGGCTATAGAAGCGTAGTCGCGTACAAGTTGACGAAAATAGCCAGTTAGACCTAGAAATTGTCTAATCTGATGAACGGATTTTGGAGTTGGAAAGTATTCAACCGCTCTTATCTTGTCAGTTCCCGGTCTCACTGTACCTTTCTCGATATCGTAGCCCAAGTAAGTTACAGATTTAAGAAATGAACATTTCTTTAAATTTAACGTAAGCCCTTCTTCCCTAAATATTTCAAAAACCTTTTGTAACACTTCTAATATTTCTGGTATTGTTGGAGCGTATAGTAAGACGTCATCTAAGTAAAGAGCTGAGTTTTCACGTACAGGTTTCAGTATCTTGGTCATCAAACGTTGAAACACCCTTGGTGCGTTGGACAATCCAAAAGGAACTCGATTATACTCGTATTGACCTTCCGGTGTCACAAATGCTGTAAAATATTTGGAAGCCTCTTCTATGGGTACTTGATGGTAGCCAGCTCGTAAATCAAGGCTTATAAAATAATTTCCTCCTTGCAACTTATCAATTTGGTCATCAATGCGTGGTAAAGGGTAGCTATCTTTTATGGTTAGAGAATTTAGCTTTCTATAATCTATACAAAGACGTTGTTCTCCAGTCTTCTTTTTCACTAGCAAGACGGGAGAAGAATACTCAGAATCAGATTCTCGAACAACCCCATGAAGTAAGAGTTCCTCAACTATGTCCTTGACTATGTTTTGTTCTGTCCTTGACATCCGATAAGGCCTATGTGAAAATGGTTTGTTGTCATTTAGATTAATTTGTAACTTGGCTGATTTGGCACAACCGAGTTCACCAATGCTTAACGCAAAACAATATCTATATTCATTTAAAAGCGTGATTAGTATCTGCTTAGTTGCTTGGTCTACATCGCCTATTATTATCTGGTCTTCGGGTAATTTTGTTTGCGTCTTTTCTTGGATCATCGAAATTCTCTCTATTGGTTGAGTTTCTTCCACGCATGGATGTGCTCTAGCAAATACCATATTCTTTTTAAAACTTATTTCTTTATCCGATAAATTAATACAAGGTACAGTCGAACATCTTCCTTTGGTAAGTGTTATAACTGTATGAGGTATACAGTAGTCTTTTCCTTCAGGTGATCTAATGCTAGCATCAATACATAAATCGCCCTCGTAATCGTCATTGTAAACTTGTACATGTCCCCAATGATTCGGTAACAATGTCGTTTTCGTTGCCAGTTGTAAAACGACCTTACGAATATGTGGTTCGGGCTCAATTTTGTTAATTTCTGAACGTTTGAAAAACCTCAACGAGACATTATCCTTGATAGCTAATATATCTGGCGATTCAGAGAAATTTCTTCCCAACAAAATTGGTACATCTTGTATATGATTTGATACTACATGTGCATCTATGGTCTTTGCTATATTACCAATTTTTATATTAAGTGTAGTGATTCCTAGTGTCGTAGTATAGAAGTTGCCAAAACCTTGAAGGGTAGTTTTCTTGTCTGACATATACTGTAAACCCAGACGTTTAACTTCCGACAAAGTGATAGTAGTACATGAACTTCCTAAATCTACGTATGCTAATGATGGTGTTCCACCAATAAAAATTTGTTTGTAGTATTTTTCATTTGGTTTATCTGACAATAGTCAAATGGTTGGTTTCGGTTGCAGTGATTTCTTTTTCAGAAAACATCTTTCCTCAGTGTGACCAGCACGATAACAGAAATTACATTTCTTGTCAGTTCCTTCATTAACGTGTCGATCGGGTTTTCCTTGTGGACACATATTTGAGGTATGTCCCCGTCGCTTACACGAGAAGCAAGTTAGCGTCACAGATGTTCTAGCGATATTTCGATTTCTGTTATAGTTATGCGATTCTGATTTCTTAGCAGAGTTGTAGTTATGTTTAACCATACTAGAAGTCTCTGGTAACGTTGCAAGATACGTATACAATGATTCCGGCGTCGCATGATTTCCTGCACTTGCTCCAGTTTTGACAATCACGTCAGAAATTCCTCCAATAATGCAAGATACAGCGTCTGACCCAAAAATCTTGCAAACATTGAGAAGAGCAGTTTTTTCGTAGTAATATTTTGTATATGATTCTTCAAAACGTTTCTTTCGTTGTATCATTTCCGTCAGATCTCCAAAATAATCTCTTTTCCCAGGAAAAGCTACTTGTACTTTTTCCTTCCACTCTAACCAACTAAATTTCAGGCTGGGTAAACTTTTGTACCACACATCAGCTAAACCCCTCAACTTTGACGTAGCATAGTATATTGTAGCTTCCTCGGACCAGTCATATATTTCTCTCAATTCATCTACTTTTTGGCACCAGGCAACCGCCGTTTGCTCTTTTTGTTCAGGATTAAATTCAGGTATCACGTCGCCCCTAACAGTGGTTGCGTTACTATTTTGTCGGACAGTCAGTTGTAAAAAATTGTTTATGGCTTCCCTGAAACGATCTACTGGATCCTCAGTCCCATCAGAGCTTCGGCCTCTTTGTCGAGAGGGGCCACGCTCGCTCGAAGTCAAACGAGAATTGGGTTGTACCACTAACGGACGTTTGTTATTTCGACGGGAACTCATGACTTGTGTAAGTGATTTGGTTTAGAAAGACTAGTAAAAAAAAACAAAGCCTAAGACATTTGCCAACGACATATACAAATAATTAGCTCAACAGACAGGCACCTCAGTTATTAGAAAGACAATCCAAATTATTTTCTTTATCTGGATGCAAAATCCCCGGATTCTTTATCCCACTTCTGATCTGTGAGATCCGATTTGAGGATCTCTCAATAAAATAAAATAAATCCATTTAGTAAAGATTCAATTTAATTCACATTAAAGGAAAATAAAAAAAAACTTAATTACTACTTACAATAACTAAATACTTATTTAGCTTGTTTGATTATCCTATCACATAACTGAGCTGGCCGTCGTTTATTGAATTGCTTAGGTATGGACCTGTAAATAAGAAAGAAACAACGTCTGAGCAAAAGAATTTGCCTACATAAATGAATTTGTCTCATTATGACATCCTTGTCATTATGACATCCTGTATTATTTCACATTTATTTATTACTTGTTAATTTTTAATTTTACTGATTACAACTAATAGTGGTCAAGAATACTGAACGACAGTATTTGGGCATGCACGGCAATGCCTAATATTCCGAACGACAGGAATATGGTATGACACTGAACAACAGCGTCTTGGGGACACGAACGACTGTGTCTATAATATCTGAACGACAGAAATACCACATTATAATCAGTAATTAGATGCTTATTAAAATCTCTCTAAATTACTAAATAATTATGCAAGTGCAAAGGTAAATTCGTTTTGCCCGTGAGCAGACTCACCTAAATTGTAACACCGTAAATCACTACCAAAAGTCACAATAGTTTCAAGCCACTCTAGATAACCAACTCCAAATAAAAATAAAACGTAATATTCCTTCACCCGCTTTGAGCTCAAGACATATTTATCTTAATGTTGTTAATATAAACAACCACCGAAAACTGACTCGTTTTGTTTTGGCTATAGTGTGACTATTTCCTTTTAGAGTTAGGTACCTATTTAATTTTTATGAAAGAATGTTCGTTTAAAAAAAATAATTCTTACACTTGTTTATTGGAAGCGGTGGTTGGTTTTTTGGTGAACTTTACGCTTTGGAGAAATTTGAGTCCATGTCATACTTAAAATTGGTAATCAAAAAAATGTAAATAAAATATTCCATGTCAAAGTAATGTTAAAACTAACTAAGGAAAAGTGGTAATGTCACTATAAATATAAATTTTCAGCCAATTATGTTCCTTCTTTGTATTTCTGCTTATTTTAATCTAATTTTTGGGAAATAGTTTATGAAAGTTGATGATAACTTTTGACGAAGATCTGACACAATATTTTGAATTGTTACTGGTTTCAGTCATTTTAAGTTTATTAATATACCCGATTTCAGTAATAAAAATTCTCAACTCCTAAGTGAAATCTCATTGTAAAATCTTTCTTACAGATTCACTTTAATTTTTCGGAAAACATTGTAATTTTTAAAAGAACAGAATTTCATTTCAACATTCCCCTTTTAATTATTTGAAACTCTTTCTGTAACATTAGTATGGTGGTTCAACATATTTTTTAAATAAGTTTACACTTCATAAATTTCTCACATAGTGTTACTTTTTAGTCGTTATTATAACTACATATCACTCATTTTTTATGCATAGCTACGGTACGTATTAGCATTCTGCTTAGATGAGAATATAATTTATATGACGAATAGCAAAAGCAAAATGCATGTTTTTCAGACTTGAACTAATCTGACTGTGAACAGCATAAAAGTGCATTACGTAGTCACTGGAGTGACAATTATATGGGATTTTGCTTTTATGTACTAATATGAGAATATAATAAACCTACTCATCTGAAACAATTAGTTTATGTTTTATTTTTCAATTCAGATACTATGTTATGTTCAAACCTGAGTTAAATCTTATGAGAAATCCAATCAGCTATTAGTACTATGTGTAAACACATGTAAGTAAATTATTTACAAAGAAATACATTTTAACAAATAATCCATCAAGAAACGCAAAATTATAAAATGAAATAGAAATGTAATTAATTAAAATAAAATTAATACTTACTTGTGAAAATATGTCTCTGTGTGAGTACATTTACCCGCATTTTGGTTATTTTTTAACGGGCTTATTTACAATGTAGCGTTGCGTTCAAGTTTCAGTTGTTAATTTCTATCACAGCCTAGTCATAAACAAAGTAGTGTAGTCTGTAGTCAATGTATGTAGTCTGTATAGTAAAGGCAATTTAAAACGGCTAGTTGTATCATCAATTCATAAGTCGTATGTTCGTAGATTTGTTGCGCAGTAGGGAGTGGTAGGTAACCTACATCGACCTTACAGACAGTAGGTACCCTACGTTCTGACTCTGTCAACTGACTGTTGACCTCTAACCAACCATAATAGGTTATACCTGCACTGCGTGATAAAATTAAGGTAGGTAAAGTTAAGTTAAACGTACAGTGTAGTGAGCTGCGTATTTGCTAAAATTTTTAAGTTATTCTAGAGTTATTAAAAATTATTTTATTTACAATTATCGACACTTGAAGCATATTGATTCATTTTAAAGTAGGAAAAAACCGCGGCTGGGATTCTATTCTCCGAATTTACTCAAAACCACTACTAATATACTATTATTTACATGACCTATAACTAAACAATTACATGACCAATAACCATTATACAAAATTACCACATATAGTTAATATGCAAGACTATGTTTCGCCACAGAAAGAATGTATCTAAATTTTGGGAAAAATGATTACAATGAAGCATGTTACAGGTACACTGAATTCTATACCAGCTATGTGAACTGCTTTGAGAAGCATCCACTATTAGATATGATAAATTCAAGGAACGAGCGTTAGTTGTCTTTGATTGCTCGAGGCGTGTGGTCGTGAGGCTCGAAATAGAGGCCTCCGTAGGTTTTCCCGTACATACCCGAGCTTACTGCATAATTACACACGATTGTATTACGGAATACCGCCCACTCGACAATATTGTAAATAATCTTAAAGCTTGAGTTTACTCCAGTCTTCATCAGCTCAGTTTCAATCAAGACCTCGAACAAGATGCAGTGGCTGGCCGTAGACATGCAGGGTTTCAATCTACCCGATTTTCATCCAAAAGAAATATCTTTTATCTGGGATCAACGTTCGGCGCATTACCTATTGAAACCGCCCATGCCATTCAACGCTTTAGACGCTGCTGCTAAGAGGCAGGTTAAATATTTAGAACAATCTTATCATGGACTGAGTATTACACCTGCTGCAACTAATATAATATATTTATAATATTAAAAGTAAGGTTAAAAGAGCATATTTGCCAATTGAAAAAATTAAATGAGGCTATTGTGTTGAACGAAGATAAACAATGTGTATTTAATTGTTTCCAAAAACTTAATATCAAACCTATGGAGCGGCTGTGGGAGCGAACCGTCTTTCAAAATTTAACTAAATTTAACAACGATATGCAGCAGCAGCAAGCAACCTGCTAGGAAAAAAATCACACTTCAACTCGTTGAATAAATTGAAAAGGTTTGTGTGCCGTGTATTAGGATTTCAGCGAAGATGACAATGTTAACTTCTCACTATATAATTCTGCAAACCATCTTACAAAATATCCTTCACATACACCAACCTCATAATTCACAGGAGGTTTTTGCATGTTTCGACAAAGATGGCAATAAAAATGATAGCTGGCCTTCTAATTGGGTGAGAATGACTCCGTATGCAGCCAATAATATTCCAACACTCACAGCTCCAGTGGCAAATTATACCCGTCAATATAAATTCAGAATCCGATTTCAAGATGCTACTATGAATGACATTGACTGGTACAAGATGAAGTGCGCAGTTGCTGATATTTCTTCTACTACACCTACATCACTTCAAAAAGCTGCCATTATTCCAAAATAATGCATTTCCGAATCAGTATCTAGTTTGATGTTTGTTCGTCTGTGCTGCTAATAAAGTGTATCGTTAGACTTGTTGTTGGCAGAAAAAATTAACAAACAAAATGTGGGCTTTTTATTCCGCCGAGTATTGGACCAAAGACTTACTAGCTGGAAGTCTTAGATTGTAAGACTTCCAGCCGAAGACTTACAATCTGCCATCCAAAGGATACGTGACGAGCTTAGGGACCTAATTTTCAGCGAACTTCATGACAGTGTGTACGACATGCAATCCATCTAAGATGAAGAGAGTAGCTATGAGGAATGCCAAAGAACTGTGCAAAAGTACCAACACTGTGTGGAGTTGTGCGGCTAATTTCAAGATGGAAATCTCAGTATGCAGAGGTTTTGTCGAGAAATGATTCCAGCCGATATAAAACGCTTTTTATTCGATATTAAAATGTTTTTACCTCCAGAATATATTGTTAAATTTAATCTTGTAGAAGACATGAAGTTGATGATGATGATGACAGTATGTACCTATGACTTATTAAGAAACTAAAATATTATAAGGTTGAATAAGTACCACAATATAACAACAGTACTTTGTGTACCTAAGCGGG
Organism: Pogonocherus hispidulus; assembly: GCA_963924545.1. NCBI lineage: Eukaryota > Metazoa > Arthropoda > Insecta > Coleoptera > Cerambycidae > Pogonocherus > Pogonocherus hispidulus. Next base: position 38,106,705 of record OZ004695.1, read on the forward strand.
AAAGTGAACGTTTTCCGGGCTAACAGAAGAAGTGGACAGTCGAGGTGAAGCCGAGCGTGGCCTATTCTGGAAGACCGGAAAACCACTTTGCCGCCAAGGTGCTCACAATATTTTTTATCCTACACAAGAAAAAATCATAAAATTCAAAACTTTTTTATATACATAACAATAAATAATTTACAAAAAAATTGTTCTTTGAAATACTGATATTAAATACAGGATTATGATTAAAAATAGTGCAATTAGCAAAAGGCAATACTTTGTTTAGATAAACCCAATAACTGAGTTTGTTCTGAAACTGCTGTTGAAATTAAATAATGATATTCATGATTTGTAACTTCTGAGGGTTGTCTGACAAGTGAAGCTTCCATACAGTTTCTTCCATGCTTTCATCACTATCAGAAGCTTGAGATGTCCCCGGGATACATGTCTCGTCCATTCTTTAATAATTAATGGTAACAATAATGATGTGATGTGTTTCACTTAAAATCACTTTATAATATGAAATTAAATGACACTAAGATGACAGAAAATAGATGCGCCACCTATTGATTTAAAAATGTTTTTTTGCGGCTAGCCCTGCAAATGCCCACTTTCGCGCCTCTAAAAGCTCACGAAATGCGAATTTTCACCTAGTGTAGAATAAAATAGTATATTATATACCTAGGTTGAGAAGTGAGCTATTATTGACCGAGAAATAGGATATAATTTTCGAGGTAAATAATGGCCTTCTCAACCTAAGTATATATAGTATTTTTTTTACTACTAATAGCCGAATTAACACCAGAAGATATTATTTTCATTTTAAAATCAGATATTTTCCCTATTACTCAAACATACCTATCGAAATATCAAGTAGGTGAAATGTCAAACTGATGCGTGAAATGTCAAACAAATGAGTTTCAATACTATTTATTATTAACCTAGGTAAATAATGAATTATTATTTACCTAGGTCAATAATGAACTACTTCTCATTACACAAATGAGGTAAATAATAAGGTTTTCTCATGTTAGTAGTAAAAAAAAGTTATTTGTTATTAAATTATGAATTAGTAACGTGAACGTTCAATAAAATTCGCATGTTCATATTGCTATGTCTGCGCGTCACAAGTAAAAAAATATAATCATCTTGGTAAGATGTGTATTAATAAACATGGACATAGTTTAAAGCAATTTTAAGAGGTATAATTTAAAAAAATGGTTTAAAAATTAAAAAATATAAAAAATATTATTTCTGGCCTGATAGGTTATAATGAAGATGAAAAGTGATGTCAACGACGTTGTTACAATTTAATTTTGTTGTCGACAAAATGGCGGTTATAAGGTTCTGAATTTTGTAGACCAGTTTAGATGACTGGTTGACCACCAGTTATCTAAACTGGTGGTCGTGGCATTTATAGCTCACAGGGCTACAGAGGGATGACTGGACAATCATAAAAATAGTAAATAAATCTGACTATATCCATGATATGTAATATAACCAAAGGAATAGCTTTACACTAAAACCCTTGAATACATAATATTACTTAATTCTCTTCCACGGAGCCACTGGTCATTGTTGTCAGGGTGAAGAACCAGACTTCTTGTAGCATTTCTGCAGGTATAGGAGCCCTAGGGGCTACAGAAGAGCACCCCCAAGAGTGTGTGACGTAGGTTCGTCAAGATGGCGACCTGACGTCACGAGCCTCCCCCAAGGTAGTAGCTCAGGCGGCCACTAGAAGGCGTGGCAGTCTGGAAAGGCGGCCACGAGAGAGCGCGGCAGTCTGGCGGCTAATTCAAATATCTGAGAAAGTAGCGGGTAAATTCAAACGCAGCAAAAGCAAGAGCTGCTACCATGGGCGCAAGAGGTCTCTGCTGCTGCAGTCTGGCGGCAAATTCAAATATTTAGTATACAGGGTGATTCAAAAGCTATATACAGGATGAGCAAGATAAGAATGTATAGAAAAAACAATGACGTAACTCGTATGAATGCTGATAGAAGAAACAATGACGTAATTCGTATGAATGCAGATAGAAAAACAATGTTGTAACTGGTCGTGAATGCGGATAGAAAAAAGATGCGCAGCAGGTTGCTATCGTCAAGATGGTGGCCTGAAATTAATAATATAAGTTTGCAATTCCTTATCAGCATGTCACCGGATGTTCTTTATCAGCTCGCTACGGATGTTGCTTATCTGCAGAAAATGAGATAAGCGTATAGGTCTACATAAGCAACCACCACATAATTTGAAATTTTATACAGTTGTGTTACATAAAAGAGGGATGTTTATTTATTTATTAACAAGTAGTAGTAGTGATAAACTCAGAAGCGGAGTATGAATTTTTAAATAAAAAGCATATGTTGAATCAAGGAATCGAACCTAGGACTTACAAATTTTGAGTCTGCCGCTCTCCCAACTGAGCTATTTCAACTGCAGATAATAAATCAAACTAAAGGTAATTTAATATTATAGTTATTGGTTATCATCATCGTCATCATCTTCCTCGTCTTCAACAAGATTAAATTTAACAATATGTTCTGGAGGTAAAAACATTTTAACATCGAATAAAAAGCGCTTCATGTCGGCTGCAATCATTTCTCGACAAAACTTCTGCATGCTGAGATTTCCATCTTGAAATTTGTCACACAAGTCGACGCAGTGTTGGTACTCTTGCACAGTTCTTTTACATTCCTCGTATCTACTCTCTTCATCTTGGATGGATTGCGTGTCGTACACACTATCATGAAGTTCGCCGAAGATTAGATCTCTAAGGTCGTCACCTACTCTTTGGATAGCAGATTGTAAGTCTTCTGCTTTAATCCAATGCTCGGCCGAATAAAAAGCCCACATTATTCTATTTTACTGATTTTTCTATGAACAAGTTTGACGATACACTTTATTAGCAGTAGAGACGAGCAAACAGTTGTATAATACAGCAAACCAGATACTGATTCGGAAATACATTCTTTTGGAATAATGGCTGCTTTTTGAAGTGATGTAGGTGTAGTAGAGGGAATATCATCACATGCGCACTTCATCTTGTACCAGTCAGTGTCACCCGTAGTAGCATCTTGAAATCGGATTCTGAATTTATATTGACGGGTATAATTTGCCACTGGAGCTGTGAGAGTTGGAATATTATTGGATGCATATGGAGTCTTGGTGCATATAATTTTTATTATCTTTGTCGAAACATGCAAAGACCTCTCGTGAGTTATGAGGTTGATGTATGTAAAGGATATTTTGTAAGATGGTTTGTAGAATTATATAGTGATAATGCTGTAATGCTGTAATGCTGATACACGGCACACAAATCTTTTCAATTTATTCAACGCGTTGAGGTATGATTTTTCGTTGTGTGGGCTGCTTATCGTTGCTATATCTAGTTAAATTTTGAAAGACGTTTCGCTCCCACAGTTGCTCCATAGGTTTGATATTAAGTTTTTGGGAATTATTAAATACGCAGTGTTTATCTTCGTACAACACAATAGCCTCATTAAATTTTTTCAATTGGCAAATATGGTCTTCTAACCTAACTTTTAACATTATAAATATATATTGTAAGAGTTGCAGCAGGTGTAATACTGAATTATAGTACAGTTATTATACTATATATGTTTTAATTAAGGATAGGAAGGGAAGGGATAGAACAATTACATTAGAATATTTGTTCAAAATTATTTTATTTAGGTAAACCGGCAAACAACCAGTTATAAAGATCTGTACAATTTCTTAAACTACACATGCTTGTAGACGTATAATGATAAAAGCAATAGGAACTATTTTTACTCAATACAGGTGGCGGTCCAAAGGTACTGCAGTTTATATTCTCAACATTAACTATAGTCTGCGCCGTTGATGATGTGGGTTCCAATTCACATAACCTTTTTCTGAGAAATATCTCTTTTTGGTGTCCTTTTACGTATATTATACAGTTATTTCCATCATCTATCAGGTGAGTCTTTAATATTTCATTCAGCATGCCATAATCGATGTATCCACTCTCGTATTTCAGTCCATGATAAGATTGTTCTAAATATTTAACCTGTCTCTTGGCAGCAGCGTCTAAGGCGTTGAATGGCATGGGCGGTTTCAATAGGTAATACGCCAAACGCTGGCCGCAGATAAAAGATATTTATTTTGGATGCAAATCGGGTAGATTGAAACCCTGTATGTCTACGGCCAAGCACTTCGAGTTCTTGATTGAAACTGAGCTGAAGACTGGAGTACACTCAAGCTTTAAGATTATTTACAATATTTTTGAGTAGGCGGTTCTCCATAATGCAATCATGTATAATTATGCAGTAAGCTCGGGTATTTACGGGAAAACCTTCGGAGGTCTCTATTCCGAGCCTCACGTCCACAGTAGATGGTCTTTCATTTTCGTCTCGCCTCGAGCAATCAAAGACAAATAACGCTCGTTCCTTGAATTTATCAAAATCTAATAGTGGATGCTTCTCGAAGCAATTCATATAGCCTGGTATAGAATTCGGTATACCTGTAATATTCTTCATTATAATCATTTTTTACAAAATTTAGATGCATTATTTCTATGGGGAAACTTTCAGCATTCAATGACAGTTTAATATTGGTGATATTTATATGATAAAATTCCGTTGCATACTTTTTGGTGGTCTAGTTTCTCCGTCTGGAAGCAGACAATGGCATATCTTGGACTTTCAACATTAGATGTAGTTTTTAGAGCCCAGATATCTGTAGTGGCCCCCTCGGGTAGCGATTTTACTTGTACATCCCACAGTCTATATGGCATTACGATTGGATTATTTAACGCAACACCTTGTAACAATCTTTCTTTTATGCTGCTTTCCGGGTATATTCTCTTGATTTTAAGATCCACATTTTGAATATCTAATTTTGCCGTAGTAGTTGAGTTAATAGCGTTGTCACGTATCAAAAAGCAATTGTCATTATTATTGGCTCTTGTAAATGTAAACATCTGCATACCACATATTACGGCTCGATAATCATTAAAGATGTTGAAAATATGTTTCAATGGAATTAGAAAACTGAAAGTATCATCGTCGTTTAATTTCGCCCATTTCGGATAATCCCATCCAGCTATGGCCAAGTGTTTGGAATCTTGGAGTGAATGACGGAGATAGCCACGAACCGTGGTCACTATACCACACTCTTGGGCTATTTTCATCTCTTTAGACTCTCCACCAATTACATATTTTACGGAGGAGAACATAAAAGCTGGACCGTCATTTACAAAGAAAACAGCTCCGTCGCCGGTCTTTATTATTCTTCCACGCACAAGTAGTTGACTGTCATAGGTGGCATCGAAGAGCATCGATTGATTGATGGCAATTTCAATTACGTCATTATTTCGGAAAGATCTAGTGTATGGGTAATACGTTCGCCATTCTATCTTCTCTATTGAATCGTCGGATTTTAGCTTTCGGAAAATGTTGAACATTTGATGTGACAACATTAGAGAGTTTTTGAACCCCTTAAAATTTACGTTATCGTTATGGTTATGGTTATTCTGAGCATGCGCAGTGCCGAAAATGATACTATTTTTGGCACTGCGCATGCGCAGAATAACGATAACGATAACGACGTGCTAGAATTTAAGGGGTTCAAAAACTCTCTATTGTATCCCAGTGTTTCTAAGACACAAATACTCGACGTCGTGAAAGGTTTTTTTCTATTTCTAGCAGTAGCAGCGACAGTATTGTAACAAGCGTTCTGCAATACTGATGTAAATGATGCGGGTACATCAATTTTATATGATGATGTTGAATTGTGTTGGTGGTCGAAAACCAGTACCATGTTATTACGTAAACTTCTTTATCTCTAATCGAACTATTATTCCTTCACCTTTAAAGTAGACAAGTTCCAAGTTTTGATCCAGTACAGTGATACAAATATTATTTATTCCTCGCTCGTTTATTATTGGTAGGTAAATAAGATGTGCGGGCGTTTTATCTATGGCAAAACCAGGATCGACGGAAATTGCAAATTCGTATATGGTGTGGGAGGGCCTGTCGTTGTAGAAGGGTCCAGAAGTAAGACTGCAATCCAAGTGAATAGTTCTTATTTTGATAATATTGACTGGAAGATCTGAGCTGTGTACTTTATTCGTCTCTTGCAACTGCTTTCCAGAGAATCCCAATATCTTGCCAATACTATCTTTTGGTGCAACGCCGATGGCGTATTTACTACTAAATATTTCACACTTGATGGTATTATTATTCGGTTTCAAGGAAAATATTTTATCTTGGAGGCTCTGGGGTTTCCTAGATATATCCAAATGGTTTCTGATGTACGCTTCAATGTCCCGAATTTCATAGGCGTCGGCATCAAATTCAATAAATAACATTTTTTTTTTTCTTTATGTCGTTATTCTCGTAAAGGTAAATTTTCTGTCCAGCCTCGATGTTGGGGACGCTGTTGTACGAGTGAGAACTGAGAAGAGCTAGGCCATACTCGGACTTTGGATCTAAATGAAGTGACGGCGTAAAATCAATAGATAATGTAGAGGCGCGACTTTTAAGCGTCAATATCGTAGACATGACTGATACAATTCACCCACTATCGGCCTTTTTATAAAGAAACTGCAAACACAGATGTCCACAGTTAATCTGATTATAATCTTGATATTGATCATTATTATAGATAATTTTCACCGCCGAAACTCCCAAGTATTGGACCAGTTCCTTTGGTGGTTTGAGGCTACGAAAACTATCAAAATATCCAACTACATTGCCACCTTTCTTATATGTTATTGTCCAATTAATTATTATCCAATGTGTACCTTTATTTTTATTTAAATCCAGATTTAGGATGGCGTTTTTTCTCCACCATGGACATGCTGCAGTAGGTAGTGTCTTTCATGAAAACGCCTCGAAAATTTGGTATTTTTAATTGCTTAACAAACTTTCTTAGGTCAGCATCAGATAAAGGTCTATTGGGTAGCTTTATTGGTAGTTTTTTTGCTGATTCTTCAAGAACAAACCAAAACCGCCACGACGATTTTTTCTCAAATATAAGCCCGATCCTATTGATTCCTTTGCTTGGTTATGTCTTTGATTCTCGTCAAGTTTCTTTTTGGCATTTTTACCATGAATTACCGTTTTCGCTATTGCGTTTGCTCCACCCGAGAAAGATCCTAAAGCACCCAATCCAGCTAATAGTGGTATTATTGGCAAAAATCCACCGGAATGGTCAAATGGTATAGTTCTGGGAACACGGATTTTCTTTTTACCGCCCGCCTTTTTAACTGCCAGTCGAGCTGCCTTCAAAGCAATTAATGCAGATTTTTTTACGTAGTTTGCGGTGGAGATCTCTTGAGAACGTTAGTGACCTTCTTAACAACGTGTCTTCTAAAGGAACTCGATTGAGGTTTGGTTTGCTTCCGTTGTTGCCGTTGTTTCAATCCCATACCAAGATTACGTTTAGCTTTCATCGTAGTAGTTACCAGCCAAGCGGCCGCTTTTTCACCTACTTTAGTGTCCTTAGATTTAACACGTTCCCAAGCTCGCTGTTCAAGCTCGTAGTCAGCCTTATGCCTATCTTCCAAGGATTTGTTTTGTGAATAGGAAATATCATGTCTGCGGCAAGCCTGGTCCAAAGGGTTAATGCCCTGGGATAAGCGGTCTTTAAGTTTGGTACCTGTCAAAGGAATATTAATATTCAGATTTAATATAAAGTCAATGAAATTTTAGTCGCGAAAACGTCACGTTTTTGGCTAAAAAGGTCATAAAAAAATGACACAAAAAGTGACGTAAACGTGATATAAAACGTAACGTTTTTGACACGTAAAAAGGCCATAAAAAAACCACACAAAAATGTGACGTAAAACGTAACGTTTTTGACATGTAAAAAGGTCATGAAAAATATTTTTTATCCTACACTAGGTGAAAATTCTATTTTCGTCAGCCTTTAGCGGTGCGAAAGTAGGTATTTGCACGGCTAGCCGCGAAATTTTTTTAACTTTTCTCTCAATAGGTGGCGCCTTCATTATCTGTAGCGTCATTTAATTTCATATTATAAAGACATTTTAAATGAATACATCATTATTGTTACCATTAATTATTAAACAATTTAACGAGACATGTATACCGGGGACATTTCAAGCTTCAGAAAGCGATTAAAGAAAGCACGGAAGAAACTGTATGGAAAGGAAACTTCACTTGTCAGAAAACCTCGAGAAGTTACAAATCATCATGAATATCATGATTTATTTTCAACAACAGTTTCAGAAAAAACTCAGTTATTGGGTTTATCTAAACAAGGTATTCCTTTTGCTAATTGCACTATTCATAATCCTGTACTTAATATCAATATTTCAAAGAACATTTTTTTTATAGATTATTTATTGTTATATAAAAAACTTTTCAAGTTTATGATTTTTTTCTTGTGTAGGATAAAAAATGTTTTCTGTGGTTTTCCGGGCTTCCAGAAGTGGCCAGGCTCGGCTTCGCCTCGCCGGTCCATATCTTCTGTCAGCCTGAAAAACGTTCACTTTCCCGCCTAGGTACACAAAGTACTATTATATTTCCCATATAACGCCATGTAAAAACGTGGTGTGAAAACGTGGTGTAAAACGTCGCAAAAACATTACGTTTTTGGCAAGTAAAAAGGTCATAAAAAACGACACAAAAACGTGACGGAAAACGTAACGTTTTTGACACGTAAAAAGGCCATAATAACACATCTCGTAAACGTAACGTTTACGTGATGTAAAACCAGAACATAGCAATACTAATCGAATTGTAATTGTAGTGCTACATACCAGGTCCACAAAATTGATAGCCACCAGGAATGTGTAATTCAAAAGGTAGGTTATCAATTAGAAAATTTAGTACACCCTCACCGTAGCAGAGCGACATGAAGAATGATTGTAGTGTTAGTTAAGCTCATATATTTATACACCAGCGTATCATGTGATGCTGTCAAAAGATGAAGATCCTTCAACAGGAACAGACGTTGCCCATTGAAAATTTAGATTTGATTGAATATAGTAAAAACATCGATGCGGCGGTGAAACACAGTAAACTATTACCAAACTCTTTTAGAGCCATAGTATGTGGACCGAGTAGTTGTGGCAAGACCAACGTCTTGTTATCGCTCTTATACCATCAAAATGGAATAAAATTTGAAAATGTATACGTATATTCGAAATCGCTATATCAGCCCAAATACCAGTTACTCAACGAAATTTTAAACAAAGTGAAAGGTGTTTGCTATTTCCCATATAAGGACAACGATGAAATCATTAGTACAATGGACGCCAAACCAAACTCCCTATTCATATTTGATGAGGTTGCATGCGATAAACAGCAAAAGATACGTGAATATTATTCCATGTATACACACAAAAACGTCGACGTTGCCTATCTCTGTCAAACTTATTCGAAAATACCGAAACAGTTGATTAGGGACAACTGTAATATCATTGTTCTCTTCAGACAAGACGACCTTAATCTCAAACCCATCTACGATGAACATGTATCCACCGGACGTTTCCTTCGGCTATTTCAAACAAATGTGTAGCGAATGCTGGGCCGATAATTATGGTAGTGTGGTTATTGTAAAGGATTTCGATTTACATAATGGTCGATATAGAAAAGGATTCGACAAGTATATAATGGTGTAACTTTACAAAAAGGTATCATTATTCGATATGAGTTCATCACTTAATGATGTAATAAATGCTACCAAGCGCAAGAAAAAAATAAACGAGTTGGCAAAGGTAATCAGGAAAAAATATCTAGCTTTGAAGTTGGGCAAATCAGGAGGATGAAGCTACACAAAAAATTTTTAATCCCATTTCCATTCCATTGAAACAAATAGCTGCTACCACACATAATTTGAATAAAAAGATAAATGAAAACAAACGTATCAAGACTGAGATTACGAAAGAAGAGAAAAAGCAAGAAAAGGAAGAAGATGTGGCAAGTACTGTAAACCAAACAAGATTTCTTCCCACTGAACATGTGGCATCGACGTCAACATCAAAGATAGAGGACGATGAATTTGAGGATTCAATAGGGGAGGAGCAACGTCGTATATAGGATACATCTACTACTTCATCTGTACTAGATGAATATTTAGATCAATATCCCCAGATGGCACAAAAGTATGTAAGTGAACATAGGGAAAAGAGCGAATCAATAGACAGGATTTATGATCTGGTATATGATGAATCAACATCTACGTGGTTATTGGGACAAAAAAGAATAGATTTCTTTAGACATACTGGAGACATAATAGTAGAGGGACAACAATTAAAAGGTACCCCTGGCCTATATCAACTAATTTTTTATAACGATCTAGCTTTCAATAAGCAGGATGAGCAATCATATAAGAGAAGTGGTGTCCATCAAAAAATCCGAGGGCGACTAAAAGGTACCACTTTGAATAAATATCATGTTATTATTAAACCGTTATTTCCTAAGCCAAAACGTACAAAATCAACTGGATCAGGCCTCGCACATGAGAATAATATGATTTATAACAAAAAAACCTATAGAATATGTGTACTGGGATGACCCTAATGAACTTGTCGATCGCTTAAAACTTTTGGTAGCTTCTAAAAATGCAGGAAATACTACATCCCACGACAATGAAATAATTGCCATTATTAATGAATTGAAACAAGCCAATTTAATTTATTAAGGCGACGACAATGATGATGATGATAATGATTGTGACCTTCAACAAAGTGTACCTTAGAGTACCAGGTCGTCCACCACCGCTGCCTGTGGATAGAAGGGTATTCGACTAGCTCAATGGAGACGGGGTGGGTTTGTTACAAGGAATATATGTTTATTTATTTATTTTTTTTTATTATGATGTGCAAGGGCGTCAGACAAATTTTCCCCGTTGCCAAATTCACCCAAAAAAAGTAATCAACTGACCTCGAAAACTTGTCAAACGAGACCATGAAATAAAAGACCTGTAAATTATCTAATAAGCTATTTAATGAGACTTTCATATAAATATTTTCATAATATTGACAAAGTATTTGAAGTATGTAACATTACGAAAAATAGCAGTAAGTAATTTTGGAAATCTTAATTACTAACACCAAAGCTAAATGTAGGTCTATGCTAAGACACTAATCTTTAAGACATAAAGCGATAGAAGCGCAAAACAAAAAAACTAATAATAGTAAGGCAAGTACGCAAAAATTAATGGCGTGGCACAACACATGCCGTTTCGTAGTGGTCGAAAAAAAACATAAAAAGATAGGCGAGTATACTCTAGACCGTGACAGCGTCGCTTAAGCTCAGGCGCAACCGCTTATTCTGGTAAAATAAATAATGCCTAAAATAAATAACCGCAAACACCTTAATTTTGCAGGCACCGCACAGAAAAACTACCTTTAGGAAGGTAATAAACTTAAATTTAAACAAAGTTATTAAACTTAGCTAATAAAATATGCCAAATATATAACTGCTAGATATGCAAGCTTATATAAAATCTAATAATACCTTCATATAAGCTATAAGTAAGCCAAAGCATGTAAAACTTTCCTGAGAAAAGCTAAATAATAATTACGAAAGCTGATGGCAAGCAATTAAATACTTTTAACATGCAAACTAAAGATCAGCCTAACCTAAAATTATTAAATCAGCAAAATCATTTATAAGCAATAAATAAAAGCAATCAGGCAGTTTGGTCAATTGGCAAAATAAATAAGACAAATTAATAAGCAAATCAGGCAATTTGGTGAATTGGCCAAATAAATAAACAAGATAATAAGCAATCGCAAATGTAAGCTTAAGCAAGCGTTTCCAGACTAAACTATCAAAATATCAAAATTACTTATTAAATGCAGGTCAATAGGAAGGAGTACAGTAAAGAAATTAAAAAGAAACTTGCGTGTGCCCCAAGGGCGGTCCAATAACAATCCTGGATCCTTGAAAATAATGTACGGATGGCTTGATCGACCATCAGCCTCGAATTCCACAGACTTTACAGGTTGGGTAGGTAACAAGCCTCGGAAGAGGTATCGATCCAACCAAATGAGGACTACTGACTTCTAATGCCCCCAGACGAGAACCCCTTAGTAGCATAAGTCCTTATTGGCCGATAAAAAAACACTGGTTTCCTCCTAGGGTTACACTTGGGCTGCACTTGTGATTGTAGACTTTACCTATTTAATCTGAAGGGTTACACAATAGACGTATACGGCGTGATGTGAGTACTAAAATCCTTTTTAAAAGATAGGTACCAATTTAGGTTTCTACAAAACAAAATACGCTTCGCTAAATAACTAATGAAGCCTAAATTAACCACTAGTTGTTTGGAAAAGTAATCCTCTAACAAGATGATTATGAAAACCATAGATTTTCCAAATTAACACTCACACACCGTGACGTTTCCACAGACCTCGAAAAATTGACCAGTGACTCAAGTTCCCGAATCCAGCTGTTATATCTTAACAAAAAAAGTACCCTTTACAGTCATTGGAAATATCTTAACCAATCAGGGACAAGGAACCACGGGTTACACGTTGGGCGCCAACGTGTAACGTTTCATTTTCTCACTGTTATTATGATAATCGTATCTAATCTGATACTATGATATAAATCGTAGCTAATTTCAAACAACTTATTGCATACTATGACCTACCTGCTACATACTTAAATTAAGGTGATTTATTACCACCACCACCTGTATCACCACCTGTTATCACCACCTGTTAAATCGCGATATGATTCTGCGCGAGACTGTGTTGCCAGAATGAGCACGGAATTTTGCTCATCGCAGCATTCTTTTGATTTCGATAAATCCATAAGTTCATTTGATAACTATATTTAGTCGTCCTAGTTAGATTGTAGGATGCATTATACAATTAATACAATAAGAGTTTGAGCGGTACTTTGTAATTCTAAACTCTAACTTTCCTTCCTTGTCGCTGATTGGTTAAGATATTTCCAATGACTGTAAAGAGTACTTTTTTTGTTAAGATATGACAGCTGGATTCCGGAACTTGGGTCACTGGCACTGGTCAATTTTTTTATGTCTGTGGAAACGTCACGGTGTGTGAGTGTTAATTTGGAAAATCTATGATCTTCATAATCATCTCGTTAGAGGATTACTTTTCCAAACAACTAGTGGTTAATTTAGACTTCATTAGTTATTTAGCGAAGCGTATTTTGTTTTGTAGAAACCTAAATTGGTACCTATCTTTTAAAAAGGATTTTAGTACTCACATCACGCCGTATACGTCTATTGTGTAACCCTTCAGATTAAGTAAGATTTAGTGTTCATTTAGTTTAGATTATTTGGAAATCTATCGATCTACGAGAGGTCTTATAAGATACGCTAATCCAATCCGTATGTATAGATAGATAAAGTCTACAATTACAAGTGCAGCCCAAGTGTAATCCTAGGAGGAAACCAGTGTTTTTTTATCGGCCAATAAGGACACCTGCTACTAAGGGTAAGTAGTTTCTCATTATATTTCATTAGCTTAATTTCTATTTATTATAAAATTAATTGATAAATTCTATTTCACATTGCTTGATTTTGCGAGGTTGCCAGATGGAAAAATTTTTTTCGATTTCAAGTAGAAAAGTAAGCACGGATTATTTTAGATCTGGATACGAAAATTAAAGTTATTAATATATTTTCATTTAGTGTAATGTCTTCATTTATATATTTCTAGTATAATATCAACAATTATGATAATTAGGGTTATATTTTATGTAAGACATCCATTAATTTATTTTAGGTGTTTGGTAAAGCTAGTTTATTGATAAATATGTTTTTATCACATACCATCTTTACTTATAGTCATAGCATATAGGAATTAACATGACATAACACGTATTTTACGATTTATGTATCTATTATTATTATTCAACGAACTTGTTTGGTATAGTAAGGCTGTTATCAGTTAATACATAGTTTGCTAAGGTGTAATTAACTTGAAAAGTTAATTTTATTTTACATCAAGTTTAACATTTTTTTTTGTATATATACAAGGTTCTCGTCTGGGGGCATTAGAAGTCAGAAGTCCTCATTTGGTTGTATCGATACCTCGTCCGAGGCTTGTTACCTACCCAACCTGAAAAGTTCGTGGAATTCGAGGCTGATGGTCGATCAAGCCATCAAGCCACCCGTACATTATTTTCACGGATCCAGGATTGTTATTGGACCGCCTTTCGGGCGCACGCAAGTTCTTATTTAATTTCTTTACTGTGCTCCTTCCTATTGACCTCCATTTAATTAGTAATGTTGATATTTTGATAGTTATTTGCGATTGCTTATTATCTTGTTTATTTATTTGGCCAATTCACCAAATTGCCTGATTTGCTTATAAATTTGACTTATTTTTTTTTGCCAATTGACCAAACTGCCTGATTGCTTTTCTTTATTGCTTATAATATTTTTTTTATGATTTTGCTGATATATTATATTTTATATAAGCTTACATATCTAGCAGTTATATGACTGGTATATTTTTATTAGCAAGGTTAATAGCTTTGTTTAAATCTAAGTTTATTACCTTCCTAAAGGTAGTTTTTCTGTGCGGTGCCTGCAAAATTAAGGTGTATTTATTTTACGCATTATTTATTTTACCAGAATAAGCGGTTGCGCCTGAGCACAAGCGACGCTGTCACGGTCTAGAGTATACCCGCCTATGCTTTTATGTTTTTTTTTACGACCACTACGAAACTGCATGTGTTGTGCCACGCCCTTAATTTTTGCGTAATTGCCTTATCATTATTAGTTTTGTTTGTTTTGCGCTTTTATCGCTTGGGTCTTAAAGATTATTGTCTTAGCATATAGGTACCTACATTTAGCTTTGGTGTTAGTAATTAAGATTTCCAAAATTACTTACTGCCATTTTTCTTAATGTTACATACTTCAAATACTTTGTCAATATTATGAAAATATTTATATGAAAGTCTCATTAAATAGCTTATTAGATAATTTACAGTTCTTTTATTTCATGGTCTTAGACAAGTTTTCGAGGTTAGTTGATTACTTTTTTTTGAGTGAATTTGGCAACGGGGAAAATTTATCTGGCGTCCTTGAAAAAATAAAAAAATAAATAAATAAATGAACATATATATTTCTTGTAACATACCCACCCCGTCTCCATTGAGCTAGCCAAACACCCTTCTGTCCACAGGCAGCGGTGGTGGACGACCTGGTACCTGAGGGTACGAATTGTGAGTCGCAGTCCGGAAAGCTATCATCAGGTTTAGCATTGAAAAATCAGATTGCACCTCACCTAACAACTTTATGAAAGAACTCCATTCATTTGTATCGAATGACATTTTCGATAGCGGTTAGTCTTATTTTGCGTAACGGTTAGCCTTATTAGGGAGTTTTTGAACCTCTTAAATTTTGGCAGTTCGTTATCGTTATCGTTATTCTGCGCATGCGCAGAGCCAAAAATAGTATTAATTTCGGCACTGCGCATGCTCAGAATAACCATAACGATAACGATAACGTAAAATTTAAGGGGTTCAAAAACTCTCTAATTACCCTTATTTACGTGAGGGTTAGCCTTATTTTGCGTGACGGTTAGCCTTATTTACGTGACGGTTAGCCTTATTTACCCCTTATCTACGTGACGGTTAGCCTTATTTTGCGTGGGGCGTTAAGATGCTGGTCGTCGTAAAACATGATATCTCCATTACTTTCTATGAGGACAACTTGATTGAAATTTTGGATCTGGATACTAACCTAATTTTACATCGAATACATATGATAGACTCTTTAAATTTTAATGTATACAGTGCTTTCGAAAAGTAACGAATAAATTCATTATTTTAGAAATTGAGAAGTTTTCGAAAAAATCCCCTGACACTTCGATTTTGTTTTAAAAAAAGGCACAGTTTGACATACGACCCATATTTGTGACGTCATCGTTGTTCTAGATATGACGTCATCGACAATTTTTTTAAATAGCAACCCCCAATTTTGACCACGCCATTTGAAAGAGCGTATCATTATACCATATCATATTCTACATGTATAACATGTTGATATTTTATACAATGTAAGGCGTTCATTTATCAAGAGACTTCAGTGTTGCATGAATCAAAATGTGTCACAATTAACTCAGCTAAGCTAGGGATGTGCAATTCCACTAGCTTAAGTTCATTGACATTAGCTCCGGTAGCTCAGGGAGATTTATGACACTAGGGCGTAGTATTCGTAGGGCTGCTTTGAATGTTGACAATTATTTATTTGGGCACCAGGATAATTTTTAGATATAAGATAAAAGAAAACTATATAAAAGTTAGTTGAATACACTATAATCAAATAAGCAAATTGACTTGAATTTACAATGGAATATTAAAGTTACTATTTAACAATAATTCAAAAATGATGTAATATTGACAAAAAAATGGAAAAAAAAAGAAGTGACAAATGAAATTTTAAAATTGGCTAACTTTACAAAATTTATGAGGTTCGGTGACACTCTTACAATCTCGTTCCTTCTATGATGTCAGTACTCTCACCCTTAACCTGTGCTGATGATTGGATCCAGGTGGACTTGCCGTGGCAAAGTGGGGAAGCTAGAGCTCTAGTCCAGATGACGGTCACGTACTGGCTAAGTCCAATCCTCTTATCTATGGATTTGTAGATGATCAGCGTCCAGGGTTCTTTAGCAGGTTATGGATCTTGCAGTCAGGTTACAGCAGCCTCGTCTCAGAAGAGTACATACAAAGAATTGTTTGTGTTAAGAGTGCCCCAAAATTTACAAATATATAGATGAACGTTGACGGCTAGTGTAGCCAAGATTAAAAATTATAAATAAATTCCTGAAGGGAATGTACCATAAAATATGGTTGTTGTCAAATACTCCGTGAATTATCACAGGGAGAATTATAAACAAATGAAAACAAAACCTGGAAGGTGTCAACCTTTAGTGACCCGACCCAGAATGAAGCAAATAAAATTACCCAAAAAATTGCATTCAAAAGAACTTATTACAGTTCAGCCACTCGGCAATTATTCTTAATAAAAAACTCTAATCGTTAATATTTAAAGATACTATAGTTCAGAAGGAACAAAAATAAATTAAACAAAAAACCCTCTATCATCTGACCCAAAATTCCAAAAACAACGGTTTCATAACCGGTTAAACAAGGAATAAAAGAGAAAAATTATTTCATTAATATTTCAAATACTGAGTGACAAGTTGTAAAAATTCGTATTGATTGATTGTACAAATTTGTTACCAAAGAACAATAATCAATGAATTTACAAATATTAGGAACTGTTCCAGTCTTCTAATCGGCGTGCATGTGAGTTATTAAAATAAAATATCTAGTCAGGTAGGCAAAGCAATACCACACTACCTCTAAACAAATGTAGATAATTACAAAGAAACAAATTAATTAATGTAGTGCAGAAAGTACGATATTAGCAATTTTCTATAGCTTACATACAATATATGATAACGCTAAGATAAGAGAAGATAAGATAAAGATAAGATAAATGAACTTAATTCCCAAAGGGCACAACACGTGGTTTTGACTTGTAGCAATCCGATTCAAACAAAATGGAGGCAAGAAAACTCAAATTTATTGGTTTAAAAAAAACAATGTTTTCTATAATCTCCTGACTAGAGCACAGCTTCACAAATTTATAAGGTAATATTGAAACAGTATTCTAATGTTCTGAATCGTATTCCTGATCACCATATAGGGTGACAAAAAAATCTCACTGACCACGCCTAAAGAATTTACCTAAAATCCAGGTAAATCCTGATTATATATGAAATATAATTACTTAATAATAACAACAAATAGCTATGATCGTATTTCTGTACTAATAATTATAATCGCAACCAATAATGAAAGTGAATAAATTATATATATCAAATAGATAAATAACTCACATGTGCCTATTCACGAAGACGGGACCTGTCTATCTTCATTCCTAAATCACACCGGCGTCTCTTGAATTTTGGAGGGGCTACTTAGCCAATACGCGTCCTCCTACGCATTATTGAAAAACTTGAGAATTCGAGCCACCAACAATTAGGTTGGGTGTTTTACGGGGTGCATAATAGTCAACCTCATGAAACGACATTAAAATGTACGTTACATATCCCCCCTTCCCCGGTAATAAAAATTGATAACTCTAGGAGTTATAAATTTTTATATAGGCAAATTTTAGAGGAAACGACAGAGGAACAACGCTAATGAAAATGGTGAAAGGAACTTGAAAGTTATACCTTCCGAGACATCGGTCTGACGCCTCAGCAGCCATATAGCTGTTGCCAGTACTAAAATGGGTTTATAAAAAAAATCCCCAAAAGAAAAAAAATAGAGGACTTAATACACATGGCTAGTAGTGCGTCCTAAAACTACAGCACTTGTGAAAGGAAATACAAAAATAGATAGAGGACTTAATACACATGGCTAGTAGTGCGTCCTGAAACTACAGCACTTGTGAAAGGAAACAGGCACTAAAATGCTTGACAACAGGTTGCCTAATCCACTGTTGTACTTGCAAACAACAAAAATATGGAGTTAAAAATGCTGGACCTACAACTTGCTCCCAGTTGTGGTACTTGCAATTAAGATACTATTGCGGGAGTGTTCTGAGATGAGGCACGACATCCAATCTTCCAAGAACTGCACCTGGATGGAGCTCAGAAAGCACACAGTAGTGATATCCCGCCTGGTTAACCCAACACCAGAATGACCATGATCATAAAGGCTGGCAAAATAACACCTCCAATGTCTATCCTTCCATCAGATTATCCGAAAACCTCGGCATTCTTGAAATGAGGAGGTCCCTGCCACATCTCAGTCCCTAAACCTTAAAATAACCTAAAACTAAATTGAAAAGGCTCTCATAAGCCTGTATGAATTCATGAAGGTTGGGCAGTCATAAAAGACCAAGAGAACCAATCTTGTCTGAAGACACAATGTGGGAGATAAGTTCATAAAAAAAATAATGAATGATAATATTAGAACAGAATGCAAAGTGCGCAACTGGTTAAGTGAAAGCAGAAGCCTCGTCTCTGATTCCTGCCCATCACAATGACTACACACAAATCAACCCCCTGGAAATTTCACATCTAAACCAACCAATAATGACCAAGCAGGAACAATAGATATCCTCGGCGATATCTGGTACTATATGTACTCATACATACACTATCCCTTATGTAAGGTTACCAGTTATAACAGTACACGGACTAATAAGGAATTAAAAGATAGAGCCATGCTGCGAGTTAGACTCGAAAAGTAAATAGAACGATAACCACCCTTCAAGTGAACCTCACTAATTAATATGCTAAGAAACTCTCAGCCAAATTTATAAAACTAGCAATTACACAAGTAGGAGGTATATGCCTGAACCCACGAATCTAAAACAAACCGACTACTATTAATCTAGTCCTATGGTAAACCTTAAATTTTACTAAATATTTAATGACTCACATTACAGTAACTCATAACAGATACACGAATAATATGTAACGACTCGACTAGGAATATTGAATTCACACTATGTGAATTTAAGATAATGTTCACCAATGTATTAAACATAAGATAAACAATCATAGAGAGATAACAAACAAAGATAAAGAGAAACAGATAAGCAAATAACATAAGATCGAAAATCACATCACAGACCTACTCTGTATATGACTGCGGGACTTATGAACATAGTCAACTATCAGATTTGAATAATCGCACCGGTAGACCTACTCTTGGGATACGAGAATTTTAATCTAATTGTCGAACACAGACGGTTAAAATAAACCAGGAAAAAGAAAGGACATCACACAAGAAATAATTTCGACGATGTTGTTGTCAAATTTAATGGATACTGGGGGAGCAAAATAACTAACTTACGACAATGCATTTATTATTTAGTTAAGATAACCAAAAAATCCGATAATAAAATATTTTGAGGGTTAAGATAATACGATAATAAAGATAAGATATACCCAAAAAATATGTACTAAATAATACAATTACACTATATCTCCATTCATTGCTCTGACGCTTCCCCAGTCCATTAAATACTTAAAATAACCCACCCATTTAACATCCCGAGTGTCTTAGATCAAAGAAAAGAAGAGAAGACAATACAGGAAAGGTGGCGACACTCACCTAATTTTTTTCAAAATTAGGCCAAAAATTTAAGATACATAACGATAAGATACGGCAATATTTTACAAGATACTAAATCACTAGTCGGCGTCGTCGTCTGAATCTAATGAGTTTTCATCCTGAGATTCGTCAGAATCCAAATTACTATAATCTGGTTTCAGGTCCTTTATGTGGTAGTTACCAATGTCTTTACCATCCGTGTCCTTTAGGTTATATACTAATTTGGAAATTACTCTATTTACAATACACGGAATATATTTAGGTCCTAATTTAGCTGCATAATCATTAGGTTTACTAGATAAAGAATAAGTTTTCATCCACACACGATCACCCACGTGAAATTGCAGATCTCTTTTCCTCAGGTTAAAGTGGTTAGCATTACGAAGGTAGGCATCATGTAATTTTTTCCTAATATCAATATATAACTCAGGTAACGCTTGCAAATCCTCAATTAACTGATTTTTTCGGCTAATCTTCATTACATTATTTACATTATCCGCGATTTTACCATAATAATCACCTGATAAAGGAATATTTCGAGCAAAATTCAAAAACGCTGGAGAATAACCAGTGACATCGTGTTTAGCTAGTCTAATAGCTTGGGCTACCCGGTAAATGGACATGTCCCAAGTTTTATGGTTCCCATGAATATAAGAGCGGATTGCAGTGACAATAACTTTATTAATACGTTCAGTATGATTGATATGTGCATGATACTTCGCTGTTAACCACCTTGTAACCTTATACTTTTCTAGAAAGTTCCTCATTTCCTTACTAACAAAATAAGTGGCGTTATCAGTGAGACAAATCTGCGGGACGCCATAAATTAAGAAAACTTGATTCTCTAAAAACTTTATTATAGCTTTGGACGTAACCTTAGACATAGGATGGACTAAGACATATTTGGTAAACCAATCGACCACCACCAGAAGATACTGATTACCCTGTTTAGATCTAGGGTAAGGTCCTAGAAAATCGGCTGATATTAATTGGAAAGGGAAATTAATATTCTTATAAGAGCCCATTAACCCGGCTTGAGGTAAATTTGAGCTTTTACTAGCCGCACAGACGGGACATTTTTTTACATATATATATACTGACTTACGCAGACCAGGCCAATAATATAATTCACTAATTCGAGATAAAGTTTTCGAAACACCAAAATGACCGGCTGTGTCATTATCATGATACAATTTAAATATCTCCCCCCGATTAGCAGTCGGTACTACAATTTTCCAATCTACTAAATTACTTACAATAGGAGTCGTAGAGAAAACATGCTTATACAGGATGTTATTCTCAACCCGATAAGAAGGATATAATTCAGGATTCGATGGAACCTTTTCCAACATTCTGCGATACCACTTATCCAAAATAAAGGTAGACACATCGAGAACAGCTGTTTCTGGCATACTTCTAGAAAGAGCATCCGCAACAATATTAAGGGAACCTTTCCTATGACGGATCTCAAAATCATACTGGGATAATCTAATAGCCCAGCGAGCCAAGCGACCGGTGGGATTAGAGAGATTATGGAGCCAAATCAGTGAAGAGTGATCAGTTTCCACGATAAAGTGAGTTCCTTCAGTATATTTTCTCCACTCCTCTGTGGCCAGAATCACACTGTACAATTCCTTCTCAGTAGTGGAATATTTTCGCTGACAGCTATTCAACGTCTTGCTGAAGAAAGCAATTGGATGTTCAAGACCATCTTCCTCTTGATAAAGGACAGCACCCACGCCAGTATCAGATGCGTCACACTGAATGCGGAAAGGTTTAGAAAAATCTGGGCTAGCCAGAACAGGGGCAGAAGTTAATCGCTCTTTAATCAAAGAAAAAGCCGAGTCAGCTTCTGGGGTCCAAGAAATAGGCTGGCCTTTTTTCCTACCATGTAGAAGATCAGTTATGGGGGAACAAAGCGAAGAAAAATCCTTAATAAAACGCCGGTACCAACCGACCAAACCAATTAATCTTTTTATCTCCGTGGTATTTCTAGGAACCGGGTAATTCTGAATCGCTTCGACTTTGGACTTGTCAGTTCTCAAGCCTTGCTTATCAACAACAAACCCTAGGTAAGCAAGAGAGGGTCTGCAGAATTCACACTTATCCAAATTAATTGTAAGGTTAGCTGATATCAATCTATCGAAAACTTGTCTTAAAACTTCTAAATGTGTAGGAAAATCAGGGGTAGAAATAATAATGTCGTCCATGTAAGCGAAAACAAAAGGTTCTAAAGACGGTCCTATTACTTGGTCCATTAACCTGACCATCGTTTTGGGACTATTAGAAAGACCAAACGGCATGACCCGGTATTCAAATAAACCGCGGCCATAGACAGCAAAGGCCGTTTTGGGGCGAGAAGAAGGATCTAACGGGATCTGATTAAAGGCACTCTTTAGATCTATTGAAGTAATAAATCGAGCTTCTCTCAGTTTACATAAGATATTATCTATCAAAGGCATAGGATATGCATCAGGAACAGTGACTTGATTTAATTTCCTACCATCAAAGCAGATCCGATATTTCCCAGGCTCTTTTTTCGAGACGACCCATAAAGGGGAAGACCAACTAGAATGTGAAGGCTGAATAATTTTTAGACGTAACATTTCATCAATCTCATCATTTAAATACTTCGACAAGGTCGGAGATAATGGATATTGTCGTTGCCTGATGGGCTTAGCATTCCCAGTATCAATAGTGTGAGTGATCATATGTGTTAGTCCGATCCTATCATTAGGAGCAATGGTCTTAAATAAATCAATAATCTTTTGCAAATCATCTCTTTGACCAGGAGAAAGATCAGAAAAAGAGTGAACGGTATTCACGGTACATAAGGTAGAGGTCTGAGAGACATAAGTGGACTGTTGAAAATCAAGATAAATTTTAAAAGCTTGTAGAAAATCTACACCTAAAATAAGAGAATGCTGTACTGAAGGAATCACTAATATTTTCAACGTTCTTGAAATATTATTCAAAACTACCGGAAGAGAGACATAACCAAAAACCTCTTGTGGTTTACCATCCGCCGTGGTAACATGGAGACTATTATCATATTGTATAGAGAGATTGAGAGACTTAAGAAGGGACATACCAGAATAACCCAAAATTGAAGAGTTACTACCGCTATCGACTAAAGCTAGTAAGGAATTCTTAAAGATATTTATATATACATAGGGACGAGAATCATTCGGTTTATTAACAAAAATAGGGGCAGTACCATATACAGAGGACCTGGATGAACTAAAACAAAAAAATTTTACTAAGTCCAACCAATTGTCCCATTCAGAACGGGAAGTTTTTATTGGGGAGACCTTTTGCCTTTGTCCTTGCCTTTTTTTGAATTGCCCTGTCCGGAAGTGGACGGTTCGGGTCCTGGATTGGAAGTAGGGGGAACGGTATCCAGGTTCGCGACACCCCTTGTCTCGTTTTTTTGCGAAGTGAATTGAGACTGACAACGACCACAATTTAACTTACTTACATTGCGGCGACCACACCCATAACAAAACAAATTTCTAGGTTTATTACAATATTGATGAGTATGCCCCTGAGCATTGCAGTTCCAACAGCGGATCGATGATAGGGTGGAGACATTGGCGTAAAAAGTCGAGGTACCAACTTTCGGACTCGTTAACGAGCAATTTTTAAAAGGGTAGGCTAAATCGGGTTCTAACAGGGTGGAGGTATTTTTAGGAGGAGGGACATATCTTTCAGACCAAACACGTGACTCCTCTAATTTTTTACAAAGTTTAGTGAGTTCAGCTATGGTTTTGGGTTCAGTTAAAGCTAAGCCAATTCCTAAAGACGGATGTAAATTTTTCTTAATTTTATTAACACAAGTTAACTCATCTGGTTGACTCCGTAGGCGACTAAATAAACTTTCCATACTAAAAATATAAGCTATAATTCGCTCTTGTGGACCCTGAGTTCTCCTATCAATTTCGCGAAGGAGCTCATCCTCATAAGTATATGGCAAAAAGTCTAATTTTAACTGAGTGACTAATTCATCCCAAGTAGTGAAATTTATTTTATTTTGCATATACCAAGTATAAGCAATGCCTTCGAACAGTTCTCCGGCAGAAGATAATAAATTTTGTTTAGTGGCACCACGGGACTCGCTTAGCATATTAACCTTTTCCAAAAACGCCATAACGGACTCTTTATCTGACCCAGCGAACTTAAGGTTCCATTTGAAAATCGGCACATATTTATCCTGAGATAGAGGTCCTGATATAGGGGGAGGATTACGGGTAGGTGTAGAAGCAAGAGGCACTGATTTAAAAGCAAAATCCCCTTCTAAGTCTAATATTTGATATTGTAATTGAACCTTTTTTAGCTCTTCCTCATCTGACTCAGCTCTTAACTTTTCTAACCGCCCCGATAAATGCGTTAATCTAGACGTAATTTGCTTATAAGCGGAATCACCTGAACATCCAGAGAAGTTATCTATCTGAGACTTTACACTACTTATGGTTTCCTGAATTTCACGAACGTCATCCGAATGAGTAAAAGGATGAATGAGAGGAGCTTGACAAAAGCTGCGATTAGCTCGCTCCTGTGCCAATACACCTCGCAGACGTTTTCTTTTCTCTTCTACTGTACCAGCAGACTCTAAATTACGAATTGATAATTCATAAGATAACTTCTTAGTTTTCAGATGATTAGGATCCATATTGGATTTAAATAGGCTCTACTATTAAAAAAATTACTACTATCCCCACGGTATCCTAAATTATGCAACCCGTACTCAATTGCTAGGGTTATTAAAAATCAAAAACACCCTGTGTGTTATGAACCGGTACTATTAAACTAATTATCAACCAAATATAGCTAACTCCCCAATATTCAAATATAACCAATATACACCCTGTATATTACTAATATATAAAACACAATAGGTACTGTTTATAACTTGGTCACTCAATTTAATTAGCCTAGGAATTTCTGTTACAATTTATTCTGGTGGTTTCACGGAAGAAACAAAATAATTTACCACATACAAAACATAGGCAAGATAAGATAAGATAAGATACAATAAGATACGATAAGATACGATAAGATACGATAATATACGATAAGATAAGATAAATATTAAATGTTTTATTTATTCCACAAAACCCGTTCTATACAAACTTTAACCGATAAATACCAACAAGTATACAAGAAGTAGATATATAAAACTACTAGTAAAAGTTTTCAAACTCAGGTACAGAATAAATACTTCCTATGTTTTTGTATGTAAGAAATTCCTAGTTTAATGTTTTACAAATATTAAATAGCAAATAAAATATACCAAAAAGAAATCTTATCACTAAAACTTTTCAATGGATTTATTATACACAAATTTTGAAAATATCTGAATTTTGGTCAGAAGGAAAGACATTATTTTATTTCGATATCAGAAACTAATTTGTCAACTATCAAAACTTACTACTTGCTTGCACGAGCCCTACACGTTGAAATTGCCAAATTTGTTGCACGCGTTGTGCTCCAATTTGTCCAATTTGTTGCATAGGCCTCACACGTTAGGATTGCAAATTTGTTGCACAGGCCTCACACGCTGGGATTGCCAATTTGTTGCACAGGCCTCACACGTTGGGCGTCAATTTGTCACAATTAACTCAGCTAAGCTAGGGATGTGCAATTCCACTAGCTTAAGTTCATTGACATTAGCTCCGGTAGCTCAGGGAGATTTATGACACTAGGGCGTAGTATTCGTAGGGCTGCTTTGAATGTTGACAATTATTTATTTGGGCACCAGGATAATTTTTAGATATAAGATAAAAGAAAACTATATAAAAGTTAGTTGAATACACTATAATCAAATAAGCAAATTGACTTGAATTTACAATGGAATATTAAAGTTACTATTTAACAATAATTCAAAAATTATGTAATATTGACAAAAAAATGGAAAAAAAAAAAAGAAGTGACAAATGAAATTTTAAAATTGGCTAACTTTACAAAATTTATGAGGTTCGGTGACACTCTTACAATCTCGTTCCTTCTATGATGTCAGTACTCTCACCCTTAACCTGTGCTGATGATTGGATCCAGGTGGACTTGCCGTGGCAAAGTGGGGAAGCTAGAGCTCTAGTCCAGATGACGGTCACGTACTGGCTAAGTCCAATCCTCTTATCTATGGATTTGTAGATGATCAGCGTCCAGGGTTCTTTAGCAGATTATGGATCTTGCAGTCAGGTTACAGCAGCCTCGTCTCAGAAGAGTACATACAAAGAATTGTTTGTGTTAAGAGTGCCCCAAAATTTACAAATATATAGATGAACGTTGACGGCTAGTGTAGCCAAGATTAAAAATTATAAATAAATTCCTGAAGGGAATGTACCATAAAATATGGTTGTTGTCAAATACTCCGTGAATTATCACAGGGAGAATTATAAACAAATGAAAACAAAACCTGGAAGGTGTCAACCTTTAGTGACCCGACCCAGAATGAAGCAAATAAAATTACCCAAAAAATTGCATTCAAAAGAACTTATTACAGTTCAGCCACTCGGCAATTATTCTTAATAAAAAACTCTAATCGTTAATATTTAAAGATACTATAGTTCAGAAGGAACAAAAATAAATTAAACAAAAAACCCTGTATCATCTGACCCAAAATTCCAAAAACAACGGTTTCATAACCGGTTAAACAAGGAATAAAAGAGAAAAATTATTTCATTAATATTTCAAATACTGAGTGACAAGTTGTAAAAATTCGTATTGATTGATTGTACAAATTTGTTACCAAAGAACAATAATCAATGAATTTACAAATATTAGGAACTGTTCCAGTCTTCTAATCGGCGTGCATGTGAGTTATTAAAATAAAATATCTACTCAGGTAGGCAAAGCAATACCACACTACCTCTAAACAAATGTAGATAATTACAAAGAAACAAATTAATTAATGTAGTGCAGAAAGTACGATATTAGCAATTTTCTATAGCTTACATACAATATATGATAACGCTAAGATAAGAGAAGATAAGATAAAGATAAGATAAATGAACTTAATTCCCAAAGGGCACAACACGTGGTGGATAGTCGCAATCCGATTCAAACAAAATGGAGGCAAGAAAACTCAAATTTATTGGTTTTAAAAAAAAAACAATGTTTTCTATAATCTCCTGACTAGAGCACAGCTTCACAAATTTATAATGTAATATTGAAACAGTATTCTAATGTTCTGAATCGTATTCCTGATCACTATAGGGTGACAAAAAAATCTCACTGACCACGCCTAAAGAATTTACCTAAAATCCAGGTAAATCCTGATTATATATGAAATATAATTACTTAATAATAACAACAAATAACTATGATCGTATTTCTGTACTAATAATTATAATCGCAACCAATAATGAAAGTGAATAAATTATATATATCAAATAGATAAATAACTCACATGTGCCTATTCACGAAGACGGGACCTGTCTATCTTCATTCCTAAATCACACCGGCGTCTCTTGAATTTTGGAGGGGCTACTTAGCCAATCCGCGTCCTCCAACGCATTATTGAAAAACTTGAGAATTCGAGCCACCAACAATTAGGTTGGGTGTTTTACGGGGTGCATAATAGTCAACCTCATGAAACGACATTAAAATGTACGTTACAAATGGTGGACATTTTGAGCAATTGTTAGGCTAGTTTTAATATAATGAAAAAAATTATTTCTCAAAAACCGTTCATAATAATTATTAATGCAGTACAATCTTCCGAGGGAACACTAACTGGACACCCTGTATATACCGGGTTTCCCATTTCATTTGACTAATGGCAATTAACATGGGCTATTACATTTTATTGAATTTTATATTTCCAGGGCACACTATGAGAAATATTGCTAACGGAATCGATAGTACTGACTGTCAAATACTTATGATTACCAAAATACTAAAGCGAAATGCTTTTATAATTAAAATATCAATAAAAATTCGTTTTAAGTTAATATCTGTAGTTTATATAACTGTTTTAAGAAACATTATTAAACGTCATCCGGTGGACTAGTTGGTTGAGCGGCTGTATTTCAAACTGAACTTCAAAATTTTGCAGGTTCGAATTCCGCCAGAGACAACTTTTTTTTTACTTTTTTATTAATTACAAATTATTAGTGTTTACTTATTCGAATAAATATGGTTCATTGTCAGTACCTAGTTATTATTTTTGAAAGTCACAATATTTGCTTATCAAAAAAAAAAAATAATAATAAAGCATGTTTTAATTGGTTCGTTTCCTTTATCTTTACCTAAAGCTATTATCTTATAAAATAATACCCTTTAGATATACTAACATCATATACAATATCAGTAAAATCTATATTTGTAACACCTCTTCCTCCACTTTATCGGGGCAGAACATCGCGTATTCACTTTGAGAATACTGATTTTATCCTGTCTTTTGAAAATTGGGGTGGGGTGGAACTTATTAACGGTTTTTTGGCTATACTTTATGCCTTACATCATTGTGACGTCAGGTGAATACAATATTGTTCAATATGGTGTAATAACTAATAAGTACTAAATATATTTCAAACGTTTTTAACCTTGAAATTATTACATTTATTCGTATTTTTTTATCAAGTAACAGTTGTATTCTTATCCTCTGTTAGAATAGTTTACCAGACTCCCATTATTAATTATGCATACAGCGAGCTGTACTGATTGAACTTATCAATCTGAATAGTTCGTCCATTTATAGAGATACAAATTTTTGAGTCTTGGTACACAGATAGGGGTTTTCAACTAACGGGACAGATGTAGGGTCAGTTTGAAATAAGGTTATAAGGTTAACCGTCACGTAAAATAAGGCTAACATTAAGGCTAATAAGGCTATGAAGGCTAATAAAGCTAATATTAAGGCTAACCGTCACGTAAATAAGGGTAACCGTCACGTAAATAACGGTACCATTAAGGGTAACAACGGTAACATTAAGGGTAACAAGAAGGGAACAAGGGTAACATTAAGGGTAACAAGGGTAACATTAAGGGTAATGAGGATAACACGTAAGGATAACGAGGATAAAGTTTTGCCACAATTTTTTAAATCTTGGTACGCAGAAACGGTTTTCAGCTATTTATATTGTACGGGGCTAATGTATGGTCAGTGTAACGTGACCTGTGATAGTGAACAGACATGCTTGATTCCGACAAAAAGTGAGGTTAGAGTTATTAAGTTATTCTTCGGAATGGTAGGTTATAATTCACACGCAGTAATATTAATTCTTTTAGATAATTATTACTCTACTCTGTTGTCTACTCATTAGATAAGAACTTTAATGTTAAAAGAACATTATTATTTTAGATAATTATTAAACTTAAACGAAGAGTATCTGTGCATGCTC
The DNA here is from genome assembly GCA_963924545.1 of Pogonocherus hispidulus. Taxonomy (NCBI): domain Eukaryota; kingdom Metazoa; phylum Arthropoda; class Insecta; order Coleoptera; family Cerambycidae; genus Pogonocherus; species Pogonocherus hispidulus. The sequence continues at coordinate 38,136,113 of OZ004695.1, forward strand.
TTCCCGCCCGTTCTCTACCCACCTACATCTATCTATTACGTATTATTTTTAATACTAGAGCTACCAGCTTATTTCACACCCCACTTGCCTGTTATACGAAATTCTTAAATCTTTATGCTTAATTATTGGAAGGAGATGCTGAAAACAACTACTCAACGGGCAATATGCCCCGACTGGCGTTGAATTACATCAACATCTCCATGGATGTCGCCACATCCTTCATCAAGACCAAATACCAGACAATGACCGGTTTCGATCTTGTTATTGTCTTCCTCAAAGACAATAGAGGTCGCTGTAATGGCATCTGCTTTTCTGCAGATCGTTATCTGTCTGTCAATTAGACAATAATTGTCAGACAGGTAGTAGCAAAGACCCAAAGAGGGCACTGCAGTGTATTTCACTGTATCTCGCCACTACAAACATTCTTTATGCTTAATGTTTATGTCCAAATGACCTATCAAACCGGTTTGCATGGGTTCCTACTACCTTTAAGCAGCCTTTGTCCTTTAGGTCACTATAGATTTTCGGCTATCTACACACTGCTAAGGTCACTTAATCTACTAATAGCTCATGGAGATATAAATTATTTTGTACTTGAGACCCATATATACTACAAAATCTCAACTATTTCCAAAAATTGGGTTAGGTATTCCTATTACTGACATACAAATTACTCCATTAAAATTGCAAAAAGCACAATTTCTGGAGATACGCAAACAAATTATGCGTTTATAGGGTAAAAATTACGATTATCTAATAATTATTCCTAATATTGGGGGTTAATGGTCAGTGTAACGTGGCCTGTGATACAGACGTTCGTTATTCTGACCAAAAAAGTGAGGTTAGAGTGAAACCTATAAATATTTTTGGTGTTCCTCGAAATGATACTAGATATGAAGGCTTGGTCTATGAAGATTAATGTACGTAATATTATTGAAACTTTAATACTATCTACGTTGAAATTATCTGTTTTACTAAATTCTTAAATATTGATGATGGTAACATATGTTGTACAGGCTCGAAACACTCGCATCAATATCCCTACGGGTCCTTTTAGGTAGCAATTTTTTGGAAGGTTAGCTTGGGGCCAGCAAAAATAGCCAATGCGTCCGGGTGGGTTGTCTCCTCGAGGACGTGGTACCTATAGACTAAATTGCCCTAGATTGCCCTATCGTAAGGTGGTGGTTGCCCACCTGCCGGCGGATGCCGAGGTGGTTGTCGCCGCGACGAGTCGAGACCCGGGTGGTGGGGGTAGCCTCCTTCTGACGGCTGGCGGCCTGTCTGGCTGGGGTGGCGGACTAACACTCCTGTATAAACAAAGAATCATATCTTGGTAATTGTTTTGTAGAAAACTGACAAAACGATATACCTACATGATATTTCATTGAAAATATTAGAGTTATCTTATTCTTAAGTAAATAATTTTTACAATTTTTTAAAATACACATTTTTATGCTTACAAATGGAAAATAAGAGACGGGGTGTATTTACTGTCATTCCTCTTATATTTCTTGAACCAATATTGTCTTAATTGCATAAGTAATACATACCTAAATATTTATGTACAAGTGAGTATGTATGACATACGCTATATTTATATTTTTCATATCAATTGTTTTTAATATGTATTTTACCGACCCTTAAGATACTTAATACATCACAGTCACATAATAAATCACAGTCTAGTTTATAAATAATAATTTACATAGAACCATGACTGCTTATGTCAAAATTTATAGAGAGCTGTAATCTGTTTAACCATGCGTGAACAAAACCTGCAATATAGTCACGCGTCTGCAAAATCTCGTCACGACTTCGTTGCCCACTTCTGCCCGGTTCTTCAGACTTGTACTCAGCACGATATTAAAAAGTATCACGTTCTTCTACATGCCCCGATAAACCTTACAACAAATTAAAATGTAACCATACACTGAGATAATATTTCGATCCACCAATCAAAGACTACCTTGACCAAAAAATTACGAAAATGGGAGTTTATATAATGTTCATGTACACAAGTGAGTACTTTGCTTCCGTTTTCATTACATCCGTTGTCTCTTAAACTGTTCCCATACCCAAAATATTCAAATTAAATTAAATTAATTAATAAATAAGATGCAAGTATACCCCCAATTAGTTTGTAGATAGTAACGCAAGATAAAAGTAATGTCAGCCTGGTAACGCAGCTTGAAAACTGTATATGCTGACACATTTATTGAAAGCATCAACATAATATGTTTATTAAAAAGCAGCTTTGCCGGTATTCAGCACTTTACAGCTCATAGTAAATACGAAGAGAGCACGCTCTCACTATACCAGAGGTGAAAAAAAAGAGATAATTGTCAGATCAAATGAGCCGATAGGTTTTATAGACCTCAGTCCTGAAAATATATTATTTAAGAAGGCGATTAGAAGAGCTAAAAATTAGACTAATGTCATAGAATATAGCTTCTTTAAAAAATGTTTCATTCATCGAAATTTAAATGGAAATTGTATATGCTAACACATTTATTGAAAGCACAGATGTCTATTAAAAAGCAGCTTTGCCGGTAGTCAGCACTTTACAGCTCATAGTAATTACGAAGAGAGCACGCTCTCACTATACCAGAGGTGAAAAAGAAAAGTGATAATTGTCAGATCAAATGAGCCGATAGATTTTATAGACCTCAGGCCTGAAAATATATTATTTAGGAAGGCGATTAGAGGAGCTAAAAACTAGACTAATGTCATAGAGTATAGCTTCTTTAAAAAATGTTTCATTCATTGAAATTTAAATTGAAGGATTTATTGCTATAAATCACCAAACTAGCCCCATACGACATTTAACAATTTTATTAAATTTAAAGTTGTAATTAATCTAAAAATGTATTGGAAGCAAAAATTCTGAATGTTTTAAGAACAGCAAACAGTTAGGAATTTTGATCAAAATAGATTATTAACCTAAAAAAAATATATTTTTGTTGGACACGCTAAAAGTATTCTAATGTATTAAACAACTGATATTGGCTTAAATATTTAAAAAAATCGTAACTTTGGAATTAAATCGAGGAGCACAATTGCACTTGCGGAGATGGTTGGTATTGTTATTGTACATCTCCAGTTAATATTTCATGGACTTCCAATGAGTCCCAGGGAGTCGTAGGGGTTGTAAATATTGAAAGAATCGTAATTTTGGAAGTAAAACGCAGAGCACAATTGCAGTTTCAGGGATGGATGGTAGTATATTTTTACCTCTCCAGTTAACATTTCATGAACTTCCAATGGGCCCCAGGAGGTCGTAGTAAGGGGTTGTAAATCTGTTGAAAAATCGTAACTTTGGAAGTACATCGTAGAGCACAATTGCACTTTCAAGGATGGTCGGTACTATTATTGTACATCTCCAGTTACAATTTCATTGACTTCCAATGGGTCCCAGGGAGTCGTAGGGGGTAGGGGTTGTAAATAATTTAAAAATTAGTAATTTTGGAAGTAAGTCGCGGAGCACAATTGCGCTTTCTGGGATGGTTGGTAGTTTGACTTTCAATATTCAGTAAAAATTTCATCAACTTCCAATGGGTCATGGGGTCATAGGGGGTTGTAGACATTTTGAAAAATCGTAACTTTGGAAGTAAATCGGGGAGCATAATTGAACTTTCAGCAATAGTTGGTACTATTATTGTATATCTCCATTTAAAATTTCATGGACTTCCAATGAGTTCCAGGCGATCGTAGGGCGTTGTAAATATTTTGAAAAATCGTAACTTTGGAAATAAATCGCGGAGCGTAATTGCACTTTCAGGGATGGTTGGTACTTTTATTGTACATCTCCAGTTAAAATTTCATTGACTTCCAATGGGTCCCAGGGAGTATGTAGGGGTTATAAATATTTTAAAAAGTCGTAACATTGGGAGTAAATCGCGGAGAATATTTGCGCTTTTTGGGATGGTTGGTAGTTTGTTTTTCAACGTTCAGTAAAAATTTCATCGACTTCCATGGGTTCCAGGGGGTCGTAGGGGGCTGTAAATATTTATAAAAATCATAACTTTGGAAGTATATCGCTTACCACAACTGCACTTTCAATGATGGTTGGTAGTATAATTTCACATCTCCAATTAAAATTTCATGGACTTCCAATGGATCCCAGGGGATCGTAGGATGTACACTTCAACTTAAAACTTAATTGAGTTCCAATGAGTCCCAGGGGGTCGTAGAAGATTGTAAATATTTTAAAAATCCGTAACTTTGTAAGTAAATCGCGGAGCATAATTGCGTTTTCTGGGATGGATGGTAGTTGTTCATGCTATCATTTGGTCAAGTTAATTTATATTTTCGCGGCTCAGTAAACGTTGCCCACCATTTTTCCTATTTCAGCCCATCCTGTTACCTTCCGCGCGCTTGCGCACAACCGTTTTGTGATGAGGAAGACGGCATGGCATGCAAGTGGGCAGCACTTGACAAAGAACAGAAGAATAACGTGGTGCAACTTTCATACCTGGGAATACCATACTGGGCAAAGCCTAAGCGATCCCCAAAAACCCCATGTGTCCTGGTGATAGAAGCTGCGGGAGAGATTCCGACGACTCCTGGAAATATATCGCCCCTCTTTGTCAGGTAGGTGAAAATATTTCTGGTTAACGTTCTTTCAAGTGTCATTTCATTTCATAGTGCATGAACAGTAGTTTAATTTTCAATGTTCAGTAAAAGTTTCATCGACTTCCAATTGCAATGAACCTAGTGGAAATTTAATTGGCTCTTATCCACTAGGACCTACTGACATTAGCTCCGGCTAAGCTCGTCGGTTGGGAAGCAGATTCGCAGAAAGAAGTGTTATGTTTTATATTATCCTGTGGACGCCAGGATAATTTTAGATACCATATAATTCTTCTTTTTCTTAGACAATTCAACATCGTGAATAATATTAGAAAAATAAATGTGTATAAGATTATTTATTTTGCATACCTATAGGCTATAGGTAACAAATAAAATAAAAACTATAGCTAAACTATATTGAAAGAAGTGTTATGTTTTATATTATCCTGTGGACGCCAGGATTATTTTAGGTACCATATAATGAAAATCTATAATGTAAAATAGTGAATGTTTGATGAAATTAAACAAGACAATTAAAATAATTGTATATTACTATTTAAAACACTCATTAACCATGATTCATGAATATGTACAAGTTATAATTAATTATAAATGATAAGTGATTTTATAGTAAATTACGCTCGAGATTTGTGGTTTTTTACCACACAAAATTGACTTTACAAAAAAATGATTTAATGGAAATGATTTGGTTTACACAAAAAAAAACCAGATATTTTCCTCTGGCCTCGAAGCAATCAAATCAGACTCTCACCAAAAGATCCCCTTAGGAAATGTAGTTAGGAGTGGGACTTAGCCAAATTGCAGCAACCATGCACCTTCTGCAGTCTTCAATAAGATGGAAATGCTAGCTAGCTTCTGGTTGATAGGGTTTTGCTAAGTTGGATATCAGCAACTTTGTCCTTGCCCTTGTCTAATGGTGGAGTTGAAAGTTCTGGATGTTCTTCTGTTCCAGGAAGCCAAGGTGTTTCTCATGAAATACATTAAATGTGTTAAACCAAAATCATAAAATAAATTTACATGAACTACTTTAACAAAGTAGAATAACAATAGACAATCTTGCGGTGATAACAAATACAAATTGTCATATGGAATTTGACTTAATGAAAAATTTAACTAAAATAAAATATGAAATGGAATCAATTCCAAAAATTATATATTAATTGTTAATTATTATTAATTTTATTAATTACAAATTATTGAAAATGCACAATTTAGTGAATTAAATAAAGAAACCACTAATTAGTTCAAACAAATTATTAGAAATTATTGCTTCAATCTAGAAAAAAATTAACTGTGAATAAAACCAATGAATGACCTTGTTGAAAAAATATTTCCCATTCAATAGCTGTTGAGTGATGATTTAAATATCAGAAAATATTGAATATTAATATATATTTGCTTATTTGCTAATATATATAATATATATCTATATATATACAGGGTGATTGATTAAGGCCGGCCACCGGCTGTATATGGGAAACTATTGGTCCTACAGGTTCGGAAAAAAAAATTTTCATAAGAAAAGTGGCCATGAAAATTTCATTAAAAATATTTTTATCTTCCGTAAATCTCCGCAAGAGGGCGTAACTGATCATGAAATTTTTAAAATTAAATTTAAATGAAAAAATGCCTTATTAACCTGGATATATTTTTTATCAGTTTTAATCGTTAGTCCATTTCCTAAAACTTGTTTCGTGATATTTTTCATTTCCTCGATAAATAAATGGGTGGGAGCAGTTTTTGTTTTTAATTTGAAAAAATGCTGTATTTTCGGATCGCTTTAACGGATTTTTTTGCAATTGGGTTTTTTTAAAAGAGAATACCTTGCAGATTTAATAAATGTTTTAGGGATTGCAAAAAGTTGGTTAATAAAGGTACAAAATGGCGATATGTTGAAACCTAACCTATTTTTTTATTTTTCTTGGAAATTTTAAATGGAATGATATACTTTTTTCCACGTCATTATGACCAACATTTAGTTAAAATAACACTGGTCAAAACCGCATCTCGATATATCAAACCGTTTAGGAAATATTTAGATTTTCGTATTGTACCCAAAGAAGGAGAATACATTTTCGTTTACCCCGTATCATTTCGAAACAAAACGTATATTTATTTGCTGTTTTAGTAATTTGATATTTTACATAAACCCTTCCACATCCAGGCTGAGGAAGAATTACGATTAATTAAAATTAAAAAAAGTATTGCCCCGACGGATATCGAACTCTCAACCTTTAGCACATGCAAGCAATGAATAAATTGTTGCTTACAAATCTATTACTGAATCTGAAGTAAATATTATAAATGTTTTGGCTTACATCCATAAATATCCACATTTAAGTATTAGAGATATTTCAAGGGATTTAGGACTAACATTTTATTGTGTCTATAAAACATCAAGCATCAAACGAACAAGATTTTGATCGTAGATTGGATTTTTATCATTGGCTTAAAGGTTTCCTTACCGAAGATGCTACGTTTCTGTCAAAAATTTTATGGACCGACGAAGCAACTTTTAGTAGCAACGGGAAAGTAAATTTGCACAACATGCATTATTGGTCGGCAACTAACCCTCATTGGTTAAGAGAAGTCGATCACCAGAACAGGTGGAGTGTAAATGTGTGGTGCGGTATTTTAAACAGACGAATTATTGGGCCATTTTTTTTCGATGGTCATCTTAACGGGGAAAGGTACCTAGAGTTCCTGAACACCGATTTACTGATTTTATTAGAAGATTTGCCCATTGCTGAAAGGATGAACATGTGGTACCAACATAATGGATGTCCAGCTCATTTTGCTCAGAACGTCCGAAATTATCTTGACGATGCGTTTCCAGATAAATGGATTGGCAGGGGAAGTCTTTTTCCGTGGCCTCCAAGGTCCCCAGACCTCATTTGTTTAGATTTTTATCTATGGGGCAGAATAAAAGACGTGGTTTTCAAAAATCGCCACACAACACCAGAAGATATGAAACAAAGAATTCGTGTGGCTATAAGAAATTTATCAGGTGCCGAAATTGAAGCAACGGTACAATCTACGAGAGAAAGACTTAATTTGTGCATCGACAATGATGGTAAACATTTTGAACATCTTTAATTTTTGCTTTTTTGTCCTCATAAACGCTGGCAAATTTGTTGTAGTTATTGTTATACCTTATTGCTTTTGGTTTAGTTTGGTGTTATTGCTGTTTGGCCCATTTTAATAAAAAAATCCCTAAAGTAATTTTCGAAAAAAATTATTTAAAAAAAAATCGTAGTAGGCCGAGGATTAGCAGCTGGACCATCGTAATAGGTTCAACAAGTACATCTAGGGGGCTAATATATATATAAAAAAATTCATTGGAATCGCACTTACCAAAAATTTTTTAGAAGGGTGTCCTGGTTCTTAATGGGCCACACTGCAGATATATATATATATATATATGAGTGGTCTTTTTCAACGTCAAAGTCCAATATATCACGAGTGGTTTGTTTCAGAAAAATGTGCTTTTACATGGCGTGTATACGGGTTGTAACACACATTTTAAAATTATTTTGAAATCCACAGGGTGTTCCAAATTGGGAAATATAAAAAAAATATTTTTTTTTTGTAATGGAACACCCTATATATTTTTATCTTTTTGAATTCTACGCATTTTCCTGATTCCGAATATATGAGGTTATGTAGACCTAGGATAAACACGGTTCGAGTTATTCGTGTTTTTAATAAATTTTTGACAAATGTAAACTCTCATTAAACAATTGAAAACTGTCAAACTAAAAGGAATTAGATCGCCAAATTTGGTAAGGATTACCTACACATATTCCTTTGTCTGATGGTGACTAAGTTCTCCTCGAATAATACACAGGGTGTTCACTACAGGCCTCCACATATTTAAAATTTCAAACACAAAAAACTCAACTTTTTTAAATGCAACACCCTATATTTTTTAGGGTCATATAATAGCTAATTTAATTCTCTTTGAAATAAGTATTACATTCCCTATACCTAAAGTGCATACTTTTCAAGTTATTCGACATTTTTTAGAGCAAGATATCATTATTGCTCTGCAGCAGCTTATTTATTACTCCAAGAGTGCTCTGATTATTGTTTTCAGTTGACAGAACTGTCATAGTTACAAAATTAATTGTCTTGTGTGCTGTGTATTCAAGTTGTTGCAATTCTGAGTCTGGACCAAAATGAACTTTACAAATAATGAATTACAAGACATGGTTTATGTAATAGGTGAATGTGATGAAAACTGTCTCCTTGCTTCTCGAATTTATAAGCAGCGATTTCCTGGAAGAAGGCAACCCGCTGTGAAATCACTTTGCAGACTTAAGGAACGTTTTGAGCAAACTTCTGCGGTTTGCTATAAAAAAGTAAATCAAAATCCATATGTTTTAGTTGAAGATAAAGAAAATGAGATTCTTTTGAACGTTATTCAAAATCCTCAAATTAGCCAGAGGGAAATTAGCAGGGCTATAGATATAAGTAAAACTAGTGTACAAAAAGTTCTTAAATCCTATAAATACCACGCGTTCCACTATCAAAAGGTCCAGCACTTATTAGATGATGATTTTAGAAAACGAGTGACATTCTGCGAATGGGCGCAGACTCAAATAAATTTAAACAGATTTTTTTTTAACAATGTCCTTTTTACGGATGAGTCTACCTTTCACAACAATGATCTGCCCAACCGAAGAAATACGCATTATTATGCAGATAGCAATTCAAATTTGACAAATGTTACAAATTATCAAAATAGGTGGTCGTTAAATGTGTGGGGTGGAATATTAGGGCAACGATTAATTGGCCCATATTTTTTCGATGGTCCCTTAACTTGTGTGCTTTATAATGATTTTCTGCGCAACCAGCTACCAAATTTGGTGGAAGGGGTCCCTGCAAATTTGAATTTGTGGCTTCAACATGACGGCGCTCCTCCACACTATTCGGCTGTAGTTAGAAACTGGCTAAATGAGGAGTTTAGAGGGAGATGGATCGGTAGGAGTGGGCCTGTAGCATGGCCGGCTAGATCGCCAGACCTTACACCTTGTGACTTTTTCCTTTGGGGTTACATAAAAAATATAGTATATGCAACACCACCAACAACAGATGAAAATATGCGACACAGAATTGTTGCTGCTTTTAATGCAGTACAAGAACAAACATTAAATAATGTGCAGGAATCGTATCAGAGGCGACTTCAACTTTGTTTAGACCACCATGGACGCCATTTTGAAAACTTCCTGTAGTTTACATATTTAAAAGTGACGACCTAATTCGTCTACCTTAATTACTGGAAAAGTAAATCTCTGGTTTCTCTGTTTATTCATTTTATACATACTGTTCATTTTCAACTATTCTTCAAATGTAATTATTTGTGTTATAAAAATTATAAGCAAAATATAAATCTAGTCTTTCAATTAATTGATTATTGCAAAAATATTTCTTTTCTTCTAGTGTGGGGAGCATAGCCATAAATTATGAATATGTTCAGAGGCCTTTTAATAAATATAGAAAACCAAAAATGTCCAACAAATTATTATTATTACATATTATTATTTTTTTTTTGTCAAAATATCAGTCGACCCGGTTCCCTGGCTCCGAATCTCAGGGTCGGGTACTGGTGGATACTACAGTAGCTATTCCCCACGTCCGTGGGGTAAATAACTACTGAGTCCGGGAATCGTGTACTCTGAGCAGACGGAACGAGCCCAGGATGACCGCCTTCTGCATTCTTCCGGCTAGAAGATCTGCCGAATTTCGGCATGCCGGTATGGTTTTCAGTTCCGAAAGTAGTGTATCTCTTGGACTACTGAGGGGTCCTATAATCAGTACCACAAGCTTCACAGTATGTTCTGGATGGAGTCTGCGGAGTTCGAAGAGAAGGTCTCAATATTTCATCCGTTTCTTCTCCTCTTTCAAGACAATGTTGGTCTCGGCAGGAGCCAAGAACTCGATGACAAACATTGTCTTGAGCGGGTAGTCGAGGTGGACTATATCAGGCTTATTATTATTATTATTATTATTATTATTATTATTATTATTATTATTATTATTATCATCAGTAGGGTAAAGTAGAGAGTTCTAGACACGACCCCCCCACCATTATTACCCCCCCACCACTTTTTCCTACCCCACCACTTTCCCAACCAATTACAGATACGAGAGTTCTAAATCTACCCCCCCACTACTTTACCCCCCACTACTTTACCCCCCCACTACTTCACCCCCCACTACTTTACCCCCCACTACTTTACCCCCACCACAACACAACCGGTCAAGGTCAACAACCGGTCAAGGTGAACAACCGGTCAAGGTGAACAACCGGTCAGGGTCAATAACCGGTCAAGGTGAACAACCGGTCAAGGTCAACAACCGGTCAAGGTGAACAACCGGTCAAGGTGAACAACCGGTCAGGGTCAATAACCGGTCAAGGTAAACAACCGGTCGAGGTAAACAAGAACCGGTTATTTTTATAAGTATTTAATTAATATCCACCCCCACTTATATTCCATTCCCAAAGTATATAATAAAGTTAGTGTCTGGTCTACAGTCAAGTTGTTCAAAGTTCTTTCACCAGTATGTCTTACAACACTAGTATTTTCAATTTGCCTGACCTGAAAATAGACATACCAAATAACGTTCCACCAGCATTCCAGAATAAAAATAATTGTGTAGTAATAGGAGAACGAAAATTTCACTTAAACAAATCAAAATCAAAATTCGTATCCATAGGGCTGGCGTACGACTTTAAATACGAACCCTATGTAAAACTATCTGGAAATAAGTGTGATGTTATAATTTTTAACAAAGAAGAGTGGAAACATTTTCTAACATATCAAGGAAGTATAAGTCACTATCTGCACAGCAACGATTTTATTGATCCAATAGATGCTGAAAAATTTTATATACAGTTTGAAGAAGTTAAGAACTGTAGAGTTATAAAAATCCTGAAAAATAATTCTTATATTTATTTAGGATATGATACAGTATGTAAATTATGGGAATACATACCTCTGATCGAATATCGACTGGATATATTGGAAAGGTTACATTTTGCCAACTATTTTGCAATTGTGAAGAAAGGATTGCAGACTACACCAGGAAATTTATTTGACAATGCATGGAATCTGTTAGAACCAAATAAAAACCGAAATAGTGAAAATGTTTGTATGATTATGGAATTAATTTATATATATCCAGAAATATTTGAAGCCGAGTGTAGCAGTAGAATCAAGTGATGAAGAGAGTTAGATTTAATGAAAAAAACAATAAAATTTATAATCTCATAACCTGGCAGTTCGCATATAATTCATGTAGGAAGAGGCACTGGGAAAATTTTGCAATGGATAGATGTCGTTTTCAGAATAAAATTGCTGATGTATCAAATATTATAAATCCTGTATTGGATATTAATCATAGGCATAAAATATATAGTCAAAGATTTTGTTAATATATATCGCTATTTGTAATAAATAAATACATACAGTATTAAAATGTTTTTTATTTCGGTGAAATGAAACAACAATTTTGTGGATTTTTGCTTTATTAAAAAGTTAAGTCATTACAAAATTTTCATATAAAAAATATACATTGGAAAGTGCGCACATACCACTTTCTACAAAGTGATAAAAACATTTTGGAGAAGTTTTCTTCAATGTGGGCCGATCTGGAAGTTCAATCACAGGAATCTTTGTGAATTGCCTGATGTATTCTGATTTTTCTTTCCCTTTCACGTAAATATGGTCCGCGGAATTGTGCAGATCTTGAAGAATTTTTGAAAACATGTGTACAGGTACGAATCCAGCGTCCCAATCAAGACCGTGATGGTTTTGTGTTAACCACCGAGCTTGCTTTTGCAATTCTAAAGGTAGCATTTTCAATGGAAAAGGTGGTTTAAACACATAGTGACACATCTTCTTCCCATCAAAAACTGCTAGTTCTTTAACTATGAATTTATTTTTTTCAGTTTTAAATCCCTGCACATCCAATACTAACGACATATTTGTAAGTTCGCAAATTTTTTGAATACAGAAACTTTTAAATTATACAACTCAATTGCCTTTTTCAATTTTTTCAATTTTTCGCAATGTTCTCGCAGCACCTTTCTATACTGAGAAATCATCTTCAACTGAATTTATATCTTACTTTGCCTAGCTTATGTAGATTAGACCTGTCTTATAATTTTTGTCATTGGATAATATTTGAATTCACGGTCGTATAAAATTAGACAATAATCTGTGGTATCTTTCGGAAAATTTTCCCTGGTTTCTACTTCCACTCTCAATTCTGAAGGTGTGAATATAGATTCATTTCCAGATTGATAATATGAAGAACGAAAATTAGAGAACATTTCATACAATGAGGCATATTTGTCATTTTTAATGTCGAGAAATAAATCATTATAAGGATATCTTTCAGAGTTTAAAAATGCTCTAATATTCGTTAAATTACATGCATCAAATTTACTCCTATTTGAAGTTATTTTATTCTTTTTATCTGTTTGGAAGGCTACAATGACATGTCTGGGAGCTTCCAATTTAGTTGAAGTTTTAACAGGCCAATTGTATCTATCCGTTTGAGGAACAGAGGAATCTTCTATAAGCTCCCAACTTCTAAATGCAATAGTTATTTCCATATTTTTGTCTAAAATATTTGTTAACGCCACTTGCTGTGGTATTCCCACGGAAACATGAGGCACTCTCCAATACAGCTTTTCTATAGTAATTTTAGGGGTTTCAGAGTCATCGATAGAGGTGACCGCATCTATATCACTACTACTTCTAACTAGAACTAACTCTTGTTTCGCATTTATTAAAATTTTTTTGTAGTCCTCAAAAAATCCCATCAACATCTTTAGTGGGATGCATACGTTAAATTTGTTAGTATCAGGTAGTACACCTTCCTTAGGAAACCATCCAGCATTTTGAAGTTTAACACTTTCACTTTCATTAAATGATAAATACCCCTTAAGAGTGGATATTAGACCAACATTTCGATTTGAATCGACAACAATGTTATTCAGTTCATATCTAATTTCTCTAAACAAAAAAGCAAAAGCGTTATTAATTAGCTTTAACTTAGTAGCCGGCGTCTCATCCTGTTTAGTTAATTTGCCCTCTAAGTACAGCATACTTTCACATGGTAGAGTATAGACATCATTTTCTTGTATTGGTATTGTAATTTCATCATTATACTCAAATTTAGAAGTCACGAACGGCTGATAATTATGATACTCCAATTTTGTAATAGAGTCGTCTGCGACAGGTTTTTGCATAACATTTAAGATATCCATTATACAAGTACTTGGAAACCGAGAGATTTTAGAAATAGCTTATTCTTACGTGTTACTCTGTTAACACCCCTTCTGGAACTAACAGGAAGTTTGTTTTTGCTCATTCTTTTATAATTGCGCTTATTTACCACTCTTTGAGGGTAGGGCAGTATATTGTATCGAATCACCATGACGTCTCGTTATGATAATTTTTTTAGATGCAGTCTCACCGTTATAATTTCCTCTCGAAAATTGACAAGGTTTCCGTCCTGATCGAGTATTTTAACAATCAAGTTGTTAATGGTTCTGACGGTTACAGGGAAATAAAGTATATTCAGAGGCGATTCCACTATTTTATACCCGGCTGACACCGTAGGGAAAAATTGATGAATTACGTGGACTGGTTTACCGTTGGAATATGATCCGGCTGCTATGTTGCAGTCTATACATATAGCATTAATCTTAAGTATTTGAACTGGAAAATCAGATTCGTTTAATACGTTGGCTTTTAGAACTCTCTTATTAAACCCTAGCACACTTCCAATTGAGTTTTCTTGAGAAAAATCAATATCCACATTGGTATCAATTCTAACAGTTGATGTACTAGGGTTAGCTATTATATTAATCTCATAAGGTGGTTGAACAATCTGCTGTATGCACTTACTAAGCTCACCAATTTCATATGCTCCCACTGGAATGGTTGTTGTAATATTAGCATATGTCAATTTATTATTTTTTTCATCGATGTTTGGGATAACATTGAATGATTCAAAGTTGCAGAGTCCAATAACATATTCAGAATTATCTTCTAAATATATTGGTGGATTAAAGTCTGCACTTAATACTGATGATCTTCCCGTAAGAGAAAAAGTAATAGACATGTTGTTTAGTTCAAAACTATATTTACAATAAAGCATTTTTATCAATTACACATATTATATAAAAAATTTAGACAGAGATGACCACAATTGATTGAGTTGTCCTGCTGATACTTATCGTGATTATATTTAACAATATTAGAGCTACCATCACTGAAAAAATATTTTTTTAAAGAATTAGGAGGTTTTAAATTTCCATAACTATCAAAATAAATTATAACGTTATTTTTCTTTGCATATGCAGTCCAGTGTGTGCCAGGTCCAGATGAAATATCTAAATTAACTATACCACATTCATGTTGTCTTATTTTTGAAGGCAAATTATCTTTCATAAAAACACCGCGGAAATTTGGAATATGCAACGTTTTGGCAAACTTTTCAAGATCTATATTTGTTAATTCACGGCGTGGTAGCTCTATTGGGAGTTTTTTTTATATGGAGCTAAATAGAACCCCCTTCCTTTCTTGTGTGGGTGGAAGTATAAGCCTTTGCCTGTGGCGGACTGTTCCATTGCTAAGTTATGTCTTTGTTGTTCAGCCAACTGTTGTTTGTTTGCTTTAGCATCGTTAACAGCTTTCGCTATACCCGCAGCCCCACCTCCAAGAGCACCTAAGGCACCCAAGATTGGAAGTAAAAGTGGTAAAAAGCCACCTTTCCTAGGTATTGGAATAATTCTCTTCTGTTTCTTGTTACGCCTAGTACGAACACCTTTTCCCTTCTTTAAGTTTATTTTTCTCTTCAATTTTATTTTCCTCTTTAACCCCATACCTAGTTTCCTTTTCGCTTTCATGGTGTTAGTGACAAACCACGCAGCAACTTTTTCTCCTAATTTAGCGTCTTTCGACTTAACTCTATCCCAAGCCCGCTGTTGAAGTTGATAATCAGCCTTATGGCGATCTTTCAGATTGGAACTTTTATGATATTCAAGGTCGTGTTGACGGCAATTTCGGTCGAGATCGTTGATTCCCGGATCACCTCGTGCCAATCGTTTTTCTAGTTTGGTGCCAGGGCCGCAGTACTGATAGCCTGGTAAATGAAGTTCGATGGGAAGCTTGTTTATGAGAGTGTCAACAAAGCCAGATCCGCTCTTCAAGCTCTCCGGTTTACGATTAATCACGAATGCGCTGCGCGTCAACATTATATATACTTTTACCAAGTGTCGAGTCACACTAAACTGATCTAAGAAACGAATCATATAAATAGTTTATTTCTCTCTTAGATACCTCTAGTTGACTTCATTACATTACACAATGAAGATCGAACAACAGAAAATCATATTGCCAGTTATAAATCATGATGTGGTTACAACCGATAGTAACTTTAAAAAACACGGTCCACTCTTTGGCGGTTCATCGAAGAGAGGATTGCTAGTGGGCGCATCGGGTTGCGGAAAAACGAATGTTATGATAACTTTATTAGAACATCCGAACGGTTTGCGGTTTGAAAATGTTTATTTATATTCAAAGTCTTTATATCAACCAAAATATCAGTACTTGAAACAACTATTAGAGCCTTTAAAGGAGATTGGCTATTATGAATTCAATGATGGTAGCGATGTCCTACCACCCGATGAAATAAAGTCGAATTCAATCATAATTTTTGACGACGTAGTCTGCTGTAATCAAAGCATTATAAGGGATTATTTTTGTTTCGGTCGACATAAAAATGCAGATTGTTTTTATTTATGTCAAACCTATTCATCGATTCCTAAGCAGCTCGTAAGGGATAATTCGAATTTTATTGTGCTTTTTAAACAAGATGTAACCAATCTGAAGCATATCTACGATGATCACGTCAACGTCGACATGTCTTTTCAGCAATTCAAAGATATATGTGGGGTATGTTGGAGTGATAAGTATGGATTTCTCGTTATTGATAAAGATTGCCCATTGCGATCTGGAAGATATAGAAAAGGATTCGATGCGTACATAATTCCCTAAAAATAGTCAAGCATGTATATATAATCCTACAAAGATCATATTCCGGCATTATTTAATTTAGCTGCGATGAATAAGGAGCTCGCAAGACAATTGGTTAAAACCCAGAAGTCGGTCAGAGAAAAATATAAGAACCTCAAATCAGCTATAGCACAATCTCAGAGTCAGTTGGAGAAAGAGTATAAACCAATTACAGACCCACTACAAAAACTGCTTACCACAATAGATCCAAATGTATCGTTCAAGAAAGAGCCAGTCGAAACAAAATCTGAAACCCCAATGACGACTCCAAAGAGATCCAAAGTTGACGTATATAAGAAATATTTGCCCATGACTATGCCAAGTTTTTTGGAAGATACCTTTCAACATGAGCCTACAGTTGATGTGGATGAGCCGAATAGCGACGAGTTAATCGATAAAGAAGTGGAGAGAAGTCGTATTTTTCTTCAAGATCTACCCACTAACAAAGCTTATGAGGAATACTTGCAGGCTTACGAACCTCTTCCAAGGCAGTATATAGATATATCGGTGCGAGGTAATGAGAACGATAATGATCGACAATACGGTCTCCAACATGATACCACAACTGAAAAATTTTTAATTGGGGATACAAATGTGGAAATTGTTGGAAGCGATATTCAAATGGGCGGTATAAGGTATCCTGGAACACCAGGTCTATATGAACTGCTGTTCAAAAAGCAGCCAATAGGGTACAATCCAACCGATCTAGACAATTATATGGATATTTTGAAGAGGTCTAATGCCTATCGCAGAAACTTCAATCCTGACGAGCAAATTCAAGGTACATCAAGTGACAAATATAAATTCATTATTAGACCATATTTGATAGAAAAAAAAATATTGAAGAAACTTACTATAAGTTCGCTTCCAAAAACATTTTCTAAACCACCTCCACCAACTAGACCTCTGCGAAGGACGCAATCTCTTAAGTATCCCACACAAGGCGGATTGTTAAATTTGTCTAATAATCCAATTGATTATATTTACTTTAATGACCCTAATGAATTGATTGATAGATTACGTTTATTAATATCATCAGAAAATGCTGGAAATAATGGTCACAACAATGAAATAATTTCAATAATTGAAGAATTGAGAGAGTCGAAAATTATAAAATAAATAATTTCTTATATTAAACTCCATTTATTCATTAACAGTTGACAGAGAAACATGACAATTGATAAATTTGGTAGGCACATGTTAAGTGGTAGATCTGCTCCATATGCATCCAATACCCCATTAGCCGCTTCACAGTCTGCAATATTAACGTCTTCACCCCAATCAGCCCCTTTTTACATTTGTGAACCATCCTCACACCACTCGAAATGTATAATAACTGTGCGTGGAATTGTGGATGCGGCTCAAAGCCCCCTACGTTATATATTGGAGGATTCGACAAAACAATATGTTTTTCCAGTAAGTGGTAAAATAGAGAGTATACATATTATGCCAAAAGATGTACCTATATCTGTGAATTCAACATCCACCTTATTTCAAGCAGATGATTTAATTGGGTTGGACATACATATTGGATATACCTTTGCTTTTATTGCAAGTATGGGAGGAACCAATGAACCATTACACGCCCAAATTGTTCTACAGTGTCCTATAGCTAAAAATTAGAACACTGACTATTATTGTTGGATGTCTTAGTTATAAGCAGTTTACATCAATCATATATATCAGTAGAACTAGAAATGAGTAAAGTGAAAGAGGATGTAGTTAATGAGTTACATAGATCGGCTAGAAAAAATTTTAGAAGAAGACATGTTATCGTTAAAGGACTAAATGATTTGATTCAGGCTGATTTGGTTGAAATGGTTCCTTATGCGAATGTTAACAGGGGGTATCGATATATTCTGGTAGTAATAAATGTATTTAGTAAATATGTATGGGCTGAACCTGTTAAAAGAAAAACAGCTCAAGATGTGACTGCTGCCATGGCCAAAATTTTGTCACAGATGAAAACTAAACCTCGCAATTGTCAAAGTGATCTTGGTAAAGAATTTTACAATAAAGACTTTAAGCAGTTGATGGACAAATTTAGAATTAATCATTATAGTACTTTTTCCAATTTAAAAGCCAGTATCGTAGAAAGAGTGAACCGAACACTTAAAAATTTAATGTGGAAAGAATTTAGCCTTCAGGGAACTTATAAATGGGTGAATATACTGCAGGATATTATGAATAAGTATAACAACACACCACATAGTACTCATGGACTGGCTCCTAACAAAGTAAATAAGAGAAATGCCAAAAAGATTTTGCAAACAGCTTACAGCTACATAAAAACGATCGATCCGAAAGCGTCAAAGTTTAAAGTGGGAGACTATGTAAGAATTAGTAAATATAGAGAAGCGTTCAGCAAGGGATACACACCAAACTGGAGTAATGAATTGTTTGTAATAAGAAAGGTTCAGAGGACGAATCCGACAACCTACCTGTTGAAAGATCAAAACAATCAAGATATTCAAGGCTCTTTTTATACTGAAGAAATTCAAAAAACCAGACACCCGGATGTATATTTAGTTGAAAAAGTTCTTAAAAGAAAAGGAGAAAAACTATTTGTTAAATGGTTAGGGCTAGGCAACACTTATAATTCTTGGATTAGTCAAAATGAAATAGTATAATTTACACTTTATACCAAAATTAATGTATAGTGGCTTTTAAATAAAAAGATTTATCAAAATTCTTTTTTAATTTTGTAACAATGTAGAATTGATATAAGAAAAATCGGTTTTCCCCACATAAAGCCGAAGAAAAGCATCCTGAAGGAATTCGGTTTGCAACGCTGGTTTTCTTTAGACCTAAGGAATATTTTCTCTTTAGGTCGGAAGACGATCGGAAGCGTAATAAGAAAAATTGTGAAATATTTTAAAGTTTTTCACATTTGAACTGTAAAACGTGAAATTTAAAAAATATGGTTTTGGACGTTTTCGAGGACGCTCTTTTCAAATCCACCACCAAAAAAAATATATCTCTAAAAAAAGTTCGTTTTTTCTAAAAAAAAAATAGTTTTCTCGAAGTTTTCTGAATTGTTATCAATACCCGAAAAAAGTAAGTTGAATATAGTGTCTTTCCTACTATTTTACTCGGGATCATGTAATGCTACTTTATGAAAATAGCTCTAGGCGAAATATCAAGGTCACAAGTTTTTGGCGTTGAACTAGGAAAAAAGCATATGGTTTTAGTTTATATTTATGAAGGCATACCAGATTTGAGCGAAATTAAGTGATTGGCGAAGTTACGATACTTATCTAAAATTTAGGGTTTCAGAGAAAAAATTTTAAAAACTAAAAACGAAACCAATCGTGGGAAAATTCTGAAAATAATTTAGGTTATGGTAGCCATCGAGTAGAGAAAAAAAGTTTATATAAAGTTTTGCGAAAGACGTACCGTTTAGCTGGTAGCAGCCAAAATATGAAACAATGAAAAAACTTTTCATTAATTTTTCTCGGTTATTTGAGCAGATAGAAGAACGATTCTTGTTTTGTTCGATAGGTAAGTTAAAGGGCTACCGAGCACCTGAGTTTTATTTCGCTTGACCGTGGTGGGGGTAACTCGAAGGTTTACATAAGAACGGGGGGGTCGGGATGGGTGTTACTGAATCGCCCTCGAAGCGAAGTTTCCAAAAATGCAATAAAAAAAAATAAGCGACTTAAAAAAAAAAAAAAAAAAAAAAAAGAAAACTAAAATTCGTTCTTCATGGTGTATCAATGATGCTTAGGAGATACTGGCATTACATATTTATCACATTTGTTTTTGCACACTTACAAATTATTGCATTAATTTTATATAAGGTTGTTGTTGAATAAAAAATAATGAAAAAATAAAATAAGTCTTTATTAATCCTATAGACACATAAACGTATAGGACAAGTCACAGTTTGATCAATAAAACAAATACATATCTGCACAAAATTATTATTTAGAAACATAAGTTTTACAAACAGAAAACAGATTTACACCGTAATATTTTGTATATAAATATGCAGGAAAAAGTAAACAGTTTGCGTCTAACAAAAAGGGGCCTGCATGTCTCTCACTGATGAATATCAAATATATTTCGAATTATGCGTTTCTGTGTAATAAAAATCCTCTGACTATATATATAAGCTGATAAAAAATGGTATATTTTAATTGGGTTTTATTCTAACTTAACACTAGTATAATAAATTGGTGCAACTACACAAATGGCAACTCTTTATAAAACTCGGGTGTATTCTGAAAGCCCCTGTTAGCTTTACTTGCTGCCGATGTGGGAGGAAATCACATAATGTCCGTAATTTTTCCCGGTCGCCTTCACTCTCAATTTGTTCATATAAATGGTCTATTGTTATTTTTTCGTCTAGGTAGAACTCCACCCATCGCTGGTTAATGTTTAACCTAGTGAGAGCCGCCGATAGAAAGTAGTGCGTGGTTCTATAATTATATATTTTGTTTAACAATTTCGCGGAAAGACACGTTTTCCTTAAAGTTTCTTCTTCCCCATGCTCTAACATCTTATCAATCCAACACTTTTTGCATATATCTTGATTTAACCTATCCCTGTTCCAGAACAGGGCACCGGCAGCGACGACGCACATTACATTTACTAATTTAACTTGTAGTTTGTTGTTGATAATTTGTAAAGTTTCTTTTTCACTATACATTTTAATGCCGCTCTTGTTAAACTAAATTCTGGTAAAACTAAATTCTGGTAGAGCGTTGTGTTCTTTTATAGGGATTTTCAAAGATCGGTGGTGGAAATAAAATACGAATAAAGGCTTGTAAGCGGACGGATGAAGAATTCAAAATAGAACAAGAATTAAAGCCGTGCAAGTAACAAGGCATCCTCGCATATATTATTTATTATATTCGCATCAGAAGATACCAAGCCCCTCTGAAAATTAAATATGAGTAAAGTCGTATGGGCGTATGAGAAATTCAAAATAAAACAAGAATTAAAGCCATGCTAGCGAGGACAAGGATTGCCTCGTCTCATTATATTCGCATCAGATACCAAGCCACTCTGAAAATAAAATAAGAGTAAAGTTGTTAGCTGGTACGAAAGATATATGCAGTAAGGAATGTGCTGAAAATAAACCTGCACGAGATGCAGGTGGTCTGAGTTTCGATACAAAGAAATATTCTTGTGGTATGTAAGTTGTTGTAGCGTCACTAACAAAGAAACGGGTAGTCGGCGTGGGTTCCACCACCACATAGTCTCGAATATAAATACGTAAAATCGACTGCAAAGCTTCAGTTCTTTATTCTCAGTTCTCAAGAGTGAAAATGGAATCATACAATAAAATAGTTTCCTATAGTAGCCGCTTGAAGAGGTTGCTTGAAGAAAGTGATGAGGAGGATGGATCCTTCGACGCCAAAGTGGCTGCGGCGAACATCGTGGAACGGGTGAATGATACCGTAGAATCTGTCATCCTCGACGGATCATTTGGGAACCATAGGCCCGTGATTAGCGAAGCAGGTAAGATAATTAATACTATATAATAAACACTTGTGTTAACTGTATATGTCATCAAGAGCATCGTAATTTAATTTCCAGTCAATTTTTATAAAATAATTTAATTCAGCTACTAAATAGAAAGGATTTCACACTGTTTAACTAATTTTGTTCATTTTCGATATAATTGTTTTTTTGTTTAGTTATTTCTTAAACATACAATAGCACATATTGAACAGGACTAGTTCAGATTTGCAATATAATGTTAACCGCTTATAAAACTTAAGCCATTTCTTCATAAAATATACTAATGAATACGAATAGTTGATATTGCTTGTTACGTAAATGTAACTGCACCATTAGAATATTTATTTTAATGCATGTATTCTATAAAGTATACTATATTGTGTATTATTATTTCCTAGGTCCATCTACATCAAAGTCGGTTCAACAAACTCAACGCTGCCGGCAACCCCAGACTCCGACAGTTCCAAGGCAGTCCACGTCGCCGTCCACGTCTGCAGATATCCCTAAGTTTGTGGATATGTCCACTTTCGCGCCGATAGCGGCGTCAACTCCACGGCGCCGCGATGAGGAGGATGAGGCTCTGCATAACATCGAGTTATCTTATCTTGGAATGATAAAAACCGAACTCGCCGAGGAGATGGGCAATTACCAGCGGAACCGGGACGATTATTCCTCCGCGGTGAAAAGAGCCTTGCGGCTGGAATCCAGCAAATACATCACAAAAATACAGAAAAGCGCTAACTCTATAAACCGCAATCTTGACCAACTTCGCCAGCAGCAACGAATGATAAATCACCTTATCATCACCGCGGAGGAAGAATTAAAAAAGAGGAAAAAAGAAATAAAATTCGTAAAATACTTTGCTGAACACTTTCCATATACAGAAAGTGAATAATATACAAAACTATATTATTTAAGTATATGTGTGTTTAGTTCGTTAGTAAGAATTTTATTTCTTTTTTTAATAAATTTCTATTAAATAAAAATATTATAATAATCATTATTTAAAATTTTGTAAATATATAGATTTATTCTAATAAAAAATATTTTATTATTCCAACTTTCCTTTTTTATGTTCATATTCTTGCCAATATGTTTCAAAAAGATAAAGTGAATTTTAAAACAGTATAACTAAACAACATCCACACTGTTTTCATTATTTTATTGAATGCCATTGTAGTAAATAAGATGCATTTTAAGCTATGTCTTACAGCACATTATTAGCACCAATTACTTTATTGGCAATATAGATGACAGAGATCCTATTCAAATTAAACTATCTGCAGTATAAAGGTAAAGTTCAGAAAAGCTTTAGTTATTATTTTAACCATTATAAGTTTACCATCTCCTTTAAAGTAACGTTGATACATAATAAAAAAATTCAGTTATTTTCACTTTTCTGAATTATTTCAATATATTTTTACAACTTTATTTGCTCAGCTAACTGAGATAGTTAAATAAAATGTTTCATTACATGCAAGATATAAAAAGCATATAATAAAAACATTTAAAAATTTATTTATTTAATAACTTAATACATATCAGCTATTAACTACACTATTTGAAATCACCATCGTAGGGGGCTCTTTATTTTGTTTATTTCTCTGCACTTGCTCTTCATGCTTCAGACACCAACATATTTCAAAATGATGATCCTTATTACAGTATACATATCCAGTCTGTTCACATAAATATTCTACTTTATCTAAACATCCACGACAAATATTGTGCCAATAATGTCGCCCTACTTCATCGCACGCTAGACATCTTTGCTTCGTGGAATCATTTTCGTTGGAGCATGTACCACAGACGTCTCTGCACACGCCTAAATTCGTATTTTTTAACACACAACAACACTTGACACACTTTGGACCTTCAGCGGCGAAAGAAGGTTTCTCTGTTGGTATATTAATTTTTACGGGATTCAATTTTCTACATCCAGTACAGAGACCCGTAAAACAATTGAATTCCTCTGCATACCAAGCTCTCCAACAATTGTGACACACCCTTGCATTATCCCTTCGAAATGGGAACCCTGCAACCTTTACTTTATTATCCCAAGCTTTTGGGAACGGCATCGTCAATTTCTTACTGAAATGTGAGTATAACTATCTGACAAATATCTTGATCCTTATATTCTTATACTTTGCCAAACAGAGAGGTGGGTTGAGCGGTTCTAACAAAAAAAATGTGGTCCAACTGGTTAAGTCGGTAATGTAAATAAGGTAATATACAAAAATGCGATAAACCGGTTGCGATGCGATAGACCGGTTAAACCAGTTATGAGAGAATAATCTACCCAAACAGGTTAGACCGCCTTCTAAATTATTGTAATACTCGTAAACCGATTAAATTTATTAAGCTCCAACGGGTTTTTCCGTGAGATATAAATACCAGCCACTTATGTATCTATAGTTAGTTACTTACAGACTGTAAAAGTGAAAAATACGAAATGTATTGTCAAGACTGCAATAAACAGTTTTCTTCAAAGTATCACTTGGCGCGTCATCTTAGAGAAAGTTGTCCTAACCGTCAAACGCATCAACCTATAAAAAGAATTAAACTTGGCGATTCACAGGCTGCTGACATTAGAGATCTACCAAGTACTTCAAATTCAGTTGTTAATGATGAAGTTCTACAACGTGGTTCAGTGACACCTTCAAATTCTAGTGTTAATGCTGAGATTCAACAAAGCACCTCTTTAGTTGAGTGTCCTATATGTTCCGAGAGTGTACCAAAACAATGTTTCGTGGGTCATATGAGGCGTAACTCACACAGAACTGTTATGTCACCAAAGGGGGATGGTGTTGACCTACTATATAGCCCCATGAGATTTAGAATTGCTAGCTATCGTTTCTCGAGCAAAAATCACCACATTGATCACTCTGCATTCTTCTCGGAAATTTACTCAAAAGTACTTGCAGTTATTTCAGAATACCTTAGAAAGTGGAGTGCATTAAAAATAAACTTTGAACTATTCTCCACGTATGTGATACCTGGCAAAGACATGTGTGATCTGAAATCATTCAACACGGAAAATCAGATCATAACTGTCTCCTCTGATTTAGCTAAAGCTTATGAAGATTTCATTAAAGCGATAATGTCGCAAGCAGCTGAATTTCAAGAACGTGACTCAGGTTGGTCTTTACAACAAATTTTGTTTCTTGAAGTAAACCTTAACAAATATAATCCTCTACGAGCATCTTCATATATCAAACTGCCTAAGCAAATTGAACTCAAGAAAGCTGTTGTAAATATACGTAATCAAGATAACAAGTGCTTCGCATGGGCTGTGAATGCTGCTTTATTTCCTGCGACTACACACCCAAATTTAATATCGTCTTACCCACATTATTCTACTGCACTGGATTTTGAAGGTTTGGAATTTCCTATTAAGCTTACAGATATTCCCAAGTTTGAAAATCTAAATAAAATTTCAGTTAATGTGTTTGGTATTAGCAATGAATTCAAAAACGGTAAGACTGTTTGTGAAATTGTAGGGCCATATTATTTTACGGAATCTCGTAAAAATATACATGTAAATCTTTTGCTCATCACTGACGATAGTGGGAATGGTCATTATTGTTATATTAAAAATTTGACTAGATTAGTTTCCGAACAAAGATCGAGTCACAATGGACGAACATACATATGTGATGGCTGTCTGCAGTTTTTTAGAACCACCGAACATCTAAGATTACATCAGGAACATGACTGTAATTATATTTGTACAAAATTACCGACAACTGACCTTAAAATGAATAAGTTTGGTGAAACACTTCCTGGAAATTTACTTAAGTTCACTAATTTCGAAAAACAGCTTGCTGTCCCTTTTGTAATATATGCTGATTTTGAAAGTATTTTAAAACCAATTCAAAATGCGCAACCTTGCGATAAATCTTCGTTTACTTTAAAGGCTTACGAACATGTGCCATATTCGTTTTGTTTTTACCTAAAATGTAATTTTGACGACTCTTTATCGGAATTAGTTCATTATCGTGGTTTAAATGTGGCTGAAACATTTATTCAAAAACTTGAAGATATTTTAATTAATTTATACAATAACCATTTAAAAAATGTCAAACCCATGCTTCCTCTTTCTGAAGATGAGCAAGAAATTTTTAACTCTACTCAGGATTGTCATATCTGTAATAAACCTTTTGATGGCTGTTGTGTTAAAGTTCGGGATCATTGCCATTTGACAGGACGTTTTCGCGGTGCTGCCCACGCTAATTGTAATTTAAACTTTAAAGTACCGAAATTCATTCCTGTGATTTTTCATAACCTCACAAATTATGATTGTCATCTCTTTATAAAAAAACTAGCGTTAAACCAGGAAAAAATTGATGTCCTTGCACAAAATAAAGAAAAATATATATCATTTTCCAAACATATTTTAGTTGGGAAAAGTAATGAACAAAAAAATGATGTTTATATTAAATTGAAATTTTTAGATTCATTCCGTTTTTTACCATCATGTTTAGATAATTTAAGTAAAACACTTGAACAGTATCAGTACATAGAAATAAAAAAGTATTTTCCCGATCAAAATCAGTTTGCATTAATACGTCGTAAGGGTGTTTTTCCATATTCATACGTAGATAATATGTCAAAACTTGATGATAGAGAGTTACCTTCCAGGGAAAATTTTTTTGATATTTTACGCGGGAATGGTATTTCTGACGAGGAATATAGTCGTGCTTTGGATGTATGGCGCACCTTTAAATGTCAAACTCTTGGCGAATATTCTGATATCTATCTACTTTCTGATGTACTATTATTAGCGGACATTTTTGAGAATTTTCGAAAAGTTTCTTTAGAAAATTATAGTTTAGATCCCGCTCAATATATGACGGCTCCGTCACTGAGTTGGGATGCCATGTTGCGTAAGACTGGTGTCGCCTTAGAGTTGATTACAGATATCGATATGCTTCATTTTTTCCGAAAGGGTATTCGTGGAGGTGTAAGCCAGTGCAGCAACAGAAAAGCCGTTGCTAATAATTCATTAGTTCCTGATTACGATCCTTCAAAACCAAATTCTTTTATAATTTATCTAGATGCTACTAATCTTTATGGTTGGGCTATGTCCCAAAGCCTCCCAACAGGTAACTTTCGATGGCTTGATAATAACGAAATTTCTAATTTTAATCCTTTACTTGTGGATGATGATTTTGAGAAAGGTTACGTACTACAAGTTGACATCGAATACCCTGAATACCTACATGACGTTCACAATGATCTACCTTTCTGCCCAGAAAATTTTGTACCACCCAACAGCAAATATTCAAAACTCCTCTTAACTCTCCATAACAAGAAAAACTATATTATTCATTACAGGAATTTGAAACAGTGCATGATGCATGGATTAAAACTAAAGAAAATTCATAAAGTTATGGAATTTTCACAGTCTGCATGGCTGAAACCATATATTGAGTTGAACACAAAATTACGAAATTCATCAAAAAATGCTTTTGAAGGAAATCTCTTTAAATTTTTCACAAACTCCATATACGGCAAAACTATGGAGAATGTAGATAAACGTGTTGACATTAAACTTTTGTCTCATTGGGAAAACATTCGCGGTAAAAAAGGTGCCGAAACTTTTATAAGTATGCCAAATTTTAAGTCATTATGAGTTTTTTCGGAAAACTTAGTAGCCATTCAAATGGGACGTGTATCAATTTGTTATGATAAACCCTTATATGTAGGTTTTTCCATCCTAGATATATCAAAAACCGTTATTTATGATTTCTTTTATAATTTTATCAAAAAGACTTATGGTGAGAATGCATCTCTTTGTTATACTGATACTGATTCTCTTATTATTGAAATTCAAGCTGATAACATTTACGATGATATAAAGAAAAATATACATTTGTTTGATACATCGAATTATAAAACGAACAACATTCATGGTATACCTAAAAATCAATCTGTTGTCGGTAAAATAAAAGATGAGTAAGCTGGTACTCCTATTAAAAGTTTTTATGGCACTGGAGCAAAAGCATATTGTGTTGAATTGAGTGAAGGTGAAACTAAAAAAGCTAAAGGAATTTCAAAACATATTATTACCAAGAATTTGAGTGTAATGGACTATAAACATATAGTAGAGAATGGCGGATCAGTGTATCGAAAAATGTATGTATTCAGATCTCATTTACATACTATGTATACTGAACTAAAAAATAAAGTTGCGTTATCTTCTCAGGATGATAAGAGATGTATTCTTCCGGGGCAAACAAATACCTTAGCGTGGGGTCATAAAAAAATACTTTCAAAATCTGACATGAGTAAAAGCAATTTAGAGGAATTAATTTCTCAACTTGAATCAGTTGATGAGCTCGATGAAATGAGTAACTTTTATATACAAAACTTTGATATAAATGCTATTTAATTGTGTGTACTTGTTT
Organism: Pogonocherus hispidulus; assembly: GCA_963924545.1. Taxonomy (NCBI): domain Eukaryota; kingdom Metazoa; phylum Arthropoda; class Insecta; order Coleoptera; family Cerambycidae; genus Pogonocherus; species Pogonocherus hispidulus. The sequence goes on from OZ004695.1 coordinate 38,164,677, forward strand.
TTTCTTTATTACTTGTTATGGGGATTGTTAATAGTATCTAGAAATACCGGTTTTGACTCAAGTTTGTTGGTGGGGGGGTTGCTTATAAGAAGGAACTCCATCCTGGACATTTTCAGTGCAAGTATTCAACATTCACTTAAAAGGTGCTTAACCAATCTGATAGTAAAATGTGGATGTGTTATGTGCAAGAGATTGAAATTACCGACATCAAAAGTGGTGTGCTTCACTTACTGCAGAAATTTGATAATCTGCAATTCGATGCTGAACATGAAGCCGTATATGGAATGGGTAGATTTTATTCTGAAGCTGAATGCAACCAACTTGCTGAAAAATATAGGAAAGGTGCTGAAATTTGTAATAAGTTTCTGGAAGGTGAATTATGTGAGAGTCGCCTGGTTGACGAATTGATAGATATAGGACTACGTAATTTTCTTTATTGTCTTGAAAACTTTTTAACCCCTAAATCGCGGTATAAGATATATGCCAGTGAAGTGTGTGAAGAGGGAGGCTGGAATGAAGACATCAATATCACTTAATCTACAACCAATTACCTACTACTACAACTGTTACAATTGTGCATAAATAAATCTTGTAGCTCCAATAACTGTATTTTTATTTACTCACGTTTATATTTCATAATTTTTTAATTTTCCCTTATAAATAAAATAATTGGAAACAATTAAATATATTTTATTTATTATTCAAACACATAAAACATTCATATTTATAAATATATTTTGATATTTTTGAACTCCAGTCTTTCACCATATTGTGTTCCAAGCAGGGTAATCTTGACAGTAGACTTGTATTTAGTGTATACATTTTAGGAAGTTCACACCATCTATCCAATAAATATTCACCTTTAACATTATACATTAAGTAAAACAATGGGAAACGTTTAATGTCTTCCGAAGTGAAGTCGCTAAAGTCTGTTTGCCCATATAGATGCTTTGCGATAACTTTTTCCACTTTTGAATTTTTCTCAGGTAGTTTGTTTACAATGCATGTATAACACTTAATCTTAAAAGGTGGCGGGCAGTCTGGAATGTCACCTACCCTCGACCAATGATCGTAGCAACGAAACGCTTTGGCTTGTATTATTGGATCGGATTTATAAGGTTCCAGAAGTTTCTCATATATAGAAACAATTTCTTCAATACTAAGATTTCTCAAATACTCTAGTGAAAAATTACCCAGTGCCTCAGAACTAAAGGATCGAATAGGGAGTGTAAAAAAGTAGTGATTTGGAGGTGTTTTGTCAGTGTTAGATCCTTTTGACAATATTTTCTTAATGTATATCAAAATGGAAACCACTTTTGAAAAACACATCATTAATTTATTCCACATGGTGTGGCTGAGTACTCATAACTGAACTCAAGTAAACTTAATTCCCTTAAATATAGAACCCCCCTCCTTCACACTAGTTCTAATAACCGGTTCTTATTCACCTTGACCGGTTATTGACCCTGACCGGTTATTGACCCTGACCGGTTGTTCACCTTGACCGGTTATTGACCCTGACCAGTTGTTCACCTTGACCGGTTATTGACCCTGACCGGTTGTTCACCTTGACCGGTTGTTGACCTTGACCGGTTGTGTTGTGGTGGGGGTAAAGTAGTGGGGGGTGAAGTAGTGGGGGGGTAAAGTAGTGGGGGGTAAAGTAGTGGGGGGGTAGATTTAGAACTCTCGTATCTGTAATTGGTTGGGAAGTGGTGGGGGAGGAAAAAGTGGTGGGGGGTAATAATGGTGGGGGGTCGTGTCTAGAACTCTCTACTTTACCCTACTATCATCATTATTATTATTGTTATTATTATTTGTAAAGATCATGTTGGTCCAGACTCAGAATTGCACCAACTTGAAAACACAGCACATAAGACAATTAATTTTGTTAACTATGACATTTCTGTCAACTGAAAACAATAATCAGGGCACTCTTGGAGTAATAAATAAGCTGCTGCAGAGCAATAATGATATCTTGCTCTAAAAAATGTAGAATAATTTGAAAAGTATGCACTTTAGGTATAGGGAATGTAATACTTATTTCAAAGAGAATTAAATTAGCTATTATATGACCCTAAAAAATATAGGGTGTTGCATTTAAAAAAGTTGAGTTTTTTGTGTTTGAAATTTTAAATATGTGGAGGCCTGTAGTGAACACCCTGTGTATTATTCGAGGAGAACTTAGTCACCATCAGACAAAGGAATATGTGAAGGTAATCCTTACCAAATTTGGCGATCTAATTCCTTTTAGTTTGACAGTTTTCAATTGTTTAATGAGAGTTTACATTTGTCAAAAATTTATTAAAAACACGAATAACTCGAACCGTGTTTATCCTAGGTCTACATAACCTCATATATTTGGAATCAGGAAAATGCGTAGAATTCAAAAAGATAAAAATGTATAGGGTGCTCCATTACAAAAAAAAATATTTTTTTTATATTTCCCAATTTGGAACACTCTGTGGATTTCAAAATAATTTTAAAATGTGTGTTACAACCTGTATACACGCCATGTAGAAGCACATTTTTCTGAAATAAACCACTCGTGATATATTGGACTTTGACGTTGAAAAAGACCACCCTGTATATATATATATATACAGTCTGTCTATAAAGTACCCCCCCTGCTAACTTTTGAACGAATCGAGTTAGAGAGTTTTAACAAAATACAGGGTGAATCACGTAAAATGAAGTTGATTCTGACGATAAATTCAATTCTTCAAATTCAAAGATGGCGCCACGGGCGCTGTTAACTCAAATTTTTCAAATGGCAAAGTGTGCCGTGTTGCACCTCATTTAAAAGATAATTCGATTCTTTACTTTCTCGTTTTTGAAAAATGACAATCGACATAGCCGTTATAAGCGTTTGTATTAACGATATTTAAAAATGTTGCTTTTATCAAGTCTCCTTGCCTTTGCTTGCCACTGTCACTGAAACGTCAATAAGGTTCGAGAAAGTAGTTTAGCGTTCAATATAAGAGTGTTTGAAAATTTCTACAGGTTTTTTTCTTATTTTTTTAAGTTATTCGATTTGATAGATTTAAGAGAAAATTAAAGAGGAGAGCGGTACTTAAGAATGCTGCGGGAGGAAACTTTTCCAAAGATAGAAAGAATAGCAGGCAATAACATTCAAAGTATTGTATTTCAACAAGATGGGGCTCCGCCTCATTTCTATGGACCTGTTACAGATTTTAATAACCATTTCCCGGGCAGATGGATTAGCAGAAGGGGCCCGATAGAATAGCCGGCTCGTTCCCCGGACTTAACTCCTCTTGATTTTTTCTTATGAGGATATCTGAAGTCAAAAGTCTACAGAACTCCTCCAGTGAATATCGACGAACTACAGCAACGCCTTACACATACCTATGAGTAGAAATATTCCTGCAGAAATTTTAGGAAATATCAGGCAAGAATTTCAAAGTAGACTTTTTATGTGCCAATAAGTCAATGGACAACATTTTGAACAACTTATTTAATTCTTTTATTTTTTGTTTTAATAAATATTTGTTCAAAATTTGTTGTATTAAAATATTAATTAACATTTTATTCACGGATCAGATTAGAAACAAAAACGCTTGTAACTAGAGAACGGCTAACTCGATTGTCATTTTTTAAAAACGAGAAAGTAAAGAATTGAATTATCTTTTAAATGAGGTGCAACACGGCACACTTTGCCATGTAAAAAAATTGAGTTGACAGCGCCCGTGGCGCCATCTTTGAATTTAAAGAATTGAATTTATCGTCAGAATCAACTTCATTTTACGTGATTCACCCGGTATTTTGTTAAAACTCTCTAACTCGATTCGTTCAAAAGTTAGCAGGGGGTTACTTTATGGACAGACTGTATATATATATGTACAGTGTGTCCCACTTAAGGTCTATCCACCCCCGTAACATTTTTATTTATGAACCGATTTTCATGAACTTTTTTTTGTTGGGTAGGTCTCAAAAAAGTACATAACGGGCATGCTTCATTTGTTTGATAAGTCGGCGTCATGGCCAACTACGACCTATTTTTTGGTGCAAAAAAACGAGATGTACTATTAGCGAATTTTTCACACAAATTTTAATACCAGATTCTTAATCAGGAGCACCTAAAACCTCTCTGTACCAAATTTCATGGCGCTACTGTACAGGGTGTTCGTGTGTCCCACTCAAGGTCTAGCCACTCCCGTAAAATCGTTATTTATAAACCGATTTCAATGAACTTTTTTTTGTTGGGTAGGTCCCAAAAAAGTACATAACGGGCATGCTAGTAGGTTATTATAGCCGGAATTGAGACTCCCCCCAACCCTTTTGACCTTGAATGACCTTGAATGACCTTTGGATGACCTTAACGTGACCTTTGGATGACATTTACATGACCTTTGAATGACCTTGAAGTGACCTTTACATGACCTTGAAGTGACCTTTGGATGACCTTTGTATAACCTTGAATTGACCTTTGGATGCCCTTAGAGTGACGTCATTTAGTAAACAGACACGACTCCTCCCCCACTCCCCAATTCCATATTTAAAAGGAGGGAATGGGCAAGCTGAAATCATTTTGAAGTAAATTCTCGTGAGGAACGTGTAATACAACAAAAAATGCATTTGTGTAGTAATTGTGGTAAAACGTTTACGCGCAGTGACAATTTACGTCGTCATGAGATAATGTCTTGCAAATCGAAAATGACTAGTGATGATGGACCCAGTGCTAAACGTGCTAGAATGGATTCCTCAAGTACTCAAACCATTATTTGTTGTAACAAAAATATACCTGCTAATCAAATAAATTCGCATCGCAGAACCCTCGAGCATAGATCAATGTCTTGTACTCCTAAATGCGATGGCGTACAAATTATTAACAGTGCCTTCAAATGTAGAATTATTAGTTATCGAGTGCATAGTCAAAATCAGCATATAGATTACAATTTGTTTTTCGACGAAGTAAAGGAGAAGATATTGAAATTGTTGGAAGAAATTGTAAAAGTCCACAAATCTGCAAAAATGAATATGGAAACATTTGCTAAATACACATTACCGAAACAAGAAACAACGGATGTTAAGACTTTCAATAGTTCTAACAAGATTATAGATGAATCCAAAGATCTGAATAATATTTATCAAGAATTTGTCGATAAAATGATATCTCAAACATCTGAATTTGAAGAAAAAGATTCTGGTATGTAATTCATAAATTACAATTAATTAGTTTTATACATGTATGTATTCAATGTTTCAGGTTGGGCTATCGTTGAAGTTTTATATGTGGAAATAAATATAAATAAAAATAGTCCTCTGTGCGCATCATCATACATGAAGTTACCAAAGTTTATCGAAAATAAGAAAGCTGTAGTGAAAATAAGAAACGATGATCAGAACTGGGCCATTACTTCAGCACTATATCCACCTAGAGGACCAGTTCAGGAGGTCTCTTCGTATCCACATTATTCTACAGTTTTAAATGTGACGGGTATGGAATTTCCAATTAAATTAAAAAATATTACGAAATTTGAAGTGATGAATAATATATCAGTTAGCGTTTACGGTTTAGAAAAGGAATTTGTTGATATTAAAATGAAATACGAAATAGAAGGACCGCTGCGCTATGCATCAAAAAAATTACGTTATCATGTAAATTTGTTACTTATTACAGAGGACTGTGGAGAGAACCATCATTGTAGAAAGGAATGTATAAAAAGTCACTACTGCTGGATAAAAAATTTTTCAAAATTAGTTTCCAGTCAAGTTTCACTTCACGAACACAGAAAATATTTTTGTGACGGTTGCTTAATGTATTTCAGTAGTGAAAAAGCGTTATTACAACATCAAAGTAATGATTGCAATCATGTTTATACGACGACGCCTTCAAATAAACTTCGTATAGATAAATTTGGAAATAGCGTTCCCGAAAACATATTAAAATTTGAAAATTTCGAAAAGCAATTGAAAGTACCTTTCGTAGTTTATGCCGATTTCGAATCAGTTCTAAAACCACACGACACTTGTGAACCCGATCCTACAAAATCTTTTAGTAACAAAACGTTCAGTCACGAACCGTTCTCATTTGCATACATAATAAAATGTTCATTTGACGATTCTTTATCTAAATTTGTATTATACAGAGGGGAAAATGCCGGTAAAGAATTTATAAAGCGTATTTAACTGATATCTATAATAAACATTTGAAAGAGTTCGTTCCAATGAATCCTTTATCTGCGGAGGAAGAACAGGACTTTTCGAATGCAACCGTTTGTGGTATATGTGAAAAACCGTTTCTTGAAGGGGAGGTAAAAGTCAGAGACCATTGCCATTTGACCGGCAAGAAAAGGTTCGGAGCTGCTCATTCTGTTTGTAATTTAAATTATAAATTACCTAATTTTGTCCCAATTATATTACACAGTATGAGTTCTTACGATTCCCACCTTTTTATTAAAGAGTTGTGTTCTAATAAAGATAGAATAGAAGTAATAGCTCAGAGCAAAGAAAAATACATATCTTTTACTAAAAACCTGTATTTGCATGATTATACGGACAAAGAGGGAAAAGTAAAGAAAAAATATTTGAAGATGAGATTTATCGATAGTTTTAAATTTTTATACACTTCACTAGAAAATTTAGCGCAAAACTTGAGCGATAATCAATTTCAAGAAACGGTTAAACATTTTCCAGATTACGAACAATTTAATTTAATTAGGCAAAAGGGCGTTTTTCCTTATAGTTTCTTAACGACATGGGACAAACTAAACAATAAAAATTTACCCCCGAAAGAAGAATTTTATGACAATTTATCAGAAGAGCATATATCAGATGCCGATTATCGTAGGGCGCAAAAAACTTGGAATATATTTAAGTGTCAAAATTTGGGGGAGTATTCGGATACTTACTTAAAATCAGACGTACTTATATTATGCGATGTATTTGAAAACTTTCGAAACATTTCATTAGATAAATATCATTTGGATCCCGCACAATATTTTACTGCCCCGGGATTAGCTTGGGATGCTATGTTAAGACTCACGCAAGTAAAATTAGAATTACTGACAGATATTTCAATGATTCATTTTATTAAGAAAGGAATTCGTGGCGGTATTAGTCAGTGTTCGGAGCGAAAAGACATCGCAAATAATATTTTTGTTCCAAATTATAACCCACAAGAACGTTCATCTTTTATCACATATTTGGATGCAACAAATCTATACGGCCATAGTATGTCACAGTATTTACCAACCGGCGGATTCGAATGGTTAAACGATCAAGAAATCGGTAATTTCAACGTCATGAATAATCCAGATGAGAATCGTTACGGGTATATGTTAGAAGTTGATATTGAATAACCACTGGAATTGCACGACGCACATAGAGATTTACCATTTTTAGACGAAAGTATGATTCCACCCGGTTCAAGATCAAAAATTCCTAAATTGATACCCAACTTGAATAATAAAAGTAAATACATAATACACTTTAGAAATTTAAAACAAGCCATAAGAAACGGTTTGAAATTGAAAAAAATACATCGCATAATAAAATTCGAGCAGAGTTGTTGGTTAAAAGTTTACATAGATTTAACTACCGAAATGAGGAACAAGGCAACAAATAAATTCGAACGGGATTTATACAAATTAATGAATAACGCAGTGTACGGCAAAACAATGGAGAACGTGGATAATAGAAGAGATATTAAACTGATAACTCATTGGGAAAGGAGGGGGAAATCCTTAGGGGCAAACACATTAATCGCTCGTCCTAATTTTAAAACTTGTACAGCATTTTCAGAAGACTTCGTGGCTATACATATGGGGAGAACAAGAACTCATTATAATAAACCGCTCTACCTGGGGTTTTCAATTTTAGAGTTATCCAAGACAGTGTTGTACGACTTTTACTATGACACCATAAAGAGAAACTATAAAGATGAGGCCTCTTTTCTATATACGGATACCGATTCGTTAATTATAAAAGTCTATACAGATAATTTTTATGAATTTATCAAGTCAAATCCGAGCATATTCGATACGTCAAATTATAAAGAAGGTAATAAGTTCGGTATTCCCGTAACGGCATCCGTATTGGGAAATATGAAAGATGAATTCCTTTCGGATCCCATAATAGAATTTTATGGAACAGGTGCAAAAGCTTATTACGTAAAGTCGGTGAATACTGAAGTCAAAAAAGCTAAAGGCGTAAAGAAATCAGTAATAAAAAAAAATTTAACAGTCGAAGATTATAAGAAAATCGTAGAGCAAGGCGGTACCATATTCAGAAAAATGAGTTCGTTTCGGAGCGAATTACACAATATATACACAGAAATAAAAAATAAAGTGGCATTGTCTTACTTCGACGACAAAAGATTCATAATACCAAATACAACACGAAGCCTACCGTGGGGCCACAATGATATACAATATTATTTAACGGATGCGGAGAAAAATTTTGAATGGTTCGTAGCCGCTTTAAGTCAAACAGCTGGATGCAATATCGATAATAGTCAAATTAGATTGAGATATTTGATAAACGCGCTAGAAGAATTAATATGATGATTGTACATAGAGACGAAACGAATATGTGTGTTTACTCGTACCATAAGTAATTAGAATAAAGTTAAATGTAAAAGTATGTATTATGACGTACAGTGAAGTAAGAAAAGATGTAATTATAATAAAAAATATTATATAAAGTAACTGTAACATATCATAATATTCAAACGCATGTAATAGATGTATGTATAGATGTATATGTATGTAATCTCGCATGAGCTCGGTACAAAAAAAAAGTATGATATTAGCATTAAAATAATTAGAAATGTAGTAAATGTTTAAGATTATAGAAAATAATTATATTATTAAGTACAATGTAATTATAGGCTATCGAAGAACAAATGTAATAAATTTAATAATAAAAAAGAAAATAGGAAAAGTCGCTTAGCCTTTTTTTAGCCTAAATTTTTAAAATTCATTTTCTCGTCTTCTAAGAATACGTAGTACCCCGTGTAACGTATCAAATTACTCGTCTTGACATTTCCTATCGATTGATACCACTTTTACTAGCATCCGAGAAAATTTCAGAAAAAACATATGTAAAATTTCTAAAAAAAATTTTTCTAAGTTGATTTAAAATGAGAAAAAATTTCTTTTTTTAAATTACGGTATTACGGATACATGTATGACCTTTCCAATTACCCATCTTTACATTTTCTATCGATTGATACCAACATTCCTTCGCATCGGAAAAAAAATTTTCATAATTCGTGTCACTTTAAAAAATTATAAGAAATTGTTACAATATTATTCTATGCGATGGTGACTTCATAAATTACACTTGTATATATGACGATGTTGCCCCCTCCACTCGATGATGTCACACACTATATTTAAACGGAGGAGGAACCTACCTCAACTCAGTTTCATTTGGTCTGTGAATAGTAAAGTATTAAGTAATAGAAAAATGGCTGTAGCAACCTCATATTGAATTCCTTACCTGGTTAGCTACCACGAATTTTCAAGAAAACAGCTATGAAGAGAGTGATGAGGTAAGTATTATAGTATGTAATTTTCCATTTTAATTGAAGGTAAATTATATATTTTGTGTCATTTAGGTCGATCCCCTTAACGCTGCTAACGTTCCTCAAGCGAATTTGTCAATAAGACAATTGGTCGAGGCGGAATTGAATGTATTCCAAGAGAATGATGATGAAGGTATGGAAGCTGATGCCGAGCAAGGGCTTGCTCGTGGGATATATGTGGAAGCTATAGATATCTTTACAGGACAAAAACAGTATTGCAATACGGTGTCTTGCATCGTAGTGCCAGGTGATAGGCTTTATTTCCTGTGTTATAGATGCTTTGAGTGGTTTACCGTTAACGTTACCCCCACCTCCAGATACCAATATATCGAATCACATAGGACAATTAGACTGGAGGATGCTGTATTACATATCTGCGACTCTTGTCAATTACCCCTTAATCAACTGAAACTAATAGACTGTTGTATACTTTGCAATAAATAGTGTTAAGTAGTTTTTTTGATAGATTAAACGATGCAATTTGTAAATAAACTGTATATGAAGAAACCTCATCATTAATTACGTGGTAATTGACATATAGAAAATACAAACATAATGTTAATCATTACCCGTAATGATAATAATGTCGCATTAGCTCAATACAAAAAAAAAAGTATGATATTATCATTAAAATAATTAGAAACGTAAATGTTTAACGTGTAACTATTTATATAGAAAAAAATAATTATAATTATTACATACAATGTAATTTGTATTTGTACAGAGAGTAATTATAATAATTACAGACAATATAATTACATGTAATTGAAGAACAAACTTAATAATTATATATAACCTAAATAATATAGGTAATGTACATGTAATGTTTTATTAACGGCTAACTATTTGTACAGAAAATAATTATAATTATTACATACAGAGTAATTATAGGTAATTGAGAAACAAACATAATAATTATATGTAACGTATGTAATATAGGTAATATACATGCAATGTCTTAATAACATGTAACTAGTTGTACAATAATAATTAGAAAATTGGAATAAAAATAATTATTAAACAAGTACTCTTTCATTCGTACAATGTCATTCACGCTACCACATTCACACTGAGCATCAGAACGTACTTTATGGTATATGATGTCTTCGTGGTAGAGTGGGGATGCCTTTATATTAAGTAGGAGGGGTGAGTGGACAACTTTAAAACCTACCATTCAATAGTAAGTGGAAGGGAGGTTCAGATTATCTCTCCCATTCAAAATGCGAGAGGAGGGATGACTGTTGCCTATATATCTATGAATTTATTTGACAGTTACGCTCGACAGTTCAGAGTTAGACATAATAAAATGAATATCTTAGAATCTGAAAACTGGGATGCAGAATGTGTGGCACCTGGGATGCCATACCCGAACCCACCACAGAGAGGACCAGAGCCGCCGCAGGAGGAGAATTGGGATAATGAGTGCGTCCCAGGACGCACTTACAACCCGTGGATGCTATTCAGGACCGGATGGTAATCCGGAGCTGCCAACCTGTCCCACCAAACAGAAGACCAGAGCCGCCGCAGGAGGAGAATTGGGATAATGAGTGCGTCCCAGGACGCACTTACAACCCCGTGGATGCTAGGCTCCACCTGATGGGTCGCCGAGAGGAGGAGAAGAGCCAACAGTTCTTAAGCAGCAAGAAATAATTTTTCTTGCTACTTAGAACAATTTTATTTTTTAATTGTATATTTTTATTTTTTTAATTGTGTATTTTATTTTATTATTTGTATTATATTTTTAGTTGTATATTTTTTAGTTGTATTATTTTGTATTTTAATTTTTAAATATAGTGTGTTTTCTGTCCAAAAGTGTGTTTCTTTTTTTTTTTATTCCAAGTTCTCCTCTTTTATGCAATATGCATAAAAAAAACAAAAAAAATAATACTTGAAAAGTAATTTTATTGTGATAATAGAAAAAAATATAACTATAAGTGTTACATACAACTGCAAATATACTAAATTAAGCATATATTTTATCATATCATTTTACAAAACAAGATAATTACTATATATATATTAAACTATATCAATCTTGTTGATCCAACCATTCTGATCTGGTGGTAGTCCGAGCCATTTGACAAACAATTTATTACCTCTTTTCTTTAAAATCTTTTCCACTAAGTATACATCGGGGTGTTTAGTCTTCTGAAGTTCATAATCATAAAAACATCCTTTAATAGGTTGACACTCCCACTCACATCTTCTATCATGTATGTTACGGGATTTGTTATATTGACTTTAACAATTTTAAAAAGTTCCGTTGAATAGTTGGCTGTATACCCCTTTTCAAATATTCCTTTGTATTTGCTAATCCGAACCGTGTCACCAACATGGAATTTTGATTTTAATGCGACTTTGGGATGATTATATACATTTAACTTTGTTGTGTATTTTACATCTATGGGTTTCATCCCTATTGTACGATGGACTTTATTATTGTACAATTTTATAATATCAGGAAGTTATCAAACCATTTGTATTTGCCTCTGGCCGAGAATTCTTTATATAACCAATTTTTTAAAGTTTTAATTACACGTTCCACGATTGCTGCCTTTTTTGTACTGAATGTGGAATAATGATTTATACCATATTCATGCATCACTGTGGAGAACTGGCAATTGTAAAACTCGAGTCCTTGTTCGCTCTGTAAGTTTGTTGGGGAATAAACAGCTTCTGAAGAATTTCTTTCATCGCAATAGAAACTTCCATAGCAGTTTTTTTCTTTAGCGGTTTGGCCCAAACATATTTAGAATAGCAATCAATTACTATGAGTATATATCGATAACCTTTATTTTCATTTGCAAAATTCTGCATTTCTGCCGAGTCAATCTGCCATAAGTCTGCCAAACCTTTTATTACGGTTCTTCTCCTTCTAAAATTTTTTCGTGCTGGTCTATGTAATTCATTGACAATTTGTCGTTTTGTGCCACTAATGAACATTATACCTTTTTTATTATTCAAGTTTATTAATAATAATAATAGTAATATACATTTAGATGTTCCACGTTCTGCTTGGAATGACTTATTGTGATGAGCTGCTCCTTGTTTTATTTACATAATGCATACATTTTTACTCAACTTGTGATGATCTCAGAATCGAATGGTTGGAATGGATTGGTTGTCTCTCGGGGGATGGTATTTCGCAATAAGTTGTTCAATTTTTTCTACATCAAGTGTGAAATCAGTCATATCTTGCACCAACTTAGTATGAGCATCCGAGTTTCTCTCACTTGTATTTTTTAATTCATCTATTTCAGTTTTCATATCGCTTATCGTTGTATCTATTTTTAGTTGTAAATTTTGAAACGTTTTTGTTATTTCATCCACGATTTCGTTCCTTTCTCTCTTTATGTAGTTTACTAAATTATCGGTTATAAGATTAGCTGATTTTTGTAGAGTGGAAAGGATATCTTTTTTGCAGGCATCCATAACTAAATTCACGTAGTTTAATGTTGCACCATCATTTTCATCTGTAGGATCTCCTATATTTTTTAATTGCTTTCCTTGGATATCATACTGTTTTTCAGTAGTAAGTTTGAAACCGATGCCTTGCGGACCACGATGACCTTTACAATGAGGTCCTTTTCGGCGTCCAAATTTATCAATGGAGCCCATCGTTCTATTGCGTTCAAATTACAATTGACAAAAATAAACTGATATCTGCTTTATATATGTATTTATGGTTGATGAAATAAAATGCGATAGATATTTCTCTAATAGTGATGCCTTCTTCCCTTAATTCATCAATTAGGGATATTATTTCATTCTCATGACCTGAATGTCCAGCCATTTTAGAACTCCACAATAACCTTAAGCGGTCGATTAATTCTTTGGGCTTATTCCAGTATATGTAATCCACCTTTTTGCCTGTTTATATTTTCTGAGATGACATTACACCCGAATCTTTCTTGGATCGAGTTGACATTCCACGTTGTAAAAGTGGTTTTATAATTTCGACGTACTTTTTTGATTTACTAGAATTGTATCCCAATGTTACATTGTAATTTTTATATGCCGCATTCGTTATATTCAATATGTCTCCAAATATATTTTTATTTTCATCGGTGATTCCATAACCCGCACTGTTTAGATCTGGGGGAAATTTTAAAAACAGTAAATCGTATAACTGAGAATTTCCTTTATATGTTCCGATTTTCTTATTATTTCTCCAAAATGATATAAGGTCACCCTGAAATCGCACTTCGGAGTTGCCCATGGCTAACTTTCCAGTATCGACATCAACTCGCACCCCATACTTGTTATCAAACGTAGATTCGCCAGCTTTAACACCATTGATGTAGGTTGAAACGACATCTGTTAAATTTCGGAAATTACTACTAGACGTGGTAGAACTTGAAGGTGTCCCTACAGATGATGGTGGTGGCGTTTCCATATAAGAATTACTTTCCCTAATTGTTTCATCTGTTTCGAATTTTGTTGTTTTGATTACTGCAGAGGGTTTTTTAGGCTGTGTTGTTAAATACTGCTGGGTGGTTTGAAATTTACGATTTGTTTCCTGCGTTGTTTCAGAAATAGTTTTTAATGGCTTCGTTAACGGTTCATATATTTTTTCCAAAGCCATTTGACTTTCTACATGTTTATTTTTTATGTAATTGAATTTTTTGCGAACAGCGTTCGTGGCTTCTATTAATTTACGTTTCAAATCTATTTCACTATCATTATTTTCGTCCTTATCAACTACTGATCTCTTCATTTTCTTTCGATGTGCACCCACCATCACTACCTTTACAATTGATATATATATATTGGCATGAATTACGGATATATGTAACTGTCCAAACCTTTTCTGTATCTACCATCTTTTAGTTCTCTATCTTTATCGATTACTAAAAATCCATATTTATCTTCCCAGCATTTTGCACACATATCCAAGAACTCTTTGAAGGTAACGTCCGGTGATACATGATCTTGAAATATATGATGCAAATTCATTTCATCTTGCTTAAACATTATAATAAAATTCGAATTGTCTCTAATCAATTGTTTTGGTACTCGGGAATATGTTTGAGCCAGATAAAAACTATCTATGGATTTGTGTCGGCCCATACTAAAATATGACCTAATAATATCTTGTTTTTCACATATGATATCATCGAAAATGAAAACGGAGTCCGGTTTTGCTTCAGATGGTTCCACAATTTCTACGTTATTATTAAATGTGTAAAATCCTAATCCATCAATGGGTTTTAAAATCTTCTGAAGATATTCATATTTTGGTTGGTACAGTGACTTGCAATATAAATAAATATTAGTAAAACGTAAACCATGGGGGTGTGTAATAAGGGAAATCATAACATTTGTTTTCCCACAGTTCGTAGGACCGATTAACAAACCCCGAATTGTTGAAGGCAACAAGGGTCCATGACGTCTATTGTTGATATTTACACCACTTACACAATATAAATAGATATAAATAGATATAAACTGTGTATTTAATATTTTAATCGATAACTAGCGTTCCTAGTGTTACCATCGAAGTAATCGGTGTTATAAAGAAAGTTTTACTACGTTTTGTTTATTTTAATGCCGTTCGTCAGTCAGTCTAGACGTAAAGTGTCTAATTCGCGAACAGGAAGGGGATTTATAAATTCTTTAATAAATAAACTACCCTTTGAATTACATTTACCCGGTGGCTACCAGTACTGTGGACCGGGTACAAAATTTCAAAAAAGGATTGCCAGAGGTGATCCAGGCATTAATGGTCTTGACCAAGCTTGCAAAGTTCACGACGCTGCTTACGAAGATCATAAAGATTTACCAACACGCCATAAAGCAGACTACGAATTAGAACAGCACGCCTGGGAAAGGGTTAAATCTAAAGACGCCAATTTTAAAGAAAAAGCATCCGCCTGGTTAGTTACAAATATCATGAAAGCAAAACGTCGTTTAGGTATGGGATGTAAATCTAAATCAGTTCCCAGAAGAAAGACAAATAAAAAGAAGAATATTAAGAAAAAGAAGGTCAGCTTTGGTGGTAATATTGTTCATAAAGTACGAGATGAAATACGTAAAGCTGGCGGTAAACGATTCGTTTCTAATAATACAAAAAAAGCAACACATTTTGCTTTACAAGCAGCACGAAAATTTGTGAAAACATCAGAGGGTAAAAGGAATATTCGTACTCCGCGAATTATACCTATACCGAAAGTTGGTGGAATTTTACCATTAATTCCTATATTTGCGGGATTATCGGCGCTGGGAAGTTTAGCCGGGGGTGCTGCAGGTCTATATAAAACAATAAGTGATGTAAAAAATGCAAATCAGCGCATGGCTGAAGGGGTGCGTCATAATAAAAAAATTTAATTTATGCCTCTTGGAAAAAAAGGCGAAGGATTGTATTTAAAACCATATCGAACTGGATTAGGACTTTATCTGAAACCGAACAATCCAAAAAACTTTTAAAGTCTCTACCTCGAAGAGCTCTCAGCGACATTGATATTAGTTATTATGCAAATATTTTTAAAATTCCATATTTTCGAGGTGTATTTATGCGAGACAATCTTCCTGAGAGTGGTGCCCTACATACTGAATCTGCAATTTTGAATTTAGACGGTATAAATGGTAGAGGAACACATTGGGTAGCCTACAAGAAAATTGGTAATATTATTAACTACTACGATAGTTTCGGAGATCTTCCCCCACCCAGGGAACTCTTAAAGTATTTCTACATTAAATCAAAGCCGATAATCTATTACAACTACGACCGTCAGCAGAACTACAATACAGTGTGGTGTGGACATTTGTGTTTAAGATTTCTAACTAACAATGAATTTTCCAAAGACTCCAAAAGAAGAACGTGAAAAAATTAAAAAGACGGCGGATTCGTTGCGAGCTTTCTCAAAGTATAGGACTCTTACAAAATTGACAAAGGAACAATTAGCTGATTTTCCTAAAGAAGTGATGATCACCTGTGCTTCAAATGAAATCGCATGGGTGTGGGATAAATTACCTGAGCATTTAAAAAGCGATATTGATGTAATGAAGTATCAATATTGTTTGGAACATTACAGTGACGATAATACATCCCAATCTATTGATGTGAATGACGGACCTCCACCACGAAAATATTTGTGTTGTTATTGCAATATACGCGATGTTACTGTAGCGTCCGAAAATAAAGTTTCTGCAAGGTTTAATATGGTACCATCAAATTCAAGACAGGAAATGTGCCTCAACTGCTGCTGTAAGCAGCAATAAAACGATGTGTTAACAAGTTATATGTGTTAGTCATGTCTCGTACATTCACGTTCTCAGGACAATCAAGTGTGTTAAGCGCTAACTTTTACCCTCCAATTGAAGTCGATACAAGTTGTCGATATGGATTGGGACTACATGGATTCTATTCTTACAATTCAATATTAAACGTTGATGAGAAAAATAATATTATTTGATTCAAATTGAAGAATAGATCACCTACTACTTTTTTTCAAATTCCTCCAGGAGCATATGAGTTGAACGAAATCAATGGAGCAATTCAAAGTGCTTTGGAATCTGTAATAAAACGCAGTGTTAAGGATGACAACTTCAATATTAATAAATATTTCACATTAAAAGCCAACAATAATACGCTGAAATGTGAAATAGTATCTAAATATGAGATCGACTTTACTCACAAGTATTCTATTGCAAGTATAATAGGATTTGAAAACAAAATATATTCTGCAAATAATTCACTTGAATCTACATTACCAGTTGACATAATGAAAGTTAGAATTATTCGTGTTGATTGCAATGTCACTTCTGGAGCTTATATGAATGGCGAAGAAGCACATACTCTCTACGAATTTGATATAGACGTTGAACCTGGATTCAAACTCTCCAAGGAACCACAAAATATTATTTATATGTCTGTAAGACCTGAAGGACGTCAGTTTATCGAAAACATTACATTACGTATATTAGATGATAATGGTATTCTGGTAGACTTTCGTGGTGAGAAAATTATTGTGAAGCTAGAATTAAAAAAGCTATATTAAACTATCACGATATAATGGGCTTTTGTTTTAATCAAAGCAAAGTTTAACGTTAAACGGTTAACATCTAAATTGTCTGCTAGAGATTGTATCTTTCTTCAGTCAATTGGATTAAAGCTGAAACCTTAATATTTGTAATCATGACGTCAACTAGTGCAAAGTTGGATGTGTTTGATGAACCTTTCTTTGATAATTCACTTGTTAGTCTACATGAGCACACTTACAAACCATATGGATCACCGTACTATAGAAATTCGGATGAAATAAGAATTCCTATTCACCGCCAAGATCTTATTCTCGATATTGCTGAAAGTTATATAGAGGGTCCTGCACCAGAGCTCCCTTCTTTTGTAGCTCATGAACTGGCGCCTCTATAAATTTCGTTCAAATTTGACTGCAAACTATTCGCAGAGAGGCACATTTTGAAAATATTTTCAAATATACAGGGTGCTCTAAAAACATGTACCATACTAAAGTTATGTTTTTTTAAATGGAACACACTATATATTCTTGCATTTTTGGATTCTGCATGCAAATTTGGTGTCAGTTTGTGTTATATTCCCTATAGCAAAACTTAGCCGTTTCGAAGATATTCGACATTTTATAAAAAAAAATTACATTTGTTAGAACTATTTCAAAGTTACATATCTTATACAATTGAACAGCGTTTATTTTAATTTTTATATGTCAGATAGTTTAGGCATTGGTCTTTCTGAAAATAGCTAACAGAAGTCTGTAATACATACAGAGTGTTTAATATTTACTGAGCAACACGTCAATTTTGAAAGATGCAAAACCCATTTTTTTCAAATGGCACACCCAGTATATTATTCTACAGTTGAAAGTACCATTCAATTCTGAATTGAATGATATAGCATTGTCCTATACCTATCTCTTAAAGTGCTCAAGATATAATCAATTTTATAATAAAGTGCTCGAAAATTTAAGTTACCCCGTTTCTAAGTGGTCTTCGAATCAAATAAAACAACGAGAAATATTTCAAATTTATTGTCAGTTGCTTTGAGTCTTATTATGGCTATGATTAAGCATAAAATGTAAAAAATTACATCGATGTTAAATAATTGTTCACAGATTTAATTGTTACGTAACCCTATAAGAAGAAGTCTAATTTTGTACATCAAATTATGGTAAACCTGGTAAAGACAACAAAACAACTTGTCTAATTTGTTTGCTGTCAAACTTGGTGTCGACAATTTAAGTTAATTACAAATATTTATACTTATTTCAATAATTTTGTCATTAGTTTAGTAGTTATAGTTAGTTACTTAGTTTAGTTAGTTGTTTCAATTTATTTTTATAATGAAGTATAGTAAAGAAGAGCTAGCTGACATGATTTTTATATTAGGTGACTCTGAACGAAACAACTGTCTCTTAGCGAATATATATCTCTTTGAAAATTTATTATAAGATTGTAGACTGTGAATAATTATTTAATATTGATGATTGTTGATAATTTTTTACATTTTGTGCTTAATCATAGCCATAATAAGACTCAAAGCAACTGACAATAAATTTGAAATGTTTCTCGTTGTTTTATTTGATTCGAAGTCCACTTAGAAACGGGGTAACTTAAATTTTCGAGCACTTTATTATAAAATTGATTATATCTTGAGCACCTTAAGAGATAGGTATAGGACAATGCTATATAATTCAATTCAGAATTGAATGGTACTTTCAACTGTAGAATAATAAACTGGGTGTGCCATTTGAAAAAAATTAGTTTTGCACGTTTCAAAATTGACGTGTTGCTCAGTAAATATTAAACGCTCTGTATGTATTATGGACTTCTGTTAGCTATTTTCAGAAAGACCAATGCCTAAACTATCTGACAGATAAATAAAAATTAAAATAAACGCTGGTCAATTGTATAAGATATGTAACTTTGAAATAGTTCTAACAACTGTAATTTTTTCTATAAAATGTCGAATATTATCGAAACGGCTAAGTTTTGCTATAGGGAATATGACACAAACTGACACCAAATTTGCATGCAGAATCCAAAAATGTAAAAATATATAGTGTGTTCCATTTAAAAAAACATAACTTTAGTATGGTACATGTTTTCAGAGCACCCTGTATATTTGAAAATATTTTCAAAATGTGCCTCTCTGCGAATAGTTTGCAGTCAAATTTGAACGAAATTTATAGAGGCGCCAGTTCATGAGTTACAAAAGGAGGGAGCTCTGGTGCAGGACCTTGTATATATCGAAGGTAAATTTACCCCAAACGATGCCACTAAAATGTGTTACCTATCCAATAATGCGTTAGCATTTCTTTTCGATGAAATTCGTTATGAAATGGGTGGAGAACAAGTAGCTGTTATTCGAAAACCTGGTATAACAACAACAATGAAAACCATGGTGTCATGGGGACAAACACATTTAAAATCATTATTATCTTGTGGATGGGGACTAACAGTGAAAAACCAGGACGTTTTGGATACCAACAGTCACTTTTTTAGTGGCAAATTGCCTCTAAAGTATCTTATGGGTTTCGCCGAAGATTATACAAATGTATACCAAACAAGAGCTTATACTAATAATAGCTCGATCTTTTAAGAATTGTTACATTGGAGAAGTTGATGCAGATCTCGAAATTAATAAAATCGAATGGAGGCTAAGGCACATCATCCCTGAAGATACACAAAAACTGAAGTTGCTGAATCGCATTAAGAAAGGTGGTGTAAATGCTACGGTTAAAATGGCCTATCGCATGTGGGATTTATATGAATTACCGACTCTAAGAAAAACAGCTACTGATATATGGCCTATAAAAACCACAAGTTTAGAAAGACCTCGATATATTATTATCGGCTTTCAGAGTACTGACAGTTCTGATAATATAAGCAAGGACGATACTCAATTCATCCATGCAGATGTAAGTAACATCCGACTATACTTAAACTCAGAAGTATATCCATATGAACGCTGGAATTTAGATTTTGGAAAGAAATTGTATTCTTCAGCTTACTATGCTTATGAAAAGTTTCAATCCAGCTTCTACGATAAAGATAATTATGAACCGATGATGGATATTGGTGAATTCCAAAAAAATCCATTATTTGTTATCGACTGTTCACATCAACAAGACGCCATGAAGTCATCCACTGTAGACATAAAACTGGAATTTGAAACTCGAAAGAAATTTTCCTGAGAATACACGGGTTTATGCATTGATAATTCATGATTCTTATTTGGCTTATAATGCTTTGGATGGTTCTGTACATAATGGATTTAAGTAAACTGATGAACATTTTTTTTACATGTTCCAATTTTTATATGTTAATGTACTCTATTTTATAAGTATAATCTATTTTTAATATGTTTTTTGTATTTACTTAATATATTTATATAATGTTTTTTTGTACTCATGTGACAAATAAATGGAAATAAAAGATTTAAATTTTTTTATTTATTTTTTATTTATACTACATCGTTTTTTGTTTTTTGTTTTACAACAAAATAAGAGAAATATTTAGTACAATACAATTTATTACTATAATATACAATGTATATAATAATGTAAAAATAATGGAAAACTTATAAAAAATTAATTATATTACTTTTGATCATCATTATCTTGATCATCACTACCATATTCTTGAGATGCTAACTTATATTTTACAACAATTGCATACGGTAGATAATCGAGCAAATTGGAATTGAGAAAACATTTTAGTCCTTTCTCTACCATTTTCTCACAAAAATTATTCAAAGTTAAAGTGTTATTTAAATAACTAGCACACAACGAAGCACCAAGGCGATAGTTTTCAATATCTTCCTGCAATTGTTTAACCAATTCTTCGGAAAAGCAGTAATCCCTGTCATAATTACAAGCATGAAGTCTATCCATTACCACGCAATCCAACTCACTCTTCATTCTTTTCACAGCTGACTGGATGTCGATAGCTTCAGTCCAGTGTTGGCTAGCATAATGCATCCACATTTTAATAGTTTTCTACAAAATAAACGTTATTGTTAAAACTGATAGTATAATATATCAAATTATTCATTACCTTTTAGACTTATAAAACAAGAAAAGCAACCTTATATGAGATACTGCTAAATAGTGTAAATAGGTAAATATACTAAGATATGATCTACAAATTATATTTATTACTAATAGATATATGTTTTTAAATAAAATTAGTTGACAATACCAAATTTTATCAATGCTTTAGATCTAATATCTTTATATGTAGGCTCGCTTTGACCTAAATAAGTTATCGTGTACTGTTCCCAAGAAGAATTCATTTTATTCATAACGTCCTCTGTTATGTGTTCTATAACCCTCTTTGGTAAATAACACTTAAAGCTTACATTAGTCTTATTATCGAGCAGTACAGCCAAAACGCACTTTCCAAAACGTGTATTGACAAATGACATTTTTTTAATCAAATAAGGGGTATCAATTTCTAACGAGGAAATTGATCGTCGAGCAATATCAACAAAGTCTCTGTTAATGTTACTATTAATTTTGTTTAAATCAACACTTGGTAATGCCATTTCTTGTTTAAAGATAACTATCTGTAATATCTAAATAGTAATAAATACAACAATTGTTCTCACTTGAAAATATTAATACAGGACAACACACAATTTGCACTATTGTAGACGTTGACTATAAGGTTGGCAGTGAACGAAGTGTGATTCCTTGGTATAATCTCCTCTCTATATATACATATAGAATACCCCTTCCCTAAACATTCGATTACGTCATGTCCTGTGTTGACAATTACAGAGGTCAAACGAAGGTCACTTCAAGGTCATCCAAATGTCACTTCAAGGTCATTCAAAGGTCATGTAAAGGTCATCCAAAGGTCACGTAAAGGTCATCCAAAGGTCATTCAAGGTCAAAAGGGGTGGGGGTAGTCTCAATTTCGGCTATAATAACCTACTAGTAGAATAGCTATGCCGATCGTGCTCCAAAATTCAAGATGGCGGCTGGAGCAGGATCGGCATAGCTTTTCACCGACTATGTGACAGTCCAAGATGGTGGCTGGCTGGTAATATTATTACTACAATTTCGAATTTATCTTGGGTTGACGATCTAGTGAAGAGAAATGGATTAATAAAAGTAGGTGACGCTAAGCCACTTGAATTATTATCTTATTACGGATTGTGCTGAACGGAGGTGTCATTTATTGGCGTAGTGGTTAATTGCGATATGCCCGTTCCAGTCAAATATAAGTGTATCAAATGTGGAGGAGATTGCGACCTACCAAATAGAAAATGTTTCCCATGTGAAGCTCAGGAGTTTTTTGAGGATGCAGATAAATCGAAACATATACCTAGCTCTTACTTTGACAAAAAGTGATTCAAAGTATGTTGCAGTTAATACTTTGTTGATTTAATTGAGGAATATCTAAGTAGTGCGTCTTACTTTATTATTATGTTAAATCACATAAAATAGTTTCTATATCAAAATTTAATAATTTCTTTATTATATAAAAAACTGATAAACAATTGTGTTTAAAATATTTTATTAGAAATATATATATATATATTACAAACAATAAAATTATTTAATTTATTGTTGTTGATGGTTTTGCAACCAATCATCTACTGGATCAATCCAATCCTGATCATGAAGCCTCCATCCTTCATCATTGTTACTGTTGCTATTGTTGCTATTGTTGTTGTTGTTGCTGCTATTGTTGTTGTTGTTGCTGCTGTTGCTACTGCTGCTATTGTTGTTGTTGTTGTTGTTGTTGTTGCTGCTGGTGCCACTGCTGGTATTGTTGTTGTTGCTGCTGTTGCAGCCGTTACATGTGTAATATTGCCTCTGTGTTTGTTCGTTTTGTAGACGGAGACTTCGTCTACATTTTACCAGATGGTTTGCCATGCGATGGCTTAACACGCGATGAAACGGTACCAATGGGCAAGTTCTAAATTCTGTAACAATAGATAAGTATATGTAAATTAAAAGTCAAATTAAAAAATTTACTATCACTTACCACTGTGATCCATATTAGTAGAAATATGAAAGAATCAAGTTATGATATTGTTTTAGTGTCAAAACAATGATACATTTATGTGTTTTGTTCAGACTTATATATGCTAACAGCTGGAAATTAGTAGCCCTTCCATTATCCTCCATGTAGGAGGAGTAAACATAAGAAGAGGGAGACTGCTTTGGAGGGAGAGGTATGGGTGGAAATGATATATGTGGTATATATATATCAGACTTATTTGAACAATCAGTTAAATAAAACATTAATTTACAATCAACATGGATCTACAAAAGTTGAACAAAGAAACAGCTTTTAAAGAACTGAAGAACCTGAAAGAGTTGGAAATAAACCGAAGTTATAAAATAGTGAAGTTGAGGTTTAGTAAAACCAAATATGGCGATAGTATTTTGGCTGAAACTGAAGATTTTACCACCTACTTACCCCGAAGATTTTATATGTACTTTGAAAAAGAAGGTATTGACAAATTCAACGATGGGCTAAGAAGTCGACCTGTATATCTGGTTAGTAAGGGAAAAGTTGGGACGACAACGAACGTTATATTTACCGAGGGAGATGCATTATAATTGTGTTGTAGGAAATAAAAATATTTGTATTGAATGGATTTTTTTTATTCTACCTCATGTACAGTATAAAAATAAATCCTTGACTATCATGTCTTCTACTCCAAGTAAATGATACAGTGACTATTTTGTCTTCGAATTAATGAAACTTGAACACCCTTAAGAATTTCTTACAATTGGTAAATAATGTTAGGTAAAATTTTTTTCCACTTAATCTAACATTATACAAACATATTCTTGATATTTTGTATCAATGTTTTTGTTTTCAAATTTAAAAAAACTTCCATATTTTGTTAATATAAATGTTCAAATTATTATATATATATATATATATTTGTAATTAAATGAATCATTCATGATTGACTTCAGCTTGGCGCTCAAAAAATCATACTATTTCTAGAAATATGGCTTCCGAGTAATAGTAGAGAAATAGTTATTAATTTAATTACTATGTACGAAACACGAACAAGCTACCGGGCCTCGTACATGGTAAATATAATTTGCAAGAGAATTTTAGTGTTAAAATATTTGTGTAACAATATACTACTATTTTACTTTTAATCAAAAACTAAATAATGACAAATTACTATCTCATGAATGCTCAAAGCTTTTTATATTTTTGTAATAAAATTGAATAATCTGATTGACTTGCTTGATGTTCAAAAACATACTATTTGTATCAATATGGTTTCCAAGAGATATATAATAATTATTAATTTAATTGCATATTTTTTTATTTTATTTAAATTTTCTAAGTATACAAATTTTTGCTTTGGTTACTACATATTTTCAAAATTTTTGTAATAAAACATATTTAATTTTACTATTTTACTTTTAATCAAAAACTAAATAACAAAAAGTGTTTTATTATCTCATAGATCATCAGGTGGTGATTGGGAAAGAAAACTAATGAGTAGATAATAATACTATATATTTTACGTATAACTAATACTTTACATACCTACAACTAATATTTAACAATAACTAATATTTAATGATAACTAATATTTCTACTACTCTAATATTTCTAACTATAAATCTATTTATATTTACATATTATTTACATATTATTTACATATTCATATCTTTGAATTTGGCTACGACGACCTCGTATCCTCGTAGCGATTCCATCGCGGCGGCCTTTCTCGCTTCTATATTAGCCTTACGTTCTTCGAGAACCCTCAGTTGCTCTCTGAGAGCCTCCTTTTGCCGGCGAATGGAATTTTCCTCGCCCTTCAGCGAGGATACGAGGTCCCGTGCCTTTTGAATTTTCTTTTTGATGGAAGCCAAACCTCCCTGGACACGCAGGAACCATTTTTGCCTTCGGGCTTCTTCAACAGCCCGCCTCCGCTTCTCTTAATTCATTATGGCAACCAAATCTTCCTCTTCAGCAGCGGAGGCGGACGAAGTAGAAGCCTGCGAAGGCGATGGTGATGGTGACGGCAACCTCATGTTTTTGAGGGCCACCATGTTCTTTCCTCTGTAACAAAAAATAAACGATATTAATTTGGAAAAAAAAGGGAAGTGTTTTTTAGATTTTTTTTAAAAATTCATTGTAGAATATTTACCCAGAATGAATTCTTTTCCCAGGATTCGGGAACGGCGAATTACTGACGAAGTCGTCCTCGTCATTCGCCACCACCAAGCGCATCCTTTTTGATGACGGGGACGAACCTTGGGGTGGGTAGGGTGCATTTGATGACGGGGACGAACCTTGGGGTGGGTGGGGTGCATTCTCCTCTTCCCGAATCGCCTCAATGGCAAGATTTAACTCTTCCGTTGTTCTACATGAAAAGAAAATATTATTAAAAACAACAAAATTATTAAGATATTAAAAATCGACATCAAAATAAGTATAGGAAATAAAAAACTTACGTTTCGTTAACAATATCTTCCATTGCTAACTGGTCTTCTCTCAGCTCACAAATTGCTTCCAATGACAAAGACATTTTATAAGATAAAATATAAACACTTGGCTAAAGTTGTCTTTGCGGTGATTCGTATAAGACTAAATGTATTCAACGAAGGTAGTGTACTTTTATAATCAAATTCTTGCAACTTGCAGATTCCAGAGCAATATGAGCATCCGGTGAATTCCCTTGAACTGTATAGGTCACTTAACTCTAGGTGTTGGATAAAATGACTTATTTCTGGTGTGCGGACGAAATTTGACACCATTTTCTGCTGAGTTAGAAAAAAATGTAATATGACACCTTATTTTGTAATTAGACACCATTTCCTGCTGAGTTAGCGAAAAATGTTATTTGACACTCGTTTTGTAATTTGACACCTCTATATGAAATTTGACACCAACGTGCTGTAATCTGACACCTTGTTTTGTAATTTGACACCTCTATATGAAATTTGACACCAACGTGCTGTAATCTGATACCTTATTTTGAAACTTGACACCAACATGATGTAATCTGACACCTTATTTTGAAATTTGACACCAACGTGTTGTAATTTGACACCTTATTTTGAAATTTGACACCAACGTGATGTAATCTGACACCTTATTTTGAAATTTGACACCAACGTGTTGTAACCTGACACCTTATTTTGAAATTTGACACCAACGTGTTGTAACCTGACACCTTATTTTGAAATTTGACACCAACGTGTTGTAACTTGACATCTTATTTTGAAATTTGACACCAACTTGTTGTAACCTGACACCTTATTTTGAAATTTGACACCAACGTGTTGTAACCTGACACCTTATTTTGAAATTTGACACCAACGTGTTGTAACCTGACACCTTATTTTGAAATTTGACACCAACGTGTTGTAACCTGACACGTTATTTTGAAATTTGACACCAACGTGTTGTAACTTGACACCTTATTTTGAAATTTGACACCAACTTGTTGTAACCTGACACCTTATTTTGAAATTTGACACCAACGTGTTGTAACCTGACACCTTATTTTGAAATTTGACACCAACGTGTTGTAACCTGACACCTTATTTTGAAATTTGACACCAACGTGTTGTAACCTGACACCTTATTTTGAAATTTGACACCAACGTGTTGTAATTTGAAACCATATATTGAAACGTGACACATTATATTTGTAACCTGACACCCTTCGTTAGCTTTTCCTTTTCTTTCTTTCTTTTTTTTTTTTTTTTTAAGTCGCTTATTTTTTTTTATTGCATTTTTGGAAAACATACTTGCCCTAGACTACGAAAAGTGACATGGAGACCCCTAGTCCTTATGCAAAATTTTGTGCTACCCCCAACCCCGATTTTCTTAATAATTGCGAATACAAATTTTATACCCTCGTTCGATAGCTTTTTATGCCCTCTTTCTAACAAAAAAAAAATCAACTTTCTATCTCTTGTACTAACCGAGTTATAACAAAAATCCGTTTAAGGGATATTTTAATTTTTCACCCCTAGCCCTTGAACGGGACGTCTGACGATGAAGTTTCTATAAACTTTTTTTCTCTACTCAACCTCTACTATCACTTGCTAAAGTTTCAGAAAAATTCAACGATTGCTTTCATTTTTGCATATTTCAATTTTTTCCAAAAATGTTCAAATTTTAGGTATAGATAGGATCTCCGTTGGGGGTTTTATTTCGACATAACCTGATACATGGTCAATTAGGGAATGTCAAATCATGTCGAATTTTTCTATACTTCTCAAAAAAATATGTGACCTTGAGGTATCACCTATTACAATTTTCGGAAAATAGCATTGGACAAATCCAGCAAATCTATGTAACTTTATACTATATTATAGATGCTTTTATTTCATACTAAAAAAAAATCCAAAAAAAATTTCCAAATCCAAAATTTTTTCAAAAAAATATTTTTTTTTCGAGTTACCTCATTTCTGGCCGCGAATTCTGAAAGAGCACCCTCGAAAACATAAAAATCCACATTTTCGACATTTCTAAGTAAATAACTTTAACATTTTCAATTTTTTTTCAATCGTTTCTTAAATGAAGCAAAAATTTTTTTATCATAATATCTTCTGTGTATGTAAAGTTTTCCACCAAGATCTGACCCATAATGCATAATGTTTCACAAATTGCTAATTCTCCTACCATAATTATTAGAACCGCTGACATACTACCATTTGAAAAGTATATAAGCCATGTCCTACCGTTTGTAACCATATTACAGATATTAGTATCTCGAAAAAACCATTATTTTTTACAATTAAACTTTGAAAATATGGCTTTTGCGAACATGGTTGTTTCCCAGTACGTGATTGACATTCAATGTTTTAAAATTAGTAATAATAGAGAGTGTCAAATTCAAAATCGGTGGGCTGTGAAGGAACTGGGAATATATAACGGAAAAATTTCATACCATTACTTATTTAAACCACCTTTTCCATTCCACCACTTATCAGAGGACCTAAAAAAGGAGGCAAATTGGGTGCTGAAACATCATCATGGTCTTCCATGGAACGAAGGTTTGGCATCCTTGAAAGACCTACCAATTATTCTGCAGGGTGCAACAAGATCAGCAGACATTATTTATGTCAAAGGGCGGGAGAAGGCCATGTTCCTGAGAAAGTACGTGAACAAACCGGTTGTGGAGTTTCTGGAACATCCCAAATTATGCCGGCAGGTTCCTGAATGTTGGCACCATCGACTGGACCACTGCGCATGTGCGTTGGCTAATGCATATAGCCTGTATGATTTTTATTTAAGAATTAAATAAAGTACAATATATTTTTGAATTTTATTTTAGCATAACCTGTAATCATTGTTATTTATAATTAAAATAAAAAATTAATAAATATATTTTTGGGTTTTATTAATTTCTCTGTAATATAGTGTTGCAAGGCTATAGTTAAAAACATATCTTGTAGTAAACAAAAAGCAAGAGCATACCTACTTCAAAATGAATCACGTTTCACTGTATCTGCGCAAGCTTCTAGCACCATTGTGCATATAAATGACTCGAGGTCTTTAATAAACTACACAGTTTATTTTACACCTCGCATACTAATCTGGTGTACTTGCTATTGTGGTTTTTCTTAACTCAGTGCTATATAGTCTAGTGATATTAGAAAACATGAATCCTGAAACCATTTGCTCTATTAGTTCTACAATTGTGAAAACTACTGGCGAAGCTGTAAAATTGGTAAAAAGAGCAGAAGAGATAATCAGTCAAATAAAATTAGTAAAAGGTAATGTGAAATTGTTGGAAACTGTGATATAAAATAGAATTAACAACCAACAGGAAGCAGAAAATCCTTTCAAATTGGAAGCAAACTTGGCATTATTAAAATACTATTTAGCTAAATTGCAACACTTAAAACAGTCTTCTGGTAAAGTTGGAGCAGGCTTGGAGGACAATACTAAAAAGAAGCGTAATCGACAGTTAGTTTGGCACTCGATTAATTCTTGCTTCGATGGACGACTGTGTACAGGACTAATTGCAAATTTAAGTATTAAAGATCCATTATGTTTCTTAAATAGGGCCTTCGATAATTTTCAAAGAAAAATTAAAACACATCGTCAGAATTCAATGCTTAAAGTTAATGTCGTATTAGTATGCAATTTTATTAAACCACAAAGTGGTGATGCAGATATGAAAACGTTTTCTACAAAAAATCACATAATCGATATAAATACTAATATAAAAACTTGGTACAAAGATAACGTAATCCATGTTTTAACAAACAAATTGGAAGAATTTAGCGAAAAAGATTCAGGTTGGGCTCTTTCAGAGGTTCTACATTTAAAAGTTAATATTAACAAATTTTCACCTTTAAAAGGGGGAACATCAACTTATGTGAATTTACCGGGTTTTATATCACGTAAACGAGCTGTTGTCAATGTAGAAAATAACGATTATTTTTGTTTTTTGTGGGCTGTAGTTTCCGCTCTATATCCAGCTAACAACAAACATCCTGAAAGGGTAACAAGTTATCCGCATTTTAAAGATGTTCTAAAATATGATTCTATTGAGTTTCCAATAAAACTTGATGACATAAAGAAATTTGAAAAATTAAATAACTTATCTATTAATTTGTTTTGTATAGAAAAAAAGAACGTGCTCCCTCTTTGTTTAAGCGATAATAGAAATAGTAACAGAGAACCCATTAATTTACTGGTGTTGTCAACAGACAAAAATGATAATTTTACAAGATTTTCAAACGTTAAAGTGTTTTTCCACTTTGCATGGATAAAGAGAATGTCTGCACTACTTTCAAAACAACTGTCTTCTCGGACAAAATTTTACACTTCAAGCATTTCAGTTACAAAGAAAGAGTACCTTTCGTAATATATGCCGATCTTGAAAGTATTCTTGAACCGTGTGAAACCTTAAGAGTGGAAAATAATTCAGTTAATTATCAAAAGCATACACCATTTAGTGTGGCATATTATTTGAAATGTTCATATGATAATAATTTAACAAGGTTTAAACTATATCGAGGTGATGATTGCATAAAATGGTTTATTTTAGAACTGCAACATATTGCAGTGAATGTTAATAGTATCCTCGAAAATTCGAAAGAAATGGAAACTTTATCGTCCGAGCAAGAAATAAATTATGCTAACGCGACTCACTGTCACATATGCACCAAGCCATTTACATTGAAAGATATCAAAGTTCGTGATCATTGTCACCTTACCTCAAAATACAGAGGTGCTGCTCATCAAGATTGTAATCTAAATTATAAAAATTCATTTAATATACCAGTTGTCTTTCATAATTTAAGCGGCTATGATGCAAATTTTATAATGAAACAATTGGCTACCGGTTTTGCAGGTCCAATTCGGTTACTGCCAGTTAATAAAGAAAAATATATTTCATTCACTAAAACAGTTGAAGGTACTAATGTACATTTACGGTTCATCGACTCATTTCGCTTCATGGCTAGCAGTCTTGATAAATTATCTTCATATTTAGAAAATGAAAAGAAAACTATTGTTAGAGCTTCTTGTAACACTGATCAA
Organism: Pogonocherus hispidulus; assembly: GCA_963924545.1. NCBI lineage: Eukaryota > Metazoa > Arthropoda > Insecta > Coleoptera > Cerambycidae > Pogonocherus > Pogonocherus hispidulus. The sequence goes on from OZ004695.1 coordinate 38,195,707, forward strand.
GAATTTTATTTATTAACAAGAAAGGGTGTTTTTCCTTACGATTATATAGATTCGTGGGAAAAACTCACTGAGACATGTTTACCTGCAAAAACAAACTTTTATAGTCAATTGCATGATGAAGGTATTAAAGATGAAGATTATCAGCATGCTCTTAATGTTTGGAAAACATTTGACATAAAAACTTTGGGTGACTATTCTGATTTATACTTGAAAAGTGATGTTCTTCTTCTTGCTGACATATTCGAAAATTTTCGAAAAACTTGTTTATTAACATATGAATTGGACCCATTGCATTTTTATACTGCTCCAGGTTTAGCGTTCGATGCTATGCTTAAAACGACTGGAGTACACTTAGAACTTTTAACAGACATCGAAAAGCTCATGTTTATCGAGAGAGGTATCCGTGGTGGAGTGTCTCAGTGTTCTAATAGATACGCAAAAGCAAATAACAAATATATGGGTGATCAGTATGATTCAAATCAAGAGTCTACATATCTAATGTATTTTGATATAAATAATTTATATGGGGCTGCAATGTCTGAATATTTACCATATGGAGAATTTGAATTTCTAGAAGAGAATGAAATTGAAAATTTAGATATAATAAATATTCCAGACAATGCTGATGTTGGCTATATTTTTGATTGTGACTTAGAATATCCCACTCATCTACATGAAGTTCATAGTGATCTACCGCTAGCTCCAGAACATATGACTCCACCAATACCTTCAAGATCAAAGTTAAAGAAATTATTATTAACACTGTATCCAAAACGTAATTACGTTGTTCATTATAGGAATTTAAAAATGTATTTGAAATATGGATTACGTTTAAAGAAAGTTAACAGGGTTCTCAGATTTAAACAAGCTCCATGGTTGAAAAAGTATATTGATTTAAACACCATGTTGCGTCAGCAAGCTAAAAATGATTTTGATAAAAATTTTTATAAATTGATGATAAATGCTGTATATAATATATAATATATAATGGAAAACGTAAGGAAATACAGAGATGTCCGTATGATCACTAAGTGGGAAGGGCGCTATGGAGCCCAAAATTGTATTGCAAAACCTAATTTCCATAGTTGTAGTATTTTTGATGATGATTTGATAATCATAGAAATGAATAAATTAGAAATTTTATTTAATAAACCAATATATGCAGGATTTTGTGTCCTAGATATATCTAAAATCTTTCTATATGAATTTCATTATGACTATATCTTAAAAAAATTTAATAATAGCGCAAAACTCCTGTACACAGATACTGATAGCCTAATTTATCAATTTAAAGTGCCCGATATTTATGAGTATATTAAAGAAGATAATCAGAGGTTTGACACATCTGATTATGACTCTCATAATCCATATGGAATAGAACAGAAAAACAAGAAAGTCCCCGGTTTGATGAAGGATGAAAATAATGGAAAAATTATGGTTGAATTTGTTGGCCTTCGAGCAAAAATGTATGCCTATAAAGTTATTAATAATAAGATAGTTAAAAAGTCGAAAGGTTTTACAGCAGCAAGTGTTAGAAAAATTTCATTCCAAGATTATAAAAGAACTCTTTTCGATCACGAAATTATTTATAAACCACAGCATCTTATTAGATCTAAAAAGCATAGTGTCTACACAATTCGACAAGATAAGATGATTCTTAATCCTTACGATGATAAAAGAATTTTAAATTCTAAGAATACAGATACAAAGCCATGGGGTTACAAAAGAATTTCAGACGAGGACAATGATGGTAATATTCCAAATAAAAGAATATGTATTCGAATCTGTAGAAAGAGTGAGAATAGTTTAAATACGCAGGCTTTATTCACGAGTCAGCAAATTACTGATATATAAGTAGCAAGCTAAGCGACAAAAGTCAGTTTGCTTTTGTTTCTTACACAAATAAAATGGATACAAGAAATCTGTGCAAAATTGCTTTACATTATGCAACTGTTGAAGTTTATAGTGACTTTATGAAACGTTGCATCGTCGAAGGTTGTGCTGATGATGAGGAAAGATTCAAGTTATTAAAAGATATCTTGGAAGAAGTGGTAATACCAGATGAAGCTTTTCAGTCGTTAACGGAACATGATATAGAACCCCATTTAGAAACCATATAATTGTTGATGGATAAGAAAATGGAACTTGACAAATTTATTCATAACTTGTTGGCCATATGTCAAAAAGAAGAATATGAGAATATAACCATTAAGCAGTTGAATGATGTCGTGCTAATATTACATCCTGAAATTAAAATGTCGTTCAGAATATACTTATTTGAATTGTTACTAGATGGTAAATATTATCCCTATCTCTATTGTGGGGACACCAGTTTCCCATTAAAAAATATATCAAGTAATTATAAAACCATTGATAAAACAATCGATGAAGCCATCACTAGAACAGCATACTATGCCAGAAGCCGGACACTTCGCAAACTGTACACAATACAAAAGTCTAAGAAATTAAACTGGAAATTTCAGCCATCAACAAATGCCCATCACTCTAATGTTCTAAAATGGATTCAGGATAATATAAAGAGAGCTGAACAAAATTCAAATGCTCGCTTAGGATGGAGTTGTGGTCCCGATTCCGGACCATGGCCTTCAACACATTTGCATGATTATAATAGAACCCTTTGCATATTATATGAAATTAAAGAATAAAATGATTTAACACAGTTTAAGGTTTATTATTTATTTATTAAGTTAATATTACAATTATTAATGTAGTTATAATTTATAAAATCCTTACAGCACTAGTAAGAGGACTATATTTAACTAATCGATCATGAAGTATAAGAGCGTAACAACTTGTGCTTGAGGGAACATCTTTGTTAGTTTCGAATTCCAATCGAATATCAACAGAACCAGATTTAAGGCTTTCATTCTGATGAGAACAATCTATAACAATTAGAGGTGCAAATTTCTTGAACTCTGCGGGTGTATAAATAGGTTCATTTTCCTTTTCATAATATGACCGTTGAAACTTTGCATACATGTCATACAAGGTTGCTATCTGATTGTTCTCAAAATTTATATTTAAATTATCATAAGGAAACATCTCAGAATTAAGATACAGCTTCATATTAATCAAATTACAATGATCAAATTGACTAAAATTTTTATTCAATTTATTTTTACGATCAGTATGGAATCCTACAATTACAAATCTAGGTTTCTCAAGTTGTGTTGCCGTCTTAATATTCCAAGTGTGACGTTGGGTTTCTTGTAAGAGAGGATACTCATGCAGTTCCCAACCTCTAAAGGCAACTTCCAGTTCCTTGTTTCTCGCTACATACTCGACCAATTTTAGTCTTTCTACATCTGCCACGGATATATGCGGCATTTTCCACAGTACTTTATTTAATATCACTTTAACTGACTCATTTTCTGTAGAATTTATTATAGCGTTAGTATCTGAATTTGAGCGAATTAACACCAACTCCTGTCGCAAATTTAAAATAATTTTCTTAAAGTCTTCACAAAATCCGAAAACAGTGGGTAAATCGATTATAACATTAAAATTTCCATTATCGTCAACTATATTTGACTGTTCGTTGTTATTAAAAAACCATCCACCATTTTGTAGATATTGAGTATCACTTCTATTGAATGATGCGTATCCCTTTAGAATTGAGGTTAGACCTGGATGACGAATGCGATCTATTACATATCCTCCCATTTCATATCTGATCTCATCAAATAAAAGCATGACACCGTTATTCACAAATGCAGCAGTTTTTGAAGGAGTATTATCAGTTTTCAGTAATTTACCTTCAATATATAACGAGCTTCCACTGGGTAATGTGTAGACATCCTGCTGTTGTATTGGAATACGAATTTCATCATTGTTATTCAAAGACGTAGATGCATAAGGCTGATGAGTATGTTTCTCAGCACTACTAACAGAATTGTCAAAATAAGCCCTCTCATTAACACTTAATATATCCATTTTTTATCACTTCTTAAAAATAACTTTAAAACCAAGAGATTCGAGAAACTTCCGATTTCTTATTGTTATTGGTTTGATGGTTCGTGTAGAACTGTCCAGAGGTTTTATGTTTACACCTCCTATATAGCTTCGACTAGAGCTACCACGTTTGTTGTATCTTATTACCATTGTAATTATTAATTACGCTTCCTTCAAATGTAGTCTTAATGACAATACCTCTCTTCCGAAATTGACGAGCTCGCCGTCTTGACTGACTATATTAACAATAATTTGATCGATAATTCGAGTGTTGATGGGTAGATATACAACGTTACTTGGAGTCTCAACAATTTTGAATCCTGCTGGTACTGTAGGAAAAAATTCATGTATAACGTGAGCTTGTCTGTCATTAATATAGGATCCACTCACAATATTGCATTCTATGCAAATGGTATTTACACTGAAAATATCTACTGGAAAATCTGATTCGTGATTACCATATGCCGCTAATTTTCGTGGTTTAAAACCAAGCCAATGTCCTATTGAATCTTCTTTAGTAAAATCTATATCCTCACTGCATTTGATTCTACACTTCAGAGTGTTATTGTTGGCTTTAATGGGAATGAGCTTTGAATATCCTTTCACAATCCCCTCTTTTGAACTATCATCGTTTTCAAGCCATCTGGGGTCGCCTAAGGCTCGTTGTAGATATTTATTTACTGAATCAATATCATAGGTTCCTTCTGGAATTTCGATGTATTTACCATCGGATCCATAATAAAATCTGTTGTTCTTATATTTTTCGATATTTGGAATTGAATTGTAGGATTCGAAACTTATTAATCCTAAGACGTAGTCTTTACTATCATCCAAAATAATTGGAAGATTATACCTAGAAGTAAGGGTTGAGCTTCTCCCAGAGAGTAGGAATGAATTCGTCGTCATCTTCGGTGTCGATGAAATATACTATTCAAAAACACCTACTGCATTCTTAATTATATAAAAATTTCAGACACAGATGACCACAGTTGAATGTATTAAATTTTTGTAACTTTTCATGGTTATACAATATTTTACATGGTTCGTTGGTATTAAGGTAATGTATCAATTCTCGTGGAGGTCTTAGGTTACCGTAACTATCAAAATATACTGCTTTTTCTCCATTCTTCTTATATGCAGTCCAATGTGTTCCAGGGCCTTTTTCATTATCGAGATTAATAATGCCGCATTCATTATATTGTACCCGACATGGTAAACTATCTTTCATAAATACACCTCGAAAATGTTGAATATTTAATTTCTTAGCCAATCTCATTAAGTCTAAATTAGTAAGAGCTCGTTTTGGTAATTTTATCGGTAACGCTTGGAGGGTGCTTTTCGTTCTAAAAAAAGACCAAATCCTTGCTTATACGGTCTCATGTATAGTCTACCCATAGCTATTTCTTCCATTGCGACATTGTGACGTTTACTTTCTTCAAGCTTTCTCTTTGCATCTTTGGCATCATTAACGGCCTTTGCAATTCCTGCAGCTCCACCACCTAAAGCACCAAGCGCACTTAAGCCAGCAAATAATGGAATTAGTGGTAGAAATCCTCCTGTTTTAGGTATTGGTATTACTCGAGTGGCTTTAATATGTTTCTTTTTAACTTTATTAACAGCTTTTAATGCAACTTTAATGGCATCTTTCATATCCTTCACATTTTTACCTTTAAGCGCCACTCGTGCTTGCTTTGTTACGTCTTTAAATGGTAATGATCCACCCACCTTTCTAGATTTCACTTTACGTTTACTAGCATTACTTTTTCTTTTCTTAGTTTTTTTGTTACCACATCCCATTCCTAATTTAACTTTAGCTTTCATTGCTGTTGCCACAGCTAAGGCTGCTGCCTTTTCTCCTATGGATGCGTTTGGTGACTTAAGTCTGTCCACCGCCTTCTCGCCTAAAATTTGATCTGCCTTATGGCGTTCTTCCAAGTCTTTCTCTGTGCTATAAGCCACGTCGTGTTGTTTACAAGCTTCGTCTAGACCATTAATACCCATATCACCTCTTGCTAACCTCTTCGCAAGTTTTGTACCGGGACCACAAAATTTATATCCCGGAATGTGGAGCTCTACTGGTAATTTATTTATAATAGAGTCCAATATACCGCTGCCTGACTTTTTAGCTGTTCTAAGCATTTGGCACTACAAACGATTCACAAATGATATAATATTAGTATCATCATCCTATATATATATAGATAATCATAGACTGTGCTTTATTTGAAGTATTGCCTCCGTCATGCGCATTGTAAAACAATCAACAGTTTTATCTATTAACAATAGTGATATCAAAGAAAAGAAAATCTTGAAGAGACATGGAGAACTGCTACCATCCACAATCCGTTGCCTGGTTGTCGGTCCAACGAACTGTGGTAAAACTAATATTATGATTAGTTTGATTGAGCATCCTAATGGCTTGAAGTTTGAAAACATTTATATTTTCTCTAAGTCTCTATATCAGTCAAAATATCAATATTTAGAAGAGCTTCTAAAACCCATAAAAGGAATTGGATACTACTCCTTCAATAGTTGTGACAACATTCTGCCTCCTGAAGATGTAAAACAAAATTCAATATTTATTTTTGATGATGTAGCCTGTGATAAACAAAATGTTATGAGAGATTACTTCAGTATGGGACGTCATAAAGAAGTAGATTGTTTTTATCTCTGTCAAACTTATACACGTATTCCAAAACATCTAATACGTGATAACGCAAATATATTGGTAGTCTTCAAACAAGATGACTTAAATTTGAAGCACATATATGAAGATCACATTAATACCGACATGAATTTTAATAAATTTAAAGAAATGTGTTCACTATGCTGGAAAGACAAATATGGTTTTATGGTGATTGATAAGGATAGTGATATAAGTAATGGTAGATATAGAAAGGGATTTGATCATTACATACATATATAAAGAGAGATACGTTCTGTTCACTTTATTCATCATTGTTAGTGTTCATAGAGCTAGACCGGCACTTAGCACTAAGCTGTTTTTTACTACATGGGACCGGGCATCAGACCTGTTTTTTACTGCATCAGACCTGTTTTATACTGCCTGAGACCTGTTTTTTACTGCATCAGACCTGTTTTATACTGCTTGAGACCTGTTTTTTACTGCCTGAAACCTGTTTTTTACTGCCTCAGACCTGTGTTTTACTGCCTGAGACCTGTTTTTACTGCTTTTACTGAGGTTAAGAAGAATTTGTAACTTCAATATGAATAGAAAGGAAGTTGAAGTAAAAAAATTGTTAATACAAAGGAGGAACGTAGTAAAGCAAAAGCTGAATGCTTTGAAAGAAGGAAGTATAATTCAAGAACAATCGTTTCTTCCTATCACGAAGCGTTTACAAACAATTGCCGAGAAACTTGATGGAGAGTCAAACATAAAAAGTGATGAGCCTGTAAAAAAGGAAGTAAAATCTAATTTCTCCTTTAGCTCACCGAAAAAAAGCAAAGCAAAATATAATAGCTCCAGGATTTTTAACGCACCAAGTTTCCTAGATACGTCAATTGTTGCAGAAGGAAATTCAAATGATAATGATATTGCTGATGGAGATAATGTGGAGATAAAGTAATGAAGAACTAGATGAAAATATACAAGAAGCAAAAGATTACATTCAAACCTTAAGTAATGCACCCGACACATTGTACTATTTGGATCAACTTGATCCTTTACCCAGAGAATATGTTCATAAAATGATTGGTGATGTACATAATGAGTTTGACTTTAGGTATGGTGTTAGATATGATCCAGACCTTAATGAGCTAAAAATTGGCAACGCATCTTTACAATTCGATGGTAATGATTTGATTATAGGTGGATTAACTTATAAGGGGACTCCTGGACTATACGAGTTGGTTTTTAAGAAACATCCAGTTGGTTTCACAGAAGGTGATAGAAAAAACTACTTAGACATTGTAAAACGAACGAATGCTAATAAAAGAAACTACTCTGAAAATGAACAAATTCAGGGTAATTGATCTTACAAATATAAGAAAATCATATCCGCTTTGACCATACAACCACTAACACCACGAAGACCTCGTAGCATACAACCTCTAACTCGAAAGAGATTGGGTCTTGGTATGTTACTGGAAGCCTCGAATAGTCCAATAGATTACGTATACTGGGACGATCCTAATGAACTTGTTGATAGATTACGGCTTTTAGTTTCATCTCAAACCGCTGGTCATACAGGTCACACTAACGAGATCGTGTCTATTATCGAAGAGTTGCGTGAATCTAAAATTATTGAGTAATAAGAAGAAACTTATAACTAGCTTAAAAATGACAATCGATAAATTTGGGAGACACATAAGTCAACCACAACACTCCTTTGAGGATCATGAAGATTTTGATGTAATGTCTACAAACATTGCAGAATACATAGTGAAGGAACTATATTATAATGTTATTTTAACATTTGAGTCCGGGGCCTTTCAAGAAAATAGTAAGAAATATCTAATATCTAATATAAAAACATGCCACGTTTTCTTCTACGAGTCAGCTATGATTGAATATGTATTGGGTTACCCTAATGATATCATAACTATTATAAATGAGAAGGAATTTAACTTGACAGAACTAGTCAACGTACAGTTACGTCGCGGTGACAATATCTCGTTTCGAGAAAAGGATTCGCAAACTACGAATAGTAATTTATTTATAGAATTCTTTATACGAGTTCCTGTGGGATTAAATATATAAGAAGGAGGAATGCATACTATAATATTAGTTGGAATCCAATATGAAATCTCCTGACAAATTGAATAAATATGCAACAAGAAGTGTAAAAGAAGATATTGTCAATGAACTACACAAGCCTGCCAGAATCAATTTCAAAAGACGTAGAACCGTAATAAAAGGCCTGAACGACTTAATACAAGCCGATTTAATTGATTTGATACCATATTCAACAGAAAATAAAGGGTATAAATATGTGCTAATCGTTATTAATTGCTTCTCTAAGTTTATATGGACAGAGCCTCTAAAGAGTAAATCCGCCCAGGATGTTACAAATGCGATGAATAAAATTCTGCGAGACCTTAAGAAGATTCCAAAAAATCTACAAACCGATATGGGAAAAGAATTCTATAATGAGAATTTCAGGAAACTCATGAAAAAGTATAATATTAACCACTACAGCGTTTACAGTACAAAAAAGGCTTCTATGGTGGAACGAGTTATTAGAACTATAAAAAATATGCTTTGGCGCGCTTTTAGTTTAGGTGGGACGTATAATTGGATTCATCTGTTAGATAAAATTGTTGATAAATACAACAATACAGTTCATTCTACAACAAAGTTAAAACCAAACAAAATCACATCAAGGAATGAGAAATCTATATTAAAGTCAACATACTCTCATTTAAAACTAGCTGACAGAATAACAAAATTTAAAGTAGGCGAGCATGTGAGGATTAGCAAATATAGAGAAGCTTTTAAGAAAGGGTATACACCGAATTGGTCTAGTGAAATTTTTATTATTAGGAAAATAAAATTAAGCAATCCCACAACATATTTATTGAAGGATGAGAGTGGTGAAGAAATAAAAGGAGGGTTCTATGAACTAGAGTTACAAAAAGTAAAACATCCTGACGCCTACTTAGTTGAAAAGGTGTTACGAAAAAAAGGAAATAAAGTATTTGTCAAATGGTTAGGTTATGATGATAAACATAATTCTTGGATTAATAAGAACAATGTATTGTAACACGTTTTATTGTATATGAATTGTAATAAACAAAATAAATGATTTTATACACGGTCGGCCATTTTAATCTATGCACCTGAAAAACTCAGTAAGTTCGCATCTTATCAAAAAATGACCTTTATAAAAGTTGTAGGATACAAAGGGGGTCAAACAATAGTGAACTTGAATTTGACCTTCAAGCTGACCTTCAAGGTCAAATCAAGGTCAACTTGAGTTTTTTAAATGGAAACCCCTATTTTTTACACCGGAATCGGAAAGGGCGGGAAATTTTACGTCCGAATATGCTCTCAGGTCATCTGACCTCGATGACCTCAAAGGTCAGATGAAGGTCATAAATACGAAATAATCGGATGACTATGAAAAATCTTAAGTAGGGTATTGCCAAAAAAGTAAAGGTCATTATTTAAGTAATTTTTAACGAGAAATTCAAAGGTGCCCTTAAATTTGACCTTGGCAGTGACCTTCAAGGTCAAATCAAGGTCAACGTGAGTTTTTTAAATGGAAACCCCTATTTTTTACACCGGAATCGGAAAGAGTGGGAGATTTTACGTCCGAATATGCTCTCAGATCATCTGACCTCGATGACCTCAAAGGTCAGGTGAAGGTCATAAATACGAAATAATTGGGTAGCTGTCAACATTCTTATGTAAGGTGTTGTCGAAAAAATGAAGATCATAATTTGAGTAATTTTTAACGAGAAATTCAGTGTTGACCTTTATTTTGACCTTGGCGATAACTTTCAAGGTTATTTCAAGGTAAAATTTCTTTTTTAGATGAAAACACTTTATTTTGACATTAAAAATCGAATGAGCGCGAAATTTTACGTTTAGATAATGTTTTTTTCGGTGAGGTCCTGATTACCCCATACGGACATAATGGGGTAAAACGAAATCCAGGTTGAAAAACCCGTTAAATTTTGCATCCTATCAAAAAATGACTTCTACAAAAAATGAAGGGTGCATATGAGTTCAAATAATGGACCTTGAATTAGACCTTGAACTTACGTGTTGTTGTTTCTTGGATTTACTTTTAGCGTTACCCAGAAACAACGACGTGGACGTAGTAAATTCTGTTTCCTTTGGGGTGCTTGATTAGCGTCAGTCCCCTTGCCTCTCACAAATTTAACCACGAAGCAAATGCTCGAAGTTACCTCCATTTGCCTGAAGACACAGCCCTAAACGTCTACGGAATTCTTGGATGGTGTTTAACAAAGTTTGTCTTGGAATCGCAGCGCATGCTTCACGAATCCGATCTTGCATGTTGTCTCGCGTTGTAGGCTGTTGTTGAAAGACAACATTCTTCAAATAGCCCCACAAATAAAAATCTGGTGAAGTCATATCTGGGGAGTTTGCGGGCCAGTTAACCGGACCTCCACGTCCAATCCACCCAGCGTAAGTTTCATACAAAAATTGTCGAACAATTACTGCAAAGTGTGGCGCTGCGCCATCTTGCTGGAATACCATTCTTTGTCTGGTTTCTAAATCGACGTCTGCCAATAGTTCTGGCAGCCTATCTCTTAGCAACTCTAAGTAGGTGTGTTGATCAACATTAGCCTCAAAGAAGTAAGGACCAACCAAATAACCATTTACAATCCCACACCATACCATAAGACTCCAGCGATGTTGGTGATCTACTTCTCTGTACCAATGAGGATTCTCATGTGACCAATAATGGCAATTGTGTCTATTAAGTTGCCCGTCACTTTGAAATATTGCTTCATCGGAAAATAAGACAAAGTTAAAGAAGTCAGGATTATAGTCAATTTCTTGAATGGCCCATTGGCAAAATTCAACTCGCTGTTGCATATGATGTACCTGTAATGCTTGAACCAAAGTAATATGGTAAGCATGGTATCGAAGGACTTTTAAAATTCTTAAAAACGTTCTTCTTGGTATACCATGTTCCCTTTCAACTTGACGACTGCTAACATGTGGATCGAGATGAATAATAGCAAGAACAGCTACTACACGAGGATCGTTTTCGTTGTACTCGTGATGCCTCCGTTCACGAACAAGATGTCCAGCACGAGCTCTTTCAGTTAAATTGCGTATAGTAATGTCAGTAGGGTGTCTTCGACCAGGAAAACGTTCAGCATATAGCCTTGCTGCAGCACGAGCATTATTATGGCATTCTCCCAGAAGCATAATCATGTCCACAATTTCAGTGGGAGGGTAATCAGCCATTTTAAAAATTTTATTTTAACAATTTAAATATGACAGTATTTAACAAGCTCGACTAATAAATTTACAGAAAAATCATAAACATCTGAAAAGTAATACAAATTCTGTGTAGTGCACTATGATTAAATTTTAAAAATTTGAAACTATAAAAGTGAAAAATTAATGTAACTACATTCGATATTTGTAAAACTTTAAAATAATTTTAATTTTATTTAAAATGAAACAACCAGAAGAAGTATACTTAAATCATTTTAAATAAAGCACTTTTAAAATCTGCGTCTGGGAAATCTGTGCGTGTCCCACAAATATTGAAGTTAGTTATTGCATCAAATGGATGTGTATGGTTTAACACTTTGAGATTGGAGTAAGAGCATATTGCAGAGAATTTTTATTAACATTTAAAAATTCATGACACGTCTGTCATACTAAAAAAATCTAATAATAAAGCTTGTGTTGCAGCGAGACTCTAAGTTGCACTTTTTCTGATAGACGACACCCTACGGATATAACGATACGCAACTTAACTGAAAGAGCTCGTGTTTAACATCTTGTTCATTAACGCGAATTCAGATTTAACGATTTATTTTCAGGCAAATGAAGGTGCCTTCGAACATTTATTTCCTGGCTAAATTCGAGAGAGGCAAAGAAACTTTTGCTGATCAAGCACCCCATCCTGAGAGGCAAGGGCACTCACGTTAATCAAGCATCCCAAAGGACACAAAACTTACTACGTCCACGTCAATGATTCTGGGTAACGCTAAAAGTAAGTGCAAGAAACAACAAAACTTTAGTTCAAGGTGTAATTCAAGGTCACCAGTATTTGACCTCATAAGCACCTTTTATTTTTTATTTGACCTTAAAGGTCATCGCCAAGGTCAAAATAAAGGTCACCACTGAATTTCACGTTAAAAATTACTTAAATAATGACCTTTACTTTTTCGGCAATACCCAACTTAAGATTTTTCATAGCCATCCGATTATTTCATATTTATGACCTTCATCTGACCTTTGAGGTCATCGAGGTCAGATGATCTGAGAGCATATTCGGACGTAAAATCTCCCACTCTTTCCGATTCCGGTGTAAAAAATAGCGGTTTCCATTTAAAAAACTCAAGTTGACCTTGATTTGACCTTGAAGGTCAGCTTGAAGGTTAAATTCAAGGTCACTATTGTTTGACCCCCTTTGTATCCTACAACTTTTATAAAGGTCATTTTTTGATAGGATGCGAACTTACTGAGTTTTTCAGGTGCATAGATTAAAATGGCCCACCGTGTATATTGCAGTATTTTATTTAGATCATTAACCCAAGATAAATTCAAATTATGATAATAAATAAGTACAGCTCATCAACATCTACCGAACAGTGTCGAGACGCGATGTGAAGCGTGGCACCTGCCAGCCTACTTGGACTGTGACGTAATCGGTGAAAAGCTATGCCGATCCTGCTCCAGCCGCCATCTTGAATTTTGGAGCACGATCGGCATAGCTATTCTACTCCTACTCATGCTTCATTTGTTTGATAAGTCGGCGTCATGGCCAACTACGACCTATTTTTTTGGTGCAAAAAAACGAAATGTACTATTAGCGAATTTTTCACACAAATTTTAATGCCAGATTCTTAATCAGGAGCATCTAAAACCCAACTGTACCAAATTTCATGGCGGTACTGTACAGGGTGTTCCACAAAATAAGAGAATTTTTTTTAAATAACACATTATTTTTTCAGTTTTAAAATAATCTAATATTTTAGGAAAACAACTTTTTTGGAAAAGGTTATTGAAATTAGATACAGGATGGTGACAGAAAACCATTTAATGTGTGCTTACCTTTTTTTATGGTTAGATCTCATAACGAGTTGGAAGAAAATTTCATGCTGTTTCAAAATAACTACAGCCGTGATCAGTACTACTAGTAAATGAAAAAAATCGAACCTTATTCATGTCATCAACTGGGTGTATCAATTTTAGTGGTTCATATTATGCCACACAATTAAATTGTTTTATAAAAACTCTTCTCAGTATTTTTCATTTATAAACTTATTTGTATTTAAACGAATCAACACATAAATACATAAGTTTAATTAAATTAAATATTAGTCATTTTATACACTTTCAAAAACCCACTTTTCAAAATATTAGTTTTTTCAGACCATCAATAAACTTTCAGTTAAATTAAAATGGAACTAGTTTCACAAATAAGTAATTTTTAATTTATGTACTTTAATAGGTACCTACGTTATAATTTGCTTAAATACAAAAAGTTAATAAAATATCCAAAATATCCTGATTCCAGTATGTTTATTTTATGTCAGTATTATAGGAAGAGTTTTAATAAAATTATTTAATTGTTGTACCCCAATAAATATAATTAAAATTGTTATATCCAATTGCTATTATTAATAAAATTAAGTTTAATATACTAGCAGTACTGATCATGACTTATTTAGATGTTATTTAGACTTTGAAACATCCTTCCAACTCGTTGTTTAGAGAGTAACCCAACAAAATAGTTCATCACACATTAAATAATGTCTTTCCGGGACAGCCCTGTATCAAATTTTAATGAAACCTTATTCAAAAAAGTCATTTTCCTAAAACATTAGAATATTTTAAAATTGAAAAAAGAATGCATCATTTAAAAAATATCTCTTATTCTCTGGAACACCCTGTACAGTAGCGCCATGAAATTGGTACAGAGGGGTTTTAGGTGCTCCTGATTAAGAATCTGGAATTAAAATTTTTTTGAAAAATTCGCTAATAGTACATCTCGTTTTTTTACACCAAAAAATAGGTCGTAGTTGGCCATGACGCCGACTTTTCAAATAAATGAAGCATGCCCATTATGTACTTTTTTGGGACCTACCCAACAAAAAAAAGTTCATTGAAATCAGTTTATAAATAACGATTTTACGGGAGTGGTTAGACCTTGAGTGGAACACACGAACACCCTGTACAGACAGTAGCGCCATGAAATTTGGTACAGAGGGGTTTTAGGTGCCCCTGATTAAGAATCTGGCATTAAAATTTGTATGAAAAATTCGCTAATAGTACATCTCGTTTTTTTGCACCAAAAAATAGATAGTAGTTGGCCATGACGCCGACTTATCAAACAAATGAAGCATGCCCGTTATGTACTTTTTTTGGACCTACCCAACAAAAAAATTCATGAAAATCGGTTCATAAATAAAAATGTTACGGGGGTGGATAGACCTTAAGTGGGACACACGAACACCCTGTACAGTACCGCCATGAAATTTGGTACAGTTGGGTTTTAGATGCTCCTGATTAAGAATCTGGTATTAAAATTTGTGTGAAAAATTCGCTAATAGTACATCTCGTTTTTTTGCACCAAAAAATAGGTCGTAGTTGGCCATGACGCCGACTTATCAAACAAATGAAGCATGCCCGTTATGTACTTTTTTGGGACCTACCCAACAAAAAAAAGTTTATTAAAATCGGTTTATAAATAAAAATGTTACGGGGGTGGATAGACCTTAAGTGGGACACACTGTATATATATACAGGGTGGGAAAAATTTTAATGTGCAGCATTGGTATCTCGGAAACGGTAAAAGATACAACGTGGCTCAAATTAGGAAAAAGTTGCTCAATTTTATGCTGATTCAAAATATGTGAACAAGTTTAATATATTCCGGGCCGTTCGGGAGTTATGCCGGAAAAATCAAAATTTGCCAATTTCTTTTAAGTCAAATAACTTCTCTTGAAATAAATGTATACTTTTGAAATTTGGTGCGTTTACATAGTGTGATGAGAGCTTTCGATTGCCATACTAAAACATGTTCTAGGCCTACTAGTTTTTCCGCAACAATATTCAACTTTTGAATTTCTTATGGGCGCCATATTGGATTTTTACTTCACTAAATACAAAAAGAAATTACAAGCGCGGTGATATATCACACTTGATACTTTCTTCAATAAATTTGGATAATACACGCGAATAACGATAAATATTCTTTATTTACAAATAATAAACAATCATTAATTTATAGTTAATTGTTACAAAGTGTGTTTTTATCTTTTTAGAGGAACTAATTAATATAATAAGAAAAACAACTTATTTATACTGCTCGAATTGGCTGCCATTACTCTGAATACAAAGTTGAGTCCTTACAGACATGTCATCCACTGCACGTCTTACTGTTCCACCATCTATTGAATTTATGTATTCATTAATTCTTTCCAACATTTCATCCTCTATCGATGGCATTGGATTATTGTAGATATAATTTTTAACAGCTCCCCAGAAATAATAATCTAAGGGGTTTAGACACGGTGATCGCGATGGCCATATAATGGGACCATTTGTACCCATCCACTATTTCGGAAAACGTTGATCTAGGTACTGGGTTACAATCCTAGCATTGTGTGAAGGGCAAGGTGTGAAGCATTAATAAATTAACTTCTCGAAATTATTTACACTTCTTACAAAATGATTTGGAGGAAATGCTGGATGACCTTCCTTTGCAAAATATACAAAATTTACAGTTGTTTCAACGAAATGGATGCCCTTCACACAATGCTAGGATTGTAACCCAGTACCTAGATCAACGTTTTCCGAAATCGTGGATGGATAAAAAGGGTCCCATTCTATGGCCACCGCGATAACCGTGTCTAAACCCCTTAGATTATTATTTCTGGGGAGCTGTTAAAAATTATATCTAGAATAATCCAATGCCATCGATAGAGGATGAAATGTTGGAAAGAATTAATGAATACATAAATTCAATAGATGGTGGAACAGTAAGACGTGCAGTGGATGACATGTTTGTAAGGACTCAACTTTGTATTCAGAGTAATGGCAGCCAATTCGAGCAGTATAAATAAGTTGTTTTTCTTATTATATTAATTAGTTCTTCTAAAAAGCTAAAAACACACTTTGTAACAATTAACTATAAATGAATGATTGTTTATTATTTGTAAATAAATAATATTTATCGTTATTCGCGTGTATTATCCATATTTATTGAAGAAAGTATCAAGTGTGATATATCACCGTGCTTGTAATTTCTTTCTGTATTTAGTGAAGTAAAAATCCAATATGGCGCCCATAAGAAATTCAAAAGTTTAATATTGTTGCGGAAAAACTAGTAGGCCTAGAACATGTTTTAGTATGGCAATCGAAAGCTCTCATCAAACTATGTAAACGTAGCAAATTTCAAAAGTCTACATTTATTTCAAGAGAAGTTATTTGACTTAAAAGAAATTGGCAAATTTTGATTTTTCCGGCATAACTCCCGAACGACCCCTAATATATTAAACTTTTTCACATATTTTGAATCAGCATAAAATTGAGCAACTTTTTCCTAATTTGAGCCTCGTTGTATCTTTTACCGTTTCCGAGATACCAATGCTGCACATTAAAATTTTTCCCACCCTGTATATATATATATATATATATATATATATATATATATATATATATTGTAATGTTTGCTTAACCTCCAAATAGGTTTAAACTCAAACTCTCCGGCAAAACAACAACAATCTTTATTGTCTCTAGATATAACTCACAGATATTACTATAATTACAACTGTCAACTATATTCAATCTTCACGTTGACG
The DNA here is from genome assembly GCA_963924545.1 of Pogonocherus hispidulus. Lineage (NCBI taxonomy): Eukaryota > Metazoa > Arthropoda > Insecta > Coleoptera > Cerambycidae > Pogonocherus > Pogonocherus hispidulus. Next base: position 38,213,164 of record OZ004695.1, read on the forward strand.
TTTCTATGTATCGCGCACGAGCTTTTAGATTGAACTCCCCTCCCCAATTGAATCCGCGGGTATTTATATATTTTTTAAGCTTCTGGAAGGTTCGAGAGTACTCTTTTCCAGTTCCGGATTACAATGGAATGATTCTATCACTGAGACGAAAATTCGAGATGAGAAACGTCAACCCAAAGATTTTACCAATATTAAAGTACAAACAATAAGAACTAAATTAACGAAATAGATAAGCTTATAAACAAGGTAGGTGAGCTTCCCTAACACTGCCCCCCTCTCAGAACTGATCGTCTCGATCAAGTTACTCCATTGTCCGGATGGGGTTCTTGATAAGGCGTCAGTCGATCTATGTGAACAATCTTCATCTTGGATTGGGGATTCTTTCGGATCCTATACACAACATCGTTTAATCTGGTCACAATCAAATAAGGACCTTCCCAAGATCTCTGCAATTTCGGCGATTTACCCTTAGTCCTCTTAGGATTGTACAGCCAAACTTTTTCATTTTCATGAAATCCGCTACTGCTGGCACGTAAGTCGTAACGGGTCTTCATTCTGTCACTTTCTATTGTCACCTTTTCTCTTACCTCCTCATGTACCAGCTTTATTCGGTCTTTCAGGTGGCGGAGATACTCATTGACATTTTCCTGGTGTTGTGGCCTATTGACAATGAGGTCGATTGGTAGACGTAATTCGTTGCCAAAAATCACACTGGCTGGTGTTTTACCAGTGGTTTCGTGAATTGCCGCTCTATAGGCTAACAGAAATGGAGGCAGGCAGGTGTTCCAGTTGGTCTGCTTTTCATTCACGGCAGTTCTCAGGAAATTTTCAATGGTTCGATTGAATCTCTCGACCATTCCATCTGATTGTGGATGAAGGCGTGTTGTTCGAGTTTTGAGATACCTAGCAGCTGGCACACATTCTGAAATACTTCAGATTCGAAGTTCCGTCCTTGGTCAGAATGGATTTCCTTCGGAACTCCATAACGGCATATCCAGTTTTCAAATAGGACCTCTGCTACGGTAACTGCTTCCTGATTAGGTATGGGATATATTTCTGGCCACTTGCTGAAGTAGTCCATAGCCACTAATATATAACGATTTCCTGAGTCACTTCGGGGAAATGGGCCAGCTATGTCAATAGCTATTCTATCGAATGGAGACCTGACATTGTACTGCTTCATCTGTCCGCGGCTTTGAGTCATCGGTCCCTTACTAGAAGTGCATATTTCACAACGCCGACACCATTCTTCCACATCGGAACGGCTCCCAAGCCAGTAGAATCGCTCTCTGACTTTGCTCAAAGTCTTGTTGACACAAAATGTCCACCACCGATGCCACTATGAAGCTCTTGGAGAATTTCTGGAACTCTTGTCCTGGGTAATACAGTCTGGTATTTCTTTTCTTTGCCGTCAGGACTCTCCCATACTCTCTTTAGTAGGCCGCTTTCTACAACTAAGGAGTCCCATAGTGCCCAGTAACTTTTCAGAGATGGAGATTTATTGGAGATATCCTGCCAATTAGGCCTATCCATGTTATTTATTTTCCGTTGGAATATTAAGCCAAACTCAGGATCTTCACTCTGTTCTTTAGCAAGACTTTTGTTATCCTTGTTATCCTAAACTTCTGGGCCTTGGATGGTAATTCTTCGGCTATGGAACTCGTCTTGTTCCCTTGCTTCCTGTCGCGAGCAGTGTTTACAATCAGGAGGGCATGGCCTTCTGGATAAAGCGTCAGCGTTGCGATGGCTCTGTCCTCTTCGGTGTTCAATTTTGAAGTCGTACTCTTGCAAACGTTGAAGCCACCTTGCCACTTGGCCTTTCGGGTTCTTGAATTGCAGGAGCCACTTCAATGAAGCATGATCGATTCTCAAAATGAACGGCTGATCATACAGATACTTGTGAAAATGCTCCACTGTTTTAACAATGGCAAGTAACTCTCTCCTAGTCACACAGTAGTTCATTTCTTGCTTGGACAGGACTGTGCTAAAGTAGGTAATCACCTTCTCTTGACCTCCCTCTACTTGCGACAGTACACCTCCAATTCCAGTATTGCTAGCATCGGTGTCTACGATGAACGTCTTTCCAGGCATTGGATATGACAGGATCGGGGGAAAACACAGGGCGTCTTTCAGTTTCTGAAAAGCTTCTTGACACTGTTCAGTCCACATAAATGGTATGATCTTTTCGGTAAGTCGATGCAGAGGTTTGGCAATTTCGGCGAAATTTTTCACAAACTTCCTATAGTAGGTGCAAAGTCCCAGAAAACTCCTTAATTCATGTTTGTCTCTCGGCACTGCCCATTTCCGAATGGTTTCCGTTTTCTCCGGATCAGTCTTGACTCCATCTGGAGAAATAATGTGTCCTAAATATCTCACTTCTTTTTGGAAAAGCATGCATTTCTTGGGACTTAGCTTCAATTGGGCCTCCCTCAATTTTTGAAAGATTTCCTGGCATTCTTTAGATGATCTTCAAAGTTTTTACCGAATATTATGACATCGTCAAGATAGACAAGACAAGTTTTCCACGTCATTCCACGCAGGATTGTTTCCATCAGTCTTTCAAACGTGGATGGTGCGTTACAATGTCCGAACGGCATAACGTTGAACTGCCACAAACCTGTCCCAATTGAAAAGGCTGTCTTTTCCTTGTCGTCAGCATGAAGTTGGACTTGCCAGTAGCCACTTTTTAAGTCTAAAGTAGAAAACCATTGAGACCTAGATAGCGTGTTCAGCGTGTCGTCTATCCTTGGCAACGGATAACTGTCTTTTTTGGTAACATCATTTAATCTTCGGTAATCAACACAGAATCTAGTAGAACCGTCTTTCTTCGTCACCAAAACTACTGGAGACGTCCATGGACTTTGGGATGGTTCGATGACTCCCTGTTGCTGCATCTCACTCAGCAATTTTGATACTTCTTCTTGTTTGGCCAATGGGATTCTTCTTGGAGCTTGTTTAATTGGCGCAGTTCCGCTGGTATTTATGCGGTGTTGTACTAGATCGGTTCTTCCAACATCATTCTCCGTTAGTGAGAACACATCTTGATACTGCCGTAACAAGGCTTCTACTTTATGAACATTTTCCACTTGCAATGATGACTTGGTTCGGTTAACAAGACTGCAGGATTTCCGGCAGTGTTCCATGATCGCAACGTGCTGTTGGTAGTTCCCTATTCTTGAGAACCATGGCGACTGTCTGACAAACGCCCAAGGATTCTCCCTTCTTGACTTCTTCGGGATAGTCTTTTTTCAACATTCTCACCAACACCGAGTTATTCTTCCTATGTGTAAGTGTCTTTCCCATTAAAATTCCTCTTTTAGAAAGGTTGCTGTCGTTCTAACTTCAGGAAAATGCATTAAAATTTCTTCCCCTTTCGTCTTGAGTAGTCGCTGAGGCAGATCCAGAACAAAATTGTGCTCAGTCATGACATTCAGACCAAGAATTACGTCATCGGTGATGTCGACTACCAGCATGTCTTGTTGGAAAGAATTTGTTCCCAACTAAATATTTGCCACATGGATGCCTTTGACTGGTAGGACTTCCCCATTTGCTGTTTCCAGGATGAAGTTTTTATCTGGCTTCTGAATTCTACAGCGGGCTACAATGTCCGGCCTTACTATGGTGTGACTTGAGCCAGTATCAAGGACCATTTTGCATTCCCGGCCGCATATTCACCCTGGTACTACCAAGCTGTTACCGTTGTTCTGCAGCCGGATCACCTTGATCTTCATGGTTTGTGGGGCTTGGTAGCACCTCACCAGCTTTCGCCCCTCAAAGCTGGCTAGTTGGCGTTTCCCTGGTCCTAATCAGATGTGTTATTAGGGCATCGATTCCTAAGATGCCCTTCGCCACCGCAATTCCAGCATCGGATGGGTCTACGTCTGCTAAATGTGGCAGAGTCGGTATGATTTTGTTCGTTTTTCAAGTTGCTCAATGCTTCAATTCAATGCTTCATTCAATAAATCTTGAAAATTTTTCAGCAAAACCTCGATATTTATGTTACTACTTTGTTCACCTGATCGATACTTAATTTGCCTTGCTCTGCCTTGGCCTCGCCTGGATGCTTGTTGAGCAGCTTCAATTTCTAGCGCCTGCGCCAAAGCTTCTGAAATGGTTTTGTTTCTAGCTAACCTCAACGCCTGACTGGTTTCAGGGTCTCGCAGTCCATCTATGAAGCTACTTACTGCTAATTGCTCTTGGAAATCTGCAGGGGCAGTGGGGTAAGCTAGCTTCACCATCCGTGCTATATCTGCCTCATATTGTTGAATATTTCCTTCGAAGCGTTGTCTTCTACTTTTTAGTTGAGCCTGGTAAACATGTTGCATCTGGGCTTCACCATACCTCATTCCAAGAGCAGTTTTCAGTGTTTGATAATCGGTTTGGTTCTCCTCAGGCATCGTTCTTAAGATTTCCATAGCCTCACCTCAGTAGATAAGGTAGGCCCGTTCCAGAGCAGTTTTAAGGTCACAGCGAGCTCGATGGCCAGCTACCATCGAGCTAGACCACGGAACCGCTGACCATTGGCTTCAGGGTGAAGAAGCACACTTCTTGTAGCATCCCTCCATGTTCTTGTAGCATCCCTGCAGGTGTAGGAGCCCCAGGGGCTGCAGAATAGCACCCCAAGAGTGTGTGATGTACGTTCGTCAAGATGGCGGCCTGACGTCACAAGCCGCGTCCAAGGTAGTAGCTCAGGCGGCCACGGCGCGGTAGTCTGGCGGGAAATTCAAATATCTGAGAAATTAGCGGGTATTTTAAATCCAGCAAAAGCAAGAGCTGCTGCCATGAACGCAAGAGGTCTCTGCTGTGCAGTAGGGCGGCAAATTCAAATATTTAGTATACAGGGTGGATCAAAAACTATATACAGGATGAGCAAAATATGAATGTATAGAAAAACAATGACGTAACTCGTATGAATGCTCATAGAAAAACATGCGTAGTAGGTTGTTATCGGCAAGATGGCGGTCTGAAATTAGGTATGGGGATTGCAGGTGTCTGGCGCCAAATGCGTGATATGGGGAATGCCAAATATCTGAGAATTTAGCGGGTAAATTTAAAGGCCTTTAATTTAGGTCTTTTAGGCAGGTCACACGTTACATGTAGAAGCGCCTAATTGGTTGCTGCAGTCTGTCTGATGGCGGAAAATTCAAATATTTGAAATTGGATATGGGATTGCCTTACAAAAACTAAAAATCGTTATATATCGTAAACGCGTGCGAATATCGAAAAAACAAATGGAAAAATCTCCCCCGCCAACCCCATGGTTCTGATTGGTAGTCCTCTACCAATAGAAAATAGTCCCAAACTCGTACGTCAAAAAACAAAAAAAATTTTGCTTTACTGACGTCACGAGTCGCGCTAAAGAAATTAAAATCCTTATAACTCGTAAACGCGTGCGAATATCGAAAAAACAAATGGAAAAATCCCCCCTACACCCCAGCTCTGATTGGTAGTTCTCTACCAATAGAAAAAAGTCCCAAATTCGTATGACAAAAAACAAAAAAGTATATATTCATACATATCAAATGACTCGTAGCGACATTCGTGATATTAATTTCAAACTATAACTTCAAACTATTTTCAATATAATAGCGAAAGCAGGATTCTATCTGCGCTAGGCGGCCACAAGAGGTCTCTACTATATGGCGGCAAATTCAAATATCTGAGAAATTAGCGGGTAAATTTAAACGCAGCAAAAGCAAGAGCTGTCATGGGCGTAAGAAGACTTTGCTGTAGTCTGGCGGCAAATTTAAATATCTGAGAAATTAGCGGGTAAATTTAAACGTAATAAAAGCAAGAGCTGCTGTCATGGACGCAAGGGGTCTTTGTTGTAGTCTGGCGGCAAATTCAAATATCTGAAATTGGCTGGTAAATTCAAACACAACAAAAGACACACCCAAGTCAAGAGGATGTAAAATCTTACATGGGTGTACTAGACATCAAATAGGACTGTTAACGTAATATCCCAAAAGGACCTAACCTTAAACTTTGTGTGTTTTTAATGTAACAAAAACTAAAATTCTTGGAAAAATTTACTCTTTAAAACAACAACAGACGAATTTTCGGTAACTTTAATATTTCAGCTTCATGACGTCAGATTCAAGCAAAATCTTACGTGGGTGTACTAGACATCAAATAGGACTGTTTAACGTAATATGCCAAAAGGGCCTAACCTTAAACTTTGTGCTTTTTTAATGAAACAAAAACTAAAATTCTTGAAAAAATTTACTCTTTAAAACAACAAAAGACGAATTTTCTATAACTTTAATATTTCAGCTTCATGACGTAAGATTCAAGTAATATCTTACGTGGGTGTACTAGACATCAAATAGGATTGTTTAACGTAATATGCCAAAAGGGTCTAACCTTAAACTTTGTGTGTTTTTAATGAAACAAAAACTAAAATTCTTGAAAAAATTTACTCTATAAAACAACTAGAGACGAATTTTCTGTAACTTTAATATTTTACCTTCATGACGTCAGATACAAGTAAAATCTTACGTAGGTAATAAGTCCGAAACAGGCAAGTGGGGTTTGAAATAAGGTAGTGCTGAGTCAACAATAAGATCTAGTAAAGAAGAATATGTAATAGATAGATGTAAGTGGGAAGGGAATGGGAGGGAAGAGCATGCGCAGATCCTCTTTGTTAAAATTTAATAATTATCTAAAATATTAATGCTCTTTTAACATTAAAGTTCTTATCTAATAAGTAAACAGAGTAGACTAATAATTATCTAAAAGAATTAATATTACTGCGTGTGAATTATAGCCTTCATATCTAGTATCATTTCGAAGAATAACTCTAACCTCACTTTTGTTGGAATCAAACATGTCTGTTCACTATCATAGGCCACAACACACCGGCCAGTATAACAGCCCCGTACAATATAAATCAGTAACAATCAATCAATCAATCAATCAATCAATCAATATAAATCAGTAACAATAATTAGGTGAGCTGAAAACCACTGCCTGCGTACCAAGATTTAAAAAATTGTATCAACACTTTATCCACATTATCCTCGTTATCCTCGTTATCCTTGCACGTTATCCTCTTTATCATCGTTATCCTTATTTACGTGACGGTTACCCTTATTACCCTTAATGTTACCCTTATTAGCCTTAATGTTCGCCTTATTAACCTTAATGTTAGACATATTTTCGTGACGGTTAACCTGAATATTAGCCTTATTAGCCTGAATATTAGCCTTATTAGTCTTAATGTTAGCCTTATTTTCGTAACGGTTATCCTTATTAGCCTTAAGGTTAGCCTTATTTTCGTGACGGTTAGCCTTAATATTAGCCTTATTACCCTTAATGTTACCCTTAATTTTACCCTTATTACCCTTTATGTTACCCTTATTACCCTTAATGTTACCCTTATTAGCCTTAATGTTACCCTTAGTGTTACCCTTATTACCCTTTATGTTACCCTTATTTTACGTGACGGTTAGCCTTATTTTGCGTGAGGCGGGTACGCGTGACGTGTTTGCGGGTACGCGTGACGTGTTTTGCGGGTACGCGTGACGAATTTGCGGGTACCCATAACGTATTTTGCGGGTACGCGTGACGAATTTGCGGGTACGCGTCACGTGTTTGGCGGGTACACGTCACGTACGCGTGACGTATTTTACGTGACGGTTAACCTTATTTCAAACTGGCCCTACATCAGTCCCGTTAGTGGAAAACCCCTGTCTGACGTACCAAAACTTAAAAATTTGTAGCGAACATATTTATTAATATTGGGAGCCTGATAAACTATTAGAAATGAAAGAACACAGGATAATCGCGCACAGCTGTGTTGATAATAAATATGAATAAATGTAGTGATCTTAGATAATTTCAAGGGTAAAACCTTTGAAATATATTTAATACTTATAAGTTATTACACCATATTGCGCAATATTGTATGAATCGGCGATCTGCCGTCACAATGATGTAAGGCATAAAGTATAGCAAAAATCCGTTAATTTATTATTAACGGATTTTTGCTATACTTTATGCCTTTTGCCTTTATGCCTTTATGCCTTTTGTGGGGTGAAACTTATGTTTCACCCCACCCCAATTTTCAAACGACAGGATAAAATCAGCATTCTCAAAGTGAAAACGTGATGTTCTGTCTCCTACAAAGTGGAGTAAGCGGTGTTAAAAATATAGATTTTACTGATAAACTTGTGCATGATGTTAGTATATCTAACAATCATCTATTTGTCCCTCTACTACAAATATTGTAGCAATTAGTCAGAGAGAGAAGGAGATAGAGACAATAGACATGGTATTCATTGTACGAATAAACAAAGCAAACGATAAGATAAAATAAAGATACGTCATCGAGATAGTAATATAACTCACATAAATTTATACAAGGGCAGACGTAAATTATAAAATGTTGATATGTACCAGGGTATACGAAAAGTATCTACTTACAACGTTTTCGATATAAAAATCACAAATATAACTCAGAAATTATGTAAGATATAAATCTCTGAAAGTAGTGGGTAAATTCAAATGCGCAACAGCTACACCCAAGTCAAGAGGATGTGCGCACAGTTCTATAATAGCAGGAAATAACGAAAATGTGATATCAGTGACCTCTATTGTCCGCTAGTAAATTCAAATCTGTGAATATCTCTCTGAATCTGTGAAATAGCTAGAGGGATATCTACTGTTTGACGGCAAATTCAAATATCTGAAATTGGCGGGTAAATTTAAACGCAGCAAAAGCCACACCCAAGTCAAGAGGATGTAAAATCTTACGTGGTTATACTAGACATCAAATAGGATTGTTTGACGTAATATGCCAAAAGAACCTAACCTTAAACTTTGTGCTTTTTTAATGAAACAAAAACTAAAATTCTTGAAAAAATAACTCTATAAAACTACCAGAGATGAATTTTCTGTAACTTCAATAGCCGCGTTTTCCAGTAATTAATTATTATCACTCGCCGCACACGTGGTATTTTTAATACAATAGACAATGGCCTTCATTGTACGAATAAACAAAGCAACCGATAAGATAAAATAAAGATGCATCAGCGAGACGCTAATATAACTAGTTCTATACTAACAGGATATAATATTATCATTCGCTGCACACGTGCATGATAGGGCTTTCTTAGCCCTATCATAAAAAAAAAATATCATAAAAAATCATAAAAAAAAAAATAAGTACCTTCTTTTCATTTACTCCAATGTAATAGACACTAAAAAAATATTATATTCGATAAACCATACTATGAATATTTAAATACCAAAGCACGTTTTCTCTCCACAAGTACATACACATAAATGAAATAATTCACAACTGGAGAGAAAATGCGGTAGCAGTGCATTTATTCTAATACAATACACAATGGTCTTCCAATTTTTTTTAATACAATAGACAATGGAATTCATTGTACGAATAAACAAAGCAAACGATAAGATAAAAATAAAGTACAATAACAGGAAATATGTTAAATGTGATAAAATTTATTTGCTGAAGCCGCATTTCTTGGAACATTAGTTTTTATCACTGGCCCGCACGCGTGGTATTTTTAATACAATAGACAATGGTCTTCATTGTACGAATAAACAAATACGATAAACGATAAGATAAAAATAAAGTATAATAACAGGAAATGAATTTAAAAATTCTGCAAACTATCTTCAAATAGCACCTACAATAGTTGGCAACTGCAGTCATCAACATGATGAAGAATCCTTGGTGGGGATAGTAGATATAAGACGCGAATTTGAAGCGAATGCAGATACAATTGCATACTGTTTGATACTACACGATCGTCTAGTAACGTACAACCTTAAAGCTGATTTTATAAAAATTGAATAGTTACTGTGCGTGTGTGTTTCAACCAATTTATTTTTAGAAGAAAAATGTACATTATTGATATCCAAGGCTTTCAATATAAGAAGAGTAATTTTTATATACGAGAAATTGCCATCTTGAACGTTCAAAGTAGATTAGTACATCACAGATTTGTTAATTTGCCATATTTACCTGAATGGACCACATCTAGGGAAATTTGTCGTCATAATAATTGGACCACATTCAACATCCATGGTTTACCATTTCAAGATAGTGATAAGTTTTCATATTTAAATTTTAATAAGGTGAAAGATTTTCTACAAACTATTGTTCAAAGTGAAAAAGTATTAGTTAAAGGATTAAATAAAAAACAAATTTTAAGTAAAATTATTAATAATGAATTAATTAATTTAGATGAAATGAACTGTTCCTCTTTAAAAGAAATAAAAAATTGTAATAATTATTGTAAATACCATTGTAATCAACATGAAAATAATAGTTTAAGTTGTGCTCAACAAAATGTTCATTTAGCTTATAATTGGTATATGGATAATTATTCTGAAATAAAATAAAAATTAATATATTATGTATGTTTTATTTAACTACTTAAATTACAATTATTAATAAATGTAAGACTATTAAGTTTATTCAGATATAAAATTAAAATTAAAATATATATTTTCTCTTAAAAATTAAACATTTTAAAAAGTCGTTTAATCAACATCATGGGGGATTCGAGGTAGGCCAGACAATATTTTATTTATAGAAAAATATGGTCGTTATAGAAAAAGAGATAATCATGATTTGGCGTGATTTGCGACGTAGAATAATAATAATGATAAGATATTAAAAAATAACTTACAGAACTTGATAAAATACCGAAGTTTTATGCATACGTAGATTACAGACAGGAGGTCACCAAGGTCGAGACATTTTGCTTTAACAGAAATCCAAACACGTGGAAAGTACACAGTGTCAAATTAATAATAATAATAATAATAATAATAATAATAATAATAATAATAATAATAATAATAATAATAATAATAATAATAATAATAATAATAATAATAATAATAATAGGCCTCAGGGGCCACTCAGAGATGGGTGGTTACGGGAATTGGCGAACCCGGGGCAGTCCGAGCTGGGGATGACTGAGCGCCAGTCATCACCTACATACCGTAAAACCTGGACCGCCCTTCAACCACCACAGCAGGGCGTAGCTGTGGTACGTTGGGTGGGATCCGGGACCGGGGTGCTTGCCTTAACTGGCTGGCATGGGAGAAGGAAAACTCTATAAAACCCGACAGCGAAGTCGTTACAACCTGTGGGGCACCTGGCGCACCTCACAGTATCAAAGCCTTCCCCTCGGTAAGGGCCCACTGCCGGGGGGTGACGACAAGAATGGTCCCAACTCGTGGGAATACTATGGAAAATAACATAAGTTTAAACACAGGACAGGATACAACTACTGACGAACAGGCAATGGAAACGGACTTGACTAATGGATGCGAAGGTGGGACAGGAATAAATCCCTTCGCAAAGAAATCGAGGCTCGCGGCGACTCCTCCCACCAAAGGGAAGGCGACCTTGCAGGAGCGACCATCTGGTACCCCCTTGGCGCAAAGAAAGGGAGAACTCCCGGGGATCCTAACGAAACCAGGGCTTCCGACACCGAGAACACCAGCTGCCGCTGAGATGGGCAGAAGACGGAGAGTGTCCATGGCAGACCTGACTCTTGACCAGCTCCAACAGCAGGCTGCGGAAGAGAAGGAAAGGCTGAAGCAGCAGCTAGAGCACATGGAGGAGACCCTTGCCGTCATGCAGAGGGCAGTAGGCAGGCAGAAGAACGTTAGCCTGGAAATCAAGGATGGCCTGAACAAGTTAGAGGCATCGCTGGATTCGGTGCGAGAAGTGTGCATGGTCTCAGCGGAGATCAGCGGCATGCTCTTCGTTCACGCGAGAGGTAAGCCCGTGAGATGCGCCCCTGCGCAGACGCCACCGCCAGCTTCAGTGCGGGCGACTGCCCCGATGCAGGCAAAAAAGTTAGGCCCTGGGTCAAACAAAAAGAGGGAAAGAGAGGACCCGACATGTATTGAGAATGGCAGCCCGAACTCGACACCCCTAAAAAAGAAGAAACAGGGGAACGAAGAAGGGGAGTGGATCATGGTCAGACGATCTCAAAAATCGAGAGGTAGCGAGGGCGGCTCCAAAACTGATCCGCATAGGCCAGGAGAGGGGACCTCCTCCTCATCAAGAACTACCAGGCGGCAGCCCAGCAAGAAGCAGCGGGCGCCTAAAGCGCGAGGCAATGCTATCCTCATTAAACCTGGGGACGGAAAAACCTACGCGGAGGTTCTGGGGAAGCTCCGACAGACCATCAGGCCGGAAGAAAAAGACGCCGACATAAAGGCAGTTCGGCGAACGCAGGACGGCGGCGTCCTCCTGCGACTCGGTAACACCACGAAGGATGGCGCATCACTCCGCAGTGCGATCCAGGACGCGCTGGGACAGACGTGTGTGGTGCGAGACTTGACAACCAGAGTCACGCTGGAGATACGGGATCTAGACTGCCTCACAACCAAAGAGGAAGTCGAAGAGGCCCTTAAACGGGAAACGGGAGAGGCTGGAGAGCCTAAAGTGTTTGTTACCCAGCCCAATAAGCGGGAACAAAAAATGGCTATCGTCGAGATGGACGAGACAGGGGCAGCCGTCCTTCTTAAGAAGGAACGAATAAAAATCGGCTGGATTAATTGCAGGCTTAGGCTGAGAGTATCGGTCCCACGTTACTACCGATGTCTGGGCTACGGTCACGTGAAGCGGAACTGTCAGGGACCCGATAGGAGCACGCTATGCTGGAAATGTGGCAAAAATGACCACAAAGCGGCGAAATGCACCAGCAACCCCAGGTGCGTCCTCTGCGAAGAGAGGAAAAAGCCGGCTAAAGAAACCGAGCACGTCCCTGGCTCAGGCGCATGTGAAGTATTTCGACATGCCCTCGAGCTGAAAAAGAAAAAGAACGCCGCCCGATGATCCGCATCCTTCAGTGCAATCTGAAACGGTGCAGTGCTGCTCAAGACCTCCTGTCCCAACTCGTGGTCGAGCTGGAGGCAGACGTACTAATCATCAGCGAGTAGTACCGAAACATAGACAGCCCAACGTGGTTCACTAGCACTACGAACACAGCAGCAATGTGGGTAGCAAATATCCAGAAATTGCGAACAGAGGCACATGGCGCCGGGGAGGATTACGCGTGGGTGGGAACAGGCAACATTACTTATGTAAGTGTCTACCTTTCGCCTAACACCACAGCTCTAGAGTACCGAGAAAAGCTAGAGTCCATCGAAGACGCTCTGAGGACGGTCACAGGCGAATTGGTGGTCGCCGGAGACTTCAACGCCAGAGCACTGGAGTGGGGCATGCCACAGACAAACGCAAGAGGCCGGTTGCTGCTGGAAATGGCGGCCAGACTCGACCTGGAAGTACTAAACAGGGGCACAACACCGACCTACAGGCGACCGGGGTTTGGCAACTCCATCCCAGACGTCACACTGGCATCGACTGGAGTGGCACCTCGGGTGGAAGGGTGGCGGGTGATCGAAGACTATACTGGAAGCGATCACCAATACATAACCTTCGACATCAGAGGAAGCAGGGAAACTGCGAGAAATAACGCCGAAAGACCACACCGCTGGAATTTAGCAAGGTTGGACAGGACGAGACTGGTGGAGTTTCTACAAAACGCTTTGGATCCCTCCTCGGAGCTTCCCAGGGGACTAAGCGGAAGACAGAGGGCGGAAGCCCTCGTGGATTCCACCATGAGCTTAATCAAGAGCGCCTGTGATGCCTCTATGCCAGCGAAAAGACAGCGAGGCAGCAGAAAATCGGTGTACTGGTGGACGGAAGAGATAGCCGAACTGAGAAGAACATGTCTGAGACTCAGAAGAAGGGCACAACGGGAGCGTAACGTCGTAGAAGCTGGGGCCCGTACAAATGAATATAAAACGGCAAGGAAAAATCTCCGCAACTCGATTAAGAACAGCAAGCGACAGTGCTGGAGGAAACTTTGTGACGAGGTGGACAGAGACCCATGGGACTGGGCTACAGACCCTGCTGGATGCCTTTTTTGAAGGTTTTTCCACCGCCCTCTTAAAAAAAAAAAAAAAAAAAAAATAATAATAATAATAATAATAATAATAATAATAATAATAATAATAATCAAACGCAAGAGGCCGGTTGCTGCTGGAAATGGCGGCCAGACTCGACCTGGAAGTACTAAACAGGGGCACAACACCGACCTACAGGCGACCGGGGTTCGGCAACTCCATCCCAGACGTCACACTGGCATCAACTGGAGTGGCACCTCGGGTGGAAAGGATGGCGGGTGATCGAAGACTACACTGGAAGCGATCACCAATACATAACCTTCGATATCAGAGGAAGCAGGGAAACTGCGAGAAATAACGCCGAAAGACCACACCGCTGGAATTTAGCAAGGTTGGACAGGACGAGACTGGTGGAGTTTCTACAAAACGCTTTGGATCCCTCCTCGCAGCTTCCCAGGGGACTAAGCGGAAGACAGAGGGCGGAAGCCCTCGTGGATTCCACCATGAGCTTAATCAAGAGCGCCTGTGATACCTCTATGCCAGCGAAAAGACAGCGAGGCAGCAGAAAATCGGTGTACTGGTGGACGGAAGAGATAGCCGAACTGAGAAGAACATGTCTGAGACTCAGAAGAAGGGCACAACGGGAGCGTAACGTCGTAGAAGCTGAGGCCCGTACAAATGAATATAAAACGGCAAGGAAAAATCTCCGCAACGCGATTAAGAACAGCAAGCGACAGTGCTAGAGGAAACTTTGTGAAGAGGTGGACATGGACCCATGGGGACTGGGCTACAAGATCGTAACCAAAAAACTGAAGTTCCTAGGACCGGTCGGAGTTTTGTCAGCAGAGACGATGGAGGGTATAGTCGACGAACTCTTCGCAAGACACCCTCTGAGGAACGAGGAAAATGGCGAAGAGGAGATCGATGAAGTCCCTGTGTTCAGCATGGATGAGTTGATGAAAGCCATCGCCGCCCTAAAACGCGGAAAGGCCCCTGGACCGGACGGCATACCAGCAGAGATCCTTAAGATCGTAGCGCACACGACACCTAATATACTGTTGGAAATGATGAACGCTTGCATCGAAGAAGGTGTATTTAGTACTCGCTGGAAGCAAGCAAGGCTGGTACTCATCAGTAAAGGAAAAGGTGACCCGAATTCTCCGTCGTCGCTCAGACCCCTGAGTCTGCTGGACACGGGCGGTAAGACATTGGAACTGCTGCTGACGCCCCGACTGCTGGATGCCATCCGAACGGCGGGAGATTTCTCCAACAGACAGTACGGCTTTAGACAGCGCCGCTCCACAATCAGTGCCATACGAGAAGTCGTAGAGATCGTGTTGCTCACGAGGAAAAGAATCCCCAAGGTCATACCCATGGTAATCGGTACAGAACGAGTCCAGACGAAGGTATCGGCGAAGTATCTGGGAGTGATCTTGGATACGAAGCTCACCTACTGGCCACACATACAGAGCTCGGCTGACCGATCCGTGACGAAGACCGCTGCACTGAGCGGACTCATGGCGAACGTGGGCGACCCGAGGCCAAGCCAGCGCAGACTGCTGATGGCGACGACGCATTCGATCTTGCTCTACGGGGCCGAGATCTGGGCCGACGCTATGAGAGTGAAGAAATACAGAAAGCGTATGAGCACCGTGCAGCGAAGGGGAGCACTACGGATCGCGTGCTCTTATCGTACAGTCTCCGAAGCCGCAATCCTGGTGATAGCGGGCGTACCACCCATCGACCTGCTCGCTATCGAACGGAAGCGAATCTACGACGCTAGCGTGGAAGTGGGCAGAGAACGGGTAGTAGAAGAAGAGAGATCTCGAACCCTGACGGAATGGCAGGAAACATGGACGACCGATTCAAGAGGTAGGTAGACGCACCAGCTCATCAGGAGGGTCGGACCCTGGATGGATAGGAAATTCGGGGAAGTGGATTTCTACTTGACCCAGTTCCTTAGTGGGCACGGTTACTTCCGACATTATTTGTGGAAAATGAGCAAGGTCAGGACACCGGAGTGCAAATACTGCGGACATGAAAGGGACGACGCAGAGCATACGTTTTTCGTATGCAGTCGATGGATCGACGAAAGAAGGCTCCTGGAGACGCTGATCGGTCAAATCACTCCGCGGAACATCGTCGAGTTGATGCTTGACAACGAGAACTGGTGGAACAGAGTGGCTGCCTACGTGCAGAGGCTGCTACGAACAAAGAGGGATGATGGCTGCTTGACAGACTGAAAAGAAAAGAAAGAACAGAGAGGCAATGCAAGCCAGAACGGTAGAGCTACTAAGAGCAAGAAACAAGACTCAGGCTGAAGTAATGCGAAAGCGGTCCCGGCCTGATGTTCTGCGTGAGAAAAAGAGGTGGTTTTTTAGTGAGGTCGCTGGCTTCCCGGCGGGCACATCTGTGAGCACATGATGATGATGATGATGATGATGATGATGATGATGATGATGATGATGATGATGAGTATTAAGTGTTTATTGACTCATATATATACACAGATGTACATTTTTTGTCATAACTTAACTATGGATAGAAAAAATTTACATAATTTTAATATTTAACTAGGTGGATAGTGGTTTTACTAACTAATAAAGGACACAAATTCATTAACTGAGAAAAAACAATGTAATAATAAAAAATCTCTAGTGTATAAGCTGAAGGCTTTGTATGACATACGTTTAAAATTCTTATGCTTACTATAATTATCAAATTTATTGAAGAGGTCGATTGCCAATTTATTGTTCCTTGTTATATTTATCCTAGAAAATGGTTGAATGAGGTCCTCAGCATGCCTGGTATTATACTGGTGTCTATTCGAATGAGTTGGTAAAAAGGGTATATTTTTATGTATTAATAGTAAAGACTCCAGTACATATAAGCATGCCAGAGGTAGGATTTTATATTTTTTGAAAATGACTCTGGTATGAGCCCTGTTTGGTGCAGCATCATCAATAAGGCGAATAGCCGCTTTCTGCAGTATAAAAGCCCTGCCAGCTGTACTAGAGTTCCCCCATAACGCTACACCATAACGTAAGTGACTGTGCACCAATGAAAAATACACTACTCTCAAAGTTTCATTGTCAATAGAAGGTCGTAATTGCCTCATAACAAATATTTGACAAGATAGTTTAGCACTGAGACTGTCTAGATGAGATGACCAATTTAAACTGGGGTCTAATGTAATACCAAGTAATTTTACGCTATCTGATTTTGGAGCTAATTTATTTGAGGTGAAAGTGATGGTATGTGTTTTAGATATATTAAGTTTTAGTTTATTAGCCGAGAACCAAGTTTCCACAAAACTGAGATTATCTCTGCTCAAATCTACATTACCACGCGTGAGTACCGTCGTGTCATCTGCAAAGAGGACACGCGCACCCTTTTTTATGTTAATAGGTAAGTCGTTGATATATAGTAGGAAAAGAATCGGTCCCAAAACTGACCCCTGAGTCGAGGGATTGCCCTCCTACTACAGGCAATAAAGCCGATTCACACTCATTAACACTAACATATTGCTGCCTACCAGTTAAATAGGAGCGAAATAGCTGTAGTGCTTTTCCCCGAATACCATAGTATTCAACTTTAAAAGAAGAATACTTACATTAATACAATCGAAAGCTTTCGTCAGATCACATAAGGTAGCATAGGTCGGGATGCCGAGATCAAGTCCCTCAACAACATCATCTATGACAGCCAACAGGGCTCTAATCGTGGAAAAATCCTTCCTAAATCCAAACTGCGAGGGCGATATAATAGATTGCTTCTCTAAATAAGACAGCAATTTTCCTTTTAACAGAATTTCAAATATTTTAGAGATTATTGGTACAATTGCAATGGGTCTGAAGTTATCTAATACCTGACTATCGCCTTTCTTGTGGATAGGAAGGACTTAAGCTATCTTAAGCGGGTCTGGCCAATTGCCCTCATCAATAAACTTGTTATACAGGACGGTTAAGGGTTCAATAAGAAACTGTAGGGACGCCTTAATTATGCGACTATTTAAACCATAATAATCAAAACATGGCGAATTTTTAAGAGATAAAATAGCCTCATTGACATCAGATTCAATAACAGGCAATATAAAAAATGACGAATGGGGCTTAGGAAAATTGCAGAGGTATGTTTCTGGATTAACGTTGGAATTATCCATAGACAACAATTTTTTCTGAAACCGTAGCAAAAAACATATTGAAATCGTCAGCAGTTAAATCTGGTTTTTTCTTACACTTCTTATTAGGTCTTTCAGTATTAACGATATTCCATATGGTTTTTGACCTGTTGTCCGAATTATTAATGATGTCAGTATAAGTATTCTTTTTGGTTTCCTTTAAAGTTTTTTTATATAATTTACGTAAATCAGTGTAAGCAATCCAATCTTTATCCAAATTAGTTATCCTAAATATTTTTTTAGCAAGAGTAAGATTACGTCTCATCGCCCGCAGTTCACCATTGAACCACCTAAGTCCCTGTACACTACGGACAGATTTATAAGGGAAACAATTATTCACAATGCCAATATATGTACCAAAAAGAAGGTCTGTTAGTTCCTTAGAATTAGCTTCAGAGAAAGATAAGTCTGGCCAACTAGTAAACTTCAAAATATTTAAAAAATAATCCATATTTGAATTATTTATTATACGTTTCCATAAACTTTTGTTTGATTCATAGATTTTTAGATTTCTTAGATTTTTTACTCAGATAAAGACCCCCATGTGCATCTCAGTATCCTGCACACCAACATGGAAATAATCTGAATTTAAGTTTGTTACTAAATGGTCCAGACACGACATATTATTCAATGTGACCCTTGTTGGTACATGTATGTAATGCTTCATACCATACATAGAAAACAAATTTTTTAAATTTTTTGGATATTCAGTACAACCGTCAAGGTCCAAATTAAAATCTCCGACAATATTAAGATATTTGTACCTGTGCGACAAATAATCAATAGCATCAGACATACAATTTATAAAAATTGACAGATCACCAGTAGATGATGATCTATAAACTGTTAGTAATACACAATTCCTATTCGTAACTGCGGCCGCACAAAGTTCAACATGAAATGGGCAACAAAACATAGTTACGTCAACAGATTTTAAATTAATGTTTAGAGTGGTAAAAATAGCAACACCACCATGTTGATTCTTACCATTTCGGCAGAAACCTGTGAGCAACTGATAATTACCAAGACAAATCATTTTCAGATTTTCAGACACCAACCAGTGTTCAGAGACACACAAGATGTCATAATGGTTAGCCTCTAAAAAGATTTGAAGTTCATCTACTTTGTTAGCGAGGCTTTGGACATTGACGTGGAGTACTGAGAAATCAAATAATAAAGGATCAATCACTTTTTGATGTTCCTGGTTGCTGTTTGGTTGAGGCACCACGCGATCCTTTGGCAGGAAAAAACCGGTTCAACACAACACCACAGGGCCAAATGTTACTATCCAATATAGTAGACGATTCAGACACCGGAACGGATATTTTAAAAGAGGAATACTTATTAGGATTTTTACTATTTAGTTTGACTATGTCTAAATTAGGAGCAAAACCTCTCAAATAATTGCCAAGTACGTCCACATCTGTCATCACATCCAAATTAGTAACGTGATAATCATATCCACGATTTATTGGTCTTTCAGCAGCTTTAAAAGGGCAGTTTAATGAATTCACTTGGCTCCCAACCAAGATGCTTCTTACTTTAGTACCTGCCCGAACTGTTGATCCACTAGACTTGTCATTTTCCAAATTTATAATTTTATTGCAAATGTTTTTAGCTTGTGCATTATGTATAGCACTAGATACAGCTCTGTTACTAATTAGGGTACTAGAAGATGTTGTTGCGGTAGCAGCGGCTACAGGTTTAGTAACAACATTTGTGGCGACTTGTTTCTTATCACGTGGAGTTGCTTTAGATAGTTCACCACCCATAGACTTAGAAGACTTAAGCAAGATGACCTGTTCCCTAAGAAATTCAATTGCAATATTCTGGTTGGAAATAATAAGATCCTTTTGACGAATAATTTCCTCCAAATAAAAAATTTTTTGTTTCTCCAAATAATCAGTGGGTCCCCGCAGTACTTCACATTTTTCAGAACCATCCGAAGTCCCTGCACCTACATCGTGAAGACTAGGTAACTCATCCGAACTCTCAGCACAGCACACCACCGTATCATCATCCAGAAATTTTACATTTTTCATAATTTTAAGGCAACTTTTATGCGAAATTTTACCGCAACGACTGCATTTAATACCAGTGCGTGCAGGATTCCTGCATCTGGTACAGTTGGCTGAAATCTCACTACCTGGTACGTTCGATTCTGCCATAGCAAAAGTTCAAAATTCAATTAATCTCGGGAAAATTAAACCGTTGGTGGAGAAACTTCCAGCCGTCACAGAAAAGAACCAATGTAAACAGTACTATCAGATAGCTGAACTCAGTCCAAACACTAATTTCAGCCTATCTATTTATCTACGGACTATATAACATATAATTAAAGTCAATAATACACTAATTAATTAGAACGCACTTAAACACAAATTAAATTTGAGTTTTAACCACAAAATAAAAAACAATTTTGAAGAGCGAATAAAAAACGAAGTGTGGTAGCACTATCCCACCACCACTAATAATAATAATAATAATAATAATAATAATAATAATAATAATAATAATAATAATAATAATAATAATAATAATAATAATAATAAAATGCAGGGTGGGCAGGTTTCGATCTGCCCATTGGTGAGTAGCGCCACCACATCTCCGAGCGTAGAGGAGACAACCTCGATAAAAAATATGGGGTCCCGAGAGGGAAAATCGGCCTAGTAACCCCCTTAATATTAGTGCCGTGCACGGTTGGGCTGACAACCCAGCCGTTGCTAAACTTTGTCAACAATGGCAAAGGAGCGCCCCCCAACAACAGCTCTTCATCGGAAGAGGAGCAGGGACAGGTGGAGGGGGGCCTTACCGGACAGTCCCATTGGCGACGACAACCGCAACGAACATGGACGCTTTAGGTGGACAAATCGACTTCGGGATGACTTACTGCACTGCTGTGATAGCAGCGAGCCGGCTCGTAGAGGATACATGGCGCGGTTGCATGCACTTTGGTGCAATATGCATCCTGAGCACCGCGGCTTCTCTCAACAAAACCTGAGAGATCAGGTATCCTATCTAAGACGAGTCGGCTATATTAGAACAAATCTCCAGCAGGCTGAGAATCAAGCCGCACCACCACCAGCGGTGCGGCGTAATAGATCTGAAAGAGCCAGTCTGCTGCAAAACACCGAAGGCAATTTGAGGACGAGGGATCGCATTAACATCAAGATCCCTCTGAAGCCACGTGAACTGGCTGAAGTGGACGCACTAGTAAACGATGAACTTCCAGAAGATGTAGACCTATGGCAACTTAATGAGGCCGTGTATAGCGCCGCGAAGCGACTCGTCCCGGAAGGGAGAGGTGAGAGACCGCCTGATTGGGTTGGGAAAACGGAGCGGCGCTTACAAAAAGTCAAGGCCAAGGTCCAGTCGGCGAGGAGTCACGCATCTCGAGTCCAGTGTGTGATGGACTATATATCAAGCGGCAGGGCGTTTACGCCCAAAATAAAGCGGATTGCCGCTAATCTACGCCGCCACCATCACACACTAAACCGCATGGTGCTGCAGACCATCAAGCAGCACTGCGTTGATAGGACTCGAGCGTTGGGGGTAGTGAAGAAGAACTTAATGAGACGGGTGAAGCGTTACAGGGAGAACTCCCTGTTTCGTGAAAACCCGTCTCGATTGTTCGAACCCCCCAACCCAGCGTCGATAATCCGCCGACGGCAGAAGAGGTCGAAAACTTCTGGAGGGGAGACTATGATGATGTGCGTCCACTGCACCTAGACACTCCGGTAATAGTACACTTCGACGCTTTCTGTAGAAGGCATCTGCAGCATGTCGAAGTGTGCGAGGCAGTCAGCGAGGATGAGGTCCGACAATCACTTGTCGGGACCAAGAATTACGCCGCTCCTGGGCCAGACGGCATTAACAACTGGTGGTGGAAGAAATTTCCATCCACCCATCGCCGTCTAGCCAGAGTTTATAACTCTTGGCTATTTGAGGAGCGGCCTATTCCTTGCTGGGCTGTCGAAGGGCGCACTGTACTCATCCCCAAAAAGGGAGACTTGTCCGACCCCCGCAACTACCGACCGATCACATGCCTCAACACCTGCTACAAGATATTTACACGTATCTTGTATGCTAGGCTGGAGAGGTTGATCGGACCAGTGTTGCACGAAATAAGAGAGCAGCGCGGGGCAAAAAGAAGCATGGAAGATTGTAGGGAGAACCTGGTCATTGACTACGCGGTAACCAGGGACTCCATACACTATAAGCGCAACCTCTCCATGGCTTGGATTGATTACCGTAAGGCATTTGACTCAACATCGCATGAGCTATTGTTACAATTGCTCAGATGTCTTGCGGTACCCGCCCCAATAGTGAGATGCATACAACAGCTGTTGCCACTCTGGAAGACCCGTTTTACCATTACATCCGGTGCCGAGCGGGTCACCACAGAGTTGATAACATTCAGGAGAGGAGTATTCCAGGGAGATTCCCTTAGCCCTCTCCTGTTTTGCATCTCACTGCTGCCGCTCTCCGTTGCCCTAAGGCGTACCCGTGGGTACGTATGTGGACCACCAAGGAACCGGGAGCATGAGATCACCCATCTGTTTTATATGGATGATCTCAAACTATATGCTCCCGGAGAAAGAGATCTAGATCAATCTCTCAGTGTGGTCCAAGAGTACACGCGGGACGTAGGCATGGAATTGGGGTTGGACAAATGTGCAGTGTTCCATCTAAGGAGAGGACGATCGCCCGAGTACCCTGACGATATGCAGCTCGCCGACGGCAGCATTTTCAGACATCTGAATGCTGGAGAGGTCTACAAATACCTGGGGATCGAACAGCATCGTGCCCACGATGCTCCCCGGGTGAAGGAGGCCCTCCGTGGCAAATACAGACACCTTGTCCGGAAGATCTGGTCTTCAGAACTTTCCGGCCAAAATAAGGTGTCTGCTACCAATATGATTGCCGCGCCAGTCCTGCTCTACTCCTTCGGAGTAGTGAAGTGGACAGTCGAAGAGCTGCGCCAACTCGACAGGGATACTCGGAAAATGATGCACATCCACAGAAGTTTGCATCCTCGATCGTCCGTTCCCCGTATATACAGAGTGGTATTGACATGACAGAGTGGTTTTGGGTGTAGCACTGAAGATCTTTAGAAGCTCGGACCCCCTCCTTTGCCTCGTGAGAGATCACGAAATTACAGGAGCGGGGGCATTTCTACTTAAGGCGGCACAAGGAGCCGCAGATGAACTCGGTCTCCAGTTTGAGGTTAGGCGGAGAGGCGGACGAGGTGGCAACCCCGAGTTGCTAACTGAGTTGCAGCCACACCGCCTAGGAGCCCAACTTAAAATCGCCGAACAGGAGAAACTGTTTCGGCGGCACGTCGACAGGCGGGTTCACGGTGTTTTCTACCGACACATCGAGGACCGCGGTCTGTCGACAAGGCTGACCTTCTACTATCTAAGGTCAGCCGGGCTCACTTCGGAGACTGAGGGATTTATTGGGGCCTGTCAAGATGGCGTTATAAACACATTGGTTTATCGTAGCCGCGTGATGGGTGTACAGGTCCCTGATGTCAACTGCAGGGCCTGCCGTGAGGCGCCGGAGACATTGATACATTTGTTGTCAGCGTGCCCGGCAAAAGCCACTTCGGCGTACATCCATCGCCACAATGCGGCTTTACGAGTGCTATACTACCACCTTAGGCACTCGTATCAGATAGACCAACAGCCAGTGCCGCCTTACCTGCCAGGAGATATAGAGTCCGTCGTCGGGAACGACATATGCCAGATTTTCTGGAACTACCAGTTCCCGACCGTCAGGCTTATACACGCTAATAAGCCTGACATTGTCCTCCTCGACAAACAAACCAGGACTATGTACGTCATCGAGTTTTCCGCTCCGGCGGAACCAAACATAGTCCTGAAGGAGGAGGAAAAGCGGACCAAATACCAAGATCTCCTGTTCGAGCTTCGCACGCTATACCCTGGCCACAAAGTCATGCTGGTAGTCCTCATTATCGGTGTTTTAGGAGGAGTTCGCACAACGCTGCTATCTGAACTGAAGACCATTCCGGCTTGCAAGAACTCTGCCGAGATCCTAGTAAGTCGGATGCAGAAATCAGTCATCCTGGGGTCACTGCGTCTACTGAGGGCACACGATTTGGGAACCTGCAACTACTTACCGACCAGTGGGGAGGAGTAGTTGCAGTCACGACCTGGACTTCTGGCACGGCTGCAGCGATGAGTCGGGGCTCGTTGCAAGCCCTGACCAGTTTCTACCACAAAAAAATAATAATAATAATAATAATAATAATTTTTTTTTTTTTTTAAGAGGGCGGTGGAAAAACCTTCAAAAAGGCATCCAGCAGGGTCCGCACTGCCGGATAGTGTGGGATTACCAGAATCGCAGCGGGCTCACTCACAGATGTGCCCGCCGGGAAGCCAGCGACCTCACTAAAAAACCACCTCTTTTTCTCACGCAGAACATCAGGCCGGGACCGCTTTCGCATTACTTCAGCCTGAGTCTTGTTTCTTGCTCTTAGTAGCTCTACCGTTCTGGCTTGCATTGCCTCTCTGTTCTTTCTTTTCTTTTCAGTCTGTCAAGCAGCCATCATCCCTCTTTGTTCGTAGCAGCCTCTGCACGTAGGCAGCCACTCTGTTCCACCAGTTCTCGTTGTCAAGCATCAACTCGACGATGTTCCGCGAAGTGATTTGACCGATCAGCGTCTCCAGGAGCCTTCTTTCGTCGATCCATCGACTGCATACGAAAAACGTATGCTCTGCGTCGTCCCTTTCATGTCCGCAGTATTTGCACTCCGGTGTCCTGACCTTGCTCATTTTCCACAAATAATGTCGGAAGTAACCGTGCCCACTAAGGAACTGGGTCAAGTAGAAATCCACTTCCCCGAATTTCCTATCCATCCAGGGTCCGACCCTCCTGATGAGCTGGTGCGTCTACCTACCTCTTGAATCGGTCGTCCATTTTTCCTGCCATTCCGTCAGGGTTCGAGATCTCTCTTCTTCTACTGCCCGTTCTCTGCCCACTTCCACGCTAGCGTCGTAGATTCGCTTCCGTTCGATAGCGAGCAGGTCGATGGGTGGTACGCCCGCTATCACCAGGATTGCGGCTTCGGAGACTGTACGATAAGAGCACGCGATCCGTAGTGCTCCCCTTCGCTGCACGGTGCTCATACGCTTTCTGTATTTCTTCACTCTTATAGCGTCGGCCCAGATCTCTGCCCCGTAGAGCAAGATCGAATGCGTGGTCGCCATCAACAGTCTACGCTGGCTTGGCCTCGGGCCGCCCACATTCGCCACGAGTCCGCTCAGTGCAGCGGTTTTCGTCACGGCTCGGTCGGCCGAGCTCTGTATGTGTGGCCAGTAGGTGAGCTTGGTATCCAAGATCACTCCTAGATATTTCGCCGATACCTTTGTCTGGACCCGTTCTGTACCGATTACCATGGGTACGATCTTGGGGATTCTCTTCCTCGTGAGCAACACGATCTCGGTCTTTGCCAGGGCCAGTTGCAGTCCATGTTGGCTCATCCAGTTGTTGACTCGCCTCATTACTTGGTCGAGTTTCAGTTGCGCCATTTCGGTGTTTCGGGAAACAATAACCGCTGCAACGTCGTCCGCGTACCCGACGAGGAAAGCGTCTCGGGACATGTCCGCTCGGAGCAGGCCGTCGTACAGCGCGTTCCAGAGGTCCGGTCCCAGTATCGAGCCTTGTGCCACTCCAGCCGTGATTTCCCTTGTCTTCGTCCCTTCGGTCGTTTCATATTTTATTGTACGATCTCTGAGGTAGTTCCTGAATATGCGAAGGAGATAAGTCGGAATGCCGAACGTACCCCGCAGCGCCTCAAGGATATCTATCCATCTCGCCGAATTGAAGGCGTTTTTCACGTCTAGGGTGACAAGCACCACTATCGGTCGAGCCGGGTGGCTCGCCGTCTGGGTCTCGCACACCGTCTCTACGACTTCTCGTATGGCACCGATTGTGGAGCGGCACTGTCTAAAGCCGTACTGTCTGTTGGAGAAATCTCCCGCCGTTCGGATGGCATCCAGCAGTCGGGGCGTCAGCAGCAGTTCCAATGTCTTACCGCCCGTGTCCAGCAGACTCAGGGGTCTGAGCGACGACGGAGAATTCGGGTCACCTTTTCCTTTACTGATAAGTACCAGCCTTGCTTGCTTCCAGCGAGTACTAAATACACCTTCTTCGATGCAAGCGTTCATCATTTCCAACAGTATATTAGGTGTCGTGTGCGCTACGATCTTAAGGATCTCTGCTGGTATGCCGTCCGGTCCAGGGGCCTTTCCTCGTTTTAGGGCGGCGATGGCTGTCATCAACTCATCCATGCTGAACACAGGGACTTCATCGATCTCCTCTTCGCCATTTTCCTCGTTCCTCAGAGGGTGTCTTGGGAAGAGTTCGTCGACTATACCCTCCATCGTCTCTGCTGACAAAGCTCCGACCGGTCCTAGGGACTTCAGTTTTTTTGTTACGATCTTGTAGCCCAGTCCCCATGGGTCCCTGTCCACCTCTTCACAAAGTTTCCTCCAGCACTGTCGCTTGCTGTTCTTAATCTCGTTGCGGAGATTTTTCCTTGCCGCTTCTACGACGTTACGCTCCCGTTGTGCCCTTCTTCTGAGTCTCAGACATGTTCTTCTCAGTTCGGCTATCTCTTCCGTCCACCAGTACACCGATTTTCTGCTGCCTCGCTGTCTTCTCGCTGGCATAGAGGCATCACAGACGCTCTTGATTAAGCTCATGGTGGAATCCACGAGGGCTTCCGCCCTCTGTCTTCCGCTTAGTCCCCTGGGAAGCTCCGAGGAGGGATCCAAAGCGTTTTGTAGAAACTCCACCAGTCTCGTCCTGTCCAACCTTGCTAAATTCCAGCGGTGTTATTTCTCGCAGTTTCCCTGCTTCCTCTGATATCGAAGGTTATGTATTGGTGATCGCTTCCAGTATAGTCTTCGATCACCCGCCACCCTTCCCCCCGAGGTGCCACTCCAGTCGATGCCAGTGTGACTTCTGGGATGGAGTTGCCGAATCCCGGTCGCCTGTAGGTCGGTGTTGTGCCCCTGTTTAGTACTTCCAGGTCAAGTCTGGCCGCCATTTCCAGCAGCAACCGGCCTCTTGCGTTTGTCTGTGGCATGCCCCACTCCAGTGCTCTGGCATTGAAGTCTCCGGCGACCACTAATTCGCCTGTGACCGTCCTCAGAGCGTCTTCGATGGACTCTAGCTTTTCTCGGTACTCTAGAGCGGTGGTGTTAGGCGAAAGGTAGACACTTACATAAGTAATGTTGCCTGCTCTCACCCACGCGTAATCCTCCCCGGCGCCGTGTGCCTCTGTTCGCAATTTCTGAGTATTTGCTACCCACATTGCTGCTGTGTTAGTAGTGCTAGTGAACCACGTTGGGCTGTCTATGTTTCGGGACTGCTCGCTGATGATTAGTACGTTTGCCTCCAGCTCGACCACGAGTTGGGACAGGAGGTCTTGAGCAGCACTGCACCGTTTCAGATTGCACTGAAGGATGCGGATCATCGGGCGGCGTTCTTTTTCTTTTTCAGCTCGAGGGCATGTCGAAATACTTCAGATGCGCCTGAGCCCGGGACGTGCTCGGTTTCTTTAGCCGTCTTTTTTCTCTCTTCGCAGAGGACGCACCTGGGGTTGCTGGTGCATTTCGCCGCTTTGTGGTAATTTTTGCCACATTTCCAGCATAGCGTGCTCCTATCGGTACCCTGACAGTTCCGCTTCACGTGACCGTAGCCCAGACATCGGTAACAACGTGGGACCGATACTCTCAGCCTAAGCCTGCAATTAATCCAGCCGATTTTTATTCGTTCCTTCTTAAGAAGGACGGCTGCCCCTTTCTCGTTCATCTCGACGATAGCCATTTTTTGTTCCCGCTTATTGGGCTGGGTAACAAATACTTTAGGCCCTCCAGCCTCTCCCGTTTCCCGTTTAAGGGCCTCTTCGACTTCCTCTTTGGTTGTGAGGCAGTCTAGGTCCCGTATCTCCAGCGTGACTCTGGTTGTCAAGTCTCGCACCACACACGTCTGTCCCAGAGCGTCCTGGATCGCACTGCGGAGTGATGCGCCATCCTTCGTGGTGTTACCGAGTCGCAGGAGGACGCCACCGTCCTGTGTTCGCCGAACTGCCTTGATGTCGGCGTCTTTTTCTTCCGGCCTGATGGTCTGTCGGAGCTTCCCCAGAACCTCCGCGTAGGTTTTTCCGTCCCCAGGTTTAATGAGGATAGCATTGCCTCGCGCTTTAGGCGTCCGCTGCTTCTTGCTGGGCTGCCGCCTGGTACTTTGTACTGAGGAGGAGGTCCCTTCTCCTGGCCTATGCGGATAAGTTTTGGAATCGCTCTCGCCACCTCTCGATTTTTAAGATCGTCTGACCATGATCCACTCCCCTTCTTCGTTCCCCTGTTTCTTCTTCTTTAGGGGCGTCGAGTTCGGGCTGCCATTCTCAATACTTGTCAGGTCCTCTCTTTCTCTCTTTTTGTTTGGCTCAGGGCCTAACTTTTTTGCCTGCACTGGGGCAGTCGCCCGCACTGAAGCTGGCGGTACTGTTAGCGCGGGCGCGCATCTCACGGGCTTACCTCTCGCGTGAACAAAGAGCATGCCGCTGATCTCCGCTGAGACCATGCACACCTCTCGCACCGAATCCAACGATGCCTCTATCTTGTTCAGGCCATCCTTGATTTCCAGGCTAACATTCTTCTGCCTGCCTACTGCCCTCTGCATGACGGCAAGGGTCTCCTCCATGTGCTCTAGCTGCTGCTTCAGCCTTTCCTTCTCTTCCTCAGCCTGCTGTTGGAGCTGGTCAAGAGTCAGGTCTGCCATGGACGCTCTCCGTCTACTGCCCATCTCAGCGGCAGCTGGTGTTCTCGGTGTCGGAAGCCCTGGTTTCGTTAGGATCTTCGGGAGTTCTCCTTTTCTTTGCGCCGAGGGGGTACCAGATGGTCGCTCCTGCAAGGTCGCCTTTCCTTTGGTGGGAGGAGTCGCCGCGAGCCTCGATTTCTTTGCGAAGGGATTTATTCCTGTCCCACCTTCGCATCAATAATAATAATAATAATAATAATAATAATAATAATAATAATAATAGTAATATAATAGTAATAGTAATAGTAATAGTAATAATAGTAATAGTAATAGTAATAGTAATAGTAATAGTAATAGTAATAATAATAGCAATAGCAATAGCAATAGCAATAGCAATAGTAATAGTAATAGTTTTCCTAACCAACAAGTTATAAATCCTCAGAGCTTCAGTAAGTAGTCAGATGTAAATTATAGTTTTATCAACGACTCATTCTAACAAGTTGGAACCATCAAATTTTAGAGACTTTTTAATATAGCTATTATGTTTGATGTATATGCAATATACAGGATATCTCACAATTATCTTGCTATTATTATTACAAGTTATTTTTACTTTGTATGTTGTGTCCGTTGACTTATCCTATGCCATGCTATGGTCTCTTGGATCAATAAATAAATAAATAAACTGTATATATAATATAACAAATAAATATCTTAGGCTCTGGCCTATATATTCAGAATAAAAAGCTTTCTGAAATGTTCATGTTTTATTTCAGTATGAATGAAAATAAGAGAGGAAAAATTATAAGCAATAATAGGTAACAATATTTCTAGTTTAACAAGATAATTGTAAAATAAAATCCGTGTCTGTTTGCAAATACCTGTTTTCTGTATAACACCTGTTTGAAAATACCTGTTTTCTGTTTAATACCTGTTCAACACCTGTTTTTCCATTTAACACCCTATATCATGAGAATGCAACACTTCCAATCGTTTGTTTATATAATTATACGGCATTGCGTCTTTGTGACTTTGGAAATATTTTCCGGTTATTAGCTTGACTTATTTTTTGTTACATAAAATGATTTATCTGCAAATTATGGTTATGTAGGAAAATTTAAAACATGATATTTTAAAGTTAATAGCAATAACCAAATTTATTTCTGACATCGAATGCCCCCTTTAAAAAACAAATATTGCTTTTGTGATGATATCATCTAACCTCGAGCTAAGAGTCATACCGGCTTGTCTCGACTTGTTGTTCCTGACTCAGCTTAACCGGTGTCCATTGCTTGGGTTCTAAGAATTCCACCGACAAAGAACTTTGTTTACATTAAAGTCACTTCTCTCTGATAAGGTAATAAATCATCCGCACACCAACGCCCCACATCTACGCTCTAGAGGGACACCTATACTTGAGATGGCTTAAACAGGAATGGTTCTACTTGACCTTGATGAAGAACTTCTTTGATAAATAAAGATTATATTTATAAAGATTTATGTGTTCCTCTAGATATCTGCTGCCCATAGTATTGAAGTATTTTACGGGTTTTTCTGATCGGTTATAGATTCTTAAAATTCCTTAAAACATTCGACCGTTAGATCTATTTTGGGCAAATAAAGTGTGGGATACCTTCAACTGTAAAACTTTGGGAGAGTACGCTGATGTATATTTAAAATCAGATGTGTTGTTGTTAGCTGATGTGTTTGAAAACTTTAGAAAAGTGTGTTTGGAGCAATACAAATTAGACCCCGCCCATTATTTAACAGCTCCGTCGCTAAGCTGGGACGCGATGCTACGTTACACAAACATCGAGCCCTAACTTTTAACAGATGTCGATTCTCTGCATTTCTTTCGCAAAGGAATTAGAGGAGGTGTGGCTCAATGTAGTAAAAGGAAGTCCATAGCTAACAATAAATTTTTGTCAACTTATGATCCTACTAAGCCAACTTCACATATCATGTACCTGGATGCCACAAACCTGTATGGTGCAGCGATGAAGGAATGTCTTCTCACTGGAGGCTTCAGGTGGCTCGAAAAGGGTGAAATTGATGGTTTTGACTGCTCTAACATCGACAACAACTCACCTAAAGGATATATCTTGCAGGTAGATTTGGAATATGTAACAAGCCTGCATAATGACCACAACGATTTGCCATTCTGCCCCGAAAGTATGATACCACCAGATTCTAAATACCCTAAATTAATTCCGAATTTACATAATAAGAACCGCTATATTATTCACTATAGAAATTTAAAACAGTGTTTGAAATATGGACTGAAACTGACAAAAATCCATAGAATTTTAGAATTTTCACAATCAACGTGGTTGGGGTCATATATCGACTTAAACACAAATCTCCGAAACTCTGCTAGGAACGAATTTGAGAAGGATTTGTTCAAACTAATGGTAAATTCAATTTTTGGTAAAACAATGGAAAACGTCGACAAAAGACAAAATATTAAATTGTGGTCATGTTGGGAAAATAGAAAAGGTAAATTAGGAGCAAGAGCCTTAATAAGCCAGCCCCATTTTAAATCCTGTTCCATATTTGATGAGAATTTAGTAGCAATTCATTTAGATAAAACAAAAGTGGTGTATGACAAACCGCTATATGTTGGTTTTTCAATTTTGGATATTTCCAAGACCATCATCTACGAATTCCTTTATGGTTACATAAAACCTATGTACGGTGATAAAGCAACTGTTTTATATACGGACACAGATTCCCTTGTCTTGGAACTCTTTACCGAAAACCCGTATGAGGACATCAAAAAGAATCTTCAGTATTTCGATACATCAAATTATAAACCAGATAACATCCACAATATGCCTAAAACAAAATCAGTCGTAGGAAAGATGAAAGATGAG
Source organism: Pogonocherus hispidulus (assembly GCA_963924545.1). Classification (NCBI taxonomy): domain Eukaryota; kingdom Metazoa; phylum Arthropoda; class Insecta; order Coleoptera; family Cerambycidae; genus Pogonocherus; species Pogonocherus hispidulus. Next base: position 38,244,916 of record OZ004695.1, read on the forward strand.
TACGTTGGACGATCCATCGAAAGTTTTTATGGAACAGGTGCCAAAGCGTATTGTGTAAAAGCAGGTGATGTCATGAAAAAGGCAAAAGGAGTATCCACAAGTGTTGTTAAACATCAAATAGACTTTTCCGATTATGTTCAAATCGTAGAAAATGGTGGCATAATCTTCCGAAAAATGCATATATTTACATCAACTTTGCACACCATCCACACTGAACTGAAGAATAAAATAGCATTGTCATCAGCTGACGATAAGAGGTATGTCATACCGGGAGATGTAAATACGTTAGCCTGGGGACATCATCGCCTTTCTCCACCAGATCAGGATCGTAACATAAATTTGGAAAGGTTGCTACAAGTAGCCGAAGAGATGATTGGGGGAGAGGAGGAATCACAACTAGATTGCAATTTATCAGATTTTGATATATCGGATTTTAATTTATCAGATTGTAATTTACCGGATTTTGATGTATCAGATTTTGATTTAAACTTATTTGATATCTAATTGTATAAATAATTCTATATAAGTCTACTTTTTATCCAATTGTGTAAATAAACTATTAGTATGTATATGTAGGATTTATTTATTTCATTTAGATTGTAATTTAGCAGATTTTGATATGTAATTGTGTTAATAAATCGATATGACTCTGCTTATTATCTAATTATGTAAATAAATTATTAGTTATTAGTAATTAAACTATAATAAAACTACTATTATATATATATAAATATTTGTTTTATTATTTCATTATAAAATACAATACTTAATACGAAACATATCGGCTACATTTTTTTAACCCCCATTCACATACATGACATGATGCTTGAAGAGTCGTAATAATCACTTTAAGTACTAAGAGGGACGAGCACACTGCTATATACCAAATCACGAAATACCCTGCAGGATATTTCACTCCACACCCGATATTTGAAGAGGGTGTATAGGTGGGGGGTTTACTAAAGATGTCCATCCAATCAGAGTCTTCCATTATATTATCCTTTTTCCTTAGACGTAGTTTGTACTCGGTGCTGTTGGTGGGTACTGAATAACTCAAAGTGGTAACGTATTTGCTTACATATAGCTCCATCCTTCTCCATTTAGAGGGCCAGCTTTCATTTCTCGTCCCATTACTGTCAAAGCATACAAAAACCTCCTTTGTATTACAAGGATACTGCACAAAAAGTACGTTCTGAGAAATGGCTTGTAGTACTATAAGCTGTGAAGCGTTCATTGTCGTATCTACCTAGCAACTAAGATTATCATAGATTATATCTGGGTTTTATATGTGTAGGTACCGGTTACACCGGTACCAGTCACAGACCGATACAGGTTATACCGGTACCGCTCACAGACCGATACCGGTTATACCGGTACCGCTCACAGACCGATACCGGTTATACCGATACCGGTCACACCGATACCGGTTATACCGATACCGCTCACAGACCGGTACCGGTCACACAGGTACTTCTAACTTTCTATATCCCTTCTCCCAATAACCTCATTGTTTTGATCAAAAACTTTAACCTTATGTAACAAGAAAACACATTACTGTTTTTGCTTTTAGTAGTAGTTTTAGCTACAATTTCAATATGTCGACGTCATTACATGTAAAGTATTCAATAGTCATTTGAGTTCGTTCAAGCGTTTATCTTCTTTAATAATTTTACCACCCTAGAAATGATTTGATTTTAATAAATAAAACAGAATATATTTAATTTGGTTTTTATTTCATCATAAAGCTAGGACATTATAAAATGTTCATACAGATAATACACATTAGATAAGGCACATATACATATATTCTTTGAATGATATAAACATTTAGGTGCAGAATGCTTCAAGCGGGGTTGTTCTTCAAATTCTATAATTGGTTTCGACGAAAAACGTCGAAGATATTCAGCTTTCTCTCTTCCTTTAATATAAATCTGTTCTGTCTTTGAAGTCAAATCCTCGATAATATTGTTAAATTTATGTAGTTGTGTAAAACCCTCTTCCCATTGAATGCAGTGATGATGTTTAGTTACCCAATTAGCTTCTTTTTGAAATTCTGATGGAAGCGCATCAAATGAAAAAGGTGGTTTGAAAATATAATGACATATGCGTCCACCATCAAATCCTGCCAACTCTTTAACTATGAATTTATTTTTTTCCACCTTGAAGCCTTGTACATCTAAGATTAATGGCATATTTTCAAATTTGTTAGTTTCTTCAGTACAACACTTTTCAAACTATACAATTCTATTGCTTTTCTTAATTGTTTAAATTTTTTCCTGTGTTCTTCCAGGGTCTTTCTATACTCAGATATCATTATCAACTGAATTTATTATTTATGTTACTGTGTTTATGTATGCTAGACCTGTCTAACAATTTTTGTCATTGGATTATATCGAAATACACGATCATGCAAAATTAGACAATAAGCTGTTGTTTCATTCGGGACATTCTCAATCATATCCATCTCGATTCTAAGTACGACGGAACCCGACTGCATACTTTCCTTTTGTCGAGAACAGTCGATGTGAGCAATGGGTGATATGGATTTAAATTCTTTGGGTGTAAATACTGGTTCATTGCCTGCCTCATAGTAGGAGGAGCGAAAATTAGAAAACATTTCATATAGTGTGGCGTATTTATCATCTTTGAAGTCGAGGAATAGATCATTGTAAGGATATCTTTCAGAATTTAGAAATACTCTTATATTTGTCAGATTGCAATTATCAAATTTGCTCATATTAGAAGTGATTTTACTTTTCTTATCAGTTTGAAGAGCGACAATCACATGTCTTGGTGTTTCCAGCTTAGTGGTAGTCTTTACAGGCCAAGTCTGTCTTGTAGTTTGAGGAAGAGAAGAGTATTCTACAAGTTCCCAACTTCTAAACGGGAGTGCTATTTCAATATTTTTATCTAAAATGTTGGTTAAAGCTAATTGCTGTGCTATTGCAACAGAAACATGAGGTACCCTCCAATAAAGTTTATTGATATTAATTTTCGGTTTTTCCGAATCATCAACAGCAGTTATAGCTTCATGGTCGTTACTGCTTCGAATTAGAACGAGTTCTTGGCGCATTCCCAATATTATACGTTTGTAGTCTTCGAAGAAGCCCATTAGAAATTTTAGTGGGATACATACATTAAATTTACTACTATCAGGTAGTGTACTATTTTTAGGAAACCACCCAGCATTTTGAAGTTTAACGCTTTCACTTTCATTGAAAGACAAATACCCTTTAAGAGTAGATGTTAATCCTACATTTCTAACGGAATCAATGATAATACCATTCATCTCATAACGAATCTCTCTAAATAGAAAAGCAAATGCATTATTAATTAGTTTCAATTTAGTAGCTGGTGTTGCATCGTCCTTAGTTAAAGTCCCCTCTAGGTATAGCATACTGTTACATGGTAGAGTGTATGTGTCCAACTCTTGGATGGGAATCCTAATTTCATCATTATAATCAAATTTAGAAGTCACGAAGGGTTGATAATTATGATATTCCAAGTCGACAATAGAGTTGTCTACAATAGGTTCCTGCAGAACATTTAAAATATCCATTATATGAGTACTTCTAAACCAAGAGATTGAAGAAAGAGTTTATTTTGACGTGTTACTCTAGTAACGTTCTTCTTGGAACTAACTATAAGCTTGTTTTTAGGCTGCCTTTTATAATTGTTTTTAGCCACAACAAATGGGACTTGACACATTATATTGTAACGAGTCACCATTTTTTAAAGCTTCTTCAGATGGAGTCTCACTGTGACGACTTCCTTACGAAAATTGACGATATTTCCGTCCTGGTCAAGTATTTTAATGGTCAAGTTGTTGATTGTCTTGACCGTCACAGGGAAATAGAGTATATTCAGAGGTGATTCCACTATTTTATAGCCTGGGCCCACTGTTGGGAAGAATTGATGGATTATATGCACCGGTTGGCCATTGGAATATGACCCCGCCGCTATGTTGCAATCTATGCATAAAGCATTAATCTTAATTATCTGTACAGGAAAGTCCGATTCGTTTAACCAATCAGCTTTGAGCACTCTCTTGTTAAATCCTAAAAGACGACCTATTGAGTTATCTGATGTAAAATCTATGTCTACATTTGTTTCGATATTAACAGTAGAAGTGTTGCGATTAGGTTTAATATCGATGAGAACGTCTGGAAATTCAACATTCTTCTGTAGATAACTATTAAGATCATCAATTTCATATGCTCCTACAGGAATAGTTATTGTCGTATTACCATAAGTAAAAGTGTTGTTTCTCTCATCTATGTTCGGTATAACATTAAAACTTTCAAAGTTAACCAAACCAATAACATATTCGGAGTTATCATCTAAATTTATGGGTGGATTTAATTGTGCACTTAATACAGAACTATTTCCGGAAAGTGAAAAAGTAAAAGACATGTTGCTCAGTTAACATCTATATTTGTAATAACAATATTTCCTTTAATCAAATACATTATATAAAAACTTTAAACAGAGATGACCACAATTATTTGAATTATCTCGTTGAAATTTATCATGATTATATTTAATTCTATTCAAGCTACCATCACTCTGAAAATATTTTATTAATACACTTGGAGGTCTTAAGTTTCCATAACTATCAAAGTATATTATAACATTATTTTCTTTTGCGTACGCCGTCCAATGAGTACCTGGTCCAGTTGAAATGTCCAAATTGATGACTCCACACTCATTTCTGTTTATTTTTAGTGGGAGCTTGTCTTTCATAAATACTCCTCGAAAATATGGTATACGCAACTTTTTAGCAAATCTTGTCAAGTCTAGATTAGTTAATGCGCGGCGAGGTAGCTTTATTGGTAGTTTTTTTTATAGGGTTGTAAATATAACCCCATTCCTTTTTTGTAAGGTTGTAGATATAACCCTTTTCCAACAGCAGCTTGCTCCATTGCCAAGTTATGTCTTTTATCTTCTTCAAGTTTTTCTTTGGCAGCTTTCGCATCATTAACAGCTTTTGCAATCCCAGCCGCTCCCCCTCCAATACTCCCCAAAGCGCCTAATGCAGCAAACAGGGGTATGAGTGGAAGAAAACCGCCAGTCTTAGGGATTGGAATAATTCTTTGTCTTGGTGCAGATAGTTTCTTGGTTCCTATTGAAGACAGAGCTTGCTTTGCCATTGTAATCAAGCTATTGGATGGTCTGCTTCGTATACCACGTCGGGCCCTCCGAACAGCTTCATTAAAAGTTATAGTGCTCTTGCGCAGAGTACCTCCACTTTTACGAATAGTACCTCCACTTTTACGTTTGGATGCTGTTTTTTTATTCCCATTCCTAGTTTGGTTTTCGCTTTCATCGCGCCGGCCACACCTAAGGCAGCAATTTTTTCTCCCATAGAAGAGTCGGATGCTTTAAAACGTTGATAAGCTTTTTCAGCTAGTTCCTTATCTGCTTCATGCCTATGTTCTCTATCATTATATTGACTGTATTTAAGATCGTGATTTAAACATAAGATATCTAATGGATTAATACCACGATCACCTCTAGCAAGCCTCTTAGTAAGTTTGGTACCTGGACCACAGTAGTTGTACCCAGGAATATGTAGTTCAAAAGGTAGTTTGTTTATAAGCGTATTAATAAACCCAGAACCTTTCTTTGCTCGTTTTCGACGTTGATTAATCAAAGTTGGGCTGTGTACCAGCATTATATATATTACTGAACTGAAGTAATTTCCGGTGTACACCCTTATATAGTTTACAGACTGTGTGTTGTATCCAGTACTTCAGACGTACCCTAACAATGAAGATCGAGCAACAGAAAATTTTACTGCCAGTAGTAAATCATGATGAAATTTCCCCTGATATTATTTATAAAAAACATGGACCTCTCTTTGGAGGTTTTTCCAAGCGAGGATTACTGGTTGGTCCTTCGGGGTGTGGTAAAACTAATGTCGTGATGAGTTTAATAGAACATAGAAACGGACTGAGATTTGAGAATATTTATCTGTACTCGAAAACATTGAATCAGCCTAAATATGAGCATTTGAGATTGTTACTAGGATCAATAAAAGAGATCGGTTACCACGAATATGAGGATACTTCCGAAATAGTTCCTCCTAATAATATAAAACCAAACTCTGTTATAATTTTTGACGATGTTGTATGCTGTAATCAGAGTGTAATGAGAGACTATTTTTGCTTTGGTCGTCACGGTGATACGGATTGTTTTTATTTAACACAAACCTATTCTAAAGTACCCAAGCAGCTCCTGCGAGACAACGTTAATTTGCTAGTTCTTTTTAAACAAGATGCTAGAAATTTAAAGCATATCTATGATGAACATGTTAATGTTGATATGCCACTTCAACAGTTCAAAGATATCTGTGGTGAATGTTGGAAAGATAAATATGGCTTCCTTGTTATTGATAAGGACTGTCCACTGAAATCTGGACGGTATAGAAAAGGGTTTCATACATATATTTTACCATAAAACATGAAAAATGCTGACCGCTAGACTGCTCGGTCGACCTGGCATATAAATAAAATGCACTCATCAATATTCATCATTATCTAACATAATAGCGACCTATCAGAATACGCCCACAGTGGATGATTCAGACGACCAAAATAGTAGTGACTTAATTGATCAACAAGTTGAGAAAAGCCGTCAATATCTCCAAGACCTCTCTGATACACCGGCTTATCAGGAATATTTAGATGGATATGATTCTCTGCCACGACAATATATAGATATATCGGTACGAGGTGATGAGAAAGATAACGATCGACAATATGGTCTACAACATGATACCACAACCGAAAAATTTTTAATTGGAAATTCAAACGTGGAAATTGTTGGAAAGGATATACAAATGAATGGTGTAAAGTATTCTGGAACACCGGGTCTATACGAATTGTTGTTTAAAAAGCAGCCAATAGGGTACAAGCAAACCGATCTAGAAAATTATATGGATATTTTGAAGAGATCCAATGCCTACCGTAGAAACTTTAATTCCAATGAGCAAATTCGAGGCTCATCGATTGACAAATATAGATTAATTATTAGACCATACCTGATTGAAAAGAAAATATTGAAGAAATCTACTATCACCTCACTTCCACAATCATTTTCCAAACCTCCGCCACCAAATAGACCGTTGCGTAGAACACAATCTTTAAAACATTCTAAGATGGGTGGCTTACTAAATTTAACCAATAAAAAGATTGATTATGTTTATTATAACGACCCTAATGAATTAATAGATAGATTGCGACTATTAATGGCATCACATTCTGCCGGAAACAATGGTCACCAGAATGAAATTGTTTCTATTATCGAAGAACTAAGAGAGGCGAAAATTATTAAATAAGCAGTAATATACATCTAATACACAGTTTGTTTCTATACTTTGTACAGTAACCATGCCTATAGACAAGTTTGGTAGGCACATGTCTCGAACAAGACATATTTCATCTTTAAGTATTTCACATGCTCCAACGTTAGCAAGTTCTTCAGCATCAGCACCTTTTTACATTTGTGAACCATCCTCTCATCACTCTAAATGTATAATAACTATACGCGGGATTGTAGATACGGCTGTAAGTTCTCTACGTTATTTATTGGAAGATTCGACCACCCAATATACTTTTCCAGTAAGTGGAAAAATAGAAAGTATAAATATCATGCCAAAAGATGTGCCTATATCTGTGAATTCAGCTCCCATCTTAATTGATGCATATGAGTTAATTGGGCTATATGTAAATAGTGGAGATACATTATATGTACAATTCGTTCTACAGTGTCCTATAGCTAAAAATTAGAACACCCATTCAATAGATTATAAATGTTTGTAGTTATAAGTAGTATATCAATGTTCATATATTAGTAGTGTTAGAGATGAGTAAAGTTAAAGAAGAAATAGTTAATGAGCTACATAAACCGGCTAGGAAAAAATTTAGAAGACGGCATGTAATCATTAAAGGTCTAAATGACACAATTCAGGCTGATTTGGTCGAAATGATTCCTTATGCCAAGCTTAACAGGGGGTATCGATATATTCTGATTGTAATAAATGTATTTAGTAAATACGTATGGGCTGAACCTGTTAAAAGAAAGACCGCTAAAGATGTGGCCACTAATATGACTAAAATTTTGTCACAGATGAAAATTAAACCTCGTAACTGCCACACTGATTTTGGTAAAGAATTTTACAATAAAGAGTTTAAACAGTTGATGACCGAGTTCACCATTAATCATTATAGTACTTATTCCAATTTAAAAGCTAGTATTGTAGAAAGATCAAACCGTACACTGAAAAATATGATGTGGAAGCACTTTAGTCTTCAACTTACAAATGGATAAATATATTGCAAGATATTGTGAATCGATATAACAATACTAAGCACAGAACTATTGGATTGAAGCCTAACCAAGTAAATAGCAAAAATGCTCGAAAATTATTGCAGACAGCTTATAGTCATATAAAAACTGTTGATCCAAAACTCGCAAAGTTTAAAGTCGGTGATTATATAAGGATTAGTAAATACAGGGAAGCATTCAAGAAGGGCTATACTCCAAATTGGTCGAATGAGGTATTTAGAATAAACAAAGTTAAAATGACTAATCCGACGACTTACCTGTTAAAAGATCAAAATAATGATGAAATTAAAGGAGCATTTTATACCGAAGAACTGCAGAAAGCTAAGTACAAAGATATATATTTGGTGGAAAAGGTTCAAGTTAAATGGCTCGGTCTCGATAAATCTCATAATTCATGGATTAGTAAAAATAATATAATGTAATGTAATAATGTAATGTAAATGTTTTTTTTCCAATAAAACACTTAATTATTATTATGCATTTTTATTTCAGTAAATTATATATGGTATATTACACATCTATGTTCTTTTTCTAATATTAATAATAATAATAAATAAATAAAACTAGAGTGGAAATTTAATATTGTATTTATTAATGAGCTTCTATAAGATTGAATTTATTGATATATTCTACAGGCAGAAACATTTTAATAGTTTTATTTGAAATCATTTCTTTTTAAAATAAGAGCTTGGGATATGCTTAGATTTATCCATCTCTACAAAAAATTCTTCACTTTCACATGGAATACATTTGGTGTTGGGGAGTTCGGTTTCTCCACCGCATTTGATGCATTTATATTTCACTGGAACAGGCATATTCTACAGAATCTTTAGTGCTGCAAAACCTTACTGCAATAGTTGATCTTTGACCTTCTACAGTTCAGTAACCTTTGTTCGAATCGTAACCAAGCTTTAAACTCAACAAGAAATATTTCTGTACTAAAACTAAAAGAAAAAATTGTAAAACTAAATTGAAAATAAAGGCAAATTGAAGAACATACTTTAATTCTGTGATAGCATAAATCTCAGAAATTATGATGAAATAAAAACTATACGTTAGGCATACCTACGTGCTGGTGAAGTTGGAAGTACTAAACTAATTCTTCAATACACTTGATGTATTTATACAAAATCAGTTTCCACATTTTTAATACTTGGTGGTCTTTCAAATAAGAAAAGCATAATATGTTGAAACCAGGAATCGAACCTGTGAACTATAGATTTTCAGTCTACCGCTCTCCCATCTGAGCTATTTCAACCGTAGATAATAATAATAATAATAATAATAATAATAATAATAATAATAATAAATAAAACTAGAGTGTAAATTTAATATTGTATTTATTAATCTGCTTCTACAAGATTGAATTTATTGATATATTCTACAGGTAGAAACATTTTAATATCAAATAAAAAGTTTTTCATATCTGCCACCATCATTTCTCGACAAAACTTCAGCAAGCTGATATTTCCCTCTAGAAATTTGTCGCACAAATCTATACAATGTTGATACTTCTGCACAGTTCTTCGGCACTCTGCATATCTACTCTCAGCATCTTGGGTGGATTGCATGTCGTACACGCTATCATGACGTTCACTGAAAATTAGATCACTCAGCTCATCGCGTATCCTTTGGATGGCAGATTGCAAGTCTTCGGCTTTGGTCCAATGCTGGGCGGAATAAAAAGCCCACATTATTATATTTTTTGCTAAATTTTTCTATGAACTCTCAACGATGCACCTTATTAGTAGTAGAGATGAACAAACAGTGAAGTCCTTTCCATCCTCTGATGGAACCGGTGTCGGTCGAGAGCAACAAATTCCCAATATATCCTCCTAGCGGCGTTGTAGGTAAAACTCCAAGTTATTATATGGTGAACTTGGTTCTGCGCTTCGTTGAATGTAACTTTCTTCTTCTCTGTCTCCATGTATGTTGTTACAATGATTTTCAAATACTTCTGGATACAAATAAATAAGTTCCAAACATGTTGCGACGTTCTCAGAGTGCGGATTATCCTCTGGACGAAGTATGTTTAAGACTTTTACAAAAACATTACCATCTCCTTGCTGTAGCCCTTTTTTTAATATCTTGAAGTAATTCTTAAATTGCTGGCTTTTTAATATATCCAGTCTGAACTTGATCAAAGGCAATAGCTCCCAGAGCTTGCATACTGATTCAAATCCCAAATAAATATAAGAATCATTTTTTATTATCTTCACCACTCTTGTATGAGAAAACTGCTCGAAGTGTATAGAAAATTGACTGGTATCAATATTATCGGTTTTTTCAAAAGAATATAGATAATTTGTTATTATTCCCTGATAGTTTAAAAAGATTTTCCATTGGCCTTCATCGAACATAACTGCATCGCTTTTATTTCCTGATAGCCTTACACAGGGTTCCAAACCAGAATGGAATGCCAGGCCTACACTAACAAACTTACACTTTGATTTATTTAGCTCATACTTTCGTGCACTAACAATTACTTCTTCACTTTTAACATCAGTTGGCAAATCAGCTTGAGGCTGATATTGGGTAAAGCAAAACTTTGAAGACATGTTGAATACTAACACTCTCTGAGACATTTTGTGGTTTATATAGAGTAACCCCCCACCATTGTGTGGGGACGGGGCGGTATATTACTACTGTGCATATTATGATATGTTGATTATAGATGACTTGTGTGGTATATTATTACTATGCATATTGCTTCTTATAGAACATAGGATTAGATATTATTTAAAACGGAAGCATGTCATTCATATCTCTTATTATTTTTTTATTGCTGATACTGTTGAGTAAAATAAAACATGTGGAATATATTAGTCTTGAGTTCAATATGTGTTTTACATGCTCTGTACCTTATACTATACCCTTTAATAATCAATAATGGACCAAGCATTCAAGATCATTCAAACAATTTTAGACCTGTCTGTTTGTAGCGTTCGTTAACCTCTTGACATGTGTTTGCAACTCCTGGGAGCTACGGGTAGCTCCCCTCTTATCCCCTTATCAACAAGTCAGTTTTTTTTAGTTATTACATCATGCTCACGAGTATATTACTACTGTTTATATTATGATATATTTGATTCTAGATGACTTGTGTGGGGAATAAGTGGTATATTATTACTATGTATATTGCTTCTTATAGAGAATAGGAGGATTAGATATTATTTAAACAGAAGCATGTCATTCATATGTATTATCACTTAATATTTTTTTTTATTGCTGACGCGGAGTATTAAATTAATTTTTATCGGCGTCAGCTTTTTTTAAAATACCGTCGCCAGATATTTTATTTTTAAATATTACATCATGCTCTGAAACAGGATACTATCTAGCCGTCAGGTGTTCGATGAGTCATACTTTACCATACTCTGAAACCGGATACTGTCTAGACGCCAGGTGTTCGATGAGTCATACTTTACATGGTATAACCACATATCAAACCCATATGTGACACTAAAAAGGATAGAGATATTTTGTGCAACACGAATGGAGATACATCCTATTTAAAGGGACGTGACGCATGCGCAGTTCTGCAAAAAATACATAATGAGATGAGACTTTCTTACTAATTTAGTAAAATTTGAATTTTTACATTTTAAACGATATTTAATGAGATCACAAATAATAAATAACTTTTATTAAATTTACCTATAGTTTTCACAGCTAAAATTGCAATAATTCTATTCATTACAAGGCTGTCCTAACTGAAAGAGATTAATCTTACCGGACGGAAAACCCCGAAATATGCCGAATAATTATAACCTTAATATTGGCGTTTAGGCACCATTGCGAATCTAACCTGTTAAAATATCGCCTTCGTTGTGTTTGTATTTTTGTTTGTTGGTGAACTGTAGCTGTAAAATCGACAAATTTAACATATACCTATGTGCTTTAAGTTTAACATTTTGATTAACCAGTGATAGTGAAGTGTTCCTAGCAAAATCAATTGTGCGTATAAAGACTGTAAAAATGAGTATAGGAAGTGCAAAACTTTAAATGAAAATATACACTTCCATCGCTTTCCCAAGGATGAAAATCAGTAAGTATAAAATTTTAGAGGTATTTTATAGTTGTTGTAACTATGTACATCTCATCATAATAAAATATTCTTTATAACTTATTTGTGGTGGAGCTTAACTTATTTGTGGTGGAGTATTCCACCATACCACCTTCTGTATTCTGTATTTCATTATATTGTTTTGGGATTTCGCTCTCGTTGTAACTATCTATGGAATCTATGGATTTCAGGATTTCACCACCCATAAAACAAATCTAAACTGTTAACTGCAGCACCTTCTAGATTATGGTAACGGAGTTAAAACGGAGTCAATCTAGGAGGTGCTGGTTAACTGTTTCTTGAAAATTTGGAGTGATAGGTATCCCAAAATAATAATATGATTGTTTATTATCTATTTACTATGACAGTTAATTCATATAATATTGATTATTTGTAACTTATAACATCTTACATTCCTACATAGTGGGCACGATTGGTCTCGGTACTTTTTAATTTTCGATAAGTATCTACAGCCATTCGTTTACCAATAATAATAATTATATGATTAATTACATTATTACATTGTAATTGTTGATTACATTATTATAGATGTCGGGCTTGGGTGGAAGCATGTGGACTGTCAGATTTATTGAACAAAACCGTGTCTCAGCTTCACAATAGTTACAGAATTTGCAGTAGACACTTTCAAGAACATATGTTCATGAACATATTTGAAAGAAAATCACTTCTACCTTCAGCTATACCGGAAAAGTACATCGATCAGGAAAATTATGGTAAGTAAAATAATAACTTAGTGATCTCTTCAGATACCTACCTAATTATTTATACAGGGTATACAAAACTTCACTGATTTTGTTAATTTAACAGAGCTGGGTCTTGCTTATATAAAAAAGATATAAATATAAGATACTTTAATAATCTAATCTAATATAATAACTAGAAACAGTATAAGAAAATGCTATAAAAGAGGTTAATATTACATACATTTCCAGGCAGCGTTGAAATTTCAGTTCAAAGTTTGTGTTTCTGTCTCATTCCCTGCAATTACTACTTTTCTGCATGCATTGTTTATAAATACCTACATGTAGCATTTCAGAAAGAAAATACTTTTTTTTTAAACGACACTAATAATAGCTTATATTTGCAGATATTAATCAGCCGTCAACATCTACTGGAATCTCACACTCTCTAAAAACTCGTCCAAGCAAAATATGTATTCTGCAAGACATTACATTAACCCGAGAAGAGATATCTACAAGCCCTTCTCCAGAAAAGTCACCTGTAGGAGTACAGACTCCCCAATTTTTTGTTAGCCCCAAAAGACATCCTGAAAGAAGAAGTGAAAAAGTTGCAAATGGAAAATGCAAGCTTAAGAAAACTTTTGGATAAATCCAGTTCTTATACAGGTGAAGATTTTAAAAAAATGTGTGACAAATTTTTGTCACCAGAACTGTCCTCATTTGTAAAGGTGCAGCTGGAGCAAATGGACAGAAGCAGCAAAGGACAACGATATTCAATGGATTTTAAACAGTTCTGTTTAACATTGTATTTTTTGGGTCCACGATGCTACAGAAAACTTGCAAAAACCTTTACTTTTCCCTCCGTAAGAACATTACAGAGATTTGTTGAAGACATAAAATTTAAAGCTGGGATAAACGAAACATTATTTAAAATATTGGAATTGAAGGTGAAGAACATGGAAGATAAAGATAAAATTTGTTATATATGTGTGGACGAAATGGCAATTAAGAAACATTTATTTTATAAATATATAAGTGACGAGATTGTAGGACTAGAAGACAATGGAGAAGAAAAAAGAGAAGTTCCAGCTAGTTCGGCTGCTGTTTTCATGATTAATGGAATAAACACCAAGTGGAAGCAAGCAGTGTGTTACACGTTTTCTTTAACCACTCTTTCGGCTAACAGTGTTAAGAAGTTATTAGAAAAAATTATCCAGAAATTATCAAGCATTGGCTTACATGTGGTTGCCTTGGTAAGTGACATGGGATCAAATTTTATTCAGCTATCAAAGTTACTGGGTGTAACAACGGAAAATTCTTCGTTTGAGTTGGCTGACAGTAAATTATTATATTATTTTGATCCATGTCATTTACTCAAGGCAGCGAGAAATAATTTAATTACCAATAATTTTTATTGGGATAATCACCGTGCTTCTTGGGAAGATATAATTTTTTTTTATGAGAAGGATAAAGAAAAATTAAACCGTATGGCTCCTAAATTATCCGCAGCCCATTTGACACCTACAAATTTTCAAAAAATGAATGTATCTCTTGCTGCACAGGTACTTAGTAATACAGTTGCAATGGGTATCGATAATCATGTGTACTTTCATTCTCTTCCAGAAGAAGCTGCAGGTACAGTAGAGTTTATTGTAAAATTTGATAAACTATTCAATATTTTTAATTCAAGAAATATTAATCGTACTATAAAATTAGATTATGCCTTCTCCCATGACCAAGTTCAACTTGACTTCTTGAATGATATAAAAGATTTTTTTAAAAAATTACAGGCTTTGAATAAAAAAAGTAACAAAAATGTCACAAATCAATTAAAGTTTATAAAATGTTGGATTATTACAATTAATTCATTAATAGAATTGTGGACTATATTAAAGAATAGAGGATTTGAATATATTTTAACAAATCATATAAATCAAGATAATCTGGAGAACTATTTTGGCTCTGTAAGGCAGCAAAATGGAAATGCACTGAATCCAACTGCAATACAGTTTACCCGCTCTTTTAAAAAACTATTTGTAATGAGTTTCTTACATACTGACAATATGAACTGCAAAGAAGATTTTTTTGAAATATTGATATCTATTAAAGATTTTTCATCTAAAATAACACCTTTAACTTTTCCCTTATGCAGACAACCATTTAAATCCTCTGTTCTTATTGATGGTGTTGACTATAGGCATATGACTCCAACAGAAATCAATTCTTTTAAATATGTTTGTGGTTACCTTATTCAGAAATGTTTAAAAATTCATAATTGTGATATATGTCAGGAGTTTGCTGTACAGAGTAACAAGATAGACGACACCACATTGTTTTTAAGGAAAAAAGCTTATGACACAAGTGTTTCTGTATTTGGAAGTCTGAAAACTCCCCATCAAATATTTGTGTCTTACGTTAACGAATTAGATGATATATTTATCAATTTAATACATAGTAGTATTACAAATCATCCAGGGAGTACTTTATATAATAATTGTAAATTAGTTTTACCTCTGCAACATCCCTGTCCAAATTTCCCAACAGATTATTTACTAAAATTACTTGTCAGGTTACGAATTTATTACTATTTAAAAAACCTTAACCAACAATATGCTCAAAATCCTAATATTAAAAATGTAAAGTTAAATATCATTCGTAATATGTAAATAAATTTTAAAACAAACAAATATCTTGTTTTATTTCAATGTTTTCATTTTCTGTTGACATCCTCTATCTAAGAAGTACCTAGTATTTAAACCTTATGCTAAAACCTTTTTAATTTATAAAAGAAACCTGTTAACATGATTATTATTTATTATAACATTTACCAAAATCAGTAATAAAATAGGTACCTAAAAATTTTTTACCGCAATTGAATGAATTCTTGTAGCTTCTGATTTCGATTGTATCTACGCATTGAGTTCATACATGCATATAAGCAAAACCAAAAATATGTAGATCTTTTTTAGTTCATTTTTCTTTTCTAATGTAAACTTATTAATGTGATTGCTATATTAATTAAAAGTGATTTACGGATTATCTCTGTAAATTATTCTAGTTTATTTTAATCATTTAAAACGCATAGTTTTAAGATGATCAACTAAATATTTCTACCCTGCTATTTAAAAGTTTTAAAAAGTTTGAAGTACCTAGATTTAATGTAAAATAGTTAAGCTGGCAACATTGTTGCTCATAATTTTGCCATTCTGCGCTCGATATGGCAACGTGTATCATCCAATTTAAATGCCCAAGGTCAACGGCGGCATTTGTATAAGATCAAAGGAGTGTCGCATATGGGTTTGATATGTGGTATAACATAGCATAGCATACATCCCATCTTTCTGATCCATTTGCTAGCCCATTTCCCCACTACTCAAATCTTCCAATGGTATGTCTGGTAGGTACCTATGTATTATACATTCATTGACGACACTCTTTATTTCTCCTGTTACAACTTCATTTTTTAAATAAATTTTACATTAGCCGGAATTATAACTGGTTCATAATAGTTACTTGTCTAAACATAATTTAGTAACTAACCCAAAAAACTTTAAAGTAACATGGTTTGTCAACCAAGTATTTGAACCTTGTCTGATTGCAGTATAAAAATTAGTTAGGATCAGTTTTGTATATTGTTTTGAGGAATTCTAATATCGATACCTTTTTGCCAAAATATCGTAAGTCACTCACTAAATTTTACCTTAGGCTACTTACGACAATTCTGCCACTCTGCCTATTACAGTTCTGTTACTTACGATAAAATGTATGCAGTTATTTAACCGTGAAACATTTAAATACGCTTACATATTTTTGGATTTATCTACCTCTGCCAAGATGTGTATTTGCATATTATACTTACGATAGATCCATAGTCATTTTCATGGAAAATGTCACTTACGATAGTTTGGCAAAAAGGTATCGATATAAGGTAGGTATTTATCGAAGAATTAGACTTATTAGAATTATGTTTGTAGTTATTTTAATTGTGGCAGGAGCTGCATATATAAAAAGCTACGATGAAAGTAGCTGCACGTCTTATCAGTAAAAACGGCACTAAAAAAATATTTTTTAACTGAATGACATCATACAATTAGTAATGTCAAGTAGTTATTAGTCAAATTTATACTTTACACTGTTAAGATATATTAAATATTGTGAATGAATTGGGATAGGTTAATCAGTTATTTTGTTATAAAATTACATGAAGTTTATAATACACAATATGGTAATAACTGCTTTTCTAGAAGATAACATTAACAACTTCAAAACTCAAAATCATTACGATTATGGTAGGAATTTAATAAAAACACATTTAAAATATAATTTATACACACAATCACATTATAATAGGAGTTTTATCCACACTTATAAAGCATATAAAGTAACCTATTATCCACTACTGAAATAAAAAAAAAAATATAAACTTAAATCAACCAAATTTAATTTACTTATTAAAATTAACATTAACATATTAATAGACATTTCGTTCTTCGATTTTTCATATTTCACTTCATTTTCGTTAATAGGAAGCTTGTAGTTGCTTCTTGCAACAAATTTTGGATGTCTCCTCTCCTGAGGAATGAATTGAACGAGAAGAACCTTGGATTTTCCTTGCACTACCAAGTTTGTTAGATATGGAGTCTTCAATATAGCTCTGCCACAGCAGGGCTCTTCCACCCACCATACCGCTTAATGGGTGTAAAATCGGCACCATTATTTCCCAATATAGTTATTGAAGTGCACCCTCATATAGTGGCGAATATAAGCTTCCGCGTTTGCCAAGTTCAGAAACGATGCAACTTTTGATGGAACCTTTGCCAATGTGTTGATTCCAACAGGCTGAGAAGTACATTTTTGATTCTTATAATGTAAAAAGAATCTGTTTTGTGATAAGTTCTTTGGTCTTAGGGAAATACATTTTCTACACATCTCTACGTCGTTGATAGAAAATCCTTCATTTATAATTTTAAACTTTCGTGAAATGCCGGTCTTGGTATCTGGTATCGAAACAACTAGATACGCACCAGTGTCCTATACATTAGTAATTTTCAAATTCGTCAATTCGTAGCATCGACAATCACCAGAGACTCCTATTACTAGCGCAACCTATAATGATTCAAAGTATTATTAATACATATTGTCTAAAAAGTTAAGAGTTATTACCTTAATCATAAAATATTCTTTATCACAAGATTTAGTCAAAAATTCTTCAATTTGCACTCTTTCCAAAACTGCAACCTTTTTCACCTTGTATCCTTTCGATTGACTCTTCAGATAACAGATATCTACGTTTTTAGACTTATCGCAACCTTCAACATTGAATACTTCGACCAAATGGATGAAATGATGAAATTGCATGTTTTTTCTTCAGATTAAGAAATAAATAACTTGCACCTTGCACACAGAACTTCATTTATAAACCACAAAACAAAAAGAAAATATAAAAGCAGTGCTGGTAACTCAACAGTGTTACCATCATTTAGTTCATAAAATACCTAGAAGTTAGCACAGTATGGCGGCCGCCTATCAGTTGTTATTTTTAGCTACTCCCACCAGTATGTATTAGCGATCCAGTTTATTTTAAGAAATCCGTGGTTCAAACCCATCTTTACCATATAAATATATCTTGAAATGTTCGACGGCCCAGATGAGTGCTAGGGCTTCCTTTTCAGTTTGGCAATATCGTTTCTCAGCGTCCGTAAGACTTTTGTTACCATAACCAATTATTCTAGGCTTATCTTTATCAAATTGGATTAAAACGGCTCCTAACCCGACTGGACTTGCATCTGCTACAACTTGCGTTCTATCATGAGGGTCATAATAACCTAATGTGCTAATTTTAGAGAGCGTTTCGTTTAATTTTTCAAAAGTTGTTATTTGGTCGTGTTCCCAGTACTTTGTTATATTTGAATGTTTTCCTAGCTTAAGTCGGAGTAGTTTCCTTAAAAGTTCGGTTAATGTAGCTAGATTAGGTATCCATTTGCCGCAGAGGCTAGGGGATAGACTGTCCAGCCTGGTGAATGGCGGTGTAGAACTGACTCCTGAGGGGATGATAAGTGTAATAAAGAGGGCATACCGGGACACTACTTTGAAGGTCAGACCCAAAGAGGGGAAGGTCCCGTATTGGTGAACGGAAGAGATCGCCGAAAGGCGCAACATATCTGTAACGTCTAGAAGAAAGGTCACCAGGGCGAGGGCGCGAGAGGTGGATCCAGCTGTTATTGAGGCCTTCGAAAACGAATATAGGCATGCTAAAAAGGAGTTGAGGAAAGCAGTTAGTGCGAGTAAGAGAAAGAAGTGGATAGATCTCATAGATGCCGTTGAGAACGACGTATATGGAGAGGGGTACAAGATTGTAACCAAAACTATAAAGGGGGGGGGTGGCCGCCCCTGGCGTTAACAGACGAGGAAAGGGTGGAGCATATCGAAAAGCTATTCCCCAGGAAGCAGGAAGAAAGATGGGAGAAAACAAGGGGAAGGGTGCATACCCTTTTCACGCAGGAGGAGGTTAGAAAGGCTGCCAGCAAGCTTAAAAACGGCAAGGCTCCGGGATTGGATGGTCTTGCAGCAGAAGCAATTAAGATAGCAGTGGATAGGCTAGGCAAATTCGTCACTGGAGTACTCAATAAGCAGCTTGTTGATGAAAAGTTCCCTAAGGTGTGGAAAAGAGCAAAGGTGAGAAAAGAGCTGCTAAAGCATACAGACCCCTGTGTCTAATAGACTCAGCTGGCAAATTGTATGAGCAGCTAATAAACGGAAGACTGCAGGAGGAACTAATCAGGAATGGGGATCTATCTGTACATCAGCACGGGTTCAGAAAATGTCACTCCACTGTGGGAGCAATCGAGGAGGTATTGATCAGGGCAAGAAATGCTCATCTAGGTACTCCGAGTGAATGGTGTGCGGTGGCGTTTATTGATGTTAAAAATGCGTTCAATACGGCAGATTGGAGGAGAATTATTGAATCTCTGGAGAGTAAACGGGTATCTCCCTACCTCAAAAACACGATAATGGACTATCTGAGCGACAGGAGAATCATAACTGGGCCCGGACAAGAAAGGGAAGTGAACATTGGCGTTCCGCAAGGGTCGGTGTTAGGCCCCCCCTCTTTGGAATGTCATGTACGATGGGGTGTTGCAAATTGACTTGCCTAGGGGCTTGCAAACGGTGGGGTATGCTGACGACTTAGCGGTAGTGGGGCAGGACAGAAACTGGGATAGTTTGGTCCACAAAATGAATGTAGCACTAGCTACAGTAGGTGATTGGCTAAGTGCAAATGGACTACGTATGGCCCCTGAAAAGACTCAGGCGATGCTCCTAAGGTTTGGGAGGAGACGAAAAGAGGATAATTTTGAAGTTGAGGGTGTTCGGGTCCAGCTAAGTGACAGAGTCAGATACCTGGGCGTCACTTTAGATTCTGGGGTGAGTTTTGGCCCACATATTAGAGCGGCCGCGGCTAAGGCGGAAGCGACCATCAGGGCTGTATCGGGAATAATGCCTAACTTAAGGGGGCCTGGAGAGCGCAAAAGAAGAATTTTAGGGACAGTGGCTCAATCCGCTATGTTGTATGGAGCCGAAGTCTGGGGCGGGGCCATGGAGGTGGCGGCATATAGGAGGACGCTCCAGAGCGTCCAGAGGAAGATAGCGCTGCGGGTCTGCAGCGCGTATAGAACTACCTCGTATGATGCAGTGGTAGTGGTGGCATCTATGATCCCTATCCATCTATTGGCCTTCGAGAGGCGTGCAATCTGGCATAGCATAAGGGATAGGAAAGTGGCACGCAGAGAGGAAAGAGCTGCCACAGTGGAAAGATGGCAGGAGGAGTGGCGCTCGGGAATGAAGGGAGCGTGGACTAGGGCCCTGATCCCGGACCTAAGACCGTGGATTGGCAGGAAGCATGGGCAGACGGGTTACCATCTAACCCAGGTACTTATTGGTCACGGTTCCTTTAGGATCTATACCTATGGTATTGGAAAAGTAGGAGACCCCGGCTGTGTATACTGTGGGGCAGAAGACACGGCCGAACATACAATATTCTGGTGCCTTAGATGGGAAAGGGAAAGGCAAGAAGCGGTGACCAAAATAGGGCAACCAATTCGGGCTGAAACCATGGTAAACATATTGCTTCAAAGTCCAGGAGGTTGGAAGGCAACAGAGGAGGTGGTCGGAAAGATTATGACCAGGAAGGAGCAGGACGAGAGGGACGAGAGAGGCTAGAGTCATTGGGCTGGTCACTGAAGTATGTTCACAAGAACGGTTCCGGTGACTGGTTCCTGGGAAAAGGGAGGGGTTTTAGTCGGAGTAGCGTCCGACACTATCAGGAGCGATAGACCTCAAGATCCTGGTGCCAAGCGGTTTCCCCTCTCACAAAAAAAAAAGGTATCCATTTGCCAATGAAGTTTACTAGCCCTAAGAAGCTATGTACTTCATCAATTGTTAATGGCTTTCTAAACGTTTTAACTACGTTAATATAGTTTTCTAGAGGTCGTACCCCTGTTGGGGATAACATGTGCCCCACAAATTGTATGTTTTTTTATTTGAAAATGCATTTATCTTTGTTAAGCAATACGCTATTTTCTTTTAGAGTTCTAAGTGTAAATTGGAGTCTGCAATCATGTTCCTTTTTCTTTCTTCCATAAACAAGAATATCATCATTAAAATTTACAGTGCCATGGCATGGCAATAATAGTTTTTCAAGAATCTTTTGAAATATTTCTGGTGCAGCATTTATCCCAAACAGAAGTCTTTTATATCTGTAAAGACCTTTACTACTAGTAAACGTGGTTATGTTTCGAGATGCTGGCGATATTTCTACTTGATAGAAAGCGTTTTTTATATCTAATTATAAAATAAGCTGGCTTTTCTGAAATTTGGTAAAAGTGTGTCCATTGTTCTAAGTGGGTAATTTTCCCGAAGTATAGCCTTATTGGCTATACGCATATCAATACATAACCTTACATCACCATTTTCTTTCAAAACTGGCACTATGGCGGATACCCATTCCGATGGTCCTTTGACTTCTTCTATTATGTATAAGTCTATAAGTTCTTTTAATTTTTTGTTTATTTTTGACTCCAACGTAATAGGTACCCTCCTATATGGTTGGCTAACTGGTTTTACTGTTTCATCAATAGGGATTTCTACCATTACATTTTTAAATTTTGGAAAAGGTTCAACTTGAATGTTATTTATATCTAACTCTATCTTAAGAACACCCAGAGAAATCGCAGTCTTTTTACCCAATAAATTTCTTTTGCCATTTCTAATAACATAGAAGGTTGCATTTTCTTTCTTAGGATCAATTTGAATAATAGCTTCAAATGAACCCAAAATATGCAAAGGGTTCTTTGAGCCATAAGCAAAGAGAGCCATTCGTTACTGAAATGCCTGATTTCTTTAGCTGTTCCCAAGTTTTGTCGGGAGTTACTCCCGAATCAATTAACATGTTAACAAAAATTCCACCTATTTTACAATTGATTGTGTCATCGCAATCGATATGAAAAATATACTCTGCTTCTTCATTTTCAGAAACGTTATCCACTTCTTCCCTATTCGGTTGTCTTGATTTGTATCTCTTGTATGATGATACCCTCTCCGTTTTACTTGTAGGTTGAAATTTCCTATTGGATTGACAAAACTTTGCGAAGTGTCCTTTGAAGTTACATTTTACACAAATAATTTCCATGGCTGGACATTTGTGCTTATCCGGTTTTTCCTCCGAACCACAGCGTAAACATTTTTTCCTGTATGATATTCTGCCTTTTGATCGATCTGAGAGTTGATTTACTACTGGTGAAAGATTAGACGTCGCCGTCGATGATTCTCTAAAGTCTGTGAGTTGTCTTTCAATGGTCTCCATGGAATTTGCTTCGGCAATAATCGCATTGAGCGTAATTGCGTCTGCAGTAGCTAATATTTTTTTCCTTAAGTCAGTTGACGAGCATTTTACAACTATTTGGTCGATCAACTGCTCGTCGTAACCTTTAAACTGGCATTTCTCAGCTTGATCACGGAGGCGCACTACGAACTTTTCAAATTTCTCTTCATTTCCTTGTTTAGATTATGCCAGAAATGCCAGAAAAGGCATTTGCCTTTCATATACTTTACTTTGCTTGAGGGCAAAGTATTCATCCAACTTTTTAAGTGCGATGGTATAAACATCATGTCCTTCACTAGGCTCACTAATATTTGCTCCAGGTAGGTTATAAAAGATTTCCTGAAGTGCTAACCCCCCAAAATGTAATAACATGGCCCTCTTTTTAGATGGATTTTTAATGCTAGCTGGATCTAAATATATCTCTAAGGCTCTGTTCCACTTTTGCCATCGTAATCCTACTGTACTGTAATCAGCACCCTTGAAAATAAAATAAAAAAATCAAATCATTCAGCTTATGCCTGAGATAAAATTAAGAAAGAAACGTGGCCTCATTAATGGGTTAGGTTCAATAATAAAATGTCTTACTGGCAATCTTGATCAAGAAGACACTCAAAAATATAACACACAAATAAAAAACCTTCAGGAAAATCAGAATAAAATAAAAATCATATTATCTGAACAAATTTCGCTAATGAACATGTCAATTAAAGAATTTTGACGAAATCTCTCAAAATATTTCTCACAATCAGTTGATTTTAGAATCACGAATTATTCAAATTGAAAATTACATTAAAACAACAAAGTTACAAGAAATAGATAACTATCAATACTTCATGACATTTACGGTCTTAAACCAAATAATGTTCATATATCAAATTATTTATGACACATTGGAAAGAATATAAATGGCAATAACATTCGCTAAATTAAATACACTACATAATTCTATAGTAAACCTAGTTGTCTTTTCTCAAGAAATCAGAGCCATAGAAAATTATATAGGATCATATAAATTACCATTTGAAAACAAATTAGAAAATATATTAAAATTAGAAAGATTAATTGAAATAAAAAGCTTTCTAGATGGAACTGCAATAACATTAATTTTAGAACTACTCCTAATTGAATCTACAAGTTACCAATATTACGAACTATATCCATTCCCATCTAAGATAAACGATTCATACTTGACAATTATACCCAAAACTAAATATTTGGCAATTAGTGACATGTACTTCCTAGAAATGCATAATAAATGCACAGAATTTCAAAATAAAGAATTCATATGTAAGAATGAAATAAAAAATCAAATTGATAATGACTTAAACTGTGAATTAGAAATTAAATTAAATACTCTAGAATAAGTTCAGCTTGCAATACTTATCAAATTAATGTGAAATCACCTATAATCTATAAAATAAATAATGCCAATTATATAACAATAATACCTGAGACACTAATCGTTATTGAAAATTGTATAATAATATAAAAACCAACAAAAACTTATATCCAGGTAGTTACTTAATACAACTTGATGATGAGTGTTATATTCAACTCAAAAACTATAAATTAAAACTAGGAAACCAAGCCCAATTTTAGCAAATAATATAGACCTTTCTAATATATACATAAATTTAACTAATACAAATATTAAATTTAATGATTTGAATTTAAACCAGATAAACACTAATAAACTACGTAACTTAGAGTCAAAACTTGAAATCCAAAAAGTCAGAATAGAAGAAATAGCTGTTCAAACTATCACAGAAAACATTAGCATAGGAACTATAATCCTGTATTTAATTTTAAGCATATTAGCTATATATTTTATAATAATAAAAATTGTAAATCCTTGGATAATAAAAAAGAAACTCAAAAATAAAAGAAAATCAACAACCTTCGAAAATGAAATCAAAATTTAAATTTTACTAATTTAGAAAAGAAAAATTTAAATTTCTCTCTTATTGACGGAGGAGTTATATAATCGCCCACTATATAATTGTCAAAGGATTGGTAGGCTTTTATTTTAAGTTATATTCATGTCTCAGCGGAATGCAGATCCAGCACTTTTGTACTCACAGCTGCATTAGAATAATATAGTTAGTCTTAGCTTTGTATCGAACACGGTTAGAACTCAAAATTAGTAGAAATAAAATCTTTTTTTAAAAACTGGTTTTTCTGTTAAAAGAACATTTCTCGCCTAATTCTTTAGAATGAAATATTCCTATTTTATTTTTTGCTTTTAAATTTTGTGTTTTTACTTTATTGTTTTCCAATAATTCTATAATTTTATAAGGTCCGATAAATCTGTTTTTATCTTTTAAACGTGCAAATGGATTTTTTCGGTACACAATTTGATTTAGTTTGAAAGGTTTTGGTTTTAATTTTTCATTAATTTTTTCGATCGCTTTAGTTAGTTGCTGTGACAGTTACATCTTTTATTTTGGCATAAAGACTATCCATTTTGTCTTTGTGTGATGTTATATATTCTGAATAAAAGTTATGGGGAATGAGGTCAAAGGGGTCCCTAAGATTTGTATGACCAAATGTAATTCATAAGGTGTATGATTCGTTGAAGAGTGTCTAATATTATTATATGCAATAATTGCGTTTGGTAAAAGTTCTTCTAAAGTATCTTGTGGGTGTTTATTTTTATATAGTCTTAAGTGTTCTAAGAGACTAGAGTGGAATCTCTCGATAGGTGCATTCGACTCATGATGTGAGGGTGTTGTAAAATGAATATTGGTTTTATGCATTTTTAACATTTCTTTAACAAGGTCATTCTTAAATTCACCTCCGTTATTTGATACTGCTTGCTCGGGCAGACCATAAGTTGAAAAGTATTTTAATAAAGCATCAACTAGGTGTTTTTGTTACAATATATGCTTGTGCTAATTTACTGAATTTATCAATTATCGTTAATAGTGATTATCCCTGGTAAAAGAATAAATCTATATGTATAATTTGAAAAGATTTACTTCGCGTATCAGTTAAACATAGTGGTACCTGTGATGGATTACGATTATATTTAGCTTTTTGGCATGTCACAATTATTTATATATTCGATAATATCTTGTTTCATATTTTTCCAATAGTTGGACTTTAACTTTTCATGGGTTTCATTAATACCACGGTGGTTCGTTTTACCTTCGTGTTGATGTTTTGTAAGCATTAATCTTTCTTCTTTATTTATTACGTTATCAACAAGATTGGAACAAATTACTAATTTTAAATTTTGAAAATATTCGTTGGCTACGTCATTAAATAATGGGATAAAATTTCTATGAATAAAATAATTATTATAATAATTAGTTGAATTTGGAGTTGCATGGTCTCTAAGGATTTCTATTATACCTTTTTTATTATTGGGGAAGATTTTAAAGTATTTAATTTTATTTCCGTCTATTGTACGTGCTTTATAGCTAGTTTCTGGATGGGGTCATCTATCTATGATCAGTTGTAAAGTTTTATTGTTGATTATTTCATCCATTATAGGGATTGATTTATTTTGTCCTTCTGTACTGGTATGTACGGTGTTTTGTGAGATTTCTTCTTGCATATCATCTCTTTGTTTCTTGTTTGGTGAATTTTCGTGCGATGTTTCTGTAGAACTTTCTTTTTTTTGTATCTGATTGCTTAATTGTTGAAGGTATTCGATGACATCGAAATTTATGTTACCGAGGTTATTAATAACGAATTCAGTTTCGTATATGTTGAGTGGGATTCTTGATATTTAATGAACCTTTTTTGTATATGATTTCGTAGTTGAATTCTTCTAATTTTAGGCGCCACCTAACTAACTTTGAGTTTGGCTCCTTTAAATTAAATAACCAAGTTAAAGGTCGGTGGTCAGTATATATTTTAAATTTACGACCATAAATTTACGACCATAAAGATAAGGCCTAAAAGTTTTGCACGCCCACACAATGGCCAAAACCTCTTTTTCTATAGCGTTGTATTTTGACTCTGTTTCATTTAATGTCCTGCACGCACAAGCTATCGGTCTGTCTTGAGGAATTTCGCTTTGTGAAAGTATTGGACCAAGTGCAAAATTGCTAGCGTCCGTCGTTAATATAAACGGTTTCGTAAAGTCTGGATATTTAAGAATAGGCGCATTAATTAGTAAAGTTTTAAGACGATTGAAAGCTTCGATAAATTTAGGAGTATATTCAACTTTATTAGATTTTTTTAAACAAACCGTAAGGGGTTTGGCGATTTTCGCGTAATCTTTAATAAATCGGCGGTAGTAACCTGTTAAACCGAGAAAGGATTTAATTTCTTTAGGATTTCTAGGGATGGAAAATTCTTTAACGGCGCGTATTTTTTCTGGATTTGGTTTTACGCCATCTTTAGTTATGATATGACCTAGATATGCTACTTCGCGTTTTAGGAATTGTGATTTATGCAGTTATACCTTGAAATTTGCGTCTCTTAAAAGTTGAAATACTTTTTCTAGTCGTACAAAGTGTTCTTGAAGACTTGACGAAAATATGACGATGTCATCCAGATAAACTGAGCATATTTCGTCCTGAAGACCTCTGAGGATA
Organism: Pogonocherus hispidulus; assembly: GCA_963924545.1. Taxonomy (NCBI): domain Eukaryota; kingdom Metazoa; phylum Arthropoda; class Insecta; order Coleoptera; family Cerambycidae; genus Pogonocherus; species Pogonocherus hispidulus. The sequence continues at coordinate 38,272,456 of OZ004695.1, forward strand.
TTATTCATCACTCTTTGAAAGGTTGAAGGGCTATTTTTAAGCCGAAGGGCCCATGCTCTTGAATTCATAATGTCCCTTGTTTGTTGAAAAGGCAGTTTTCGGGATGTCTTCTGATTCCATCTCAATTTGATGAAAACCATTTGCTAGATCGATTGTCGTAAAATACTGGCTACGTCCTAATTTGTCTAGAATTTCTGTAATGTTCGGCAGTGGAAATTTGTCATCTACGATTTTCTCGTTTAATTTTCGGTAGTCTATGACGATTCGCTATTTTCTTTTTCCAGATGCGTCCATTTTTTTTCGGCACTATCCATATAGGCGAGGAATAAGGTGAATAAGATTCTTGAATTATACCAGCGTTCAACATGTTATTCATTTGATTGTCTACCTCTTGCTTGTGTATTTCCGGGTATCGATAATTTTTTGTAAATATAGGAGATTCATCAGTTAGTTTTATTTTGTTTTCTAGAATTTGTGAATGTTAAGGGGATTTGTTATTATAGAAAATATCTCTATATTCATAGCAAAGCTGGTGTATTAATTTTTTGCTTCTGCGTTACAATGTGATAAGTGCAAATTTTTTAAATTTTGTTTCTGAAGATTATCTATATTTGTGTTTATTTCGGTATCCGTTTCCATTTTTTCAATAACATTAGTCTCCGTTTCATCAATTTTATTTATATCTATTAATTCATAAAATTTTAGTTCGATTGGATTTTCGCAAGGATTTATTAGGGTTGTAATTGCAATGTGATAATATACATTAACTAATGCTGAAGGCATTTCTAATTTATCAAAATACTGATGTTCTAGTATACCAAGTCTTGATTTAATTTTTACTGGTAAAGGAACAACTAGTTGCGTTCGCGCGGGTATTTTAATAGTATATGGTTTCTTTAATTTGGTATTCAATTTTGCTGTGTTTTGTATTGATGTATAAATGGGTAGTTGATCTGTTTCCGTTAACAGAACGTTATTTGACAAATCAATTTTGGCATAAAGTTGTTGTAATAAATCGAGTCCGATAAGACCATCGTATGTACTTGAAAAGTCAAAGATGTCAAATTTATATACTTGATTCGAATTTATGTTGAACATTAAATTGATTGGGATATTAATTACTTTATCATGAATTGACGTTGCGTGTGCTATTTTTACTTGAAAAGGCTCTGTTTGAATGTATGTAGGAAATATGTGTATGCTAAAGCTTGTGTATGCTAAATCTAGAATTTGTGTGGGAGTTGAAGAAAATTTTCGTTTTCGTGAATGTATTCATTTTGGGGTTGATAAAAATTATCACAGGGTGTTTGAATAGGGTAAGGTTGATATAATTGTGGGTAATACATAGGTGTATTTTCATAATAAGAATATTCTTCTTCTGCTGGTTCTATACTACATGCATTATCCTCGTATGATTGCAAATTTTCTATTTCTTGTGGATTAGCTGTATAATCCTCTGTATTTTCTACTACTTGTGTAAATAATTCTTTAGCTTTAAAATTTTTATTTTGTGGAATATTTGTGATTCCGGATGATACTTTCATAGGAGTAGGTTTTGACAATTTTTTTATTACATTTGAATTTGGTTTAAATACATTTGTGTTTCGACTCGGCCAATTATTTTGGAAATTTGAATTTTGTTGAGTGAAAGGGGGTTTTGGTCTATTATTAAAATTATTACCTTGATAATTATTAGTCTTTTGGAATGGTGGTCTAAAAGGTATTACATTTTGTTGTTGTGGGAAATTGAAATTATTGTATGGAATTGGCATATTTGGGTGTCCAAAATGTGGTACATTTCTTTGTGTATAAAAATTTGGAACATGTGGTTTATAAAATGTCGGTTGTTGATTAAAAGTATGTCTAGGTTTTTGTGTGTGAGTTTGGGGATTTTTTGATTGTGTTCGTTGTTTAAATTCAATGTCAGCTTCTTCGGATTTTACTATATTTATGGCTTCTTCAATGGTTTCAGGATCTCTACATTTAGCAATAATTTGAATCTTTTCTGGCAAACTATTTAAATGTTTTTAAAGTTACTTGCTCATAATATGCAATTTTTACTAATTTAGTACTTTTTGAGTCACCTGATTCATTTAATTTTGAAATTAACAAGCTACGCAAAGTTTGTAATTTTAGTCCAAATTGGGTAAATGTTTCATTTTTATTTGGTGTAGTTGACATTAAATCATTTAATAAACAATCAATATTTCGACCATCTAAAAATGTATTTTGTAACGTTTCTTTTATTAGTGCCCAGGTATTTAGTTCACTTCTTGGGCAAACAATATTAGCGGCATGTCCACGTAATTTGCTTATTATTGTACTGATAATACACTTATTAATAAAATTGAATTTTGTGGTTCTGATTCTTTTTGAAATGCTAGTATTAATTCTTCACTAGCTCTTATATATGACGGTAAAATATGTTAATCACCATTAAAAATAGGTATGTTATCAGCAAAAATACGATAAAGACCGTGGTGCATTTTTCTGTTCAAAACTGGTGAACTTTCGCAATTAAGATTATTAAATAAATCAATAAGAGATCCTCCAGTTTTAAACCGAAATAATATTTGATACTTAACTAACTTAACTAAATATTTTAGAAGGAGAACAGAACAATATTTTAATAAATTTACACTTAAATTTATGTTGTTTATTGCAAAAATTGAAATTATTAAATTTTGTAGTTAAACTTCTCAAGATGAAATATTTCAGGTTCCCTCGTAATATTTCTTCTAATGTGAAATTTGAATTTAATTTGTATACTTTAATATTAGCTTTAATAAAGATGAATTTTAATATTTGTGATTTTAAATATTAACTGTGCTGTAAACGTTTATAGTTGTTTCCTTCTGAATATATATATATATATATATATATATATAAAAAAATTATTAGAATTGACTTACATTAAAGTTGACAGAAATGTGATTTTCATTTGAAATTCGATTTTCGTTTCCTTACTTCTAATGTGGAAATATGGGTACCAAGGTGAAGTTTCCACTTCCTTTTCTTACTGCTACGGGCTCTACTTTGAGGGTTAACTTCACTCAAGTCATAACAGAAATTAGACTATGTATTATGTTGTGTATTTAGTTTCAATTATATGAAACAATAAGTAAAAAACTGGAGAAGGAGTGGAGTTTGTAGACAAGCTCGCAACTTTATAGTGGAGCCAAGCAAGACCAAGACGGCTTGGCTGTTAAGTCGTAACCGGAAGGCTCTAAACCAGTTGGTGGGAGTTTTAACGGGTCACTGCAGGCTTAGAAGACATCTATCATTGATGGGTGTTGAGGGAGACCCTATCTGCCCAAAGTCCGGGGAGGGAGACGAAACGCCTTCACACTTCTTGGCAGAATGTGTGGCTTTCGGCAGACTAAGACACGACGTCTGTGGGGCCGGGGAGCTGCAAGGGGAAGAGGTCAGTTCCCGTGAATGGACCGATATTCTGACCTACATTAGAAGGTCGGGAAGGTTCGACGAGGGAAGAGGTGACGGAGTTAGGTAGGGGACGACAGGGGTAGGCAAAAAGGGTCCGCTTGTGGCCTACTTGCCAGGTCTTGGCCGCCCCATACACCACTACTACTACTAGTTTCAATTATTATGTATGGTTTCAATTATTATTGTAAACAGTTGCTTAGTTTAAGTAACTAATTCTATGTTGGGTGAGAATAGAATGAACATTGAAAATAGATATAAGTACTTACTTAAATTTATAATTAAAAGCAGATGAGTGCTATAATGAATTTAAGACATGAAGATATTAAACTTTATTTGGAAATGAAGGAGAGCAATAAAACCAAATTTCAAGGAGTAATTCTTTGAGTAAGTCTAAGACGGAAAGTTTATATAAACATAGGTTCAGTAATGCTTAGCTTTCAAGATACAGGGTGTGAAAAATCGTCTTTTCGTAAAATATTTATAATGCTTTAGCCGATTTTGTTGAAATTTGGCAGTTATTTATGGTAGAAAGGAGCTTATAATACTCTATATTCAAATTATTAAGTCCAGTGGCGTCCCGGAGGCACTTTAACCAATATTTTTTACAAATAAAATGTATGCCACTGACTTTCTTAAAACTTTTTTTCCCAATCAGCAACTAAAAATACAACTTTTTTGTCTCTTAAATTTTTTTCGTATCTTGCTTCGTTTTCGAGAAAAAAATAAAAACCACTTTATTGCATGACCCTGGGACAACATAAAGAATTAAAACTACCAACTGTCAAAAACGGGGGTGTACCTGTAATTTTTTTCCATATCAATAGTCTATTCTAGTCTTTGAAACTGTTATAAAAATTGTATTGCGTTTTCTTGTTAAAAAACAAAGCCGTTTAAAACTTATGTTGTTTGACACCCTATATCTTGAAAACGAAGCATTATCGGACCTATGTTTATATAAACTTTTCGTCTTAGAATGACTGAAAGAATTACCCCTTGACGTTTGGCTACGTACTTAAATAACACCCTGTATAAATGCAAATTTTCTAAAAACATAGTCAAGGCGTTTGTAAGTAATTTCTTTGTGAAAATTGTTGCTGTATTAATTTATGACGGTAATGTATTAGTTCATACAAATAAAAAGAAGTTTATATTAATAAAAATAAAGTTGAGGCTGGTCACGAGCTGGTGTAATATGGTGTTGGAATATAAAAATGTTACTGCTATGTTATATAGTGCCCATGCAATAGTGTTAGTTAGTTTTATGTATTTATACACTGTGTCCAAAGCGATAATATACGTATTGCTATCAGTTATTATAAGTGATAAAGAAACGGTTAAATTAGGGGTTTTGTAGAATTTTATGATTTCAGATACATTCTCCATTATATTCTTTTCTAAATTGATCTAGATGTATCTTTTTTAGATTTATTCGTGATATTTGGAAACATTAAAATTGCAATTAGCACAGGAAAGATTTAAAACTACTGAAAACAGAAAAGAGGAAGCTGTAAAATATATTTGTATTTACAATATTTTCCGGAAACACGTTAGATAATCTTTGGAAGACTTATTTTCAATTTTATAAATAATGGTAGTGTCAATGATGTGATGTGTCACATATTTGTTTTTATTTAAGTGACAATAATTTTCAAAGAAAGTAGTAGGTCATGAAATATTTTAACTCATAAAATAACTCGTAAAGTAAGTATTTAGTTTTTATCTATTGTTATTGTTGTTTTTAACAGCTGTATTTGTGTTGTAAACACAATAATTATACATTTAAATTTTTCACGACTTATTTTTTCAATTAAGGTTTTTGAATAGTGACACTTCAATAAAAAAAAAATTTGGCACGTCTTTGGAAAGCTTGTTTCAAGGACAATAACATGACTGAAAATAGAAGATGACTGCCATAAGAAAAACAAAAGTTTATACATATCTGAAAAAAAGGCCATCAGTAGTCTAAAACTTACAAAACGAAAATAGGTATATTTGAAATTAGCATAAAATTCTACTAAACCTTTCCTAATCTAACCGTTTCTCTAGTAGTAGTAGTAGCAGTTTCTCTAAGTCTTATAATAACTGTGATAGCAATACATTACCATCGAGCTTTGGACACAGGGTATACGCAGGTATACAGTATGGTCCACCGAAAAGAGTCGAGTCCACTTTGTACCGTTAAATGTGAAAATAATGGAAAATGCTCTGATAGGTCGACTTTTTAAATCGTACATATTTTTAAAATGCACACATTTTCATACTACTAAAATTTATATAGTATTCCAAAATATAATGACATATCAAACATTTATATATCTTTTATTGGAACGGCCCGTATATTTCTATATATTTAAATAGAACAGTGTATTTGTGTGAGGACGTGCTATCCAAATATCTAAGAATATATGGAGTGTTCAATTTAAAAAAATATATCTTTGAACCGTCTTTCTATTTTAGGACTGTATATATTTTAGTAATTTCAAAATGTGCCCCTCTTCAAATAAAAATAGATCGGTCCGCGCATTTTCTATTATTTTCACGTATAACATCACAAAGTGAGCTGGTCTCTTTTAGGTGGACCACACTGAGTAATAAATTTAAGCTGCAAAAATGTTAAAATGGAAATGTAAAATTGTGTTTTTTTTCCTTAAAGACAAATGAAATAATTTTCCTTTCGATTATTTTGTGGCATATTGTTGGGCATAAAATTGTGCAAATGTGGCTGAATTTAATCAACTCTGTATCCTACTGAAAATTGTAGTCTTTTCAGGAATTTTTTTTGTCCAATTTTTTTTCTGAATAACTCTGTATATAATAATAATAATATTTTATTATGCTCATCAGACATTACAAAAGAATGTATAGCATTAGTCAAAACATGAAAAAAACCTATACTAAACAAAATACTCAGACAATGAGTAGAGACACTTATCTAATAAATGCAATTTTAAATTTAGCTTAAAATTACTCAATTTGTCACATTCTTTCAGCTCATTAGGCAAATGGTTAAATATCTTAGGTCCTAAATAGTTTGGACCTTTACTTAGGTTAGGTTAGGTTCAAAAGTGAGTGGGCCGAAAACCAGACCCTCCACCGCGACCATGTGGTCTATTGTGGCTCACACCTACTTATATTTCACCCAACAGGTCCAGCTTCTTAATGTAGCTGATCACCTTATTGGGTGAGAATTTGTTCAGATCCTCTGGCAGAAGTTGTCCTTTGCCAAATAATGAGTATCTGATCCTTTCTCCAGCGGGGCAGGTGCACAATATGTGTTCTGCCGTTTCATCATCTTCTAAGCATAGGCGGCACTCAGCATCTTCTGCTAGGCCGAATTTGCACATATGATATTTTAAACGGCAGTGGCCCGTATATAGGCCAATTAGAGTTCGTAGGTGAAACCTGCTTAACTCTAGAAGTTTTTTAGTTCTTGTTTTTGAAGGGTTTATTATAAACGCCTTCGAATGAACTAATCGTGGTAGTTCCTGCCAGTACTGGAGGATTTGCTCCTCAGCCCGGGTCAAGAGCGTTGCTTTGGCAGTACTCGAGGATATGCCAAGCACCGGTTCTGGTCCGACAAATTCAGAAGCAGCACCCTCCCTAGCTAGAGAGTCGGCTGCCTCATTCCCCTCATGGCCAGAATGGCCTGGGACCCAGACCAGAGTTATTCTATTTTTTCTGCTCAATTGAGCAAGTGCCTGCTGGCAGCTCCATACCGTTTTTGAGTTGCAACGGTAGGAACCAAGAGCTTTAAGAGCTGCTTGGCTGTCTGAGAAGATTTTTATCGATTTGCGTGTAAGTTGCCTTTGTTCCAGCCTCTGTACACACAATTCGATGGCATAAATTTCTGCCTGAAATATAGTTGCATAACTGCCAAGGGATGAAGATATTTTCACCGTTGGGTTGCAACTATATACTCCGGCTCCAACTCCCATGGGTGTTTTGGATCCGTCTGTAAACCAACAACTATCTGCCCTTAATAGGTCAGCCTTATTCCGATCCCACTCATCTCTTCCTGGGAAGAGAATGTGAAAGGGCAGTTCAAGGTTGGTCTTTGCAGGCATGACATCTGAAATCATCTCCAGGATACTGTGACTTTCCATGTCATCCAGCAGCCTATTGCGCTCCATGGTGTCAGACTGCGGCATGTTAAAAGCTGCCTGCTTTAGTCTGTATGTTGCCCATCTGGCCTCTCTCTCCAAATATATATGAAGAGGAGGTAGGTCCAGTAGGATTTCCAGAGCTGCTGACGGTGTGGAGCTAATTGCTCCAGTTATGGCCAGGCAGGCTTGTCTCTGTAAACCAGAGAGTTTGAGTTTGGTCCTTTGTTGTAGTCCTTTGGACCACCAAACTATGGAGCCGTATGCGATCATGGGTCGTATGACCGTCACATACAGCCAATATATTTGTTTGGGTCCAGTGCCCCAAGATTTCCCACAACTGGACCTTTACTTACTATACTCAATTTTGTGAAGGCTGCCCTTATCTCACTTTTGTACCTTGTATTAAAATTATGAACTATTTATAACTATATAATTATGAATCACTATTTAAAAGAAACTTATTCTTATTTTTAAAAACATAAACACACATCTCAAAAACAAAAAGCGACGTCAATGTTAAAATTTTATACACACTAAAAACAGATCTACATGACTGTATCGCAATCGACTCTCTATATGAGCGTAATACAAATTAATCAGTTGATGTTCGGACAACACATCTTTCATATTCCTAAATAAATAATAATTTGCCGACATGATGGAAACAAGTTTATTACAATGAGCTTTCCAATTAAAACACTGATCAATATGAATACCCAGAAACTTGATACAGCTGTCATTATCTTCTAACCTTGTGCCATTTACAGAAATATTTAATTTATTACAATTCCTCTGTGCAGTATGAAATCTTATTAGTTGCGTTTTTCCAGTATTAAAATATAGATTATGTTCACTAAACCAGTCATGCAATAAGTGTAAAGTCTTGTTACACTTTTCATTCAAACCATAGTCAGATTCATCTGAAACAATAAAAGCCAAATCGTCAGCATACAATGTAAAAAATGTCTTGTTCAAAACAGATTCAATTGAATTTATATACAATATAAAGAAAACAGGTCCCAAAACCGAACCCTGGTGAACACCCATGTCAAGCGACAAAATGTCTGAATATATTCTATCTACAAAATTATTACTACACGATGGAATAATAACATATTGTTGGCGACCATTTAAAAAACTAGCAACCCACTGTAATGGCAGTCCTCGAATGCCACAATCATGTAACTTGTCAAGTAAAATCTTGTGATTGACGCAGTCGAATGCCCTGCTGAGATCACAAAAGATCCCAACAGGACACTCGCCCCCCTCAATATATTTGATTGCTTCATTGTAAAAATATAGTATCGCAGTAGCCGTTGACTGTCCAGGTCTAAAACCATACTGGTTCTTATTTATTATTTGAAATCTATCCAAAAAAGACAATAAACGACATGAAAAAGCGTATTCAAAAATCTTTGATATTCCACATGACATAGTCACTGGACGATAATTTTCCAAAAGCTGGGGATCTTTTTTCTTATAAATAGGAGTGACCTTGCCCAGTTTCAAGCACTGAGGAAATTTCCCTGTTTTAAAAGACAAATTTACTAGGTAGGTAATAGGTTCTATAATTAGATCAATAACGCGTCTAATTAAGAACAACGGTACGTCATCTGGACCTGATGACTTTTTGTTTTTAAGTTTATTTTTCAGCAATGATAGTAGTTCTTCTTCAATAAATGGGTCCAAAAAAAGAGTATGTGATATTATTTTTCTATTTTGTACATGCATGATTTTCTTATCGTCAACAACATTTCCACTAATAATACCCTTAGGTGTATCAACAAAATAATGATTGAAGGCGGAGGCAACCTCACCGGGATCCTCCACCACCCTCCCATCAATTTTTAGGGACATGTTACCTATTTCCTTTCTCCTGTTGGTTAGCTCTGCTACCAAATTCCAAGCAGCACGTCCCGGATTTTCTGAACTCTCGACTCTATTTTGATAATATTGTTTTTCTTTTGTTTAACAAGGTTAACATGATTCTTCTTGGCTGAATAATATAAAGGTAGTAAATCTGCACAAGTTTTGGATAAATAAAACAAATCCCTAATATACTGACTGGATTTCCTCACGTCATCATCAACCCACCTCTTATTGACACGGTTATGATTCACACGCAACTTACGCACTAGAAAATGTCGTTCGAAATAATACATAAATGTGTCGTTAAAAACAGCAAAAGCATCGTCTAACTCAGGCAAATTGTAAATGTCATCCCAAAGTTCCCCACTTAGGGAGTGTTCAAAATTAACCAAATTATTTTCATTGAAGTCTCGCCTCGGCTGAAATTTACCGGTACGCAATTCACCAGGAAACTTACACACATCCAATTCCAACATAATTGATCTATGATCAGATAAGTAGTTGTCCAAAACACAACATACACCATCATTGTCAAAATTTATAAAAATATGGTCGATTGCGGTACATGTTTGCGTGACCCTTGTTGGCCACCTTACTAAAGATTTAAAATTAAAGCACGCTAAAATAGAACACAAATTGACAAATTCTTGATTACCATAAAGGTCAAGGTTAAAATCGCCACCTATAACAATTTCAACATTTGGTTTATACAAAACATTCAGAACCTCGTCAATTTTATCAAAAAAAGTCTGTATGTGCCCAGATGGAGATCTATAACAGTTCAAAATAATTCATAGTCTTAGCATGGAGTCTCCAAGATACAGCACAACATTCAAAATCCTGTTCTATGCATTGCACCCCAATATCAATCTTTCTAATGTCAAGTGAACTTTTTGCCCATATACCCAATGTATTATATGATACGCCAAGTAAGCAGGATAAATTTTAATACCTACTTGGCCCTTGAATATCGAATCTCTTGAATATTAAAGTAATATTACATATAAATGAAAAGTGTAAAAAAGTGTATATAGATAATAATTATACCAGTTGATATCGATGGATCAGCGATGAATTAGGAGCATTTGGGAGGTAGCAAAAAATGCATTAATTGTAATAATTGCGATGTAATTAACTACATATAATTATTCGACACCACGGTGGCGTTCGACGAGAATAAGCGAAGTGCATATTTCCGAGTTGTAATTATTATTCTGGTTATTTATTCCTAGTAGCGTAGTTTTATGGGCTAGGGTATTTCTCTATTAGATATATTTTGTGCTCTTAATATAATGGGTAATAAAAATAACGAATATTATACTGCTATGTATTATTATAGGCAATATTATTACTATTCTGTTATGATGTTATAATGTAGAGTACAGTGATCCGAAAAATAGATGATTTTGATTTTTGAATAATTTGGCGGATCGAACCATTGAAAAATTCTATTTAGAATTTATCATTGTACCTACAACAAGGAAGTTACTTAAAAAATTAAAAGACGACATGGAATTTCCTTACAGAAAAGATTCCCTGAGAAAGCTACTTCAGGAAAAAGGTTTTATGGGCGAAAATGCTAAAATAAACGAAACATTTTAATGGAGAGACCTATTTCGAAGATTATTTTTGAGAAGAAGGCAGCAATATTGTTTAGTTGGGAGAGACATGGTAGACAATGATCCAACTTATTTTTGCAAAGCAACTTTAAAAGAAAATTAAAAAAATTATTATATTTTTGTATGAAGTTGCAGCATACGATATTCGTACGCCACTGATCGTTACATTTGGTGGAGTATCCATGCAATTTTTTTGTAGGCTTTCATCGCTGATCAAGAATCAGTCGCCAGACAATTGTAAAATATTTTGGCAAATCATTATATTTTTAAATGAATATAGATTTCCAAAAGTTTGGGTATTCAAAATTTTAATTAGAATTAAACCATATTTCATTTATATTTTCCAGTTTAGAAAATCACCGTCATATTTAATACAAGGTATAGTAAATATAAATCTATTTTAGCATTTCATTGGGACTTTAACATAAAGTAACTTAAAAAATAAATCATTCAGTATTTCCGTAAAGTCGTCCGGTTTTTACGATTATTTTTTAAATCTAATATTTTTTAAATTCAAGTTTATTCTGTTTATTTATATACCTATACGTACGAGCACATTTTAGTAGGTATGATTGTATGTGAATAGGTAGGTATATATATTTTATATTAGTATGGTGCACTCCTCCAACTTTGCGAGTAAAAAACACCGTAACAGCCAGACATAAAAATAATTGGGAAGTCATATAGAAGAAAAGAGGCCCCCATCCGGGTAAAAATGTACAAAAGAATCGCTACTATTTCGCAGTGTCGAGCCTAGCAGACTAGATATATCCTTGAGACGGTCAGTCCCAGCCTAAATGCGTGCATAATGAATAGTTGTTATGCGCCAGTGACCAAACACTGGGTCCCCGTTTCCTCTCACCTCCCACATAACACGTCGAGTGGGCCCCTAGCACGACGCACAAAAAATGTAAATAATTTTGCAAGGAACAGTCAAGGTTGTTTCGCTATCATCTTTAAGTATTGGAATTGTAGTCATAATAAGAATTAATATTAAATAAAGTTCAGTCGTGTATATTTGTAAATCTCCTGGTGCATATGTTATGATTACTTAGCCTATTTTTTATGTTACATTTTTAGTCAAATAATAATACCACGATATATTTATTGACGTATATGTTTGTATATATGTTGCAATATATGTACATACAGGGTTATTCACGCAAAGAGGGTATTAGACGTTTTTAGGGTTCTGTTAACGATAAATATCTGTTTTTTTATGGGGGAGGTTTTCGATTATTTCCGATTCAATGAAAATATTTTCAGGTTTGCATCACTTCCGGTTATACCGGAAGTAGACCACAACTTCGTTATTTCAAATGGAACACCCTGTATATTATTGCAATTTTGAACTCTACGTGATATTCTAAACACATTTCATGTAGGATGTCCTATACCTATCTTCAACTGTTCTTGAAATATTGACAGGTGAATATTGACATTTTGCAAGTTTGACACCCTGTAAAATCGTGTGTGTGAAGTTGGCCCCCCCATGTTCGAATTTTATTTTTTATTTGACAGTTCTGGTTTGCTAATAAATAGTTCTAAAGTTCTCTATGAATTTAAACAATAGTTCCGTTACGGATCGGACGCAATTGCAGTTTGAAAATTGGGGGGGCCAACTTCACGTAGCCCCCCATTTACGAAAATTGGCCTTTTTTTTAAGAGTTCTGAGTTGTGTCTGAATAGTTCTACAGTTCCTTATTATTCTCGACAATAGTTCTGAACTTTAATTATATAATTACCGTGATGAAACCAAAGCTATTCTAAAAATAAATGACAATGCAAATAACTTTAAAATACTACAACAAAATATACGTAGCTTGAATAAAAATGTAGATGAATTGAAAATTGTTTTGCATAATCTTGAGGTAAACATTGACTGCCTAATATTAACAGAAACATGGAGAGTAGAGGATCCAAATTTATTTAATGTTAATGGTTATGACATGATATATAACTATGGTGACCTTAATCAGAATGATGGAGTTGTTGCATATGTAAACTCTAACTTAGAATATACATTTGAAATAGTACCAATATATAATACAAAAATATTACAGATAACAATAAATATAAACCAAAAGTATAAAATTAATATAATAGCATTGTACCGATCTCCATCCACACCACCAAATGAATTTATTTATCATCTGCAAAACTATTTGCAAACAGTACATTTTAGACTAGATGAACATTATATATTTGTAGGTGACATAAATATAGATATTTTGCAACCAAATGATTGTACTATTGAATATATAAATGTGTTGAATGAATTTGGTTTCATCTCTATAATAAATAAACCAACTAGAGGTAAATCTTGTATTGATCACATTTATATTAAAACTAAAAATATATACAGTTAGTAATATTACAGTTAATTCTAGACATCCAAAATAAAAACAGTACTTATAAATCCTGTGTTGAAGTACTTGATAATGAGACATTAATGAACAAATTACGTAGCATATCTTGGGAGCCGGTGTACTGTGCAGCAAATGTCGAATCTGCAACAAATAAATTCGTAGAAGTTATAACTCGTATTGTCAATGATTGTACTAAGGTTAAACAAATTAACAGGAAATATTTTAAAAAATCACGTTGGATAACTAACGGAATTTTAAAATCAGTTACTAAAAAGAATGAATTGTTTCATAAAACTCAGAAAGAACCAAATAACTTGGAAATAAAAACACAATATAAAGATTACAAAAATAAGTTAACTAAAATAATAAGAAAAGCCAAACAAGAATATTATGGAAATGAAATAGGTAATAACAGTAATAATTCAAAAACGTTGTGGAAAGTAGTAGAAGATCTAACTAAATGTAAGAATAAAACAGCTAAAATAACCTCATTGAAGAATGATAGTGATAAAATCCTTTCGGATTTAAAGGACATTGCGAATGAGTTCAATAGAACATTCACATATATGGGCAAACGTCTTGCCGAAAAAATAAAAGTAAATAAAACGTTTAATATCAACAGATCATCAACGGCAAATTCCTTTGTTTTACTTCCTACGGATATCCATGAAGTTAAACAAGTTATGAATGACTTAAAAAATAACAAATCGCCTGGAGTTGATCATTTGAGTGCAGAAACGATAAAGCAAATTTCAGAATGTATATTGAAACCGTTAGTATTTATTTTTAATGAATGCATGAAAATCGGTTATTGGCCCTCAGCTTTAAAAGAGGCATTAATAATACCTATATTTAAGAAAGGAGAAACCAATATAGCAAGTAATTATAGACCAATTTCATTATTAACAAACTTTAGCAAAATTTTTGAAAAACTCATAAAAATCAGACTAGTGTCTTATCTCAATAAGTACCAATTGCTTTCCACTAAGCAATACGGTTTTAGGGAAAAAGTTTCAACACAAGATGGTATATTAGCCCTCACAACCAATGTCCACTCTGCTTTGGATAAAGGGATACCATGTCTATGTACATTCATCGATTTGACAAAGGCGTTTGACACTATTAGCCACACCCTACTCTTACAGACATTAGAAGATCTTGGAATAAGGCAAGAATGCTTGAAATTGTTTGAAAGTTATATCTCCAATAGACGTCAATGTGTAAAGGTGGGTGAGGTATGTAGTGACACACTAACAGTGGAGTACGGTGTACCTCAAGGTACGGTTTTAGGGCCATTATTGTTCTCTATTTATATAAATGATTTATTCTCATTACCAAGCAGAGGTGATATTGTAGGTTTTGCAGATGACACTGCTATTTTCTATAAAGCCAGTAATTGGGAAGATCTAAAAACTATTGTCGAACATGACTTGCAGATGATTAAAAATTATTTTGATAGTAAACTATTAACTGTTAATTTAGATAAAACCAGTTACGTACCTTTCAGCTGCAATAAATCGACTCATCCATCCTTTAACTCAATAGCCATTGAAACCCAAGGAAATGTGTGTAGTATATTACCTGAAACTAAAGTAAAATACTTGGGATTAGTAATCGACAGGCACTTACGTTGGGACGTACACATAGCATATGTCATCAAAAAACTTCAATCCATTTTACATAAATTTAAGTACCTCTGTAATATTTTAAGTAGCAAATATCTAAAAATAATTTACCATTCTTTAGTTGAGACCCACCTAACATATGCCATCCTTGCTTGGGGTGCAGTTAGCAGAACATATCTTGAACCACTAGAAATTCTGCAGAAGAGATTCTTAAAATTAATGCTTCATGAAAAAAGAACTCATCCTACAAAACGTGTTTATAGTGACACTAAAATATTTGACATTAGACAGTTGTATTACTACAATATTAATATAAATTTTCATAAAGAAAAAACACATTCAATTTCCTTACATGAGTATAACACACGAAAAAGAAATCTTTGCATATCTCTATTTATGTCAAAATCGATAGGTCAACGGTCATATACCTTTTTGGCTCCAAGATTGCATAACACAGTTCCCAACAATGTCAAGGTTGGAAATATATTTCTTTTTAAAAGAAAATTGAAACAGCATATTTTATCTATTTCCAGAGAGACAATCCATAAGTATATTGAAATCTAAAAACAAAAAAAAAAAAAAAAAACCTACCAAAAAATAAGAAAGTTAATGAATGAATAAGTTAATAGAATACTTACCATTAATTTTTCAAACTGATTTTATAACTTTATTAAATAATATTTTCAAATTAAGATTTAGAATGTCTTATAAAATATTGGTTGGGTATTGTTATTGACTGTTCATTCAGTTGTTATGTTTATGTGTACATCATTTTCGTTTTATTTATTATTATTATTATTATTATTATTATTATATAAACAAAAAAAAGGAATAAACAGTAAAAAAAACGAATTTTCAAAAAACGGAGCAAAGAGCAACAGTGCTGAGTTCTAATAGAATAGTTCTGCGATTTTATGCAAACCGCGTGCCTCTAGCTGCGATACTTTGCTAGATACAGATTTTTCTTTATACCTTTTATATCACTTAACACTGGATTAACTTTTTAAAAACTTTTATTATTTACTAGCAGTTTAATAACATAGATTATATAAAATAATGATTAATAATAATGTAGTCGACTTGGTACTACGAGGTATAAATGACAAGTGTTCTTATTTGTGTCTTTCGGTAGTATTTATAAAGTATGGATGCCGACGCAAGCATAAGCATTCTAGGAACATGATGCCTTGTTTGCGTCTTACAGATAATGCTTCGTTTTCTGAGGAAGCTGTTATCGCTTTAGATAAGCAATATCAGATTACATGTTACTTGATACATTCAGAATGAATAGTATCATATTTTAGCATATAACAACTCCCCTTTTTTTTGTTTGCTCCCCCTCCACGTTTTAAATACGTGACCAGAGAAATGTGTTTTGTCACGAATGGTTCATTTATTAATTGATCAAGGTGTCTAGAATATTGTTCCAGTTTATGATTGGCTATATCCAGATTTTCAATATTTAGGTGATCGAACTGGAGGGGCTCTAATTTGGGAAGATGAAGTTTTTCGGGGATATTACTGCAACAGTCATATGGTATAACCACTGGATGAGAATTGTCTGTAACATTAAAGCTATTGCGGCCTTCTGCTTGCACCTTTGTTATACCGACAAATGCGTAGCAGTCTGATTGGAGTTTTAATATCGAATTTTTGTTAATCGTGGTGATTTTAGTGTCCATCAGATTACAGTTTATAGTGATGTGGATGGGTTCAGAAACAATTATAAGCCATACGTTGTTTTGTAGTTTTTGGACGTTATAGCCCTGTCCATACACCAGTGTACTTTCGCAGTTTTCGGGAACCTGCCTGAAATTCTTTAGCAACTGGGCTTCGCATATTGCACTACTATCGATCGGATATGCGTAGAGGTCTGAACATAACTTACGTACTAACGTAGATTAGATTGGTAATGGTGCGCTGAACATCGTATTAGTGAGCTCCCGATATTTGTTAAAATATAGTGGTATTTTCGAGTATTAAAAGTACTTTTTTTTTTTGTTTTTTGGCAGAATTAGAGACCTGTAGTATTACTTGCTGTAGTGGTTAGCGGAATTTGAGTTATTAATGAAAAAGCATAATTTGTTCTTTTTTATTAACAGTAAATTCTTCTCACACGTAAAGGTGTGGACAGTGTTGCCAGAGGAGTCATTATAGCAAATAAGACGACAACTCGCAGCAATTATGCTATGATAGATGAAAATCTTATAGAACAAGTTGCGATCAAATTAGCACCAAAATTAATTGGTAATATAGAAGATCAGCTCGATAAATTGAGTAAGCAATTTGGGAGTGCGGAGAGTAAGATCACCAGTATTGTCGACAAACTGACATCTCTTGAATGTTTAATCGATAATAACAGAAAATCAGTAAAACTAGTCAACGAGAGTGTGGATTATTTTCAGCAAACTTCAAAAATGAATAGTTTGAGACTTGTAGGAATTAAAGAACAAGAAAATGAAAACTTGTCGTCTGTAATTTTAACATTAGTCAATGACGTCCTTAAAGTCAAATGTGGGTTAGTGGAGCTGAATAATGTATTCCGCGTTGGAAAACAAAAAGAAAATCAGGAAAAACCAAGGTTAGTCATAATAAATTTTGTTTCATATATGAAAAGAAATGAAGTGTATATGGCCAAATCGCAGCTCAAAGGTTCTGGTATATTTCTCAATGAAGATCACACCAAAAAAAATTATAGTTTACAAATGTTGGCTATAAAGAAATTTGGAGCTAAGAACGTGTGGACCCAAAATTGCAGAATTTTTATAAAAGACGGCAACAATGTGAAAAGACTTAGTGTAGAAGCTGAACTTCTTTAATACCTATGAAAGTGTAAAAAATATACCTACTTATATTGTTAAAAACTCAAGCAAATACGTTTGTCTTTTTACCTTTTTAAGTTACAAAAGAAATAGCTAATTTAATGTATATATTTCTGTAGGTACCTAATTCATAAATACTACTACTAGTAATTCATAAATAATTTAGATCTGTAAATTTTATTATAACAACACTATTTTAGTATAAGTATTCATATGTATGAATACAACTGTATGTACTGTAATTCATATGTATGTACAACTCTATTAATACCAATTTTAACAAAATAATTATATGTAAAAATTTTAAATATACGCATATTAGTATATTGGTTAGTTAAACTTGGGTTGTTAAATAGGTGCCGCTAGTATATTTATTTGTGGTTTATTTGGAGCTCAGTATGTATGTATGTTTTTGTTAGCGACATATATGCATGCACTTAATATTTGTTATCAAAATTGTAGAGGGTTGAACACAAAATGTGGTGATTTTTTTAGGAGATGCTTAGAGAATGATTTAGATATTATATTGGCTACTGAGACATGGTTACGAGAAGGTGTAAGTGATGGAGAAATTATTGATACTGCAATGTATAATGTGTTCAGATCAGACAGAAATCTCGAATTTACCAATAAGAGTACTGGAGGAGGAGTGTTGATAGCGTTAAAAAAAGATTTGAAGGTAGTGAATATTACTCGATATAATGGTTTTTTTGAGGGATTAATTGTTAGTTGTAAAGTTAGAAATCAAAAGCATACTTTCTGTGCTGTTTATGTCCCTCCTAAGAGTGCTTTAGTTGTGTATGAGACAGTTACAGATTTTATCCAAGAGCAGATAACTGATATCAGTCGGACGTATATTTTTGGTGATTTTAACTTAAATGAAATTACGGGTGTAAATATAAGTTCTACTATTTTTAACGACAAAATTAATATATTGAATAGATTTATGGAATTCAATACCTTTAAACTATATAATGACGTAAAAAATCAGCAGGGTAGAACTTTGGATTTAGTAATTAGTTCAGAGGATAGTAAGTGTTCGGTAAAGAGAGAATATTTTCCACTAGTTAATGAAGATCAGTATCACCCGGCGCTTAATATTACTATAACTATGCATCATGATACAAAAAGAATTACTGATAAGACCCCATTAAGTGAAACTAGATATAATTTCAAACAGGCAAATTTTCTTGAGTTAAGTATAAAGGTGAGGGATGCTGATTGGGAACCAGTTTTGGTACATAATGATGCTAGTGCAGCGCTGAAAACTTTTTACGATATTTGGGAAAATATTTTACAGGAGTGCGTTCCTAAGTTTAATTCTATTAGAAGTAGCAAAACATATCCAAAATGGTTTTCTAAAGAAATAAAAGATTTATTAAAGGAGAAAAATAGGCTAAGAAAATTGAAATATTTGAGTGACCTTTATAAACAAAAATATATTGACATCCGAAAAAATCTAAAAAAACTTATAAAAAAGGAAGAGAATAAATATACAAAAAAAATTGAAGATGGAATAACTGATAATGTGAACGAGTTTTGGAGTTATGTTAAAAATAAAAGAAAAAATAGCGAATATTTGGGTAATTTTACATACGAGGGTACCAATGTACCTGACAATAAAACAGCGGATGCTTTTGCGCGTTTTTTCGTATCAGTATACAATTCTACTCCATCAACATATAATTTGGATTTTATAGGTGCCAACTATGTTACAAACGATACATTTGTTATTGGCTCTATAACCGAGGCAGACTTTATAGAGGCATCTAAAAAACTAAAACCTAAAAAATCTGCTGGCCCGGATGGTATACCACCGTATATATTGAAAGCTTGTAGTGATTGGTTGAAAATTCCTTTGCTTTATATTTTCAATCAAATAATTCGCAACAGTGAATTTCCGGCAATATGGAAAGATTCATTAGCTACACCCATTTACAAATCTGGCAGTAAATTGGAAGTTGAAAATTACAGACCTATCTCAATAATGAGTGCCCCTGCTAAATTATTGGAACAAATTATTTATAAGAAATTATATCATTATGCTAATAAATACATAGTATCTCAGCAACATGGCTTCATGTCTAATAAATCTATTAATTCTAACTTATTTATATTTGCTCATCAAGCCTTTGAAACATTAGAAAATAGAAAGCAACTGGATACCATTTACACCGATTTTCAAAAAGCTTTTGATAGAGTTCATCATGATGTTTTATTAAAAAAATTAAACTCATTCGGATTAGGAGACGGCTTTCTAAAACTAATTAAAAACTATCTGAAACAAAGATATTTTATTGTAAAGCATAACAATAATACTTCGGAGAAATTTTTGGCCAGCTCAGGAGTACCTCAGGGGTCTAATTTGGGTCCTTTATTATTTGTTTTATTTATTAATGATCTGCCATCTGTGCTGAGGCACTCTGAATGCCTGCTTTTTGCGGACGACCTAAAAATTTTTAAAAGAGTACAAACAGTATGTGATTGCGTAATGCTACAAAAGGATATAAATAGTATTTATCAATGGAGCTCTGAAAATAATCTCTATTTCAATATAAAAAAATGTTGTGCATTGACTATAACCCGCCTAAAAGAACCTGTAATTTTTGAGTACCGTATAAATGGGGCGATTTTAGAACGCAAGTCTGAAATTAGGGATCTGGGTGTCACGTACAATAGTAATTTTTCTTTTTCAAGTCATATTTCATCTATTGCTAAGTCTGCAAACCGAATGTTAGGACTTATCATTAGACAAATGACATCTTTTCATAATCCGCATACGCTTAAAACTTTATATTATAGTTTAGTAAGACCCAAGCTTGAATTTGCATCAATTCTTTGGTTCGGTGAACATGAAACTACTTTAGCTATACTTGAGAAAATTCAAAATAAACTATTACGACATTTGTATTTTAAAAAACATAAAGTTTGGCCTCGTTTTGATACAGTACGATCAACTGATCTTAGGTCTGAATTTAAAATTTTTTCACTTGCTCTTAGGCGTAATTTAACAGTCATTATGTTTCTATATAAAGTTATAAACAACAAAATAAATTCCCCTGAAATTCTTTCTCTATTGCCTTTTAACATACCTCCTCGACGTACCCGAACCACAACTATTTTCAACATTCCCTTGATATTCACTACTATGAGAGCGCCTCTCGTGACCGCACTTCGGCTAGCTAATTGTCTGAACACCCTTATAAATTTGGATTGGTCAATGTCTCTTAATACTTTTAAAAATATGATTCTTAATCATCTGATAAATTCATAAGATATAATTAATTACCTTAGTTTGTGTTTAACCCTTACCTATAATATGAGTGTTAAGTTATTATTGTAGTCTTAAAACTATGTACTACATCCATTGTAAAGCACCTTTCATTTGTTTGATAATTAATAATTTTTATCCATGTAATTAGGCTAAGCAGGCCTGTATGGATAATAAATAAATAAATAATAATAATAAATAATAAATAATAACTTCTTACGAGCATTTAGTTGTTTGCATGTGCTCAAATCTTTTACAGGGATGTACATTAATGAATCATCGTTACGCGCAATGAATTTTTGTGAAAATGATAAAACGTGGTATATGCCAGTTCTATTGTCTAAAATCGGAATGGGATATAAATGATATAAGGTGTAAAGTTGTTGTTCTACTAACGGTATTCTTAGAACGAAAACAAGATCTGATTTTGATTGAAAGGCTTCTAATTCAATAATTTCCAAGTATGTGGGGATTTTTGAATATTTTATTGGAAGGGGTAAATTATTTTTTACTAAATTTTGGGAGATTTTTTGAAGTGCGGTAATCAAATTTTCGGGCGTAATGATTGAGGAATGTATTATCTTCAAACGGGCGAAGGTTATTGAATTTAAAATGTCATCAAGATTACTCTGAAGGTACAAATAACTTTCGGTTAATTTTTCGCATATTTCAACGAATCTTAATTCGGCCTGAACTAATGCGACTCTATCATTTAATTTGTGTAAGGAATTTTGAATCTTTTTCATGTCCTCATTAAAAATTTCCTGATTAATTTGCAAATTTTGAATTGTTTCGTTAAACGTTTTTATCACGGTAGAGGTGACAGATATTTGATTTTTTAGGAGGTTTTCCATTTGGTGTTGATCATTATTTAATTTATTTATACTATCCGTAAAGAATTGACCATCTTCGGCGTCTAGGTTACCGGTAATTGATTTGAATATACTACCTAAGCCGTTTAGTATTCCGCGTTTAAATCGTTTGGTGTTAATGAACACTTCATCGAATTTTATTTTAAGGGAATTTGATATTTGATTTAAAAGAGTTATGTGGGTTCTAACTTTAACTAGAAATTCTTTTGTTTCGCGCGTGTCGACGGCGAATATGTTAGTGATTGATTTTAAAATTTTATTGTTATTGTTGAAAGCTTCTTCAAGGCTTGATAGATTCTTATGGACAAGTAGAGTCCATTTATCATTGGAAATTACTATCCTTGTTTCGTCGTGGTAATAGATCCCGACGGTATTATTGATAGGTGTTATCTGGTACTGGGCTACTGCTGCTCCGATCAGCAGGATGAATCTGTAAAGTAATTAGGTTTCAAAATATGGTTTTAACCTGTCAATGTTGACTTAAGTTTTTTGTTTAGTCTTTAGGTTAAGAAGAGTGGCTGAATTTTTGTGGAGTTCCACAATCTCAAATGGGCCATTGAATTTATTGTGCAATTTATCGGTGATTTGTGATTCCTTTACATATACCTTTTGACCGATCTGATATTCGGGGGTTTCTTTTGAAACGTGGGCGTCAAATCGAGTCTTTGCTTTCTGTTTCTGTATTTCAGTTCTTGCGCGCGCTACTTTATAATAATAAGAGAGGCGGTTATTTAGGTCTCTAACGTATTTCGTGACTAATTCTTTTTGATTATACAATGTCTCTGGAGGTCTACTGGACGTATGTCCGAAAACCAGCTCATATGGGGTAAATCCATGAGTTTTATTTGCAGAATTATTATAGCATATTACTGCGTAAGGTAATATATTAAATGGGTGTTCATCAGGATGATCTGTCATGTGTATTCGGATCATTTCTAATAGGGTAGAGTGAAACCTTTCTAAGGAACCGTTCGATTGGGGATGTCCCACGCTCGAGTATGTTAATTTAATATCATAGAGATTGCATAAATCTCTTAAGAGAGCATTATCGAATTCTCGGCCATAATCGCAATGTATTCGGAGAGGCGTTCCGAAGTGTTGGAAATAAACGAGCAAGGTGTTTGCGACTGATTTCGCCGATTTGTCATTAATTGGGTATGCTTGACTAAATTTCGTGAGTTCGTCTCGTATCGTAAGGGCATGATTTTTTGTGGGGACTTCTAGTATATTAATATTTATGCGTTCGAAAGGGGACCTCGGGGTTTCTGTGATTACAAGGGGCGTGTCTAGATTTTTACGACAGGCTTTTGTTTTCTGACATGTTTCGCATTTTTTTATATAGTCGTCAACGTCCTTCGTCAAACCTTTCCAATTATATTTTTCCCTAATTCGGCGGATAGTTTCATTTATTCCGCGATGGATGTGAGCTTTGCCGGCGTGATACTGATCAATAATAATTGGAATTTGATCATCACTAGGTGTTTTTGTAATATCTTGACATATTTTAAGTTTCACGTCTTTTTCTGATAGGAGAAACGACAAAATTTCGAGGATAGGTAGGTCAATGTTATTTTCAATACAATATGTTTCAGAGTCTTTAAACTCTTCACGGCCATTATATAGCGAAGCAAATAGATTTTGGATTACTGAATCGGGGTCATATGGTAGGGCAACAATAAAATAGTTTCTATTTCGCACCGACTTACTGGATAATTTATTTAATTGTAAATTCCGAAAGTCTGCGTTGTCTTCGAACAAGTCTTCAATGATTTTATAATGAAAATCCTTGAGATTGTTTTGTTGTAGAAAGGTTACAATATTTTTGTTGGTCTTGTCTAAAAGTTGTCCGTTTGAGAATTCAATTTTGGAATAATCGATTAGTGACGTTGTTTTGTATAAGTTCGTGAATGTTTCAAGTTCTTTTAATATGTCTTCTTTTTCGTTTGTTTCTATTGTGTCACTTTGATTGTCAGAGTCAGGTTCATTTGAGGTAGAGGGATTTTGGATGGGGTACGTTGATAATTTTGATTTTGCCTGAAAGTTGGAATAATCTTGGAGGTGAGTTATTTTTATGCGGGAAAGAGCATCTGCATTTTTGTTAATACGCCCGGGTTTATACTCTATCTCGTACTCGTACTCTTCAAGTTTCAGTCGCCAGCGTGCTAGGCGGCTTCCCGGATCTTTTATGGAGAACAGCCACGTGAGGGTTCTGTGGTCGGTTATTAACTTGAACTTTCGTCCGAATATGTAGGGGCGGAAGTGTTTTACGGCCCAGACAATGGCGAAAAGTTCACGTTCTATAGTTGAATATTTGGTTTCGGCCTTGCAGAGTGTCCTTGATGCATAGGCTATTGGTAGATCTTTACCAACGGGGCCTTGTGAAAGCACGGCGCCAATAGCGAAAGCGCTTGCATCAGTGGTCAGTAGAAAGATATCGTCGAAATTCAGATAGATAAGGACTGGGGTCGAAATAAGTGCTTGTTTTAATTCTTCGAGGGACTTTTCGCATTCGGAATCGAAAACAAAGGGGACGTCTTTTTGTAATAGTTTGGTAAGGGGTTTAGATAATTTGGCAAAGTTACTGATGAATCTTCGATAATAGCCCGCGAGACCGAGAAATGATTTTATCTCTTTTTGATTAGTAGGTTGGGGAAAATTTTGGATGCATGATATTTTATCGGGATTCGGTTTGACTCCTTCTTTAGTGATAAGATGGCCTAGGTACGCGACCTCTTTGCGAAGGAACTCGCACTTATCTGGTTGGATCTTTAGATTGGCATTTCGAAGGCGTTTAAACCCTTCTGTGAGACAGGAGATATGTTCATGGACGGTGGGAGAATATATGATGATGTCATCCATATATACCAGGCATTGCTCGTTCTGGATACCCAAAAGTATATTGTCCATTACCCTTTGGAACGTGGAAGGAGCGTTTTTAAGCCCAAGAGGCATACGAACAAACTCGTAATGTCCGTTATCCACGCTGAAGGCGCTTTTCGGAATATCGTTTGGGTTTATCTCGATCTGGTGGAATCCAGAAGCAAGGTCCAATGTAGTAAAATACTGGCATTTACCTAGTTGATCTAAAAGGTCAGATATGTTAGGTAAGGGATACTTGTCTCCTACAGTCAGCTCATTGAGTTTTCTGTAGTCCACAACTACACGCCATTTCTGCTTACCTGAAGCATCTAGTTTTTTTGGTACGACCCATACCGGAGATGACCACGGGGAATTTGAGGGACGTATAATGTTTTGGTCCAGCATTTTGGATACTTGCGTTTTAACTTCCTCTTTATGTATTTGAGGATATCGATATGATTTCGTGAATATTGGTTTCGCGTCGTTGGTGTCTATCGCGTGCTTAATTTCGTTAGTGAAGGTTAATTGATCACCCTCAAGATAGAAAATATCAGAGAATTCTAGACAAAGTCTAGTTATTACCTCACTTTCTTCTTCGTTTAGGTGATTTAGACGAAGTTGATTTATTATTTCATCATGTTTATTTGCATAAGTTTGAAAATCTATTTCGTTAGTGTTATTTAATGAGAAATTTTGGATAGGTTCTAGTTTTATGTCTGAGAAATCAATAGTTTTAGGCATTGCGTTTGCATTTATGATGGAAGTAAGAAATTCGCCTTTATCGTTTATTTGAACTATCGCGTTAGGAAGTCTTACTTTATCGATTTCCGTAGCTAGCAGTATAGCTTCGGTGTTAATCAAATGGCATTTAAGTTTCGAAATTTGTTCTGTACGTGGTTCGATTGAGATTGTATTTGAAATGCTGCGAGCAGTATCGCGCGTGGTTAAATCTGATTGGTTTTGTACGTCTTCGGTGAAAGTTTGATCTGTAACCTTGTGAATGGGAATTGTTTTGAAACTGGTTATAAGTTGTCTATTTTTTATGTCTATTATACAGTTGTAGTGTTCCAGAAAATCGGAACCAAGGAGTCCATCAAACTCAATGTCAAGGTTGCATACATAAATTTTAAAAGGTTTATTGTCGTCAAACGGGATAAGAACGGCTTCATTGATAATTATTTTTTGATCGGTTATCCCTTGGATTGTGACATTTTCGGGATATCTCATTTTATAGTTCTCACAAGTCTTTGGTTTGAATATAGACAAACCTGCGCCTGTGTCAATTAATATTTTATAGGTATTTGTAGAGTCGTAAATATAGTATAGATTTTTAGATTTCACAGCCAATAGCGGGTTTAGAGAAAGCGTTGTTCTGGGAAATTGAGATTGGGATTGTAACTGTCCAAGTTCATGTTGCCAAATTGGGTCTGCAACACTGTCATATTGGGGTCTCTGGTTTGGTGATACGGTGAGTCCGACTGGGTAGGTGGGCCAGCTCGAAAATCCTGATTATATGCAGGGGTTGTATCGAAAGCTAATTCGTCAGTATAATAATTCTCATAGGGATCATTAGCCGTATAATGATCTTCGTTATTATCGTATTCAGAATTATTAGCTGTATAATAATTCAAATTCATGAAGGGGTTATTATCTGTATAATAACCTTCGTTTGTATTTTCATAGACTTTATTGGTACCAGGATAATTTTGATTTGGTTGTTCTAAAGTTTCATGATCGCTATTTTGGTTCAAATGAAGTGTTTTCCTATTAATATTTGGTCTATAGTAATTGGGGTTCTGTTGAATCGCAGGGGGTCTTGGACTATTAAAATTTGGGTTTGGTGCAATAACAGGTGGTCTTTGTTGTTGGAAATTTTGTGAATTCCCAGGATTTTGGTTATAGTAGTTAGGTCTTTGCTGTTGGAAATTTTGTGAAGTTCCAGGATTTTGGCTATAATAATTGGGTCTTGGAAAATTTTGTTGGTTGTCAAAATTAGAGGGTCGAAGATTCTGTTGTCTCTGCCGACACTCACTAATGACGTGTCCCGTACGTTTGCAGAATGAACATTGTTTTATAGGCGAAGATACATTTGGGTTGCGTGTAGGAGTATTAGAATTATTACCGCGATTGAATTTTTGAGCTTCGAAATAATTTAGTTGAAGTTCTCTTCGAACTCTCCTAATTGCCGTTAACATATCTTCGGGATCGCTTGCTCTAATAACGTGGGCGATTTTAGGTTCTAAGCCCGTGAGTAGGGTATTTAGAATCATGCTTTCGGTGAACTGTATTTGCGCTTGTTTTTGTGACATTGATAGCTGTTGTTTTTGAATCGAGGCATACACTTTTGCCTCGTGAGTTTGTAAACGTGTAATAAATGTAAGAGGCGATTCGCCAGGAAGCTGTCGCATCCTTTGGAGATCTTGAATTAATGTAGTTAAATCACGACTATCACTGAAATGGCTTTCTAAAAGTATTTTTATTTCGTTCCATGTGCTTGGATTCCTAGAGTTCACTAGTTCAGCTGCACGACCTTTTAATTGATTTTTTATATGAATAGTTAAAAGTACCTTCTGGTTACCAACTGCCATGTCATGGGCAGTTTTACATGAATTTATAAATGTGGTTAAATTTATTTGATTACCGTCATATTCAGACACAAGTGTGAATATTTCGTCTAATTTATAAGGTTCAACAACCTCTGGTTCAGGAGGATTTGGTTGCTGTTGTTGTTGAGGCATGTTTCTAGTAGTGACTGGCATAAAAGATTTAAACTAATGTAAGCTAGTAAGCTTGGGTCTTGTTTAAATTATTAAAAGTAAAACAAATAGAACTGTCCGTAGTGGCGAGATACAGTGAAATACACTGCAGTGCCCTCTTTGGGTCTTTGCTACTACCTGTCTGACAATTATTGTCTAATTGACAGACAGATAACGATCTGCAGAAAAGCAGATGCCATTACAGCGACCTCTATTGTCTTTGAGGAAGACAATCCTACTTAATTATTGGAAGGAGATGCTGAAAACAACTACTCCACGGGCAATATGCCCCGACTGGCGTTGCATTACATCAACATCTCCATGGATGTTGCCACATCCTTCATCAAGACCAAATACCAGACAATGACCGGTTTCGATCTTGTTATGATCTCATCAGATTGCCATAGGTATCGGAATCGATGAATGATCTGGCGACATTGATTGCCTAAGGGAGATGTTGATGTAATGCAACGCCAGTCGGGGCATATTGCCCGTGGAGTAGTTGTTTTCAGCATCTCCTTCCAATAAATAGAACTGTCCTTTTCACGAGCACGTGCTAAAGGTTATCACGCTTATTAAATTAATTAAATTGTACACAAGAAATGCGAGATGATTCAATAAGTACTTACATAAAATTCTTCATTGATTGGAGTTGGTTCTGTTGTGCAAAGGATTGGAATCCACCACCGGCTATTGAAGTTCTTCCTTTTTCTGGCGATCCTTTCTCTGGAGTTAGGCACTTCTGGAGTGTTGTCCTTGTTCTTCAGGCAGGTTTTCGTCAGTTAGGCTTCTTTAACAGGTGTTTCACAATCCTACCGACTGCGCCAATTTTATATCACTTAACACTGGATTAACTTTTTAAAAACTTTTATTATTTACTAGCAGTTTAATAACATAGATTATATAAAATAATGATTAATAATAATGTAGTCGACTTGGTACTACGAGGTATAAATGACAAGTGTTCTTATTTGTGTCTTTCGGTAGTATTTATAAAGTATGGATGCCGACGCAAGCATAAGCATTCTAGGAACATGATGCCTTGTTTGCGTCTTACAGATAATGCTTCGTTTTCTGAGGAAGCTGTTATCGCTTTAGATAAGCAATATCAGATTACATGTTATTTGATACATTCAGAATGAATGGTATCATATTTTAGCATATAACATACCTATAGCAGTTTTAAAATTTTCGAAAAAAACGGAGTTCTGGTGCAAAGGGCAACAGTGCTGAGTTCTAATAGAATAGTTCTGCGATTTTATGCAAACCGCGTGCCTCTAGCTGCGATACTTTGCGAGATACAGATTTTTCTTTATGCAGCAGTTTTAAAATTTTCGAAAAAACGGAGTTCTGGTTCAAAGGGCAACAGTGCTGAGTTCTAATATAATAGTTCTGCGATTTTATGGAAACCGCGTGCCTCTAGCTGCGATACTTTGCGAGATACAGATTTTTCTTTATATAGCAGTTTTTTAAAATTTTCGAAAAAATCGGAGTTCTGGTGCAAAGGGCAACAGTGCTGAGTTCTAATAGAATAGTTCTGCGATTTTATGTAAACTGCGTGCCTCTAGCTGCGATACTTTGCGAGATACAGATTTTTCTGTAATAGAAAAAATAATATAAGAAAAATAATAATAATAATAATCAGAATAGAATCAGTGATAAAAAAATAAAAGAAATAGCTAACCTATACTAAAGAGTGTACCACTTCCCTGGAGATAAGAGAGCATGCTAAGTACGCTACGAACTCGAAATTTACCGGGGCATCTCACGCGGGCGAAATCCTACGAGGTCGAATCTATCTCGCCACATCGAATCTCGGTAGTTCGAATTCGAAGCCAACCGAGCGCTGTACGTAGACGGCCACTTTTTAATTCGTCTTACTAGTGAACTAACAAAGTAGAGAAATCAGCTGAAATATGGTTTTCAATGGAGACTGACAATAACGTCAATTGGTATTTTATGAGAAATGTTGCAAAGCCAAGAGGATTGCATTCCAATAGAACTCAGCACTGGTGCCCTTTGCACCAGAACTCCGATTTTTTCGAAAATTTTAAAAAACTGCTATATAAAGAAAAATCTGTATCTCGCAAAGTATCGCAGCTAGAGGCACGCGGTTTGCATAAAATCGCAGAACTATTCTATTAGAACTCAGCACTGTTGCTCTTTGCACCAGAACTCCGTTTTTTGAAAATTCGTTTTTTTTACTGTTTATTGCCTTTTTTTGTTTATATATAATTAAAGTTCAGAACTATTGTCGAGAATAATAAGGAACTGTAGAACTATTCAGATACAACTCAGAACTCTTTAAAAAAAGGCCAATTTTCGTAAATGGGGGGCTACGTGAAGTTGGCCCCCCCAATTTTCAAACTGCAATTGCGTCCGATCCGTAACGGAACTATTGTTTAAATTCATAGAGAACTTTAGAACTATTTATTAGCAAACCAGAACTGTCAAATAAAAAATAAAATTCGAACATGGGGGGCCAACTTCACACACACGTAAAATCTAAACGGTTAGAGATCAAGCAAAACGGTTTGCACATTCCTATCTTAACTTTTCAAAAGCTATCGTTTGATACTAATTTCAGATTTATCCAGAAATAAAAATTTTTCGATTAAATTTAATCTCTTGGTTAAATCTGAAATTAATATTTCAGATTTAACCAAGTGAAAAACTTCATTAAAATGAAAGGACATTGATTTAATTATTTTGTCGCTTAGTCGCGATATTACTAAAGCTCCACATAATTCAAGCCGTGGAATGCTGATTGTTTTGAGTGGTGCCACTTTGGATTTAGTACATAAAAGATGCGACGATATGATAGTTTATTAATGCTTCGCACATAAGCACATGCGTCGTAAGTAATGTTTTGTGGATCATTCTTAAAATTAAAAAATGTACTATGTACTGATTCAATGTACGAATGTAAAACTAGTTGATTACCGTCAAACAAAGGCACTGTGTTGATATATAATTTCAACAGCTGTGTAATTGAAGCATATTCAGAAATTGGTCGAATTAATGAGGTATAAAGTGCTTTTAGCGAATCTAAATTTTTAAAATTGGTTATGTTCCTAATAACAAACCCAAGGACCTTATAAGCCTTTAAGGTCATTTGCAAAATGTGGCTGTTAAAGGACAATTTTTTATCAAATATGAGTCCAAGGTCACACATATTATCGGGTCGTAGGAGGATGCTACTTGAAAGCTGGTAATCAAATGTGAATACATTCTGTTTAGTAGTAAAAGACTTTACGCAACACTTCGCAGGGTTTAGAGGCAAACAATTTATGTTACACCATTGCTCAATAAGATCCAAATTATGTTGAAGCAAAAGACAATCGCTAAGATTAGTAACTCTGTGAAACAGCTTTAAGTCATCAGCGTCTAGCAAACAGCCGACCGATAAATTGTCAACAATATCGTTAATAAACAAATTGAACAGAAGGGGTCCCAAAATTGATCCCTGAGGAATACCAGACGTTGCCTGCACTTCAACAGATTTGCACCCACGATACACTACCTGCTGAATCCTATCAGTTAAGAAAGCCTTAAGTAAATTTATTAGATTAAAAGAAATTCCAAAAGAGGTTAATTTAGCAAGCAGTATATCGTGGTCAACCCTGTCAAAGGCTTTGGAGAAATCTGTATATAAAACATCCGTCTGACACTCATCATCAATCGCATCAGAAATAAATTCACTAATACAGAATAAATTAGTAACAGTTGACCTACCTTTAAAAAAACCATGTTGTTGTTCAGTGATCATATGTTTGGTATGACTAAATATTAGATCAAATAATAACATTTCAAAGCATTTTGCAAAATTATTGATTAAAACTATTGGGCGATAATTTTCAATATCAGTTCTTTCTCCCTTCTTAAACACTGGAATTATTTTTGATATTTTCCATCTACTTGGAAATGTTTTAAATTTTAAAATTAGATTAAACAAAGTAGTTAGAGGGGAGGCAAATATCACGGCACAGTCTTTATCTAGAAAAGATGGAATTCCATCAGGACCACTTGTAGCCTTAGGTTTAAGTTTCTTTAAACAGTGTAGAATTTCATTTTCAGAAAAAGAATGTATATCTATCAATGGCGTATTATTTACTTCCATGTGGTAATTAATATTCTTGGATGATAAAGTATTATAAGAACCCTGAAAAAAGTTAGCAAATGCATTAGATATATCATCCGGACTTGTAAAAGTTTCATTCTGAAAAACCATATGATTGGGTAAAACTATTAGTACTGTTTCTGATGTTAACATATCTCCAGAAGGTAGATGGATCATTCAACACATTAGCCTCTATTTTTAAAATTTATTCTTTGTGCAGCCTATTAGCATTAATTTTTATATGGTGTCTAAGTTCCTTAAATTTGTTAAGAAAGCGATTATCCTTAGATTTTTTATATTTTTTCCAGACTTTGTGTTTTTGCTTAATATCACATATTAAGGAATGATTAAACCACGGAGGATACGTCCGACGTACGGAAAACAGTTTAGGAACAAACATTTGAAATGAAAGGTTAAGTGTATTATAAAATTCTTCAGTTGCTTGATTAATATCAGAAAAATTATTTAAAAAATCCCAGTTAACTTCAAGTAAAGATTGATAAAGGAACAAAAAGTTTGCTTTTCTGAAATTAAACAAATTGGAAGGCCTCATCTGATTATTACGAGATGAGCACGTTTTACGAACATCAAAATATACAACATCAACTGCTCTCACTGTCTCATCAACTGGTCTTCACCTATTATAACATCAACTGCTCTCTCAACTAAACAAGTCCTATTGGAAAAAACAAGATCTAATAAACGATTATTAATGTTTAAAATATTATTAAATTGTTGCAAATTTAAGAGAGTTTGGTTTTATAAAATTACCTGCAATATAGGAGATATATTAATATTGCTATTGGAAGGTGGTGCCGAAAACAACTACTCCACGGCCAATATGCCCCGACTGGCGTTGCATTACATCAACATCTCCATGGATGTTGCCACATCCTTCATCAAGACCAAATACCAGACAATGACCGGTTTCGATCTTGTTATGATCTCATCAGATTGCCATAGGTATCGGAATCGATGAATGATCTGGCGACATTGATTGCCTAAGGGGCATATGTGAATGTTTGTAGTGGCGAGATACAGTGAAATACACTGCAGTGCCCTCTTTGGGTCTTTGCTACTACCTGTCTGACAATTATTGTCTAATTGACAGACAGATAACGATCTGCAGAAAGCAGATGCCATTACAGCGACCTCTATTGTCTTTGAGGAAGACAATCCTACTTAATTATAATTACGTAGGATTGTCTTCCTCAAAGAGAATAGAGGTCGCTGTAATGGCATCTGCTTTCTGCAGATCGTTATCTGTCTGTTAATTAGACAATAATTGTCAGACAGGTAGTAGCAAAGACCCAAAGAGGGCACTGTAGTGTATTTCACTGTATCTCGCCACTACAAACATATTAATATTGCTGTTAAGCACATACTCTGGGACATTAAAGTCGCCCAAAACAATTACGTCCGATTCAAAAATATAATTTAAAGAACAAAAAGCATCAAAAACTGCTGTATAGATATCTGAAGAAGAATTAGGCGGAATATAAATACAAAATATACAACACCTGCTATTGTCAATAATCAATTTTATATACCAATAATATCAACAGAAGTAATTGCATTAAATGATGTGTTGCTTAAATCTAGCTTTATTGCCAACATACTGGATCTGATAGCCAAAAGTACACCTCCTCCTCTGCGATACCCTATTTGAGTAAATTACGGTCACATCGAAAAATATGAAATTTGCTATTATCTACAATTGCTGAATTTTCAATATTTGGTCTAAGCCAAGTCTCCGACAATGCCAAGATATCATAATTACAAGTAACCACATAAGTATAAAGGGTATCAAGGTTTGTATTTAACCCGCGAACATTTTGATAATATATTGACAAATCATGGAATTGGTTATGGAGACCGCTAGAAGCTGATAAAGAAGATAAAGAATCATTAACAACATTACTAGTTCAAACTGATTGCTATTGATAACCAAGATCAGATTTTAATTTACCAACTGCATTCTTATATGCATGGCATCTCTCACGATCCCACGCTGAGAGGTGCAGAGGAACTTATCGAAGATACGTACGAAGGTACAAGAAATGACTACAGTGAACAGTAATCCCCTTTAGCTAGAAATTACGTACAGGGACTCTGTAATAGAAGTAATGACTATGATGAAATCTATGGAGTCAGATTTAGCGATGAAATGAATAAATTGTACATTGGTAATACGGTACTACATATTGGTTCCAATGCAGGAATAAGCATTGGTAATAAAATGTATGGAGGAAAACGAGGCTTATACGAACTGCTATTTATGAAAAATCCAAAAGATTACGATGAACAAGATTTAGCTGATTATAAGGAAATTCTAGAAGCTAGTAGTGTACATAAAAGAAATTATGATTCCTCGAATCAGTTTAATAGATCGGTCTTCTAAATATAAACACATAGAAAAACCATTATTTAAGAGTAGAAGTAGTAAACTGAGTAGGAAATCTATTCAATCTCATAGTGGATCAGGTATAAGTAGTAGGGTTTACAACGAAAAACCTATTGAATATACTATTGGGATTATGTGAACGAGCTTGTTGATAGGTTGAAACTTTTGAATGCATCAAAGGCTGCAGGAAATACCGATTCTCACGATAATGAAATTTTAGCTAGTATTAATGAATTACGTGAAGCTGGAGTAATCGATTAATATAAGTTGTATCTGTTGTACAATATATAGGTTATGATAAAGCAGATTAATATTGTAATTTAAAAATCCTTCATGTTATTCTCAAATGCAAATGTCATATTTTATGAATATATTGTAAAAATATGTTTGTAATCAAGTGATTAATTATATTTTATATCAATAATGATTGTTTTATTTACTTGTCAGAATAGCTCAGTTGGGAGAGCAACAGACTGAAAATCTGAAGACCTTGGTTCGAATCCGAGTTCTGACATACATTGTTTTTAATAAAGTTTCAATCTGTATAAATCCATTCCTCGATTCTACAAATTTCAAATATCCCTCCTTCTCTCCACTACCAACCGTATAAATCAAATTCATAGTTCAAGATTTTAAATATCCCTCATTCAATATTACGCTGTTACCAACACCCTATTTCTGCTACCAACCGGATAAATCAAATCCATGATTCTTCAGATTTTAAATATTCCTCTTTCAAACATTACGCTGTTTCTAACATTCTATCTCCATTCTATACCAACCTGTATAAGTAAAATTTATAGTATTCAAATTTCCCTCTATTACTAGGTTGATTACGATCTACCACATACAGATAGCGCCTCCAACTGCATTACAAATCCCTTTCACCATTACCTTCTACTGTCTACCGACAGATGACAGCTTAATGCAGTTTCTACAATGACATTAAAATTAAAGTTATCTTAGGCGTCAAACTACAATAGTCATTTGTTAATATTAACTGACAGATTTATTATTGCTTATACCGGTGTTTCTGATTCATACCTGTTTGCAAATACCTGTTTTCTGTTCCATACCTGTTTGAAAATACCTGTTTTCTGTTCCATACCTGTTTGAAAAATACCTGTTTTCTGTTCCATACCAGCTCACGGTTTTAAGTGTCTGACTCATGGCGCATCTACAGAAAGACCTCTATAAACACTGCTGGTTTTTTCCTTAAGAATTTATGTTAATTTAAGTAATTCCTTTGAAACAAATTCTCATCTAAACACACGTAAATAAATATAGACTAAGACCCCTATTATAATATATTTAAATCTAGTAACCACAAATTTCCTGTTTAGAACCCAAGATACTATTATTACCTATAGACTGTCACAATAAACTCCAGATAAGCTAGGGATGTGCAATTCCACTAGCTTAAGTTCATTAACATTAGCTCCGGTAGCTCAGGGAGATTTATGATCCTAGGGCGTAGTATTCGTAGGAATGCTTTGAATGTTGACAAGTTATTTGGGCACCAGGATAATTTTTAGATATAAGATAAAAGAAAACTATATAAAAGTTAGTTGAATACACTATAATCAAATAAGCAAATTGAATTGAAATTACAATTGAATAATAAAGTGACTATTTAACAATAATTCAAAAATTATTTAATATTGACTAAAAAATGAAAAAAAAGGTGACAAAAGAAATTTTAAAATTGGCTAACTTTACAAAAATTTTATGACGTTCGGGGTCACTCTGACAATCTCGTTCCTTCTTTATGAGGTCAGTACTCTCACCCTTAACCTGTGCTGATGATTGGATCCAGGTGGACTTGCCGTGGCGAAATGGGGAAGCTAGAGCTTTAGTCCAGATGACGGTCACGTACTGGCTAAGTCCAATCCTCTTATCTAGGGATCTGCAGGTGGTAAGCGTCCAGAGTTCTTCAGCAGATTATAGATCTTGCAGTCAGGTTACAGCAGCCTCGTCTCAGAAGAGTACATACAAAGAATTGTTTGTGTTAGGAGTGCCCCAAAATTTACAAATATATAGATGAACGTTGACGGCTAGTGTAGCCAAGATTAAAAATTATAAATAAGTTCCTGAAGGGAATGTACCAGCAAATCTGGTTTGGTAAAATCCTCTGTGAATTCTCACAGGGAAAGTAATTAACAAATGAAAACAAAACCTGGAAGGTGTCAACCTTTAGTGACCCTACCCAGAATGAAGCAAATAAAATTACCCAAAAAATTGCGTTCAAAAGAACTGATTACAGTTCAGCCACTCGACAATTTTCTTAATAAAAACTCTAATCGTTAATATTTAAACATACTATAGTTCAGAAGGAACAAAAATAAATTAAATAAAAAACCCCTCTATCATCTGACCCAAAATACCAAAAACAACGGTTTCATAACCGGTTAAACAAGGAAATATTACCGCTCTAATTAGGTAAAAGAGAAAGTTTATTCCATTAATATTTCAAAGACTGAGTGACAAGTTATAGAAATTCGTATTGATTTATTGTACAAATTTGTTGTCAAAGAACAATAATCAATGAATTTACAAATGTTAGGAAACAGGTTCCAGTCTTCTAATAGGCGTGCATGTGAGTTATTAAAATCTCTACAAAGTAACAAATTACTTAACCTAGTGCAGAAATTACGATATTAACAATTTCCTATTCAATCATATATTATAACTATAAGATAAGAGAAGATAAGATAAAGATAAGATAAATGAACTTAATTCCCAAGGGCACAACGCGTGGTTTTGACTAGTAGCAATCCGATTCAAACAAAATGGAGGCAAGAAAACTCAAATTTATTGGTTTAAAAAAACAATGTTTTCTATAATCTCCTGACTAGAGCACAGCTTCACAAATTTATAAAATAATATTGAAACTATATTCTATTGTTTTGAATCGTACTACTTCTAACCATATAGGGTGACAAAAAAATCTCACTGACCACGCCTAAATAATTTACCTAAAATCCAGGTAAATCCTGATTATATATGAAATATAACTACTTAATAATAACAACAAATCGCTATGATCGTATTTCTGTACTAATAATTATAATCGCAACCAATAATGAAAGTGAATAAATTATATATATCAAATAGGTAAATAACTCACATGTGCCTATCCTCGAAGACGGGAACTGTCTATCTGTCTATCCTAATTACACCCGATAGTCTGTTGGATTTTGGAGGGGCTACCGTTTATAGCCAATCAGCACTTTCCAGCGCGTTATTTCAAAAATCGAGAACTTAAGCCACAACAATTAGGTTGGGTGTTTTACGGGATGCATAATAGTCAACCTCATGAAACGACATTAAAATGTACGTTACATATCCCCCCTTCCCGGGGGGAATAAATTTTTATATAGGCCAATTTTAGAGGAGACGAAAGAGGAACAACGGTAATGAAAATGTGGAAAGGAACTTGAAAGTTATACCTTCCGAAACA
This sequence comes from Pogonocherus hispidulus, assembly GCA_963924545.1. NCBI lineage: Eukaryota > Metazoa > Arthropoda > Insecta > Coleoptera > Cerambycidae > Pogonocherus > Pogonocherus hispidulus. Next base: position 38,310,049 of record OZ004695.1, read on the forward strand.
TCGGTCTGACGCCTCAGCAGCAATATAGCTGTTGCCAGTACTAAAATGGGTTTAAAAAAATCCCCAAAAGAAAAATAGATAGAGGACTTAATACACATGACTAGTAGTGCGTCCTAAAACTACAGCACTCGTGAAAGGAAATACATAAAAAAAAATAGATAGAGGACTTAATGCACATGGCTAGTAGTGCGTCCTGAAACTACAGCACTTGTGAAAAAAAAACAGGCACTAAAAAGCTTGTCAACAGGTTGTACTTGCAACAACAAAAATATTGAGCTAAAAATGCTGGACCTACAACGTGCTCCCAGTTGTGGTACTTGCAATTAAGATACTTTTACCAGTATAAGATACAATAAGATATAAGATATAAGGTTACCAGATATAACTGTATATGGACTATAAAGGAATTAAAAGATAGAGCCATGCTGCGAGTTAGACTCGAAAAGTAAATAGAACAATAACCACCCTTCAAGTGAACCTCACTAATTAATATGCTAAGAAACTCTCAGCCAAATTTATAAAACTAGTGATTACACAAGTAGGAGGTAGGTATACCTGAACCCACGCATCTAAAACAAACCGACTACTACTAATCTAGTCCTATGGTAAACCTTAAATTTTACTAAATATTTAATGACTCATATTAAAGTAACTCATAACAGATACACGAATAATAGGTAACGACTCGACTAGGAAATATATTGAATTCAGACTCTATGTGAATTTAAGATAATGTTCACCAATGTAATTAAACATAAGATAAACAATCATAGAGAGATAACAAACAAAGGTAAAGAGAGACAGATAAGCAAGTAACATAAGATCGACAATCACATCACAGACCTACTCTGTTACATGACTGAGGGACTTATGAACATAGTCAACTCTCAGATTTGAATAATCGCACCGGCAGACCTACTCTTGGGATACGAGAATTTTAATCTAATTGTCGAACACAGACGGTTAAAATAAACCAGGAAAAAGAAAGGACATCACACAAGAAAGAATTGCGACGATGTTGTTGTCAATTTTAATGGATACTAGGTGAGCAAAATAACTAACTTACGACAATGCATTTATTATTTAGTTAAGGTAACTAAAAAATCCGATAATAGAATATTTTGAGGGTTAAGATAATACGATAATAAAGATAAGATATACCCAAAAAATATGCACTAAATAATACAATTACACTATATCTCAATCCATTGCTCTCACGCTTGCCCAGTCCATTAAATACTTACTTAAAGTAAAGTAAAGTAACGTAAAGTAACCCACCCATTTAACATCCCGAGTGTCTTAGATCAAAGAAAAGAAGAGAAGACAATACAGGAAAGGCGCCGACACTCACCTAATTTTTTTCAAAATTAGGCCAAACATAAGATAAATAACGATAAGATACGGCCATATTTTACAAGATACTAAATCACTACAAAATACTAACTAATTAATTAGTGGTAAACATTTCATAAAACACAAGAATACAATAATAGTAGACGTCAACATAAGACACAATAAAAGTAGAAGGAAACAGAAGAAACTAAGAACTAAACAGCTGACGATGTTACTGGTCATATTATCTATCTGTACTTAAAAAAAAAATTAAAAAAATGGGAATGTCTAATTAACGACTAGATGCAATATCCATCAACAATCATTGTCTGAACCAAAAAACAAGATAAAGATAATATTCAGACCCCAGATTATGATATGATACCATCCAGTACTTACATATCTTAGACAATCACCAAATCCTTTAATTCAGCAATTAGAAATGGGAGTACCTAAATAAAGACTAGATGCAATATCTATTATAAGGTACCACCTACTACTAACATATTTCAGGCACTAGAAAAGGGAGTGTCTAAATAAAGACTAGATACAATATCTATTCTAAGATACCATCTACTACTGACATATATCAAACACTCTGACCCATCCCTGTAATTTCAACTGAAATGTACAATAAAATGAGGAGAATATACAGATAGCTAAACTAGATATAGTTATAGTTTCCACCCTATAGCCTTTGCATTGCTAGAAAAACAGAAAGATAGAGAAACAGAACCGTAGGTAAAACAAAAGACACATAAAACAGATATAGTTCCTAATATTCAGATATAACTAATATACACCCTGTATATTACTAATATATAAAACACAATACTATGTATAACTTGGTCACTCAATTTAATTAGCCTAGGAATTTCTGTCATAATTTCTTATTATGGTTTTACGGGAGAAACAGAAATAATTTACAACATACAAAACATAGACAAGATAAGATAAGATACGATAAGATACGATAAGATAAGATAAGATAAATATTAAATATTTTATTTATTCCACAAAACCCGTTCTATAAAAACTTTAACCGATAAATACCAACAAGTATACAAAAAGTAGATATATAAAACTACTACTAAAAAGTTTTCAAAACTCAGGTAAAGAATAAATACCTCCTATGATTTTGTATGCTTATAAAGAAATTCCTAGTTTAATGTTTTACAAATATTAAATAGGAAATAGAATACAAAAGAAAAATACAAATACGCAAGAACAAATACAAAAAGAAATCTTATCACTAAAACTTTTCAATCGATTTATTACATACAAATTTTGAAAATATCTGAATTTTGGTCAGAAGGAAAGAGATTATTTTATTTCGATATCAGAAACTAATTTGTCAACTATCAAAACTTACTACTTGCTTGCACGAGCCCTACACGTTAAGATTGCCAATTTGTTGCACAGGCCTAACACTTTGGGATTGCCAATTTGTTGCACAGGCCTCACACGTTGGACGCCAATTTGTCACAATAAACTCCTGATAAGCTAGGGATGTGCAATTCTACTAGCTTCTAGACCTCTATAAACACTGCTGGTTTTTTCCTTAAGAATTTATGTTAATTTAAGTAATTCCTTTGAAACATATTCTCATTTAAACACACGTAAATAAATATAGACTAAGACCCCTATTATAATATATTTAAATCTAGTAACCACAAATTTCCTGTTCAGAACCCAAGATACTATTATTACCTATAGACTGTCACAATAAACTCCAGATAAGCTAGGGATGTGCAATTCCACTAGCTTAAGTTCATTGACATTAGCTCCGGTAGCTCAGGGAGATTTATGATCCTAGGGCGTAGTATTCGTAGGACTGCTTTGAATGTTGACAAGTTATTTGGCCACCAGGATAATTTTTAGATATAAGATAAAAGAAAACTATATAAAAGTTAGTTGAATACACTATAATCAAATAAGCAAATTGAATTGAAATTACAATTGAATAATAAAGTGACTATTTAACAATAATTCAAAAATTATTTAATATTGACTAAAAAATGAAAAAAAAAAAGGTGACAAAAGAAATTTTAAAATTGGCTAACTTTACAAAAATTTTATGACGTTCGGGGTCACTCTGACAATCTCGTTCCTTCTTTATGAGGTCAGTACTCTCACCCTTAACCTGTGCTGATGATTGGGTCCAGGTGGACTTGCCGTGGCAAAATGGGGAAGCTAGAGCTCTAGTCCAGATGACGGTCACGTACTGGCAAAGTCCAATCCTCTTATCTAGGGATCTGCAGGTGGTAAGCGTCCAGAGTTCTTCAGCAGGTTATAGATCTTGCAGTCAGGTTACAGCAGCCTCGTCTCAGAAGAGTACATACAAAGAATTGTTTGTGTTAAGAGTACCCCAAAATTTACAAATATATAGATGAACGTTGACGGCTAGTGTAGCCAAGATTAAAAATTATAAATAAGTTCCTGAAGGGAATGTACCAGCAAATCTGGTTTGGTAAAATCCTCTGTGAATTCTCACAGGGAAAGTAATTAACAAATGAAAACAAAACCTGGAAGGTGTCAACCTTTAGTGACCCTACCCAGAATGAAGCAAATAAAATTACCCAAAAAATTGCGTTCAAAAGAACTGATTACAGTTCAGCCACTCGACAATTTTCTTAATAAAAACTCTAATCGTTAATATTTAAACATACTATAGTTCAGAAGGAACAAAAATAAATTAAATAAAAAACCCCTCTATCATCTGACCCAAAATACCAAAAACAACGGTTTCATAAAGGGTTAAACAAGGAAATATTACCCCTCTAATTAGGTAAAAGAGAAAATTTATTCCATTAATATTTCAAAGACTGAGTGACAAGTTATAGACATTCGTATTGATTTATTGTACAAATTTGTTATCAAAGAACAATAATCAATGAATTTACAAATGTTAGGAAACAGGTTCCAGTCTTCTAATCGGCGTGCATGTGAGTTATTAAAATCTCTACAAAGTAACAAATTACTTAACCGAGTGCAGAAATTACGATATTAGCAATTTTCTATTCAATCATATATTATAACTATAAGATAAGATAAGATAAGATAAAGATAAGATAAATGAACTTAATTCCCAAGGGGCACATCACGTGGTTTTGACTAGTAGCAATCTAATTCAAACAAAATGGAGGCAGGAAAACTCAAATTTATTGGTTTAAAAAACAATGTTTTCTATAATCTCCTGACTAGAGCACAGCTTCACAAATTTATAAAATAATATTGAAACTATATTCTATTGTTTCGAATCGTACTACTTCTAACCATATAGGGTGACAAAAAAATCTCACTGACCACGCCTAAATAATTTACCTAAAATCCATTTAAATCCTGATTATATATGAAATATAACCACTTAATAATAACAACAAATCGCTATGATCGTATTTCTGTACTAATAATTATAATCGCAACCAATAATGAAAGTGAATAAATTATATATATCAAATAGGTAAATAACTCACATGTGCCTATCCTCGAAGACGGGAACTGTCTATCTGTCTATCCTAATTACACCCGATAGTCTGTTGGATTTTGGAGGGGCTACCGTTTATAGCCAATCAGCACCTTCCAGCGCGTTATTTCAAAAATCGAGAACTTAAGCCACAACAATTAGGTTGGGTGTTTTACGGGATGCATAATAGTCAACCTCATGAAACGACATTAAAATGTACGTTACAAGACTTCCTATTTATGGAGTTACAAATATAATTAACACCATGTTTTTTTCTGTTTAAATATAGGAACTTACTGCTCATGATTTTTCCTCTTATTACATCCTACATTCTTCTATAAATAAAACGATCTACTGCGCATGATTTTTCTTTAATAGGTAGGTTACTTTCTTGTCTGGTTCACCCTATATAGCTTTTAATTTGATACACCCTGTATACTAATATTTTATTTTTGCGCAGTTTGATGTACAGAGTGGTCAAATAAGAGAGAACGCCGGCTGTATCTCGGAAACCGCTTATCGGAGAATTTCCCGGAAAAAATTTTAATAGTAAATATGGCCAGGATATGTCGCTGGAAATTATTTTCAAGTTCCTGAAATGACCGCTAGGGGGCATAACATCCATGGCCAACTAGAAAAATAAACTTTTCTCGAAAATTTGCCTAATAAAGTAGTACCGGAAATAAGTAAATATTAATCTAGAGAAAATTTGAAACTTTTTCGTGCAACTCATTTTTTTCTATTTTTAAAATAAAGTGGAGGGGGGGGCGCCAAACTTGATTTCCTTTAAACGTTAATAACTCGGCTCAGAATTAACTGAATCTAACAAACTCAGTCTCATTAGAAAGGGCTTTTTTATGCATATTTAGAGTCATGATGCACATTTTAGGTTTTGTTAATTTTATTATAGCCGCTAGAAGGCGCTGTCTGCAAACATAACAAATATGGCGGATTTTCTAGAAAATTTCAAATGGCAAGGTATATTTATTGTCACATATTTAAATAAAAGACAACAATTCCTAAAATTCAGTGAAAACCGCAGCTTTCTATCTCATTCCTAGAGGAAGATATTACCAAAAGAATTGCAACTGGAGATTTGTGATGTAGCCCTGAAGCCTTTGTGATGCACTTTAGCATTCAAAATCGACTCATGATAACCTATTATTAATAAAATATAAGAAAAAAACTGTTGCGGAACTAAAAAGTCGTTAGTGCTTGTAATTTTTTCAAGAAAATATGATATGAGATAAAAGTAAAAGTTTAAAAGTATAAAAAAATTTAAACAAATTTAAACTGTTGGGGAAAATGCTAACTTTGTAAATGTATTCTTTATGAAATAATGTGGTGGTCCTGAAAACGACTGATTTATTTGAAGACGTGATGTTCAAGGGCCTCTCAAATGTTCGAAATTTCGTCCATCGTTTTCAATACGCAGTTCCAACCGTTCTTGGGTAGATGAAACTGCAGTTTCCACTTCTGGCACGGGAATACACCTTAATACGTTCGATCATCACTTCCCTTGTGGCGGCAAGCCTCATTGCGTAAATTAGTTTTTTTAATCGCTCCCATAAATAAAAGTCCATACAGGTCAAATCGGGGATATGTAGAATAGATAGATGTAATCAATTTCATTTTCAACTTGTTTAATATAATATCTAACCGGGTTTCGTCTACCCAAGAACAGTTGTAACTGTGTATTCAAAACGATGGGCGACATTTTGAACATTTGAGAGGCCATTGAGCATCACGTCCCCAAATAAATCAGTCGTTTTCAGGACCATCACATTATTTCATAAAGAATTCATTTACAAAGTCAGCTTTTGCCGCATCAATTTAAATTTGTCCCAAATTTTTATAATTTTTACTTTTATCTCTTATTATATTTTTTGAAAAAATTACAAGCACTAACGAGTCCCGAAAACATCAAATCACAATGTCGATTAATTTTAGCACTTAATTTAGTGCCAAGGCAAACCCGCATACTGAGAATGTGCTGCCATACTAAAAACTATAAAATGTTCTAGGTTACGAGAGTTAACCCGATAAAAAGTAGGAATTTAGGATTATTCTATTGGCTGAACTTAGTTACTAAATGTGACGTCATCCTATAATTATCGTAAAAGCCCTAGATTCATTTTGTATCATTAGAAAGTTAATGGAGTGTGGCCAATCTTATAAAATCGATATCCTTCATTTGCTTTAGTAAAATCCCTCATATTCATTTAAATTTCGTCCGAAAATACCGGGTATACCGGTATAAATATATATACTAAGGTATGAAAATACCTTGAATACCGGGGGGAGTCCAGGGCAGATTTGGACATTCTCTATTGATGCGATGTCTAAGGCAGCTCTGGAGGGGCTGAACAATAGGCTCTATTTTGGTTTTGGGCAGGTGGAATTCCATCCAAAAATCAAAAGAATAAAGTGGAAATAACCTGCCCCAGTAATAAAAAGTTGGCAGGCTCAACCACAAACCTTAGCCAAAGTGCCCTCGACTGGGGGAAAATTACCCCGAACTAAACCTCTTAGGAAAGAAAAATCCTTCCCAAACAAACCTTGTCTTCGGAATAGCGGATCAAAACCGCCTTCTGGAAAGAAGGATAAACTGCGTTCCCCCGACCCCAAACCAAGAACTTCTTAAACTCTATACCCTAGTTCCCCTTATCAGATTCCTACAGGCGAACATTCAAAATAAAGCCGGTCCTAGGCCTATGGTGAAATATAGAAACCCGAATATAAAACCCGAGAAGCGCAGACTGGAGCAGGTGCAAACAATCGGTCCAATTGCAACTTCAACGCACTATTACTACCATAAAAAATCGTGATGAGATAGAGATTGCGAAGAATAAGATAATAGAGGCACGTCTTGGCGGAACAAAAAACTAGAAAAAATGAGGGAAGAAGTTCGATACCTTGAGTTAAAGCTACCAGCGACTGGGCTTTATATAGATCCGCATTAACGGAGTGTATTAAAGAAATAAGAAGAGCAAAAAGGAAATCTTGGAGGAAGTTCTGTGAGGGTATATCTGATTTACCTAGCAGCACTAGAATCCATAAGATTCTTCTAGAGATCCAGCAAGGGAATTTGGGTCGATAAAACGACCTGATGGCTCCTTCATGGACTCTGTAAGGGAAACCTTTTTTCTTTTAATGAGGAGGGGAAATCCCTGTCGGACACAGGCGTTACCCCAGTAGTGTGGGACTTGCACCCACTAAAACCTCTCCCCCTGTACTCCTGCACCCATGCCGGAACTGTATATGAACATTACTTCGGCAGAGATGCTATCTCCTTTCACCCCCGTCTTTCCTCCTCCTTGGTTTGCATTATCTCCTTCACGTATGCCTGTATTTTGTTCCATGTCTCTTGGCTCCTAAGCATCTGATCCACCATATTGCCCTTCGCCAGTTCCTCAGTCATCGTGGCGCTTACAGCCCTCCTATTCTCTGCCCATCTTGGGCAATCAAAAAACGTGTGCTCTGCTGTGTCCGGCATCTCACACTCGCTGCAGTCCTCTGTTTTGAAATTTCCTATTTTTTTTTATGCGCCTTGAAGGCGCCATGACCACTGAAAGCTTGCGTCAAGTGGAAGTCCATTTGTCCGTGACCCCTCTCGACCTACGGGCGCACCTGTTCGATGAGCTCTTTGGTCCACGGCCCTTTTATTCTATTTTCCCATTCCTGCTGCCACATGTTGATCGCCTCTGCTCGGTACCGGGTCTTGGCAAGCGCTCTAGGTAGCTCACTATTATACACCTTTGCCCTCTCATGTACCATTAGGTGTATGGGTATTATACCAGCCAGCACCATCGACATATCATAGGATACTGTTCTATATGCCCTACACACTCTGAGGGCCATTCTCCTTTGGACCCTTTGCATCGCTCTTCTGTATGCCGCTACACGCATCGTATCAGCTCAGACAGGTGCCCCATACAGCAGTATGGAGTGCACCGCGGAACACAGTATCCTTCGCTTCCTCTCCCACGGCCCGCCAACGTTAGGCATAAGCCTGGCTAGGGCTATCGCGGACCTCTCAGCTTTGGCAGCCGCTAGTCTAATATGGGGGCCAAACGACATCGCAGAATCTAGTTCCACCCCCAAATATCGCACCGTGTCGCTAGTGTCTATCCGCATTCCTCCAATGTCAAGTTCAACCTGAGCCCGCCTCCTCCGAAAACGTAGTAAGATGGACTCAGTCTTCTCCGGTGCCATTTCGAGACTGTTCTGTTGCAACCATTCGCCAATTCTGCGCATTGTCTCATTTGCATTATATTTTACGTCATCAAGTTGTTTACCCGTGACCACCGCCGCCAGATCGTCCGCATAGGCAATCAGGCTTACTCCTTGCGAAACATCAATGTTCAGCATCCCATCATACATAATGTTCCACAGCGTCGGTCCCAATACCGACCCCTGCGGAACCCCGACATTAGTCTCTCTTTTGTTCTTGTTCTTATTCGCCCAAATGCACCGTTCCGTAAGATAGTGTTTTATCACTTTACCCAGATACACGGACACCTCCTTCCTCTCAAGTGCCTCCACTATGCGTCGCCAGTTCGCAGTGTTGAACGCATTTTTAATGTCTATTAGCACCACCAGACACCACTTGCGTGGGTTCCCTCGGTGTGCCTCTCGATAGCTCTATAACCCTACTCACAGATTGCACAGTAGAGTACCCTTTTCTGAAACCATGCTGATTTTCAGAGAGTCCACCCCTTTCTTCCAGCTCGTCTGTGATTCTCCTGAGCAGCATTTGTTCATTTAACTTCGCTATCGTATCTATAAGGCACAGCGGCCTATAGGCAGCCGGTCCATCAGGATCCTTTCTGGGCTTCTCAATAAGGAGTACCCTTGCCTCCTTCCATACTGCTGGAAATTCTCCCCTACTAAGGAGGCCGTTCAAGACGTCCAGTATATAGTCTTCAATCACTCCAGTCGCAGCCTTCACAACCTCCGCCGGCACCCCATCCCTCCCAGGGGATTTCCCAATCTTCAGTCTCTGGGCCGCTTCCCACAGCTCCTCACGTGTAAACTTTGGTACCTCCTCTGCTTGTCCCATCTCCCAGTGATGTCTCGGAGCCTCCGGGAACAGCCGGTTTATTTGCTCCTCCTCCTGCTCGCTGCTCAACTCTAGGGGCGGATGTGGAACTTTCAGTCCTCTGACCGCCATGCGGTAGCCGTCACCATAAACGTCATCCTCCAGGTCCCCGAGTAGCTTCTCCCACATTATTTTCTTGGAGGTTCCAATGGCTTTTCTCAGCCCCTTCTTAGTCTCTCTATATTCCCGCTCAGCTACATCCACCTGCTCGGTTGTCAGCATCCCGACTGCCTCTGACCCTCGTTTGCTTCCTACGTGCTCCGAGCCTAGCTCTCCGTAGCTCAGCAATTTCTGCGGTCCACCAGTATGGCGCCCGCCGACACCTGGTGCGCACCTTTGGGGTAGTCCGTGCATACGCTTCCTTTAATGCGGAGCAGAGTCCTTCAGGCGTTGCTTCCTCTCGATGGCTTACTAGCCTAGCCAGTTCCTCTTTCAGCGCCAACTCATCGATCGGTCCATATACACATCTGGTCTCAGTGTCCCATTCTGCTTCGTGGCCGATACCGAACAGCAGATAACGATGTGGGCTCAATGAGATCTCGTTCTCAAGTACCCTCCACTGTGATACCTCTCTTAGCAGTTCCTCGGAAACCGCAGTGATGTCAATTATCGACCCCGTATTCCCTCTTACGAAAGTATTAACGCCTGCCTCATTGATTGGGACCATATTGGCTGAGGCAAGCATTTCTCCAAATATCGTTCATCTCTCATTTTCCACCAAGAATCCCCACATCGGTGACTTACAATTGAAGTCACCTGTAAGCACCACCTCCCTCCGGCTTAGTGCGCAGATCTTCTGCCAGGTCCCGAACAAAGACTCGGAAGCGGTCTATGCGAACATTTGGTGATATATGTACAGACTGTCCAAAATTCGAGTCTCTACATAGGCATCTCAGTTATTATAAAAGATAGGAAAACGGTAAATGAGGAAAGTTTTAGAGAATTTTATGCTGATTTCAAATCTGCATTGAAAGTTATCGTGAGTCAATTGTTTTTCGAGATATTTGAAAAAAACGAAAAACCGAAGAATTTGTTTTTGGCCAATAACTCGCTAATGGTTAATCTGACACTTCTAAAAATTTTACATTATTAGTACACTTTTTAAAAACGAACAATTTGGCATAAACAAATCTTTGTTTTTCTGTTATAAACCACAACAGTAGAATAGCTATGCCAATCGTGCTCCAAAATTCAAGATGGCGGCTGGAGCAGGATCGGCATAGCTTTTCACCGATTACATCACAGTCCAAGTAGGCTGGCAGGTGCCACGCTTCACATCGCATCTGGAGATGTTGATGAGCTGTACTTATTTATTATCATAATTTGAGTTTATCTTGGGTTAATGATCTAAATAAAATACTGCAATATATAAAATCATTTATTTTGTTTATTACAATTCATATACAATAAAACGTGTTACAATACATTGTTCTTATTAATCCAAGAATTATGTTTATCATCATAACCTAACCATTTGACAAATACTTTATTTCCTTTTTTTCGTAACACCTTTTCAACTAAGTAGGCGTCAGGATGTTTTACTTTTTGTAACTCTAGTTCATACAACCCTCCTTTTATTTCTTCACCACTCTCATCCTTCAATAAATATGTTGTGGGATTGCTTAATTTTATTTTCCTAATAATAAAAATTTCACTAGACAAATTCGGTGTATACCCTTTCTTAAAAGCTTCTCTATATTTGCTAATCCTCACATGCTCGCCTACTTTAAATTTTGTTATTCTGTCAGCTAGTTTTAAATGAGAGTATGTTGACTTTAATATAGATTTCTCATTCCTTGATGTAATTTTGTTTGGTTTTAACTTTGTTGTAGAATGAACTGTATTGTTGTATTTATCAACAATTTTATCTAACAGATGAATCCAATTATACGTCCCACCTAAACTAAAAGCGCGCCAAAGCATATTTTTTATAGTTCTAATAACTCGTTCCACCATAGAAGCCTTTTTTGTACTGTAAACGCTGTAGTGGTTAATATTATACTTTTTCATGAGTTTTCTGAAATTCTCATTATAGAATTCTTTTCCCATATCGGTTTGTAGATTTTTTGGAATCATCTTAAGGTCTCGCAGAATTTTATTCATCGCATTTGTAACATCCTGGGCGGATTTACTCTTTAGAGGGTCTGTCCATATAAACTTCGAGAAGCAATTAATAACGATGGTTAAGGGTATATTTATACCCTTTATTTTCTGTTGAATATGGTATCAAATCAATTAAATCAGCTTGTATTAAGTCGTTCAGGCCTTTTATTACGGTTCTACGTCTTTTGAAATTGATTCTGGCAGGCTTGTGTAGTTCATTGACAATATCTTCTTTTACACTTCTTGTTGCATATTTATTCAATTTGTCAGGAGATTTCATATTGGATTCCAACTAATATTATAGTATGCATTCCTCCTTCTCATATATTTAATCCCACAGGAACTCGTATAAAGAATTCTACAAATAAATTACTATTCGTAGTTTGCGGATCCTTTTCTCGAAACGAGATATTGTCACCGCGACGTAACTGTACGTTGACTAGTTCTGTCAAGTTAAATTCCTTCTCATTTATAATAGTTATGATATCATTAGGGTAACCCAGTACATATTCAATCACAGCTGACTCGTAGAGAAAACGTGGCATGTTTTTATATTAGATATTAGATATTTCTTACTATTTTCTTGAAAGGCCCCGGACTCAAATGTTAAAATAACATTATAATATAGTTCCTTCACTATGTTTTCTGCAATGTTTGTAGACATTACATCAAAATCTTCATGATTCTCAAAGGAGTGTTGTGGTTGACTTATGTGTCTACCAAATTTATCGATTGTCATTTTTAAGCTAGTTATAAGTTTCTTCTTATTACTCAATAATTTTAGATCACGCAACTCTTCGATAATAGACACGATCTCGTTAGTGTGACCTGTATGACCAGCGGTTTGAGATGAAACTAAAAGCCGTAATCTATCAACAAGTTCTTTAGGATCGTCCCAGTATACGTAATCTATTGGACTATTCAAGGCTTCCAGTAACATACCAAGACCCAATCTCTTTCGAGTTAGAGGTTGTATGCTACGAGGTCTTCGTGGTGTTAGTGATTGTATGGTCAAAGCGGATATGATTTTCTTATATTTGTAAGATCCATTACCCTGAATTTGTTCATTTTCAGAGTAGTTTCTTTTATTAGCATTCGTTCGTTTAACAATGTCTAAGTAGTTTTTTCTATCACCTTCTGTGAAACCAACTGGATGTTTCTTAAAAACCAACTCGTATAGTCCAGGAGTCCCCTTATAAGTTAATCCACCTATAATCAAATCATTACCATCGAATTGTAAAGATGCGTTGCCAATTTTTAGCTCATTAAGGTCTGGATCATATCTAACATCATACCTAAAGTCAAACTCATTATGTACATCACCAATCATTTTATGAACATATTCTCTCGGTAAAGGATCAAGTTTATCCAAATAGTACAATCTGTCGGGTGCATTACTTAAGGTTTGAATGTAATCTTTTGCTTCTTGTATATTTTCATCTAGTTCTTCATTACTTTCCACATTATTTCCGTCAGCAATATCATTATCATTTGAATTTCCTTCTGCAACAATTGACGTATCTAGGAAACTTGGTGCGTTAAAAATCCTGGAGCTATTATATTTTGCTTTGCTTTTTTTCGGTGAGCTAAAGGAGAAATTAGATTTTACTTCCTTTTTTACAGGCTCATCACTTTTTATGTTTGACTCTCCATCAAGTTTCTCGGCAATTGTTTGTAAACGCTTCGTGATAGGAAGAAACGATTGTTCTTAAATTATACTTCCTTCTTTCAAAGCATTCAGCTTTTGCTTTACTACGTTCCTCCTTTGTATTAACAATTTTTTTACTTCAACTTCCTTTCTATTCATATTGAAGTTACAAATTCTTCTTAACCTCAGTAAAAGCAGTAAAAACATGTCTCAAGCAGTATAAAACAGGTCTGATGCAGTAAAAAACAGGTCTCAGGCAGTATAAAACAGGTCTGATGCAGTAAAAAACAGGTCTCAGGCAGTATAAAACAGGTCTGATGCAGTAAAAAACAGGTCTGATGCCCGGTCCCATGTAGTAAAAAACAGCTTAGTGCTAAGTGCCGGTCTAGCTCTATGAACACTAACAATGATGAATAAAGTGAACAGAACGTATCTCTCTTTATATATGTATATAATGATCAAATCCCTTTCTATATCTACCATTATCACTATCCTTATCAATCACCATAAAACCATATTTGTCTTTCCAGAATAGTGAACACATTTCTTTAAATTTATTAAAATTCATGTCGGTATTAATGTGATCTTCATATATGTGCTTCAAATTTAAGTCATCTTGTTTGAAGACTACCAATATATTTGCGTTATCACGTATTAGATGTTTTGGAATACGTGTATAAGTTTGACAGAGATAAAAACAATCTACTTCTTTATGACGTCCCATACTGAAGTAATCTCTCATAACATTTTGTTTATCACAGGCTACATCATCAAAAATAAATATTGGATTTTGTTTTACATCTTCAGGCGGCAGAATGTTGTCACAATTATTGAAGGAGTAGTATCCAATTCCTTTTATGGATTTTAGAAGCTCTTCTAAATATTGATATTTTGACTGATAGAGAGACTTAGAGAAAATATAAATGTTTTCAAACTTCAATCCATTAGGATGCTCAATAAAACTAATCATAATATTAGTTTTACCACAGTTCGATGGACCGACAACCAGGCAACGGATTGTGGATGGTAGCAGTTCTCCATGTCTATTCAAGATTTTCTTTTCTTTGATATCACTATTGTTAATGGGTAAAACTGTTGATTGTTTTACAATGCGCATGACGGAGGCAATACAGTCAATTAAACAATCAGTCAATACAGACAATTAAATAAAGCACAGTCTATGATTAGCTATATATATATATATATAGGATGATGATACTAATATTATATCATTTGTGAATCGTTTGTAGTGCCAAATGCTTAGAACAGCTAAAAAGTCAGGCAGCGGTATATTGGACTCTATTATAAATAAATTACCAGTAGAGATCCATATTCCGGGATATAAATTTTGTGGTCCCGGTACAAAACTTGCGAAGAGGTTAGCAAGAGGTGATATGGGTATTAATGGTCTAGACGAAGCATGTAAAGAACACGCCGTGTCTTATAGCAGAGAGAAAGACTTGGAAGAACGCCATAAGACAGATCAAATTTTAGGAGAGAAGGCGGTGGACAGACTTAAGTCACCGAACGCATCCATAGGAGAAAAGGCAGCAGCCTTAGCTGTGGCAACAGCAATGAAAGCTAAAGTTAAATTAGGAATGGGATGTGGTAACAAAAAAACTAAGAAAAGAAAAAGTAATGCTAGTAAACGTAAAGTGAAATCTAGAAAGGTGGGTGGATCATTACCATTTAAAGACGTAACAAAGCAAGCACGAGTGGCGCTTAAAGATAAAAATGTGAAGGATATGAAAGATGCAATTAAAGTTGCATTAAAAGCTGTTAATAAAGTTAAAAAGAAACATATTAAAGCCACTCGAGTAATACCAATACCTAAAACAGGAGGATTTCTACCACTAATTCCATTATTTGCTGGCTTAAGTGCGCTTGGTGCTTTAAGTGGTGGAGCTGCAGGAATTGCAAAGGCCGTTAATGATGCCAAAGATGCAAAGCGAAAGCTTGAAGAAAATAAACGTCACAATGTCGCAATGAAAGAAATAGCTATGGGTAAAGGATATACATGAGACCGTATAAGCAAGGATTTGGTCTTTTTTTAGAACGAAAAGCACTCTCCAAGCGTTACCGATAAAATTACCAAAACGAGCTCTTACTAATTTAGACTTAATGAGATTGGCTAAGAAATTAAATATTCAACATTTTCGAGGTGTATTTATGAAAGATAGTTTACCATGTCGGGTACAATATAATGAATGCGGCATTATTAATCTCGATAATGAAAAAGGCCCTGGAACACATTGGACTGCATATAAGAAGAATGGAGAAAAAGCAGTATATTTTGATAGTTACGGTAACCTAAGACCTCCACGAGAATTGATACATTACCTTAATACCAACGAACCATGTAAAATATTGTATAACCATGAAAAGTTACAAAAATTTAATACATTCAACTGTGGTCATCTGTGTCTGAAATTTTTATATAATTAAGAATGCAGTAGGTGTTTTTGAATAGTATATTTCATCGACACCGAAGATGACGACGAATTCATTCCTACTCTCTGGGAGAAGCTCAACCCTTACTTCTAGGTATAATCTTCCAATTATTTTGGATGATAGTAAAGACTACGTCTTAGGATTAATAAGTTTCGAATCCTACAATTCAATTCCAAATATCGAAAAATATAAGAACAACAGATTTTATTATGGATCCGATGGTAAATACATCGAAATTCCAGAAGGAACCTATGATATTGATTCAGTAAATAAATATCTACAACGAGCCTTAGGCGACCCCAGATGGCTTGAAAACGATGATAGTTCAAAAGAGGGGATTGTGAAAGGATATTCAAAGCTCATTCCCATTAAAGCCAACAATAACACTCTGAAGTGTAGAATCAAATGCAGTGAGGATATAGATTTTACTAAAGAAGATTCAATAGGACATTGGCTTGGTTTTAAACCACGAAAATTAGCGGCATATGGTAATCACGAATCAGATTTTCCAGTAGATATTTTCAGTGTAAATACCATTTGCATAGAATGCAATATTGTGAGTGGATCCTATATTAATGACAGACAAGCTCACGTTATACATGAATTTTTTCCTACAGTACCAGCAGGATTCAAAATTGTTGAGACTCCAAGTAACGTTGTATATCTACCCATCAACACTCGAATTATCGATCAAATTATTGTTAATATAGTCAGTCAAGACGGCGAGCTCGTCAATTTCGGAAGAGAGGTATTGTCATTAAGACTACATTTGAAGGAAGCGTAATTAATAATTACAATGGTAATAAGATACAACAAACGTGGTAGCTCTAGTCGAAGCTATATAGGAGGTGTAAACATAAAACCTCTGGACAGTTCTACACGAACCATCAAACCAATAACAATAAGAAATCGGAAGTTTCTCGAATCTCTTGGTTTTAAAGTTATTTTTAAGAAGTGATAAAAAATGGATATATTAAGTGTTAATGAGAGGGCTTATTTTGACAATTCTGTTAGTAGTGCTGAGAAACATACTCATCAGCCTTATGCATCTACGTCTTTGAATAACAATGATGAAATTCGTATTCCAATACAACAGCAGGATGTCTACACATTACCTAGTGGAAGCTCGTTATATATTGAAGGTAAATTACTGAAAACTGATAATACTCCTTTAAAAACTGCTACATTTGTGAATAACGGTGTCATGCTTTTATTTGATGAGATCAGATATGAAATGGGAGGATATGTAATAGATCGCATTCGTCATCCAGGCTCAATTCTAAAGGGATACGCATCATTCAATAGAAGTGATACTCAATATCTACAAAATGGTGGGCGGTTTTTTAGTAACAACGAACAGTCAAATATAGTTGACGATAATGGAAATTTTAATGTTATAATCGATTTACCCACTGTTTTCGGATTTTGTGAAGACTTTAAGAAAATTATTTTAAATTTGCGACAGGAGTTGGTGTTAATTCGCTCAAATTCAGATACTAACGCTATAATAAATTCTACAGAGAATGAGTCAGTTAAAGTGATATTAAATAAAGTACTGTGGAAAATGCCTCATATATCCGTGGCAGATGTAGAAAGACTAAAATTGGTCGACTATGTAGCGAGAAACAAGGAACTGGAAGTTTCCTTTAGAGGTTGGGAACTGCATGAGTATCCTCTCTTACAAGAAACCCAACGTCACACTTGGAATATTAAGACGGCAACACAACTTGAGAAACCTAGATTTGTAATTGTAGGATTCCATACTGATCGTAAAAATAAATTGAATAAAAATTTTAGTCAATTTGATCATTGTAATTTGATTAATATGAAGCTGTATCTTAATTCTGAGATGTTTCCTTATGATAATTTAAATATAAATTTTGAGAACAATCAGATAGCAACCTTGTATGACATGTATGCAAAGTTTCAACGATCATATTATGAAAAGGAAAATGAACCTATTTATACACCCGCAGAGTTCAAGAAATTTGCACCTCTAATTGTTATAGATTGTTCTCATCAGAGTGAAAGCCTTAAATCTGGTTCTGTTGATATTCGATTGGAATTCGAAACTAACAAAGATGTTCCCTCAAGCACAAGTTGTTGCGCTCTTATACTTCATGATCGATTAGTTAAATATAGTCCTCTTACTAGTGCTGTAAGGATTTTATAAATTATAACTATATTAATAATTGTAATATTAACTTAATAAATAAATAATAAACCTTAAACTGTGTTAAATCATTTTATTCTTTAATTTCATATAATATGCAAAGGGTTCTATTATAATCATGCAAATGTGTTGAAGGCCATGGTCCGGAATCGGGACCACAACTCCATCCTAAGCGAGCATTTGAATTTTGTTCAGCTCTCTTTATATTATCCTGAATCCATTTTAGAACATTAGAGTGATGGGCATTTGTGAATGGCTGAAATTTTCAGTTTAATTTCTTAGACTTTTGTATTGTGTACAGTTTGCGAAGTGTCCGGCTTCTGGCATAGTATGCTGCTCTAGTGATGGCTTCATAGATTGTTTTATCAATGGTTTTATAATTACTTGATATATTTTTTAATGGGAAACTGGTGTCCCCACAATAGAGATACGGAAAATATTTACCATCTAGTAACAATTCAAATAAGTATATTCTGAACGACATTTTAATTTCAGGATGTAATATTAGCACGACATCATTCAACTGCTTAATGGTTATATTCTCATATCCTTCTTTTTGACATATGGCCAACAAGTTATGAATAAACTTGTCAAGTTCCATTTTCTTATCCATCAACAATTCTATGGTTTCTAAATGGGGTTCTATATCATGTTCCGTTAACGACTGAAAAGCTTCATCTGGTATTACCACTTCTTCCAAGATATCTTTTAATAACTTGAATCTTTCCTCATCATCAGCACAACCTTCGACGATGCAACGTTTCATAAAGTCACTATAAACTTCAACAGTTGCATAATGTAAAGCAATTTTGCACAGATTTCTTGTATCCATTTTATTTGTGTAAGAAACAAAAGCAAACTGACTTTTGTCGCTTAGCTTGCTACTTATATATCAGTAATTTGCTGACTCGTGAATAAAGCCTGCGTATTTAAACTATTCTCACTCTTTCTACAGATTCGAATACATATTCTTTTATTTGGAATATTACCATCATTGTCCTCGTCTGAAATTCTTTTGTAACCCCATGGCTCTGTATCTGTATTCTTAGAATTTAAAATTCTTTTATCATCGTAAGGATTAAGAATCATCTTATTTTGTCGAATTGTGTAGACACTATGCTTTTTAGATCTAATAAGATGCTGTGGTTTATAAATAATTTCGTGATCGAAAAGAGTTCTTTTATAATCTTGGAATGAAATTTTTCTAACACTTGCTGCTGTAGAACCTTTCGACTTTTTAACTATCTTATTATTAAGAACTTTATAAGCATACATTTTTGCTCGAAGGCCAACAAATTCAACCATAATTTTTCCATTATTTTCATCCTTCATCAAACCGGGGACTTTCTTGTTTTTCTGTTCTATTCCATATGGATTATGAGAGTCATAATCAGATGTGTCGTCTTCTTTAATATACTCATAAATATCGGGCACTTTAAATTGATAAATTAGGCTATCCGTATCTGTGTACAGGAGTTTTGCGCTATTATTAAATTTTTTTAAGATATAGTCATAATGAAATTCATATAGAAAGGTTTTAGATATATCTAGGACACAAAATCCTGCATATATTGGTTTATTAAATAAAATTTCTAATTTATTCATTTCTATGATTATCAAATCATCATCAAAAATACTACAACTATGGAAATTAGGTTTTGCAATACAATTTTGGGCTCCATAGCGCCCTTCCCACTTAGTGATCATACGAACATATCTGTATTTCCTTACGTTTTCCATTAATTTGCCATATACAGCATTTATCATCAATTTATAAAAATTTTTATCAAAATCATTTTTAGCTTGCTGACGCAACATGGTGTTTAAATCAATATACTTTTTCAACCATGGAGCTTGTTTAAATCTGAGAACCCTGTTAACTTTCTTTAAACGTAATCCATATTTCAAATACATTTTTAAATTCCTATAATGAACAACGTAATTACGTTTTGGATACAGTGTTAATAATAATTTCTTTAACTTTGATCTTGAAGGTATTGGTGGAGTCATATGTTCTGGAGCTAGCGGTAGATCACTATGAACTTCATGTAGATGAGTGGGATATTCTAAGTCACAATCAAAAATATAGCCAACATCAGCATTGTCTGGAATATTTATTATATCTAAATTTTCAATTTCATTCTCTTCTAGAAATTCAAATTCTCCATATGGTAAATATTCAGACATTGCAGCCCCATATAAATTGTTTATATCAAAATACATTAGATATGTAGACTCTTGATTTGAATCATACTGATCACCCATATATTTGTTATTTGCTTTTGCGTATCTATTAGAACACTGAGACACTCCACCACGGATACCTCTCTCGATAAACATGAGCTTTTCGATGTCTGTTAAAAGTTCTAAGTGTACTCCAGTCGTTTTAAGCATAGCATCGAACGCTAAACCTGGAGCAGTATAAAAATGCAATGGGTCCAATTCATATGTTAATAAACAAGTTTTTCGAAAATTTTCGAATATGTCAGCAAGAAGAAGAACATCACTTTTCAAGTATAAATCAGAATAGTCACCCAAAGTTTTTATGTCAAATGTTTTCCAAACATTAAGAGCATGCTGATAATCTTCATCTTTAATACCTTCATCATGCAATTGACTATAAAAGTTTGTTTTTGCAGGTAAACATGTCTCAGTGAGTTTTTCCCACGAATCTATATAATCGTAAGGAAAAACACCCTTTCTTGTTAATAAATAAAATTCTTGATCAGTGTTACAAAAAGCTCTAACAATAGTTTTCTTTTCATTTTGTAAATATGAAGATAATTTATCAAGACTGCTAGCCATGAAGCGAAATGAGTCGATGAACCGTAAATGTACATTAGTACCTTCAACTGTTTTAGTGAATGAAATATATTTTTCTTTATTAACTGGCAGTAACCGAATTGGACCTGCAAAACCGGTAGCCAATTGTTTCATTATAAAATTTGCATCATAGCCGCTTAAATTATGAAAGACAACTGGTATATTAAATGAATTTTTATAATTTAGATTACAATCTTGATGAGCAGCACCTCTGTATTTTGAGGTAAGGTGACAATGATCTCGAACTTTGATATCTTTCAATGTAAATGGCTTGGTGCATATGTGACAGTGAGTTGCGTTAGCATAATTTATTTCTTGCTCGGACGATAAAGTTTCCATTTCTTCCGAATTTTCGAGGATACTATTAACATTCACTGCAATATGTTGCAGTTCTGAAATAAACCATTTTATGCAATCATCACCTCGATATAGTTTAAACCTTGATAAATTATTATCATATGAACATTTCAAATAATATGCCACACTAAATGGTGTATGCTTTTGATAATTAACTGAATTATTTTCCACTCTTAAGGTTTCACACGGTTCAAGAATACTTTCAAGATCGGCATATATTACGAAAGGTACTCTTTCTTTGTAACTGAAATGCTTGAAGTGTAAAATTTTGTCCGACTCCTTTGGAAATTTGAGGGCGCACTTATTCATATTATTGCAGTAAACTAAATGTCTTTTAAGTAAATCGTCAGAACTAAAATGATTTAAGCATCTATAGCATATGAAAGTTTTATGTCCATGAGAAGACAGTTGTTTTGAAAGTAGTGCAGACATTCTCTTTATCCATGCAAAGTGGAAAAACACTTTATCGTTTGAAAATCTTGTAAAATTATCATTTTTGTCTGTTGACAACACCAGTAAATTAATGGGTTCTCTGTTACTATTTCTATTATCGCTTAAACAAAGAGGGAGCACGTTCTTTTTCTCTATACAAATCAAATTAATAGATAAGTTATTTAATTTTTCAAATTTCTTTATGTCATCAAGTTTTATTGGAAACTCAATAGAGTCATATTTTAGAACATCTTTAAAATGCGGATAACTTGTTACCCTTTCAGGATGTTTGTTGTTAGCTGGATATAGACCGGAAACTACAGCCCACAGAAAACAAAAAGAATCGTTATTTTATACATTGACAACAGCTCTTTTACGTGATATAAAACCTGGTAAATGCACATAAGTTGATGTTCCCCCTTTTAAAGGTGAAAATTTGTTAATATTAACTTTTAAATGTAGAACCTCTGAAAGAGCCCAACCTGAATCTTTTTCGCTAAATTCTTCCAATTTGTTTGTTAAAACATGGATTACGTTATCTTTGTACCAAGTTTTTATATTAGTATTTATATCGATTATGTGATTTTTTGTAGAAAACGTTTTCATATCTGCATCACCACTTTGTGGTTTAATAAAATTGCATACTAATACAACATTAACTTTAAGCATTGAATTCTGACGATGTGTTTTAATTTTTCTTTGAAAATTATCGAAGGCCCTATTTAAGAAACATAATGGATCTTTAATACTTAAATTTGCAATTAGTCCTGTACACAGTCGTCCATCGAAGCAAGAATTAATCGAGTGCCAAACTAACTGTCGATTACGCTTCTTTTTAGTATTGTCCTCCAAGCCTGCTCGAACTTTACCAGAAGACTGTTTTAAGTGTTGCAATTTAGCTAAATAGTATTTTAATAATGCCAAGTTTGTTTCCAATTTGAAAGGATTTTCTGCTTCCTCTTGGTTGTTGATTCTATTTTTTATCACAGTTTCCAACAATTTCACATTACCTTTTACTAATTTTATTTGACTGATTATCTCTTCTGCTCTTTTTACCAATTTTACAGCTTCGCCAGTAGTTTTCACAATTGTAGAACTAATAGAACAAATGGTTTCAGGATTCATGTTTTCTAATATCACTAGACTATAGCACTGAGTCAAGAAAAACCACAATAGCAAGTACACCAGATTAGTATGCAAATGCGAGGTGTAAAATAAACTGTGTGGTTTATTAAAGAACTCGAGTCATTTATATGCACAATGGTGCTAGAAGCTTGCGCAGATACAGTGAAACGTGATTCATTTTGAAGTAGGTATGCTCTTGCTTTTTGTTTACTACAAGATATGTTTTTAACTATAGCCTTGCAACACTATATTACAGAGAAATTAATAAAACCCAAAAATATATTAATTAATTTTTTATTTTAATTATAAATAACAATGATACAGGTTATGCTAAAATAAAATTAAAAAATATATTGTTTTTTATTTAATTCTTAAATAAAAATCATACAGGCTATATGCATTAGCCAACGCACATGCGCAGTGGTCCAGTCGATGGTGCCAACATTCAGGAACCTGCCGGCATAATTTGGAACGTTCCAGAAACTCCACAACCGGTTTGTTCACGTACTTTCTCAGGAACATGTCCTTCTCCCGCCCTTTGACATAAATAATGTCTGCTGATCTTGTTGCACCCTGCAGAATAATTGGTAGGTCTTTCAAGGATTCCAAACCTTCGTTCCATGGAAGACCATGATGATGTTTCAGCACCCAATTTGCCTCCTTTTTTAGGTCCTCTGATAAATGGTGGAATGGAAAAGGTGGTTTAAATAAGTAATGGTATGAAATTCTTCCGTTATATATTCCCAGTTCCTTCACAGCCCACCGATCTTGAATTTGACACTCTCTATTATTACTAATTTTAAAACATTGAATGTCAATCACGTACTGGGAAACAACCATGTTCGCAAAAGCCATATTTTCAAAGTTTAATTGTAAAAAATAATGGTTTGTTCGAGATACTAATATCTGCAATATGGTTACAAACGGTAGGACATGGCTTATATACTTTTCAAATGGTAGTATGTCAGCGGTTCTAATAATTATTGTAGGAGAATTAGCAATTTGTGAAACATTATGCATTATGGGACAGATCTTGGAGGAAAACTTTACATACACAGAAGATATTACGATAAATTAATTGTTTGCTTCATTTAAGAAACGATTGAAAAAAAATTGAAAATGTTAAAGTAATTTACTTAGAAATGTCGAAAATGTGAAAATGTGGATTTTTATGTTTTCGAGGGTGCTCTTTCAGAATTCGTGGCCAGAAATGAGGTAACTCGAAAAAAAAAATTTTTTTGAAAAAATTTTGGATTTGGAAATTTTTTTTGTATTTTTTTTTAGTATGTAATAAAAGCATCTATAATATAGTATAAAGTTACATAGATTTGCTGGATTTGTCCAATGCTATTTTCCGAAAATTGTAATAGGTGATACCTCAAGGTCACATATTTTTTTGAGAAGTATAGAAAAATTCGACATGATTTGACATTCCCTAATTGACCATGTATCAGGTTATGTCGAAATAAAACCCCCAACGGAGATCCTATCTATACCTAAAATTTGAACATTTTTGGAAAAAATTCAGATATGCAAAAATGATGGTTTCATTTTTGCATATCTGAATTTTTCTGAAACTTTAGCAAGTGATAGTAGAGGTTGAGTAGAGAAAAAAAAGTTTATAGAAACTTCATCGTCAGACGTCCCGTTCAAGGGCTAGGGGTGAAAAATCAAAATACCCTTAAACGGATTTTTGTGATAACTCGGTTAGTACAAGAGATAGAAAGTTGAATTTTTTTTTTAGAAAGAGGAGATAAAAATCTATTGAACGAGGGTATAAAATTTGTATTCGCAATTATTAAGAAAATCGGGGTTGGGGGTAGCACAAAATTTTGCATAAGGACTAGGGGTCTCAATGTCACTTTTCGTAGTCTAGGACAAGTATGTTTTCCAAAAATGCAATAAAAAAAAATAAGCGACTTAAAAAAAAAAAAGAAAAGGAAAAGCTAACGAAGGGTGTCAGGTTACAAATAATATAATGTGTCACGTTTCAATATATGGTTTCAAATTACAACACGTTGGTATCAAATTTCAAAATAAGGTGTCAGGTTACAACACGTTGGTGTCAAATTTCAAAATAAGGTGTCAGGTTACAACACGTTGGTGTCAAATTTCAAAATAAGGTGTCAGATTACATCACGTTGGTGTCAAATTTCAAAATAAGGTGTCAGATTACATCACGTTGGTGTCAAGTTTCAAAATAAGGCGTCAGATTACAACACGTTGGTGTCAAATTTCAAAATAAGGTGTCAAATTACAACACGTTGGTGTCAAATTACATCACGTTGGTGTCAAGTTTCAAAATAAGGCGTCAGATTACATCATGTTGGTGTCAAGTTTCAAAATAAGGTGTCAGATTACACACGTTGGTGTCAAATTTCAAAATAAGGTGTCAGATTACAGCACGTTGGTGTCAAATTTCATATAGAGGTGTCAAATTACAAAACGAGTGTCCAATTTCATTTTTCGCTAACTCAGCAGGAAATGGTGTCTAATTAAAATATAAGGTGTCATATTACATTTTTTTCTAACTCAGCAGAAAATGGTGTCAAATTTCGTCCGCACACCAGAAATAAGTCATTTTATCCAACACCTAGAGTTAAGTGACCTATACAGTTCAAGGGAATTCACCGGATGCTCATATTGCTCTGGAATCTGCAAGTTGCAAGAATTTGATTATAAAAGTACACTACCTTCGTTGAATACATTTAGTCTTATACGAATTACCGCAAAGACAACTTTATCGCCAAGTTAGCCAAGTGTTTGTTTAATATCTTTTTAACTGTCTTTATATTTTATCTTATAAAATGTCTTTATCATTAGAAGCAATTTGTGAGCTGAGAGAAGACCAGTTAGCAATGGAAGATATTGTTAACGAAACGTAAGTTTTTTATTTCCTATACTTATTTTGATGATGATTTTTAATATCTTAATAATTTTGTTGTTTTTAATAATATTTTCTTTTCATGTAGAACAACGGAAGAGTTAAATCTTACCATTGAGGCAATTCGGGAAGAGGAGAATGCACCCCACCCACCCCAAGGTTCGTCCCCGTCATCAAAAAGGATGCGCTTGGTGGTGGCGAATGACGAGGACGACTTAGTCAGTAATTCGCTATTCCCGAATCCTGGGAAAAGAATTCATTCTGGGTAAATATTCTACAATGAATTTTTAAAAAAATCTAAAAAACACTTCCCTTTTTTTTTCCAAATTAATATCGTTTATTTTTTGTTACAGAGGAAAGAACATGGTGGCCCTCAAAAACATGAGGTTGCCGTCGCCATCACCATCGCCTTCGCAGGCTTCTACTTCGTCCGCCTCCGCTGCTGAAGAGGAAGATTTGGTTGCCATAATGAATGAAGAGAAGCGGAGGCGGGCTGTTGAAGAAGCCCGAAGGCAAAAATGGTTCCTGCGTGTCCAGGGAGGTTTGGCTTCAATCAAAAAGAAGATTCAAAAGGCACGGGACCTCGTATCCTCGCTGAAGGGCGAGGAAAATTCCATTCGCCGGCAAAAGGAGGCTCTAAGAGAGCAGCTGAGGGTCCTCGAAGAACGTGAAGCTAATATAGAAGCGAGAAAGGCCGCCGCGATGGAATCGCTACGAGGATACGAGGTCGTCGTAGCCAAATTCAAAGATATGAATATGTAAATAATATGTAAATATAAATAGATTTATAGTTAGAAATATTAGAATAGTAGAAATATTAGTTATTATTAAATATTACTTATTGTTAAATATTAGTTGTAGGTATGTAAAGTATTAGTTATACGTAAAATATATAGTATTATTATCTACTCATTAGTTTTCTTTCCCAATCACCACCTGATGATCTATGAGATAATAAAACACTTTTTGTTATTTAGTTTTTGATTAAAAGTAAAATAGTAAAATTAAATATGTTTTATTATAAAAATTTTGAAAATATGTAGTAACCAAAGCAAAAATTTGTATACTTAGAAAATTTAAATAAAATAAAAAATATGCAATTAAATTAATAATTATTATATATCTCTTGGAAACCATATTGATACAAATAGTATGTTTTTGAACATCAAGCAAGTCAATCAGATTATTCAATTTTATTACAAAAATATAAAAAGCTTTGACCATTCATGAGATAGTAATTTCTAGAAACAGTATGATTTTTTGAGCGCCAAGCTGAAGTCAATCATGAATGATTCATTTAATTACAAATATATAATAATTTGAACATTTATAATAACAAAATATGGAAGTTTTTTTAAATTTGAAAACAAAAACATTGATACAAAATATCAAGAATATGTTTGTATAATGTTAGATTAAGTGGAAAAAAATTTTACCTAACATTATTTACCAATTGCAAGAAATTCTTAAGGGTGTTCAAGTTTCATTAATTCGAAGACATAGTCACTGTATCATTTACTTGGAGTAGAAGACATGATAGTCAAGGATTTATTTTTATACTGTACATGAGGTAGAATAAAAAAAATCCATTCAATACAAATATTTTTATTTCCTACAACACAATTATAATGCATCTTTCTCGGTAAATATAACGTTCGTTGTCATCCCAACTTTTCCCTTACTAACCAGATATACAGATCGACTTCTTAGCCCATCGTTGAATTTGTCAATACCTTCTTTTTCAAAGTACATATAAAATCTTCGGGGTAAGTAGGTGGTAAAATCTTCAGTTTCAGCCAAAATACTATCGCCATATTTGATTTTACTAAACATCAACTTCACTATTTTATAACTTCGGTTTATTTCCAACTCTTTCAGGTTCTTCAGTTCTTTAAAAGCTGTTTCTTTGTTCAACTTTTGTAGATCCATGTTGATTGTAAATTAATGTTTTATTTAACTGATTGTTCAAATAAGTCTGATATATATACCACATATATCATTCCCACCCATACCTCTCCCTCCAAAGCAGTCTCCCTCTTCTTATGTTTACTCCTCCTACATGGAGGATAATGGAAGGGCTACTAATTTCCAGCTGTTAGCATATATAAGTCTGAACAAAACACATAAATGTATCATTGTTTTGACACTAAAACAATATCATAACTTGAATCTTTCATATTTCTGCTAATATGGATCACAGTGGTAAGTGATAGTTAATTTTTTAATTTGACTTTTTATTTACATATACTTATCTATTGTTACAGAATTTAGAACTTGCCCATTGGTTCCGTTTCATCGCGTGTTAAGCCATCGCATGGCAAACCATCTGGTAAAATGTAGACGGAGTCTCCGTCTACAAAACGAACAAACACAGAGGCAATATTACACATGTAACGGCTGCAACAGCAGCAACAACAACAATAGCAGCAGTAGCAACAGCAGCAGCAACAACAAGAACAACAACAATAGCAGCAGTAGCAACAGCAGCAACAACAACAACAATAGCAGCAATAGCAACAGCAACAGTAACAATGATGAAGGATGGAGGCTTCATGGTCAGGATTGGATTGATCCAGTAGATGATTGGTTGCAAAACCATCAACAACAATAAATTAAATAATTTTATTGTTTGTAATATATATATTTCTAATAAAATATTTTAAACACAATTGTTTATCAGTTTTTTATATAATAAAGAAATTATTAAATTTTGATATAGAAACCATTTTATGTGATTTAACATAATCATAAAGTAAGACGCACTACTTAGATATTCCTCAATTAAATCAACAAAGTATTAACTGCAACATACTTTGAATCACTTTTTGTCAAAGTAAGAGCTAGGTATATGTTTCGATTTATCTGCATCCTCAAAAAACTCCTGAGCTTCACATGGGAAACATTTTCTGTTTGGTAGGTCGCAATCTCCTCCACATTTGATACACTTATATTTGACTGGAACGGGCATATTGCAATTAACCACTACGCCAATAAATGACACCTCCGTTCAGCACAATCCGTAATAAGATAATAATTCAAGTTGCTTAGCGTCACCTACTTTTATTAATCCATTTCTCTTCACTAGATCGTCAACCCAAGATAAATTCGAAATTGTAGTAATAATATTACCAGCCAGCCACCATCTTGGACTGTCACATAGTCGGTGAAAAGCTATGCCGATCCTGCTCCAGCCGCCATCTTGAATTTTGGAGCACGATCGGCATAGCTATTCTACTCACAACATTGCTATTTCTTATGGTCGCCATATTGGATTTTTATATCATATTTTAAACCCAAAAATTCTCTTTCCAACGATGTATCATAAGCTTACAAGAGAATTTTTAAAATTTGTGAAATATTGAAAAAATCATTATTTTACAAGTTTACTTTAGAAGTTGGCTGTGCCATGAAATGTAAATATTTCCCGTTCTGTCACAAGTGTCATACAAAATGACTTATGAATTGCGTTAAATGAAAATATGGGGCTTACAATTTCTCAAACGAAGAAAAGTTTGATATTCTTACACTTTATTTACAAACACACAGTATTGTGAAAGTTGCATCTACTAGATATTTGGAATTGTATCCAGAGGCAGCAACCTTACAAAACATAATTACAGGAGAATTATTACTACTTTATTGAATTATGGTGCATTTGAGAATAAGAGAAACAACTATGAAAAAGATAACCATGATATTGATATGAATATCTTTAGTCTAATAGTAGTAAGTATTAAAAACAACCAGAACTAAAAAATGAAGCATCCATAATTAAGCATTATTAGGCAAATGCTCAAAGTGATGTCCATTTGCATTACGTCACATTTCACAGTTCTTTAAAATCTTTCTCATAACTCTTCCTAATGTGTCCGTTTAACAAGTTAAACGCTTCTCTAATTCTAGCTTCTAATTCATTTCTATTAACGGGTGGTTCAAATTCGTAAATTTCATTTTTAATTTGTCCCCACAAATAAAAATCGGGTGGCGTAAGATCTGGGGATCTTGCCGGCCACATAACTGGTCCATTGTTCGCAATAACATTTTGCCCAAAACAATGGGTTAAATATGTTCTAACTTCTACAGTATTATGTGCCGGACAACCATCCTGCTGAAACCACAATCTTTGAAATTCCACTGCATTGGGTACAAGCCTTCTAATTGGTGGAATTATTTCTTCTCTTAATAGGTTTAGATATCGTTCCCCATTAAGGTTGTAATCGAAAAGTAACGGACCAACCAAACGATTTCCTAAAATAATTATACATTAACATGATACATTAATGACTAGCTTATTTATTCACAATATCATTAATGAAGATAAAAATACCTAAAGACCAAACGTTAAACCCAAATCTAGACTGCAATGGTCGCTGTTCCATCACACGGGGATTTTGGATACTCCAATGATGTCTGTTATGTT
The DNA here is from genome assembly GCA_963924545.1 of Pogonocherus hispidulus. Classification (NCBI taxonomy): domain Eukaryota; kingdom Metazoa; phylum Arthropoda; class Insecta; order Coleoptera; family Cerambycidae; genus Pogonocherus; species Pogonocherus hispidulus. The sequence continues at coordinate 38,340,364 of OZ004695.1, forward strand.
TGTTAAATACCCCACAATTAGTAAAACGGGTCTCGTCGGACCATATTACCAAATTAGGGAACTCAGGAACTTCTCTGCATTTTTCTATGTACCACTGGCAAAATTGCAATCTCCTATCATAATCACCTTCGCGAAGACCGTGGACAATAGTAGGCTTGTAAGGATGATATCCATGTTTTTTCAAAATTTGATGAACGGTAGACTTCGGGATGTTACTTTGATGCTGAACAGATCTTACAGATGTTGACGGACTTTCAGTTATTATATTAAGAACGTTAACGTCACGATCATGGTTATCTTTTTCATAGTGGTTCCTCTTATTCTCAAATGCACCATAATTCAATAAATTGGTAACAATTCTCCTGTAATATGTTTTATGAGGCTGCTGTCTTTCTGGATATAATTCCAAATATCTGGTAGATGCAATTTCCGCATTACGGTGAGCTTGTAAATAAAGCGTAAGCATATCAAACTTTTCTTCATTTGACAATTTCTTCCATATGTTCACTTTATAAAAACTCTGACACGTTAACTCTTTCTAAGCAGTTTTATTTGACACTTGTGACAGAAAATATTTCATGGCACAGCCAACTTCTAAAGTAAACTTGTAAAAAAATGATTTTTTCAATATTTCACAAATTTTAAAAATTCTTTGATAGGCTTATGATACATCGTTGGAAAGAGAATTTTTTGCTTTAAAATATGATATAAAAATCCAATATGGCGTCCATAAGAAATAGCAAAGTTGTGGTTCATAACAGAAAAACAAAGAGTGCCTTGTAATTTTTGTTTATGCCAAAATGTTCGTCTTTAAAAAGTGTACTAATAATGTAAAATTTTTAGAAGTGTCAGATTAGCCATTAGCGAGTTATTGGCCAAAAACAAATTCTTCGGTTTTTCCTTTTTTTCAAATATCTCGAAAAACAATTGACTCACGATAACTTTTAATGCAGATTTGAAATCAGCATAAAATTCTCTAAAACTTTCCCCATTTGAGCGTTTTCCCATCTTTTATAATAACTGAGATCCCTATGTAGAGACTCGAATTTTGGACAGTCTGTATAGCAGCTGTACCGGGTGGCCAAATAAGAATGGACGCCGGCTGTATCTCAGAAACTACTTATCGTATGACTTTGGGGAAAAAATTCTAATAAGTAAATCGGACAAGAGAAATCGCTGGAAATTATTTTCAAGTTCGTAGGATGACCGCTAGGGGTCGCAATTGCTATGACCAATCAGACAATGGAATTTTTCTCAAAAATATGCCAAGTTAAGAGGTATTTTAAATAGTGGCATTGTAATCTTTGTAAAATTTTCAATCTTTTTCTTGGAATGCACTTTGCCCTATCTTTAAAAATAAAGTGGTGGGGGAAGGTTAAACTTTATTTTATTCAAATAAGGATAACTCCGGTTTGGGTTAACAGAATTAAACGAGCTAGGGCTCGTTTAAAAGACCTTTTCTTACTGAATAATCTGAGGTATATACTCTTCCTGAACTTATTTTACCGTGGTAGCTAGAGGGCGCTGTTTGACATCGTAACAGTTATTGCGCGTTTTCATAAAAAATTTAAATGGCAGGCTATGTCTTTTTTACATAGTTAAATAGAGCACTAAATTTTCAAAAAATCAGCTTAAACCGCAACTTTCTATCTTCTCTCTAACGGGAGATATTAAGAGAACAAATAAGGTTAGGCTGCCGCCTAGGCCTATAATAGGCTATTTAAAAATTATACTAGTAGGCTATGAAACAAAAAGAGGTAAATAGGTACGTCAAAATGGGCGCATTCAGGGAACAGGGCTTCAGCGCTTTATGCAAATAGCTGCAGCGCTGTATTAAAGCGGTAAAGCTTTAATATTTTTCCCGCTGGATCGCTGAATAGTTCCATCAAGCGATAAAATTAATATAGTTTAGGTTTACGTCTAGGTATGGGTTTACGCACAAAATATCTATGGATAATAATAATTATTATTAATATTAATTACAAAATATGAATTACAGAAAATTATGTCACTTTAAGCTTGCGTTTAAAACGTCGATTCAGCGAACGTGAAGCGGTAAAGCGCTGAAGCGCTGGAGTGCTATGTTTCCCTGAATGCGCCCAATATTAAAACGTTTTAGTTACATGTTAATGTCATTTAGTTAATGTCGTTTCATGTCTTATTAAGTTTGTATTGTCCGGGTTTTTCTTGTTGTTGTTCGTGTTGTTTTCTTGTTTATTCTGAATTGTAGTTTATTGTTCGTTTTTTCTTATAAAATGATTTATACAAACGAAGAGTTATTTGACATGGTAAGAGTTTATTTTGAATCAATGAGAAATGCTACAGTTGCTGCGAGAGTATATGCGCAACAGTATCCTGATAGACGCACCCCAATAAAAAAGTTTTTCTACAAGTAATTCACCTTCTGCGAACAACTCGAAATGTTCATCTAACTGTATACCTTAGACAAGGCAGAGGTCGCACCGAAGGGAACATTATTAATGTGTTAGCTTATATAGAATTTAATCCTCAACTAAGTACTAGAACTATTGCGAAATACCTTGGAGTAACTCAAACTGCGGTTTAAAACATACTCAAGGAACATAGTTTTTGTTTCATAGCCTACTAATATAATTTTTAATTAGACTATTATAGGCCTATATAGCCGGCAGCCTAATTGTTGTTCTCTTAATATCTCCCGTTAGAGAGAAGATAGAAAGTTGCGGTTTGAGCTGACTTTTTGGAAATTTTGTGCTCTATTTAACTATGTAAAAAGAGACATAGCCTGCGCCCTCTAGCTACCACGGTAAAATAAGTTCAGGAACAGTATATACTGCAGATTATATAGTAAGAAAAGCTCTTTTAAACGAGCCCTAGTTCGTTTAATTCTGTTAACCCAAACCGGAGTTATCCTTATTTGAATAAAATAAAGTTTAACCTTCCCCCACCACTTTATTTTTAAAGATAGAGCAAAGTGCATTACAAGAAAAAGATTGCAAATTTTACAAAGATTACAATTCCACTATTTAAAATACCTCTTAACTTGGCATATTTTTGAGAAAAATCCCATTTTCTGATTGGTCATAGCAATTGCGACCCCTAACGGTCATTTATTTATTTATTTATTTATTTATTGATTGATGTATCACAGGACTAGCCTAAATTTACAGATACATCACTAAATTAAATATAACATTCAGAGCATGTTTCTCTTAACACAATATAATCATACAAAAAAAAATATTATATCTACAAATACATACACACATACAGTCAATGTGTGAACTCATATATACATATATACAGTGAGGTTCAAAACTCTGGAACGCCCCAAATAACTTCCAAAATATTGTTTTTTTGAAAAATCGCTCGAACCCGTCGATTGTTATTTCTAATTGCACATCTTTTTCCACAAAAGCTTTTTATACAGGGTGTGTCATGTAACAGTGGTCAATACTAACTTTCTTATTTTAAATACAACATCCTGTATATTATTACATTTTTGGATTCTCCATAAAATTCTAAACACTTTTTATGTAGGATGTCCTATACTTTCTTAAACTGTTTTAGAAATATTGACAGGTGAATATTGACATTTTGCAACTTTGACACCCTGTAAAATCTAAACGGTTTGAGATCAAGCAAAACGGTTTGCACGTTCCTATCTTAACTTTTCATAAACTATCGTTTAGTACTAATTTCAGAATTATCCAAAAATTTAAAATTTTCCGAAAATTTTGAAAATTTTTAATTCCTGGATAAATTAAAAATTACCATCAAACGATAGCTTATGAAAAGTTAAGATTAGAAATGTGCAAACCGTTTTGCTTGATCTCAAACCGTTTAGATTTTACAGGGTGTCAAAGTTGCAAAATGTCAATATTCACCTGTCAATATTTCCAAAACAGTTTAAGATAAGTATAGGACATCCTACATAAAAAGTGTTTAGAATTTTATGTAGAATAAAAAAATGTAATAATATACAGGATGTTGTATTTAAAATAAGAAAGTTAGTATTGGCCACTGTTACATGACACACCCTGTATAAAAAGTTTTTGTGGAAAAAGATGTGCAATTAAAAATAACAATCGACGGGTCCGAGCGATTTTTCAAAAAAAAACAATATTTTGGAAGTTATTTGGGGCGTTCCAGAGTTTTGAACCTCACTGTATATATACACATACAATCAATGTGAGGAATACAACAAATACAACAGGACAAACATGTATAAAAAGAAATGCCATACGCAAAAAGATAAAGGAAAATGGGAATAAAAGCTCATCAACTTCTAAAATGTGAGATTATCTGTTTTTTTAGTACATTAGGGGAGTTTTCAAATATATTTATTTTTGAACAAACTAAATTTACCACGTTACACATTCGGATAATGGGTGAGTTTTCTCTAAGCCCTGTTCTGTAAGTATACCAAAATAATATATCCCTGGGCCGCACTCTTAGCGGATCATAGTAGTTTAGTCGCGAGGAAATATCCAACGAATATATACGTTTTGTAACTATCTTGGAAATAAATAACACAGGCGATATTTTCCTTCTTACTGATAATTTAAGAATATTAAATTGTGTTCTTATTAAATTGTACTCAAGGTAATTTGGAAAGGTTTTATATTTTTTGTAATGTAAGTAAGAGAGAAATTTATTTTGTACAGTTTCTATATTGTTAGACAGAATTTCTACTGTCCCAGGATCCCAAACCTGAAACACAAATTCTAACTTAGATCTAACAAAAGTGTAATGCAATAGTTTTGTAGTTTCTAATGAGAGATATTTTGAGTTTCGAATAATAAAACCTACGTTTTTATAGGCTTAACTCACCATAGTATCAACATGTTCAGAGAAATTAAGATTTTTATTAAATAACACACCCAGATCCATTTGTTTAGTCACTCGTGTCAATTGCACATTATTTATAGCATAATTATGTAATAACATATTTTCTTTTAACGAGCAGGTCATGGCCCCACATTTTTTTGCATTCAAGGGTAATTTATTAATACAACTCCATGAGAAAATTTTATTTATATCCTCTTGTAAATAATTGTGCATCATTTTCGATGGTAACCTCCATATATAATTTAATATCATCAGCATACATCAAACATTTAGAATGTTGCAAAAAATCCGGTATGTCATTGACAAACGAACGAACATCTTACGAAATTGAAAATAATTTCCAGCTATTTCTCTTGTCCGATTTACTTATTAGAATTTTTTTCCGAAAGTTATACGATAAGTAATTTCTGAGATACAGCCGGCGTCCATTCTTATTTGGCCACCCGGTACACTACCATACCCGCCACTCCCACCCAAACGAACCCGTTTCCGCTACCAACCGACTCAATTCCCGACTTGGGTCCCACATAACCAATCGCTGCCTCATTTGTTCTGTCTTTAAACCATCTTGACCCTCTGAGCGCCCCAACGTTTGGCTCGCTCGCTAGAATATACTTAGCTTTATATTGCATCGTCGTGGCCCACGCCAGGTCCATGTAAGGGAAACCTTGTAGCTTTTGTTACAAAAACACTTCCCAGGTATTTCGGTTTTGAATAATTAACAACTACCACCACCAGGAGGCCTTTCTAAACAGGCTAACAAAAACGACTGGTTGGTGGCTAGGAATGTTATCACAACACCAGCCACTGATTGTGTGCTATTGAATCCTTTCAGCCATTTAAATTACCTGGTGAGGATGGTGTGTTTTCAGCTCTGCTCCAAAACATGACATTGAAGGAGTGTTTAACAGTGCACTGCCTGACTCCCCTATACACCGCTGCTGCTGCTAGAGGAGTGGATTCAACCACAAGTGACTGGATTTGGACTGTTAGAAAACATAACTTTAACGATGTCCGTTCAGGAAAATTTAGGGCCACAAGAGGGTGTCCACAAGGTAGGGTTCTTTACCCCTACTTTCGACGATCTAGTCATTATAGACAGAGGAAACTCTGAAGAGGAAATTTCCCTCACCCTTCTAGAGGTACTAGACAGAGTACTGACGAGTATGAGAAGGAGCAGATATCTGTGAACTTCCACAAAACGGTAATAATTGTACCATCCGTCAAAGAAAGGAAGCTAAACAATCTAAGACCTCCCTCCTTACTTGTTGAAATAATTCCATTTGCGGAAAAAGCGAAATATCTGGGTGTAGCACTGGATAAGTTGCTTAATTGGAACTCCCATCTGGAGAAAATGATCCACAAGGCACGACCGTCCTTATGGTCGACGAATGTCGACTTATGTCCAAGTCGACGAATCTGTGTAAAATCTTGGGGCATTGGTCCCAAATCAATATATTGGCTGTACGTGGCGGTCATACGGCCTATGATAGCGTACAGCTTTATAGTTTGGTGGTCCAAAGGATTACAACAAAGGACCAAAATCAAACTTTCTGATTTAAAGAGACAAGCATGCCTGGCCACAACTGGAGGAATTAGCTCTACCCCGTCAGCAGCTCTAGAAATCCAACTGGATCTACCGCCTCTTTATATACAGCCTTATTCAGAACTCATCTGAAAAACTTTGAGGATATGTGCATCCTTAAATAAGAAATCGATATCACCAAAAAAATTGTAATAAAAGTAATTAGGATTTCCCGTAAACAATGTTTAAAGTTATACCATTATAAAGGACTACGTAGCTGGGCAACTGTACTTCAACGAGATCGGATATACCACATTCCGACAAAAAACAGTAAACAAGTTTTTTGTACCTGGAACGTCTATCTATCTTTAAGTTTATTTTAAAGTAAAAACGCTGCAAATCTTTTTTGCGCCGGGCGCGCCGGTTTCTTTCGTGCTAGCTAGTTTGCATTGTCAGTCCCAAGGTCACTCCATTACAGTGGACCAGTATCCAGCGGCGTGCAATGAAAAATTTTTAAATAGTTTTCAGACCCCGCCAAAAAAATTTCTTTTTGCACTACCACATTTCTACATGTATGTTGAACATCCCCAAATTTTATTTCGGATAGGTTCTGAATAACCCTGTATATTTGGAGAGTGAGGCCAGATGGGCAACATACAGACTAAAGGTGTCAGCTATTAAGATGCTGCAGTCTGACATTATGGAACACAATAGGCCGCTGGATGACATGAAAAATCAGCACGGTGGAGATGATTTAAGATGTACTGCAACGACCAACCACGAACTGCCCTTTAACATTGTCTTTCCAGGAAAAGATGAATGGGATCGGAGTAAAAGGGAAAATTTTATAAATTAATAGTTTAATGGCTTATACAATTTATTTAGCATTTATTTTTGAAGCTGACCCATTGAAGGCAGATAGTTGTTGGTTTACAAATGGGTTCAAAATACCAATGGCTGTTGGAGCCGGAGCATATAGTTGCAACCCAACGGTAAAAATATCCTCCTTGATAGTTATGCAACTATATTTCAGGTAGAAATCTATGCCATCGAATAGTGTGTAGAGAGGCCGGAACAATCGCAAATCGATAAACATTTTCTCAGGCAACCAAGCAGCTCTTAAAGCACTTAGTTCCTACCGTTGTAACTCAAAAATAGTATAGAGCTATCAGCAGCCGCTCGCTGGTCGCAGTGGAGGGTTTGGTTTTCGGCCCACTCACTTTTAAATCTAACGGAACTTATATAATCAGCAAAAAAGTAATACATAGTGATTTAGAGATTGTGAAAATAACCATCCTTACTCACGCCCATATTCACCGACAGAGCTGCCGCCTCGTATACACAAATATGTTAAAAATAATTCTTGCTTTCAATATATTGTATAATTAAAATATAATATCTACACCAAACGAAATAAAAAACTATTTGTTCATATGCTTTTTTTCATTTTATTATAATACTCCTTATCCGGTGTACTTTAACAAATAACTATAAATAATTATTGTCCAAAGTAAACTACAATAATTATAAGGATAAGTAGTATTTAGATTTCCCTTATTTCATCCCTCAGAATGCCTATGTATGCTTTTTAATTTAATAAAGTTACTGTTTGATCTTAGGCAAGGCAGGTTTAACGTACGATGTAATTTCTCCCTTATTTGTTGTTTTTTGCGTAGCTGCCAACATGATGTAACACGTGATCGTGAAAACGATATAACATTTAGAATCTTGTTTATGTGTTTTAGAGTGACAATATTATGTTTAATACACAAAAGTGTTAACAATAATATAATATAGGTTTGCTTATGAAATTAAAATTAAGGTATGCCAATAACTCAAGATGAGGCGTCAGTACATAAAGTTTACATATCATTATAAGTAATCTTAAACACAAATATAATAATCCTACTGCCTTTCCTCTTCTGTAAAATCTAATATTCATTTGAATTTGGACCAGTTTTAGATTAAGAGGAAAATGTATAACGTCAAAACAAAGCACGCTGTGTAAATTCATTCCAATAACTACAATCTGGCTAACAATATTGCGGGACAGTAATCAAGCGATTTCCAATAACTCTCTGTTGTTGATTTCCAATAACTCTCTATTTGTTTACTTATCACTCATTACTATAATCCCAAATCGCTAGTTTTAGCTTATTTTCATACTGATCTCTCTGCATGCTTGAATGAATTACGTTCCAATTATTAATGTATAAAAATATTTACATCTAAATTTCTACTCTACTTTATTAAGTTCATTGTTGATATGGTTTAATCCTAGTTATCTTGTTACATATTTATGGTTCTGTCACTTCTGTAATGTAAATGTGATGGGTATCATTTTCTATGGGCAATAGTTAATTAAAATAATTTTCATAAATCTTTTCCAAAACTTAATACATATTTTAGAAAATTCTATTTTGTGTGGTGGCGCCATCTCGTTTGGGGAAATGGAATAACATTTCTTTGTGAGAGTTCTGAATTTGCTGATAAGAGATATAGTTCTGGAAATACATTTTCTTTGGCTGCTAGAGAGAAAGATAGTGTTGGAAAATACGTGGATAAGTTCATAGCTGTACTGTGTAATCAACACAGGCATATGCTATTTCAACTTATCTCAAAAACTTACTGAAACCTCATATTCCATTAGTCATCTTTTTTTAGATATAACGTCATATACTGGGCAGAGGGCCAATCCCATATGGCCTGCTTTATTGGTTAGTAATCACGGTTCACTGATCCGTCGCGACGGTTCACTGAACAGTCACGATGGTTCACTGAGCTATCGCGACGGTCCACTGAACCGTAGAAATAGTTTAGGTATAAATAAGACACAATGTTCGCATAGGTTTAGTTTTAATGATCCCCAGATGATACCAACTTGGTTGGCGAAACAAGGGTCGATTGCGGTATAGTGTTTTGGTGTTATGTGGAAAACTACGTCAATGTTATCTTCACACCAAAGGTTCCAACCCCTTTCGAGAGTTTAATGAAAGACGAACCTCAGTGACCAACAGTGTTGTGCAAATATAATAATTTCATCTAGATAAGATAACAAATGAAACCTGAAAATAGTATTTAGATATAGATAAGAGATAATTTATGTATTAATTATATGGATTAAGATAACAAATAATCTAAATTTATCTAGATAAATTCCAGATAAAAAAATTAAATTAATTTGTAACGTGTTCAAAGTAATAGTCTGTATTATTTAAAACAAATATTTTCATAATTTTATGGCAACTCATGTTATCTGACCGGAACTCAAAATTTGTTTTTTGTCAATTTTAATTGCATATATACTATATATGGCATATATACTATACTATGTTATACTATATTATACTATACATATACTACAGTATATTTATATACTATACTACATTAAAATTATACGGCCCCTAACTACCATTAATTGGTAATTACAATACAATTTAATGTCGCTAAAGTGACCTATATTTTAATTTTATGGACAATTTTTTTTCATAAAAATTCCTTAAATTATACTAAAATATATTACTACGGGGCTGTACAAAACAAAACATGTTATAAGTTAAAACTTTGATTTGCTTGCCTATTAAATTTTATTTTTTCTAGATAATGGATTTTGCTGTAAAACCAAAGGCCACAGATGTATTGTATAATATTAATACGCGCAATAGGCAGCATCAATTAAATATTTTGAAAAATAAAAACCCTTTTATTAGAAAAATGTTATTTAAGAATAAATCTAATTGTAAGAGAGAAGACAAAAAAGTGGAGTTGTCTGTGGTTCTCTGCGTTCTCCGTTCAATTTTTTTATATTGTGATTGTGTTATAATATTTGATATTTCGATATTTGTAATATGTCTGCAGAAGGTTTATCAGTTATGGCAGTAAAATTATCTATTATCTAAATTCGTGGTTTAGATGAAAGACAAATGGATATTTAATATAAGATAGATTGCAAAATAATTTACTGAAATGTCGTCTAAATAAGATAAAAGATGATCATATTTTATCTAGATTATTTATCTAGATAAAATGATATAGATATATATATGCACAACACTGGTTACCAATTTCATCTTTATAATTTATATCAATGTCTAAATAAGTTATAGGTTTTAAAGAAAACCAGTTATATGAGTAGGTAATGGGACACTTGAGCCAGACAGTGTGACGTCATCACTGGCGCCAACTTCAGGGTGGTCGGTAAGTATACGATCTGCATTACCGGCCGGACACAAGTGCCAACTTCAGACCATTGAACCACAGAAAAGAATGAGACCCCACGACGACACCCCCGAAATTTAGAAAAGGACCATCCCAAATTTAGAAAAGGACCATCCAAATTTTAGAAGATGACCCGGAAATTTAGAAAAGGACCCCCGAAATTCAAATTATTAGTATACAGGGTGCCCCAAAAAAAAAGTTAGTTATAGGGTGAGCCAAAATAAGAAGTAACCTGCCTATTTGAAGAAAAATCATGCGCAGTAAATCATCTAATATAACAGAAAAACATGCGCAACAGTCCTGTTTATAGAAAAAACATGGCTGTCAGTAAAAAATAGCTGTAAATTCAAATTCATAGTATACAGGGTGTCCGAAAAATGTTAGTTATAGGGTGAGCCAAAATAAGAAGAAACCTGCCTATTTAAAGAAAAATCATGCGCAGTAAATTCTCTACTATAACAGAAAAACATGCGCAGTAAATTCTAACAAAAAAAACATGGCGGACAGTAAAATAAAAGAGGGAAATTCAATTGGTGTGATTTACGACGTAGAATAATAATGATAAGATATTAAAAAAGAACTTACAGCCATTTGAGGTTATGTAACTGAGGTGGAGCACACATGTCTGACCACTATTGCACCATCACTACACTGATACTACTCTATCATATTGTAAGTAACACGTAATTTTATCATAAAGCTCTGACATCTGTTTTTCTAGTTCATTGACTTATTGTGATCATAGTTTATGGCTATTCAGCGATTATATATAGTAACACCTGCTAGCTACTTGATAAAATACCGAGGCTTTATGCATACGTAGATAATAGACAAGAAGTTAGCAAGGTCGCGACATTTTACTTTTACAGAAATTCAAATTCATAGTATACAGGGCGTCCCAAAACAGTTAGTTATAGGGTGAGCCAATATAAGAAAAGAAGTCAAAGTAAAAAATCATGCGCAATATATCTTCTACTATAATAGAAAAACATGAGCAGTAAATTCCAGCAGAAAAAAACATGGCTGTCAGTAAAATAAAAGAGGGAAATTCAAATATTAGTATACAAAGTGTATCAAATTAAAACCAGGGTGAACCAAAATAAGAAAAGAAGAAGTTTAAGTAAAAAATCATGCGCAGTAAATTCCAACAGAAAAAACATAGCGGCCAGTAAAATAAAATAGTACAAAATATTAGTATACAGGGTGAATCAAAAATAAAACTATATAGAGTGAGCCAGACAAGAAAGTAACCTACCTATTAAAGACAAATTATGAACAGTAGATCGTTTTATTTACAGAAAAAATGTATGATGAAATAATAGAAAAAAAAACATGCGCAGTAAATTTAAATATTTAAACAGAAAAAACATGGCGATTACTAAAATAAAAAATAGCAATAAATTCAAATTATTAGTATACAGGGTGTATAAAGAATAAAGCTATATAGGATGACCCAAACAAGAAAGTAACCTAACGGTAAAGAAAAGTCTTGCACAGTATATTCTAATATTTACACAGAAAAAACATAGCGATCAGTAAATTTGAAAAATAGTGGGAAATTAAAAAAAAAGGAGGAACGTAGTCAGTGACAATGTATTGTAGCAAAGGTAGCGATAGAGAGAGAGAGAGAGAGAGAGAGAGAGAGGCCCAGACAGTCTCTTCCGGTCTGACATCACTGACAGGAACATTGACTTTCTTACAGCTGTTACTTAATAAAATACATATATATATATATATATATATATATATATAACTATTCGTTAATATTATATATTTACGTATATAAAATACATAAATTAATAGAGGTATCAAATGTTTCACTTATAGAAAAATATGGCCGTTATAGAAAAATAGACAATTAACACAAGGTGGATTAGATGCTTTTCTTCTACTCATTCTTCTAGAATAATAATGATAAGATATTAAAAAAGAACTTACAGCTGTTTGACGTTATGTAACTGCAGTGGAGCATACATGTTTTGACCACTATTGCACCATCACTATACTGATACTACTAAATCATGTACCTAGTAAGTAACACGTAATTTTATCATAAAGCTGTGACATCTGTTTTTCTAGTTCATTGACTTATTGCGACCGTCATTTATGGCTATTTAGCGATTATATATATATATATATATATATATATATATATATATATATATATATTAACACCTGCTAGCTACTTGATAAATACCGAGGCTTTATGAGCTTTTAATAGACAGGAAGTCACCAAGGTCGGAACATTTTACTTTTACAGAAATCCAAATATGTAGTATACAGAGTGTCTCGAACAATTACTCATATAGGGTGAGGCAAATAAGAAAGTGGTTTAAAAAATCATGCGCAGTAGATCATTTTATTTATAGAAAAAATGTATGATGTAATAAGAGGAAAAATCATGCGCGGTGAATTCCAACAGAAAAAAAACATGGCAGACAATAAAATAAGTGATAATTCATAGTTTATAGGGTGTTAAAAAAAAAAACAAGTTAGTTATAGGATGAACCAAAGAAGAAACTAACTTACCTTATTAAAGAAAAATCATGCGCTGTAAACACCAACAGAAAAACATACTAGTTAGTAAAATATATTGTCTATAAAGCACCAAGACACTTAGACCCTTGTTTAAAATATTAAAAGTATGTAGAATATTACAGGTTTCACTTCCACTACTCTAACCTCACTTTTGTCGTGGGATCAAGCACGACTGTTCACTAACACAGGCCACTTTACACTGGCCCCATGCATCAGCGCAATACAATATAAATATCTAATTTGTCCATAATTGCATAATTGCGTATCTTTATAAATAAACGAGCGGAATTGACATTATTGGAACTAAGCGTAATAATAATAATTTTATCAGTACAAAACTTGTATCCTCGTAAATTGACGACGACGACGACGAACCGAGAGCTTCAGAAGATACCCGACCTCCAATAGCTATGATTCTGTACTCACATATATATTGGTCTCAAGTACAAACCACGTTACCTAATTGCGTATCTCCATAAATAGAGGAGCTATTCAGATTATTAGAGTGATAAAAGCGAATTTTTAGTCTTGCTGAAAAAACCTCGTATTAAAACCAACCAAGAATTAAAACATATTTACGCATTTAATAGTATTTTTTAGTTTGTTGTAGACCCTTAAAATTTTTCAACATATTTCAATAACTTATTAGAAATTTAATAGCACCAGACAACATGCTGATAACCTCTACCGGGCACCACTATATTTTTTTTATAAACAGTGGGTGTGGCTATTGAGGTTTGGGTGAAAACGCGCCACGTCACGACAACGTCACAACGTGGCGCTAACTTCAGGATAACAAGGATAACGATGATAACTTCAGGATAACACACCAGGATAACGAGGATAACTGCAGGATAATCAGGATAATTTCAGGATAAAGTAAGGGTCGTCATCACCGCCACGTCGTATGGTATTGTACATGAGAAGAGCAAACATGTTTACGTGTAATATTTGTAATAATAATATTTTGTATTGTGCGCCACCACATACAAAACTACTAGTATGACATCATGACTACAAGTATGACACCATGACTACGGCTCATATTAGATATGTGGCGTATTTGCGGGTACGCGTGACGTATTTGCGGGTACGCGTGACGTATTTGGGGGTACACGTTACGTGTTTTGCGGGTACGCGTGACGCGCCACACCCAAAATTATCGTCACAAATAATAATAGCCAAGCTTAATGCAACAACATTAATTAAATCAGATAATATTTTATTAGAACAGGTACTGAAGGATAATTTAGAAAAGTTTAATGAGAAAAATATAACATAATATCCAGAGGTGTACTATTTGAATTCATTATAATAATTGAATTTGCCGCCAGACTACAGCAGAGACCTCTTGCGCTTATGACAGCTCTTGCTTCTGCTGCGATAATTATCAAACATTTATATGGGTCATTAGGTGTATTGGTGAGATAACCAAAAAAGTTCTCCTATACTGTTACACACGTCACCACTGTTGTACACGTCACTACTGTTATACACGTCACTACTGTTGTACACGTCACTACTGTTGCACATGTCACTACTGTGACGTCATAGACTGAGGAATTACACGTAATTAAATGGTAAGGAGTTACAGATACCTCAATCTGTATGAAATTGCATAGTTTCTACAAATTAGTTACAATTGTAGATCTGAGGGATCCATTGTTAGTATGTGGTTAATAGATGTGTTGTGTTATCTGTATTGTTGTTATCACACTCATTCACGGTTTGATCAATCATTTGGAGTTTTATCAACTCTTATCATTTAGTTGAATACTTTTTTATTGTTATTAATAAGTTTTTTATATTTTCAAAAATATGTTGTGTTGCTTATTAAATTAAAGACCTTTTCATCACTAATTACATAATAACAGAATTTTTATAAACATAAGATAGTGGGTCCCGCCAGCACTTTTTTTTTGTTCGCGGTTGGTGGTATGCTTGCCCTATATGGTAGAAAGCACTCACTCTCTTTTCGCTTTTCACTTTGAAATTCTAATATTGGGATCATTTCCCCAAAAATTTGATATCTCAAACAAACAATAATGACAACAATTGAGGTATTCTCAATATTGATCCCCGGAATTTCTTATGTCTACAGGGTAGTAACAATAAAACACATACAGAAATTCAAATTTTAGTATTTTATTTACATCTAAAAATTTCGATTAGGGTATTTACAAGTTTAAAATTATTATATTTATAATATGATATTTCGTCCTCGATACGTTTGAACAGGTTACAGATAGGGTTGTACTCCAAACCTACTATGTTCTGCGTTTTCTTCTAATTATATAGTATGAGTTAGATTCAGCAGATTGTTTTTTTAAAAATGTGAACATGTGACGTGGTGGTGTATTGACCTTTGGACTTATATCCTCGTTTCCACCTGTTAATTTCGGGTTTTTCAGTTCTTGCATGCAGGGCTTCAGTATTTGGTGTTGAATTAATTCACGCAATACATTACAATATTAGTCCCATTGCGCGTAGGGTGTTTATGTATATTTGAGAATCAAGCCCTAGGCGACGATTACTTCTTATAGCGTCGACTAAATCATTAGGATCAGTATTGTCATCCCATTCAAGTACCTCATCATGGTAATTTCTATTAGATTGATTCGTATTGGGACTTTCAGATTGATGAATATATTGTCTGATAGGTTGTTGATGTTTATTATTATTTACATCAACATACGTACTTTCAGACTTATATTTTCCATTATTTTGTTCACTGCTACCATCATTACTGTTATCGTCTTTCTGAGTGTAGTTTTTTACAACAGGAAGGTGATCATTAAGTTTTCGTATTTCATTGGTTTTTGTTTCGTATGAAATTTTATCGTCTATTTGATGACTGTTTCTGTTGTGAAAATTTAAGTTGTCTCTTCTTGTAAATTTCCTGTCACACAAATTGCAGGGGAATAAAATAGATTTGTGTTTGTTAGTGTGGCGACTAAGTGTACTTCCATGCGAGAAAGTTTGTGAACAAATGTGACATACATACATGTTTACACTTTGAATAGCCAACGGTAAATGAGATTAAGGCTAATAAGGCTAAAATTAAGGCTAATAAGGCTAAAATTAAGGCTAATAAGGCTAAGTGAAAAAGTGCTGGCGGGACCCACTATCTTATGTTTATAAAAATTCTGTTATTATGTAATTAGTGCTGAAAAGGTCTTTAATTTAATAAGCAACACAACATATTTTTGAAAATATAAAAAACTTATTAATAACAATAAAAAAGTATTCAAGTAAATGATAAGAGTTGATAAAACTCCAAATGATTGATCAAACCGTGAATGAGTGTGATAACAACAATACAGATAACACATCTATTAACCACATATTAACAATGGATCCCTCAGATCTACAATTGTAACTAATTTGTAGAAACTATGCAATTTCATACAGATTGAGGTATCTGAAACTCCTTACCATTTAATTACGTGTAATTCCTCAGTCTATGACGTCACAGTAGTGACGTGTGCAACAGTAGTGACGTGTACAACAGTAGTGACGTGTACAACAGTGGTGACGTGTGTAACAGTATAGGAGATCTTTTTTGGTTATCTCACCAATACACCTATTGACCCATATAAATGTTTGATAATTATCGCAGCAGAAGCAAGAGCTGTCATGAGCGCAAGAGGTCTCTGCTGTAGTCTGGCGGCAAATTCAATTATTATAATGAATTCAAATAGTACACCTCTGGATATTATGTTATATTTTTCTCATTAAACTTTTCTAAATTATCCTTCAGCACCTGTTCTAATAAAATATTATCTGATTTAATTAATGTTGTTGCATTAAGCTTGGCTATTATTATTTGTGCCGATAATTTTGGGTGTGGCGCGTCACGCGTACCCGCAAAACACGTAACGTGTACCCCCAAATACGTCACGCGTACCCGCAAATACGCCACATATCTAATATGAGCCGTAGTCATGGTGTCATACTTGTAGTCATGATGTCATACTAGTAGTTTTGTATGTGGTGGCGCACAATACAAAATATTATTGTTACAAATATTACACGTAAACATGTTTGCTCTTCTCATGTACAATATCATACGACGTGGCGGTGATGACGACCCTTACTTTATCCTGAAATTATCCTGATTATCCTGCAGTTATCCTCGTTATTCTGGTGTGTTATCTTGAAGTTATCATCGTTATCCTTGTTATCCTGAAGTTAGCGCCACGTTGTGACGTTGTCGTGACGTGGCGCGTTTTCACCCAAACCTCAATAGCCACACCCACTGTTTATAAAAAAAATATAGTGGTGCCCGGTAGAGGTTATCAGCATGTTGTCTGGTGCTATTAAATTTCTAATAAGTTATTGAAATATGTTGAAAAATTGTAAGGGTCTACAACAAACTAACAAATACTAATAAATGCGTAAATATGTTTTAATTCTTGGTTGGTTTTAATACGAAGTTTTTTCAGCAAGACTGAAAATTCGCTTTTATCACTCTAATAATCTGAATAGCTCCTCTATTTATGGAGATACGCAATTAGGTAACGTGGTTTGTACTTGAGACCAATATATATGTGAGTACAGAATCATAGCTATCGGAGGTCGGGTATCTTCTGAAGCTCTCGGTTCGTCGTCGTCGTCGTCGTCAATTTACGAGGATACAAGTTTTGTACTGATAAAATTATTATTATTACGCTTAGTTCCAATAATGTCAATTCTGCTCGTTCATTTATAAAGATACGCAATTATGCAATTATGGACAAATTAGATATTTATATTGTATTGCGCTGATGCATGGGACCAGTGTAAAGTGGCCTGTGTTAGTGAACAGTCGTGCTTGAGCCCACGACAAAAGTGAGGTTAGAGTAGTGGAAGTGAAACCTGTAATATTCTACATACTTTTAATATTTTAAACAAGGGTCTAAGTGTCTTGGTGCTTTATAGACAATATATTTTACTAACTAGTATGTTTTTCTGTTGGTGTTTACAGCGCATGATTTTTCTTTAATAAGGTAAGTTAGTTTCTTCTTTGGTTCATCCTATAACTAACTTGTTTTTTTTTAACACCCTATAAACTATGAATTATCACCTCACTTATTTTATTGTCTGCCATGTTTTTTTTTCTGTTGGAATTCACCGCGCATGATTTTTCCTCTTATTACATCATACATTTTTTCTATAAATAAAATGATCTACTGCGCATGATTTTTTAAACCACTTTCTTATTTGCCTCACCCTATATGAGTAATTGTTCGAGACACTCTGTATACTACATATTTGGATTTCTGTAAAAGTAAAATGTCCCGACCTTGGTGACTTCCTGTCTAGCTTTATGATAAAATTACGTGTTACTTACTAGGTATATGATTTAGTAGTATCAGTATAGTGATGGTGCAATAGTGGTCAAAACATGTATGCTCCACTGCAGTTACATAACCTCAAACAGCTGTAAGTTCTTTTTTAATATCTTATCATTATTATTCTAGAAGAATGAGTAGAAGAAAAGCATCTAATCCACCTTGTGTTAATTGTGTATTTTTCTATAACGGCCATATTTTTCTATAAGTGAAACATTTGATACCTCTATTAATTTATGTATTTTATATACGTAAATATATATTAATATTAACGAATAGTTATATATATATATATATATGTATTTTATTAAGTAACAGCTGTAAGAAAGTCAATGTTCCTGTCAGTGATGTCAGACCGGAAGAGACTGTCTGGGCCTCTCTCTCTCTCTCTCTCTATCGCTACCTTTGCCACAATACATTGTCACTGACTACGTTCCTCTTTTTTTTAATTTCCCACTATTTTTTAAATTTACTGACCGCTATGTTTTTTCTGTGTAAATATTAGAATATACTGTGCAAGACTTTTCTTTACCGTTAGGTTACTTTCTTGTTTGGGTCATCCTATATAGCTTTATTCTTTATACACCCTGTATACTAATAATTTGAATTTATTGCTATTTTTTATTTTAGTAATCGCCATGTTTTTTCTGTTTAAATATTTAAATTTACTGCGCATGTTTTTTTTTCTATTATTTCATCATACATTTTTTCTGTAAATAAAACGATCTACTGTTTATAATTTGTCTTTAATAGGTAGGTTACTTTCTTGTCTGGCTCACTCTATATAGTTTTATTTTTGATTCACCCTGTATACTAATATTTTGTACTATTTTATTTTACTGGCCGCTATGTTTTTTCTGTTGGAATTTACTGCGCATGATTTTTTACTTAAACTTCTTCTTTTCTTATTTTGGTTCACCCTGGTTTTAATTTGATACACTTTGTATACTAATATTTGAATTTCCCTCTTTTATTTTACTGACAGCCATGTTTTTTTCTGCTGGAATTTACTGCTCATGTTTTTCTATTATAGTAGAAGATATATTGCGCATGATTTTTACTTTGACTTCTTTTCTTATATTGGCTCACCCTATAACTAACTGTTTTGGGACGCCCTGTATACTATGAATTTGAATTTCTGTAAAAGTAAAATGTCGCGACCTTGCTAACTTCTTGTCTATTATCTACGTATGCATAAAGCCTCGGTATTTTATCAAGTAGCTAGCAGGTGTTACTATATATAATCGCTGAATAGCCATAAACTATGATCACAATAAGTCAATGAACTAGAAAAACAGATGTCAGAGCTTTATGATAAAATTACGTGTTACTTACAATATGATAGAGTAGTATCAGTGTATTGATGGTGCAATAGTGGTCAGACATGTGTGCTCCACCTCAGTTACATAACCTCAAATGGCTTTAAGTTCTTTTTTAATATCTTATCATTATTATTCTACGTCGTAAATCACACCAATTGAATTTCCCTCTTTTATTTTACTGTCCGCCATGGTTTTTTTTGTTAGAATTTACTGCGCATGATTTTTCTTTAAATAGGCAGGTTTCTTCTTATTTTGGCTCACCCTATAACTAACATTTTTCGGACACCCTGTATACTATGAATTTGAATTTCCCGCTATTTTTTACTGACAGCCATGTTTTTTCTATAAACAGGACTGTTGCGCATGTTTTTCTGTTATATTAGAGGATTTACTGCGCATGATTTTTCTTTAAATAGGCAGGTTACTTCTTATTTTGGCTCACCCTATAACTAACTTTTTTTTTAGGGCACCCTGTATACTAATAATTTGAATTTCGGGGGTCCTTTTCTAAATTTCCGGGTCATCTTCTAAAATTTGGGTGGTCCTTTTCTAAATTTGGGATGGTCCTTTTCTAAATTTCGGGGGTGTCGTCGTGGGGTCTCATTCTGTTCTGTGGTTCAATGGTCTCATTCTGTTCTGTGGTTCAATGGTCTGAAGTTGGCACTTGTGTCCGGCCGGTCATGCAGATCGTATACTTACCGACCACCCTGAAGTTGGCGCCAGTGATGACGTCACACTGTCTGGCTCAAGTGTCCCATTACCTACTTATATGTTTCCTGAAATTCCACTAATTTGTTTAAAATTGCATATAAGTATTATATGTTTTTGTAGAACACACAAAAACAGGAAGGGGGCATTGGAGCTACTTTTAAATGTACATTTTCCTAAATCAAACATAATAAATGTAGATGAGAACGATGGAGTGGGACATTAACAGATTGTAAATATCTTCGTAGATATCTTGGCTAAAAGGGCGTGCTTAAAATTCAAGATATAACGTCTAATCAAAATATAAAGGCTACTTATTGGTCGCGTGTGCGGATGCGATTAGTGCGGAGATGGCTCCGAGAAGTCGTTCCTACACTCAAACCTTGGCAGGACGCCAACCAATGTTGTTGACAGGTAGTGGAGAAGGGAAAATCTTGCAGTAAATCCCCAAAAAAACACTGCAGTGGTTTCAATCATCTGGTGCTTAATGAAGGGGACATTACATTTGCCAAAAAGGTGAAATACTTAGAAAATGACATGGAATGCTTATATCCAAAAAGCCCCAGATCAAGAAAGAAATCAGACAGAAGAAATCAATGATCGCCCCTTGGTAGGTGCAGAATGATGTGTGGAAAAAATTGGGGCTTGAAACCCAAAATGACTCTACACTAAGGTGTAAGACCGATCTTAACCTATGTGTCAGTGGTATGGTGGACAATGACCCCTCAAGTAGGCGCGGCGAGGCTCCTTAGAGGCGTACAAAGGCTTGTACGCCTTTACGCGAACAGCCGTAGGGGCGAAGAACCGCTCCTACGGCTGCTATGGAGGCTATCTGCCATCACTACATACATATATTCAAAGTGAGGTGATACATAGACTAATGCAAGGCCTGACACTAATTACATTGCGGCACTGCATCAGAAGCTTTACGCAGAGTTGAAGGCTGATCCAGTTTTAGGAATGCCCACGGACATAATGGTCTCTATGTATAGCTTCCAAAAAATTTGTTATTAAAATACAAAATGGAGAAGGCTGGAACAATAGTTCCCCAATAACACCACAAATAGTGCAGTATACGGACGGTTCCAATACCGAACAGGGAGTTAAAGTCGGGATTTCTAGGACGAGCCCAATAACCAAAAGTCTGAACAACTGTTTTCCAGGCTGAAGTAACAGCGATATAATGTTGCGCTGAAGAGGCAATAAGGCGAGGAACGGATTATCGTTCGATTGCCATCCTCACAGGTTATGTCAAAACTTTCGTGGTACTGTTTGAGAATCCTAATAGAGTTAGGGAGTAATTGTATAAAGAATTATAGAATTTTGTATAAAACTGAAAAACCACTGATGAAATTTAGTTAATCTATTAAATATTATTTTATTACATATTATACAGTCGTTTTTTGGGGTAAACTTTAGAAGTTTGCCAACGACCCTCCTTGTTGAATGTCAAAGATTATTAAACTGTAAAAGTCAAGTCAATAACTTCATTCGGAACCTGATCGATTGTTTGATTTAGGATTAAATCAAATAAATGTCAATGATCTAGATTTAGATCCGATGACATTTGATAAAGTGAAGAATTTTTTTGCAGATATGGATAAATCAAAGCATATTTCGAGCTTTTGTTTTCAAAAAACTATTTTAAATAAAATTGTTTCGTAAAAATACTTTCTAATAAAAAATATATCGTTATTCAATTATATAAATAGTAATAAATACAACATAATTAAAAGTATTACTTTGGGTTAGTTGTTCCCTTTCCCCTTCTCAATATTTAATGATTTTGATCATTGTGGGTTGCGGGTATCGGATGATGTTTTAATTTCACTTTTCTGTTCTCCTACAAGCGAAGTAGCATAGACTTCTTCCACATTATTCAGAATCCTTACAATCTCTTGAAGCCAAAGCAAGCACTTGTAAAGGTGCATCGATAGACGATGCTTTAAGAGGCGATGGTGAGGGATCAGTGGACAATTGAGATATTCTGTAAAAGGCAAACGCAAGTTACAATGTTTATTATAGAAAGAATTTTATGTTAGACATTCTTACCACGTTCTTCCATTCTATGAAGAATTGAAATGATAGAATGAAATAATAGTTATTATGATAAATGCTATCAAAAACAGCGGTATTCCAGCATAATTTACGTGAATATTTATATGCTCAAACTTGTAATATACGAGTGGGGAGATGTATTTTTAAATGTGCATGGTATACATTTCAGTTTAGAGAATTAATTACATGGTTAGCATTCTTTTTAAATTAGACTACTTTTATAAAAATGTAACCTCATTCTAATTCAATTGCTAATGAGATCACGTCAATAAAACAGTCAGCATTTTTTTAAAACAAATTTATTTGTTTTAATTCTCAGTAAATTATTATACACTATTTTTATTAATTCAACTATTATGTTTGCTATCAAAACCTAATCACTTAACCACAACTTTATTTTCTGTCTTTCGTAACAACTTTTCAACTAAGTGAACTCCAGGATGTCTTACTTTCTGTATTTCTAGCTCATAGAAGACTCATTTTATATCTTCACTACTCTCATCCTGTAATAAGTATGTTGAGGAGTTAGTTAATTTTATTTTCCTTATGATGAAAATTTCAGTCTAGTCTATAACCAGACTAGTTTGGCGTCACAAGTCAAAATTTAACTTAAACATGAAGTTATTTTATGTATAACATACCTAATATATTTGAAGTTATATTGACTTTATCTAGAAGCCATGATGGATGTATAAGAATCTATAATATCAGTTAGTCTTTGATTTGTTGTAGGAGTAGGTACCTAATGTACTTTTATTTTGAAGCTGATTGCCACGAATCGCATAATGGTAAAGGAATATCGATTGAATGTAATATACATTCATTTTATGTATAAGTATACAGGGTGGTCCACCGGGAACCAACTCGATCTATATATGGAAAACTATTAATAGGAAAATTTTGAAAATTTGACAGTTTACTAATGTCGGTGGGGGCAACTCGCCTAAAATATTCTCAAGATGGTGGCACTTCCGGTTATACCGGAAGTAGGTGCCAACTTGCTTATTTTAAATGGAACACCCTATATATTACCTCATTTTTAGATTCTACGTAAAATTCTAGGTAGATTTCATGTATCATATCCTATACCCAAGTCTAAGCGTTTTTACATTATTTAAGTTTTTATGAGAGAAATGACGTTTGCAGGTCCGAAATCAGTTATCCATTTTTCTTAAAAAGAAGCCTTTATTATTTAATTTGGGGTGGGTTCCTTGTTGGAAAGAGCCTATTTTAATATAATTTTTATAATATTTCAATAATTATGAATACAGGGTATTCAAAAAAATAGGTTAAAAAGAAAATTGGGAAAACTGCAAAAAATCAATTTTCTCAAATGGGAACCCCCAAATTTTATGGTTTTATCTTATTTAGCATTAAAAATAAGGGTAAGTTTGTGTATAGTTGTCTATCCCGAAAATTCTTAGTTTTCGAAATATTGCCCGTTTAATATTTTTATTTGGTAATTTTGCTTCGTATTTTAAGTTCAGTTGCTCTTAGTTGGCTGTGACAGCGTTAAAACACAATCAAAATAAATGCTAAACAATGTATTAAGCTGTCATTCGCCATTTGCAAATTATTAATAATCATGCCGGGGCGCTTAAATTATAAAATGAAGATTATTTAAACTTATTTATTATTTATGGAGAATGTGATAAAGTTATATCAAGAACATGTGACACATTTGCCTTTCGATATCCACAAAAACAGAAACCATCACGATTTGCTGTTAAACAAATTATAGAAAATTTCAAGAACTTTGGATCCGTCAAGAAAATAGTGGAAAGAAATAAACCTCTCCTTAATAATGAGAATATTGAAATAGCTATTTTGGGATATTTCGCCGCTAATCCGACAATGTCTCTAAGACAAGCTGCGTTAGAGTCAGGATTATCCAAAACAACAATTCTTAGAATTTTACGCAAACATAAATTTAAACCATACGCATTTTCCATAGTCCAACATCTAAAAGAAACTGATTTTCCAAGACGAGTGGCATTCTGTGAATTTATGATAACTTGGGCGCAAGGAAACAATTTTTTTCTGGACAATATCATTTGGACAGACGAAGCTAAATTTACGAAAAATGGTGCCTTTAATCGTCATAATTCCCATTATTGGAGTGATTCAAATTTAAATGTATTTAGGGAGGAAAATTTTCAAGAATCTTGGCAGTTCAATGTTTATAGTGCGATAAGAAATGATCGCGTCGTGGCACTACATTTTTATCAGGAAAATTTGAATGGTAAGTTAGATGATTTTCAATCATTCTAAATATAAAATGTGCTTATTAAATTATAGGTGAAGGCTATTTGAATATTCTCCAAAATTTTGAAACAGACTATTTAGAAAAGGTGCCGCTTGCTGTTCAAAGAAATTTGTTTTACCAGCATGATGGTGCACCTCCACATAGTGGCTATCTCATCGATAATTTCTTACAAAATGCTCTTGATGATCGATGGATAGCCAATAGTGGTCCTTTCCTTTGGTCACCCCGCTCTCCAGATCTCTCAGTGCTCGATATTTTTATTTGGGGTACAATTAAAGATCGAGTGTATAAGACTCACACAACAACGATAGAAGATTGTATGCAGCGAGTGAGAAATGAATTTAGAAATCTAAGTCCTGAGTCAATAAGAAAAGCGACCCATGAACAAGTGCTGCTCAGATGCGAGAAATGTCTGGAAGGTCAAGGACATCAATTTGAACATTTACTGAAAAAATAATTTTTTTTAAATTCAAAGTTCCCTATTTTTAGTGTTTTCCTTTTTAAATTAAGTACCTATGCATTGTTATTTTTATGGATCCTGCCATAAAATTGTTTCCTGCGCCCAAGTTATCATAAATTCACAGAATGCCACTAGTCTTTGAAAATTAGTATCTCTCAGATGTTGAACTATGGAAAATGCGTATGGATGGAATTTATGTTTTCGTAATATTCTATGAACTGTTGATTTGGCTAATTCTGACTCTAACGCAGCTTGTCTTAGAGACATTGTCGGATTAGCGGCGAAATATCCCAAAATAGCTATTTCAATATTCTCATTATTACGGAGAGGTTTATTTCTTTCCACTATTTTCTTGACAGATCCAAAGTTCTTGAAATTTTCTATAATTTGTTTAACAGCAAATAGTGATGGTTTCTGTTTTTGTGGATATCGAAGGGCAAATGTGTCACATGTTCTTGATATAACTTTATCACATTCTCCATAAATAATAAATAAGTTTAAATAATCTTCATTTGTATAATTTAAGCGCCCCGGCATGATTATTAATAATTTGCAAATGGTGAATGACAGCTTAATACATTGTTTAGCATTTATTTTGATTATGTTTTAACGCTGTCACAGCCAACTAAGAGTAACTGAACTTAAAATACGAAGCAAAATTACCAAATAAAAATATTAAACGGGCAATATTTCGAAAACTAAGAATTTTCGGGATAGACAACTATACACAAACTTACCCTTATTTTTAATGCTAAATAAGATAAAACCATAAAATTTGGGGGTTCCCATTTGAAAATATTGATTTTTTGCAGTTTTCCCAATTTTCTTTTTAACCTATTTTTTTGAACACCCTGTATTCATAGTTATTGAAATATTATAAAAATTCTATTAAAATAGGCTCATTCCAACAAGGAACCCACCCCAAATGAAATAATAAAGGCTTCCTTTTAAGAAAAATGGATAACTGCTTTCGGGCCTGCAAACGTCATTTCTCTCATAAAAACTTAAATAATGTAAAAACGCTTAGACTTAGGTATAGGACATGATACATGAAATCTACCTAGAATTTTACGTAGAATCTAAAAAAGGTAATATATAGGGTGTTCTATTTAAAATAAGCAAGTTGGCACCTACTTCCGGTATAACCGGAAGTGCCACCATCTTGAGAATATTTTAGGCGAGTTGCCCCCACCGACATTAGTATACTGTCAAATTTTCAAAATTTTCCTATGAATAGTTTTCCATATATAGATCGAGTTGGTTCCCGGTGGACCACCCTATATAGCTCTTTTAACGTTTAGTGTATATCGCAAATATGTATACGTGTTATTATAAGTAGTATTATATATAATTTCTATTAGAATTTAATCGATAAAGCGGCGGTCTTCGTGAATGAGGGTTAGAACTAAAGAGTGCATGGACGGGTGGATGACGGCGTTGGGGGCAGACAGGGTTGCGTTATAAAGTCAAGACGTGAAGATGTCCGGGATGCAACGATGGTGGAGAGGGTTTGCAGGCCCTCTGCCTTGTGCACCGACAACGAAATTAGTGGGTGAAGGTGGCCTAGATCAATACCTAGTCTAGGCTAGTCCGGCACCCCTCTCGTACCCCAGACACTGCGTCACACGCGTCTACCGGCTCCAATCCCACCGCCCACTGCAATGTTGCCAGCCGCTGCACCACTGAATTATGTACGTGAATTGGAATTGATATGACTATTATAGTTATAAAGTCTATTATCTTTTGTCTTACCTGCTGAACTTTTTAACTTATAACCTTTGTATGTAATAAAAACGTTTAAATATTAGATTTTTTTATCTCTATTTCATCTGTGACTGGAAAATGGAATATATTTTTTTTAAGTATTTCTAAATTATTTAATAAAGTGGATACTAGAAGCGGATGGTTCTTTATGAAACATCGTGAAAATAATTGTATTGAAAAAAACAGTTCTCATTTAGATGCTTCAAGAAATATTTAGAAAACACTCTATATACTAGTATTTCGGCTTATTAGGCCTTTCTCAATAGAGTAAATGTCTATTACTAAATATTTCCAATGATATTTTAGTTATTTACTATTTACGAGTATTTACCCCGATTGATCCTTCCCATCTGGTAAAACCCGAGTTTTTAGTACCTTTTCTAAGGGCGAAAGGAATCGGGAAAAGAAAGGAAAGCGCTTAGATCTGTTGGAGCAATTAGAAATAAAAAAATCTTTAATTAGAAATCCTTGTACTATGAATGATCAGATAGATTTTACACTTTAGCCCTTCTTTGAAAAGGTACTAAAAACTCAGGCTTTACCAGATGGGATGGATCAATCGGGGTAGGTACTCGTAAATAGATAAATAACTAAAATGCACTTGGAAATATTTCATAATAGATATTTACTCTATTGGGAAAGGCGTACTAAGCCAAAATACTTGTATATAGAGTGTTTTCTATATATTTCTTGAAACATCTAAATGAGAACTGTGTTTTTTTAATTAATGTGTGTTAATTTAATTTTAATTGAAACAATAATTGTAAATTTTTCGACTCTTTTCAAATTGTGGTTGGTCAGAAATATATAATCAGCAGAATTCTGCCAGGAGTTATTTTATAAATTTCTAGATTCAGTATTTTTCGCTTGCGTTCCTAAAACACGCACGAGTAACAAATTCCTATAGTGGTTGAAACGAAAATTCTATAAATTCCAATATAGCTACCTAATACAGTTTCGAACAGTACAGCCTCTATTAGGGAATATAAACCCATAGGTAATGCTGGTCCTCTAGACTGACGGGAATGATTTCGACCGCGGCCGTCATCTTGCATTTGTATATTTATCGAGACAAATTTAATCAGTAGTATCTTATTTAGTTGTATATTTATGTTTCAGTTAGGTGAAAATTTGTATTTTTTTAATGAATCGTGAGGCGTGTAGGCGAGGATGAAAGTGTTGGCGTTTTTTTTTAATTAAGTTTAATCAAAGGTTTATTGATTAATACCTTTTATAGAAATTATAAGTGAACTGCATTGCACTAATTTATCTTATTTTGAATTTAGGTCTTTTAGACTGGCATGTAGGCAACTAATAATTTCATTAGAGTGTTGAGACAGTATAAGATATAAATCGTCAGTTAGTAGATGAGATTTTTTCCTTTAAGGTTATAGAACTAAATTTGTAGGAAAGTCTGTGAAGCCTATGTAATTGTCAAGTTACTGAGTAGTATGAATAAAAACGAAGTACCTGCCACTACTACAAGCATTACTATATTCTACATAGTATTTACTTTAAAACGAAGGATTTACTAATTTCCGGTAGTAACACTTTACTTGACATAGAACATGCTTCACTACAAAATATATGCTCCATAATTATGAAGTATCTGTAGTACTTACTTCCGTCACACAAACGCCGCGCCGGACCCTGGCTAACGAGATAAGACATGTTTAAAAGTTTTTTAGAAATGGTTTTAGTTTTTTATGTATTTATAACATCAACAGTCCTTTAAGATGTCTTCGAATGAAGGAAGTGTGATAGAAGAGTCTCAAAATGAAGACCAACAGTTGACATTTGTCATTATGCTCGAAGACTTTCCAATTATATTAGATAAGAGAATGACACCTCCAATAAAATCGGCAAAAAATGCAGCCCTTATAAGAAAATTGACAGGGTTCTATAATAAAAATATGAATCAAAAGGTAAATTCTAAACAAGTATCAAAAAAAGGCAATAACATGAAAAGCAAAATAAAGAAAAACACCGATTTAAATAGAACCGGGAACAAAAAAATGAAACTAAATGAGTGGCAACAAAAATTTTATGATTTATGGAATGCTAATGAAAATCCAATTATCCAAAAAGTTACGGGTAAATATTAATATATATTTTTTATAGAGAAGTTTTGTACAGGGTTTTCTATTATATTTTGATACCCACCTAGGGAAATAAACATGAAAGATAGAGAAAAATCCTGCAAGGGCCGTAATGACAATCTGATCTGGGGTGGCCTTAGGGTAGTTTTTGTTTTGTCTACTTCTGTAAATTCTGTATGTCAGTTTTAAATATTAGTATTTAACATTGAGCTCATTTGAACAATATTGCGGTGATTAGTCGTGAGGAGCCGTTTAACTAGTGAAGAAGAGACAATCGATGAAGTCACAGATTTTAGATAATTTTTTGATAAAAATGAACTTAGTACTGCTTCATCAGAAAAACTGCAAAAGATTTTACTTCTTAAACAAATTAATGATACCTCAGCTCAAGAAAAGGCCTCTGTGGCCAAAGAAAAGGCCGCTGTGGCTCAAGAAAAGGCTATTATGATTGAAGAAAAAGCTTCAAGAGCTGTAGAAAAAACTGCACAAGCTGCAGAGCAGTTCATTGAAGATTATTTTCTGAGGCAACATTCGGATGCCTAAAATTATTGGCCTAGAAAGGCAAGGGTGCTTTCTTGCATTTGTTTTTTTAAGAAATAAGGTTTGTGTTTGTTTTTCCATAAGATTATTAACATTATTAATGTATTTATATTAATTAATTAATTAATAATATAAATTAATAATAACTGTAAAGTATTACAGTGTATATGAGAGAATATAAGAAATGTCTTAATTTGCAATTCTTTGTTCGCATATCATTTCACAATATAATTACGAAACTCTATCCCTTGCCGTCTAATTTCAACTATATTTCCCTGAGGAAATAGTTTGTATGCGAAAATGACGTCAATATGACGTAGTTTGACAGTTCTCTTGCTGTAAACAACTGATCGCCTGCGTAATTTTTACGTCATTTTCGCATAAGAATGTATTCACACGAATCGAGAATAGAGCCCCGGGTTCTTCTTCAAGATAAATCGGTTCAAAATCATTCGGGTCGTTTAAAAACTTCGAACAATTGTGTAAAATAAATCCCGACATAATATATCTACATAGTCGGTCAGTTTTAAGTCGTACGGTGTAATGTAACATTGGAGATCGTCTTTTTAAATTGCCCAAAGCACCGTTCAATAATAACTCGTTCTTTTGCATGCATTATATTAAAATATTGTTCGATGTTAGTTAACGAATTTTTAAATGGTGTGAGCATCCATCGCGTTGCAGCATATTCGGAATCACTCAAAAGACATACATTTTCCTGGTTGTGAAACATAATGGGGTAAATTGGAGAATTATACCATGTCCTGCTATCGTGGACAGAACCAGGTCACGATGCATCCACGCTCGTAAACTTTGCTCTATGGTCACACGTTGCTTGCACATTTATTGAGCAAACACCTTTTCTACTAATATATTCGTCACCGTGTCTGTGAGGTTTTTGAAATTTTTACGTGTGTGCAATCAGTTGCCTCAATGGTAGTTGCTAATATATGATTTACTGCCCACTTTTCTTTGGCTATGTTAAGGGCTTCGTCTGAAGCAGGAAATATGGTAATCCATTTATTTTTCTTTTCGCAAATTGCACATGAGACGTAATTGACTATTTTGAAAACTATAGTTTGATGGATCTCAATATCCAAACTAACACCTCGTTGCATTCCAGGGCCCCCTTAAACAAAACAAAATACCTAAATAGTACCGATACTTAAAAACCTATAAAAAATCAGTTTGTTCAACTACATGAATGGCACTATTTCATTTTCCCCCTAAAACATGTCCACTTGTTGTATTTGTCATAAAAAATATTTTTTTGTTTCAAAGTTCTACTATGTAGTATACAATATATTTTTTTGGGGCTTTAAACTTAATATGGATAGATACTAAATGTTTATACATACCTAAGGTTCTCAGAAATACTTCCATTTGCTGAATATGAGAAAGTACACCAACGCTAGTTTCAATCAACTCTTTTAGAAATTCGTTGGCTAGGAAAGAAACGTCTTTCCTACTAAACCTAGATGAAAAATATAAAATATAAACATAAAACATTTTAAATTGATGGTACTTAATTATTTACCTAAATATTTGACCGTATAGGGTATCATCGACGTAGTGTCTTCTTGCAGCATAAATTTTATTTCTAAGTATTTGAGCTATTTTTAAATTAATCACTTTGTATCACGCACGGTGAAGCTGCTAGCTATGATATCAACTTCGAAACAAATACTTCAGTTGTTGTTAAAATCGAAGGATCTACCAGTAAAAAGTAGATACTTTAAGTCGTAGTACATGCTACTATAATGTTTAGGAGAATGCTATTATTTTTAGCATTTCCGGAAAAATAGAAGGGAGTACTTCGAAATGTAGTATCTACTTTGTTTTGAAGTAAATACTACGTAGAATATACTAATGCTTGTAGTAGTAGTAGCAGGTACTTCGGTTTTATTCATACCACTCACTGTATAGGTGTAAAGAGTTCAAAGACATTTCAATCATATTTCGTAAATAGAAGTATGTATTAATACTGATTAAATTCTTAACAAAGTACAAATTTTGTGTTGGATCTTTTTTTCTAGCTTATTAATAACCTCTTGTCAGGTTACACAGAGCCATTAAAAATTATCTGTCGTATACACATATTATTAAATTTGGTTTATATATTATCTGTTTTTGAGATTCACTCGCAAGTGACACTTATTGTTTGTAGGTGGTATCTTGACAATTTTTAATAATTTGTTTATATAATTTATCTACCTACTGCTATCAGGAGTACAGAAGTAATATATTTTACCTACAGGGTGTGCAAATAAATTCTTCGTGTCGCTATAATTAGTATTTATGAAAATAATTTCATTCTTTTCTGCAACATACTTGTAATTGGGAAAATATAATCAATTATTTTTGAACTTTGTCTACAAGGGGCGTACAAATAATTTCGCAGGTAGATATATATATATATATATATATATATATATAATTTTTTAAGCTGCTTTAGATAAACATTATAGCATTGATATTCGTTTACATCTACAGGGTCTTATCAAAAATTGCTTGAAATTGAAATATAACTAACTTATCTATTTTTTTTAATATATAAATATATTAAATTTTTTATATATTTTTTTTATTATATGTATATACTGCTAGGTAGGTGCAGGTGTTTGGACTCACATATTGGTATTACATTCTGTCTATAACAGGTATATTTCTTTAATCTACAAGTTCTTTTCAACTGTTAGTTTCGTGGCAATTTAGCATCCGGTGGTGTACAAGGTGAATTTTTTTTCTTTATTTGTTTCTTTTTTTTATTACTTAGGTACTGGTCGAGGCTCCAAGCACTACATCGACTACCGAACCTATAATTGGGTTTTTGTCGGAAGTAGCGGTCGGTCTACGCTAATACTTTTTTCCTTTTTACTAGTATTTTAATATACTTATAGATAATTGAAAATACGGATAATTAATTAATTATGGAAGTTAATAGACTTTTGGATTCAGAACTTACGTATGAAATTCAAATACGCGGTTATCCTGTTGGTGCGACGGTACAAGAGAAACGTGCAACATTACGGCAAATTTTTCGTCTAGAACGCGAAGGAACCACTTCAGTTCCCGTAACAGTATCTCTTGATGGAAGAGAGGATCTAGCTATCTGTTGTTCGAAAATTTTGGATTAGGATCGGAGATTCAACTATTTAATTTTAAAAATCGCGAGAATGAATTTGAACGTTTATATACTAGATTGCTTCATGTAACTTTACGATTAGGACGTATAATACCTGAAAATGAAAGCCAAAGCAAACAGCGTGATGAATTGATTGTTAAAGGCCGAAGATTAATCGGTGATTTGAACTTGGCTTACGACGGTGTTCTACTGGTCGAGGCTCCAAGCACTACATCGACTACCGAACCTATAAACAATCAAGCAAATTTTTCAATTTTAGATACACCAAATCCTCTGATACCCGAAACAGTATAATCACTTACTAGTACCCAGGATAGAAATGTTAATAATTCAAGTACGTCTTTAAGAGAAGTAAATTAACCTTCTCACGAAAATGAGCAAAATATTGGACTTTTAATTCCCCAGTTAAATCAACCAATGCCTGAAATGCATACTAATAGTATAGATATACCACGACTTAATAACATAAAAATACAGCAAATATCTATGTCTGCTGCGATCGTGAATATCATAATTTTTCGGTAGAAACTGAGCAATGTATAGGCAACTTAACTCTTCCACATTTGCCTCGTGGTGCAGAGAGATTACTCCATACCGATAGGAGAACTTCATCTTATTATACAGCGAAGTACATAGAAGAACAACCACAAAGTAGCAGATTCGAGCCACGTGTGAGATTCGCCGATGAGACTAACACACGTCAAGTTACGGATGATTGGTCATATAATGCTAATTGTCCATTATCACGTGTCAATAATGACACACCGTCTTTTAATTCGATTTCTCTGGCTAATAAGTTAGGTAACTTGCATTTGTCATCTGGAATTGATACTAATGTGTCATCTTATTATTAGGGTGCCGAAGATAGGCCAAGATATGTAGATCCCAGTAGGTGGAACGTTAAATATGATGGTGTCAGGGTCTCCCGAGGAGTTTCGAAACTACATCTGTTGCGATCGGCTTCTGAACTATTTACTCGAAATGCGCTCTTATGGTACCGAACTAATTCAGTTTTCCTCTTGGGACGATCTAGTCATCCAGTTGCGAGAAGAATTTCAACCATATAACTAGGAGAATGGAATATGGGAGAAGCTTCGACATCGTATCCAAGGTGCACAAGAGCGGGTTGTTGTGTTTGTTGCAGTCATGGAACAGTTGTTTAACAAACTAATTCAGAAATCTTCAGAAGAGAAGAGGATGAAGATAATAAAAAGAAACCTTCTTCCTTATATCCAGACACAGATATCTCTACAATCAGTTAGTACTATTCGTGATTTAGTGAGGATATGCCGATATAGTGAGAAGACAGACATCCGCACACAACGATTTTGTCCTCCTCCATCGAATTATCGTCAACTTTTAGAACCAGAGCTTGCTTACAGAAAACCATCTTCAGGAACTTCAGCGAATTCAATAGCTTCTACTCGTACCCAAGGATTTAATCAAGTCGAGAGTTTATCATTGGGTCAAGTTGCTGCAATTGCCAGGAAAGACACTCGAACCTCTATTTGTTGGAATTGTCAGTGTGAGGGCCATAGATTTAGAAAATATAGCCAGCATAAACGCATATTTTGTTTTAAATGTGGTTATGAGAATGATCCCTCTTATAAATGTCCTAAATGTACAAAAAACGCGAACAGGGGTCCACAGTAAGCCGTCTGCTTGGTCCCACTATGAACTCGAAATCGGCTGAAAACAAAGTTATTCTAGATTATGTATTCGCGCATGCAAAGGATGACCAACGACCACATTTGAATGTGACAATATTTGGCAAAACTTTTTTGGGGTTATTAGATAGTGGATGTTCAACTACAATTTTAGGCAGCGCCGGATGGAATGTTTTACGTGGACTATGTAGCTTAGATACCAAACATAAACGGACATGTTCTGTTGCCAATGGACAGATATGCGAAAGCATTGGCCATATTCTTCTTCCGATTCAACTTTGTGATCGGGCCAAAATTGTTAAGGTTCTAGTTGTATCTTCAATACCTCATGAACTTATTTTGGGTATAGAATTTTGGGTATAGAATTTTGGACTGCCATGGTATAATTTCCGACCTGTTTGCAAAAGAATGGACATTCCGTCCCGAGTCAAATTCAATAAACTCAGAAATAGTGGCTATTCGTTCTATCGATTCACTGACAGATGAGCATCGGAAAATTCTGAATAGGATGATGGACGAAGCTCTTTTATCTATCGGTAACAAACTTGGTTGTACTGATTTAGTAGAATTAGATATTAGAACAAATTCACCGCCTATAAAGCAAAGATACTATCCGCTATCATCTGCTCTTCAGAAAGAAGTGAACATTGAATTGGAGAAAATGTTGACAGATGACATAATCGAACCGTCAAACAGTCCATGGTCTTCCCCTATCGTCATGGCCAAGAAGACTGATGATCATTGGCGATTCTGTGTTGATTATCGAGCTCTCAATAAGGTCAGCTTACCGGATGCTTATCCCTTACCATTCGTGAGTAGTACTCTAGACAAACTTCGAGACGTGCGATATCCGTGTCGTGAGATATCGCGCGTCTCGAAGTTTGTCTAGAGTACTACTCACGAATGGTAAGGGATAAGCATCCGGTATAAAACCGACATAAAATCCGCTTATTGGCAGATTAAAGTAGCCAAAGAATCACGACCTCTTACTGCATTTACAGTACCCAATCGAGGGTTATTTCAATTTAAATGAATGCCGTTTGGAATTCATTCAGCCCCTGCAGTATGGCAGCGTCTAATCGACAGGGTCATAAGTGTAGATCTTGAACAATACGTGTTTGTTTATTTAGATGACGTAATCGTCTGCACGCCAACTTTCGACCTACATATATTTTACGTGAAGTTTTGTCCCGTATTTCAAACGCCGGTTTGACAGTGAATAGAGATAAATGTAATTTTTATAAGTAGTTAAAATATTTAGGATACGTGATTAATGCTTCTGGATTGTTAGTAGATCCACAGAAAGTTGAGACTATTTTACAAATACCAACACCAAAGAGCGTCACTGAAGTACGTAGAATTATAGGTTTAGCGTCGTGGTACAGGCGCTTTGTGCCAAACTTTTCAAATATTATAGTCCCACTTACCTCATTAACGCGAAATAATAAACCGTTTATTTGGGATTTCGACTGTGAAGAAGCACTTACGAAAATGTCATATGCTACTTAAGCAGGTATTTTTCAAAAAATGAAAGGGTTTATAGCACAACCGAGAAGGAATGCCTCGCTGTGCTCTTCGTAATAGAAAAGTTACGTCCGTATATTGAGGCAAGTAAGTTTACCGTGATTACTGATCACTACAGCCTAAAGTGGCTTCACAAAATGAAGGATCCCGTTGGGAGGATTGTTAGATGGGCAATCCCCTTCAACAGTATGATACCAGATGCGCTTTCTCGTGCTGTACCGGCCCTGGGTTCGATATTGGACTGTGTCGATGGTGTTGAAGAAAATTCCACCGTCCAAATCACAGATAAGTGGTATCTTAAGCAGTTACGTCAAGTCAACGATAATCCTGAACGTTTCCCTCTATGGATGATCCATGATAGTGTTTTGTATAAGAAGGCCAGATCCCGTTATCCGGAACTTACAGGAGTATCATGGTTACGTGTTGTACCTAAAGAACACCGTAAGGATGTCATCCGTGAGCACCATGATCCCCATTGTGTGGTCATCTCGGAGTTTTTAAAACTAGTGGCCGTATTTCTGAGAAATATTATTGGCCTAAACTCCGGTCAGATGTAGCCAACTATATTAAAAAGTGGGTAGTGTGTTTAGCGACTAAACCCAGTAGGCAAGATGCTCAATATTCAATCTACAGCTGAACGACCGTGGCAGTTAGTAAGCGTAGACATTAGTTTCATCATGACATCAGCTACATCACTATTGATGTAAGACATCATGTTTATACATCAATAGTGGTTCCCGTTTAAAGAGGCTTGCTTGTTAGTAGCTAATGGGTCCATTGCCTAGGTCCATTTCGGGTTGCTGTTATATAAAACATAAAACATAAAACATAAAACACACCACAGAAATGGACAACCTCCCTTCTGAAAGCCTGAGGCTTGTGTAGAGGGAGGGTACAAATGAAAAAAACGCGGACACACAACCATTCCCTGGGAGAGGTGCCTTTTCTCCCCTGGCGAGATTCGAAGTCGCGCCGCGATATATCATTCTGTTAGTCACAAGCTACCACCCAACACCTAACAGATTGAGCTATCGCCGCGGTATATACTCTCCGTATTGGATTGGTTCAGCAAGTTTCTGTTATTTTTCCCTTTACGTACTTCCATGGCCTCAGCTATTGCTAAAATGTTAGATGAGCATATCTTCCTTATAAGTTAAGGATGAGTATAGACACTGGGATAAATATCTTCCTAAAGTAGCGTCCGCAATTCGCTCCGCACGATCAGAAGTTACAGGATTAACTCCGAATTTTATAAATTTTGGATGAGAAGTTTACTTGTCGGGTAAACCAAACCAACTACCTAATGTCCATCTAAGGTTTCCTAATCCATCTGAGGTTTCCGCTCAAGACGATCCTGAAGTGTATTCAAGGATGTGCAGAAACGTTTAGAAGCTGCGTATCATACCTCGAAGAACACATATAAACGTTAAACGAATTTACTTTTTGCTTTATTTCTTTTTATGTATAAGTTATGTAAACTGTTAGTAATCACTTCTAAAAAGGGAAATGATATAGTCGCTGGGAAGTTTATAGTTTAGTTCTCTGTTAGCTCTCGAATAGTAAGCAATAAAGTGTTCCATCTAATAAAAGTGCCTTATTAAGGAAAACTTCGTAAAATCAGAAGAGGGATAACCCAAACCCACAACGGCATTACGTAAAGTGTAGTGGAAAAATAGTGTAGTTAAACATAGGTTTTAGAAAATTCACAAGTATCTCGGACGAACATGTCAAACAAGACAAAGTTATTGAAATTCCCGTCGTAGGAGTGTAGACGTTATAGGTTATAGGAGTTATAGATGTTTCAAAGTGGAAAGAACATATAGAAAGAAGTCGAAGACTTATAACATACTTTCACAAGATGTTGAAGTAGCCTATGTTGTCCAAGTTGGAAAGTCAGATAAGTAATATTTTCAGATATAACAGTATTTGACATTTATTTTTGCAGTAAATGTGTAACGCAAATGAGTAATCATAACAGGTAAATGAGAGTTTGCAGAATAAATCTGCACAGCACTTGTGTTTTGGGTTTAAATAAATTATATAAGGTATATAATAGGCGAGCTCGAGCGGCGATAGCTCAGTCTGTTAGGTGCTGGGTGATAACCTGTGACTAACAGAATGGGGTTCGATTCTCGTCAGGGGAGAAATGGCACCTCTCCCAGGGAATGGTTGTGTGTCTGCGTTTTTTTCATGTGTACCCTCCCTCTACACAAGCCTTAGGCTTTCAGTAGGGAGGTTGTCCATTTCTGTAGTGTGTTTTATGTGTTTTTTTTATATAGATAAGTGAATCCATAACTTTCAAGAACAGTTTTTAATATATTATAAGTAAGGTAACCCAGTACAAATTTCTACGAAGTTGAATTTGTATACAGGATACCATTAAAAATGAATGTTATATACTGAGTATGCTATTGCTGAATAAATACGTAAGCAAGGATATAATCATGATAATGCCCATCAAAGTTTCAAATATTAGGTGATATTGAAGGATTATAAAAGATCTGGTAAAGTGGGGATTATTGCAATGGTTTACTCCATGAAGGTTCAAAATAAAAGTTCGGTACCTACATTATCATAGAGTAGGTATACTATTATGTGTCATAAGCTTGTTAAAGTATAGTATTTTCTCATAATTTAGTTCGCAAAAATGAAGATTATCTGTTTCTTCCAGTTGTACTTGAGGACAGTAAATATTAATAAATATTACACTGGAAAAAAAAAAGGAGAAGTACGTTTTGTATTTATTTAAAATGCGCCTTATGCCAAAAAAATTTATTTGCAAATGAAATATTTTTTTCGAAATGTCTTGGAATAGTATATTTATCGGTAATAAAGTATATTGGTACCTACTACATTTATTATCAAATACTATGATGCTCTAATAACTAATATTTCCCTTATTATAAATAAGGATACATGACTATGGTCATTGTAAATCAACAAGGTATTTGGGAATGATCCACCATGGAGTGTAGAACAAAATTATTATACTGTATTGATCAATGATGGATCTTGGATATTTTTACGAGTGGTCATATGCTTATTGTTAATATATTTTCTTATTTTGAAATAATAATGTTAAAGGTAAATGGGTATATGCCATTCACTCTGAATTTACTTCTAAGAATAAGTAAAGTGAAACTTAATTGAACACTATTAAAAAGAAAACATCGAATTTCCCAGAATACATTACTCTTTAAATTAGAACAATCGAAATAGGTATTTAATAAATATGAGTGTCTTGAAGTTGTTTTCACATCATCAATTTTACAAAGTTAAATTAGGAATTTTACAAATTTGCTTTAGTTAGCGTAAGATATTATATAATATAGACTGGCAGATTGTCTAAGTCATGGATATACACAGAGCAAAATTAAAAAAAAAAAAGAAAGAAAAAAAATAGTTTTCTAGAATGGGTTAAAGTGCTTAGGTTGAATTATCAGGAGTCCTCTGAATTTCAGTTTGTGAAATCAAAATAGTCATGTTTATACATCAATAGTGGTTCCCGTTTAAAGAGGCTTGCTTGTTTAGTTATTGGCGATTCAAATTACTGATGGGGGTGCTGCGGGTTGTAAACAAATATGGAGGAAGAAGAGTAAAAATGTTGCATTTCATATCACATCATCTGGCAATTTAGCATTCCACTGCCATAAATATAGTGACTTCATGTGCTAGTTAGAGTGTTAGGGTGAAATAAAGAATAAAAGGAGTGGTGAAAGCAGTGAAACGTCCCATAAGAGCTTCATTGCTAATTATATGAATTTTTTGGGTTGAAACAGGTACCCTCGTTTTGTTTTCTTGAATTGTGGACTAAAATAGGTGTGATAAACTGTAGGGTGATACCATATTAGTGCTTGTTTTTGTTGGAAAGTGTTTAAATTAATATATATTTTGATTTTATAAGACTAATAATAGAAAAGTATAGGCAGACTGCAGCAAAGTGGTTATGTTGTGTAAATAAACGTGTTCCCCGTTATTAAATTGTTACATCAGAAATGAATGAGAAACAGTTTCTTATACTAGGGCCAAACTTCTACCTATCTTCAATCTTGAACACTTCTATTGACGCGTTTTGTGTAATGACACCTATAAACACGGCAGTTTGTGTTGTGCTGATTTCTTTTGAATGCAATTTTGAAATGAAAAATAAAGATGTAAAAATACTAGCCACGTCGTTTTTAACTTTGTAATGCCAATAAATCGCACGCACCACTAAATTATTATGTTAAACAGGCCCAAATACGTGCTGTTTATCATTGTATCAGCAAGGAGCCTTCAGGAATTGCCTTTTAAGTAGGTTCAGGTGTTTTCATGCAGAGGGCGCAATCATTTTGGAATCGCCAATTGGCGCAAATCATTGGATTGGAGTACCTATATGTGACAAACCATAGCATTATTTGAATGTAGACTTAATGGAAGGTGTGTAGAAACTGCTGTATAGAAACATCATGGTGTGTATTGCCGAGCAAAGGGCGTGTTAAAGTTGGACAAAGTCAATTTAAATGAGATTCATTCAGGCTCTACAGCTTTGGTGTTTGAATTGTTATTAAAAATTGAAAAGTGTTTCTGCTTCAAGCTGGCCTGGGCGAAACAAGCGTTGTTGGAGTGTGTAAACATCAAAATAATACTACTACACACGTTAGGAAACACATTGGTGTTTTAATTAATATTAGTGTTTCTCTACAATATATTCAGTTCAAAACTGATCTTTATTCTGCTCCAGCTAAGTACTGAATGGTTGTTCTAATGCATTCGTTTCATTAGTGTGTTCCCTATAATGTTTTGTTATAATCGCGTCCACAACTGGAGCGCACTTTGAGAGTTTGCCAATCTTTGATTTGGGTGTATCTTGCAAAGATATCCATGGTGGTTTTTATATTGATATAAAATATTAATGAGGATTATAGGTAGATGAATATTAGGAAAGCAATTACAATGTTTATTCTGATTAAACATAGAGAATTACTGAAGATGTTAGTATATAATTGGTGTAACGAAATATATAAATAACGAGAAAAATCAAGTTTAAAAGAAGCAGCCTGTTACATAATTACAAAAAGTGTTATTACCAACAGTAGATTAGATATTGTTAATAGATGCATAACTAAGAACAGAATGGTTTTGAAAGTTATGGATAAAGAATCTGTCAAACAAAATAAACATTTAAACATTTATTATTATTTTCACAAAACTGTTGTTTTGTGACATGTTTTGACTATATGCATGGTGTGCTGGTCCCTTCGAAAAAGATATGTATGAAAAGTAACTAAGTACCAGAGGAATTACTAGAAAGCATAATGGAAAATAGGACTAAGAAAGTACAAAAAAAAATGAAGTGTAATGTTAGGTACAAAATAAGAAGTGTAAAAGGGATGAGAGTCTATAAAAAGTTCAGTACACTGGTTGCTGCAGATTCATTGAGACTCTATCGGGGTAATAGAGGGTGCGCAAGCTTCTCAGGTAGTGATTCAGATAAAAGAACGAGAGATAGAGATGATCTAATAGATTTTTTTAGAGTTAAGATACCCACTAAAAGTTGCAGTGTTTTTTAGAGTCTGTTTTATTTCTTGTATTAGTAGGTCGGGCAGGACGACTATAAAGGGAACATGTGAGAGAAATATTTGTTGTATCAGTTAGTCGGGCAGGACGACTATAAAGGCAACCTGTGAGAAAAATATTTGTTGTATTAGTAAGTCGGGCAGGACGACTACAAAGGGAACCTGTGAGAGAAATATTTGTTGTATTAGTTAGTCGGGCAGGACGACTATAAAGGGAACCTGTGAGAAAAAAATATTGATTTGTTAGAGTTAAACTTGTAGTATTATGTAGGATCTGATCTAAGTCGGTCAGGACGAATCTAAGGGTAACCTGCGAGAGAAATGTTACCCGTATTGAGAGGGGGCCGTACAAGGGCGGCTAGAAAATGGACCTGTGTATGAAGATTTTGGAGAGTGCACTGGCCACACATTCCCCGAAACAGGAGAAATAGAATTTAGTTGTTTTAAAGATCAGACCCTAGATTATACCAAAATACTTCAAGATGCTGCATTTAATCCTTTCCATTTTCAGGCAAACGATCGAAACTAACGTTGCCCTCGCTCAGGAATTTCCGTGGTCAGAAATTATACAGGATGGCCGAAATGTTAAACGAATTTACTTTTTGCTTTATTTAATTATCAATTAATTACTCCGTATGAAACAATTCCCTTAAAGAAGTTGCATGAAATCACTTCTACAAAAAATAACCCCTACCAATATAAGATTCCACCAAGGTGCGAACAAATTATAAAAGTTCCGTCTAATATGGATACGGAAAAAGGGTTTTTACACCACATACAGTTCGAAAATGGACTGGAAATTCCTTCGTGCCTCGTCACAGCAAAAAATAACGAATGCTTCACCACTATACTAAACACCTCAACTAAAAACCTTGAGATATCATTTGAAAAACCGCTGGAAATACTAGAGGCTGAGGAAAATATCGAACTAAATCACCAAGAAGATATTCGTTTTGTTTCGAAGAAAATTCGAAATATTATGACAACTTACTAAAAAACAATTTAAAAAACTTAAGATTGGGTCACACCAATCAAGAAGAATACGATGTGATAAGAAGCTTATGTTTAGAATTCCGAGAGACATTCTATTGCAAAGAAATTCCTCTAAGTTATACAGGAACAATCAAACATGTAATAAGAACCAACGATGAAAAACCAATATAGACAAAATCTTACAGATTACCGCCTATACACAATGACGAGGTAAATAAGCAAATAAACAACATGCTTGAGCAAAACATTATCCGCGAATCTATTTCCCCTTTTTAGGCGCCAATTTGGATGGTCCCCAAAAAGATGGATGCATCTATAGAACGAAAATGGAGACTTGTAATAGATTACAGGAAGCTGAATGAGAAAACTGTGGAAGACAAGTTTCCCATCCCGAACATAAAGGACATACTTGATAAACTAGGTAGAGCTAATTATTTCACAACGCTAGTGCGCCTTGCTAGTGGATTTCATCAAATTCTATTCGATGAAGACAGTATAGAGAAAACAGCATTCTCCACACCCCAAGGACATTATGAATTTTTAAGAATGCCTGAGAAATAGTCCGAGCACATTTCAACGTACTATGAATCACATACTCAGAGGATTACGGAACAATAGTGTATGGTATATTTAGACGATATAATAATATTCTCTTCATCTCTACAGGAACACCTAGATCGGATGCGAAAAGTGTTTGAAAGACTAAGGTCAGCCAACCTGAAAGAACAAATGGACAAATCAGAGTTCTTGCGAACTGAAGTAAATTATTTGGGACACATTATAGCACCACAAGGGATTAAACCAAATAATGAGAAAATTGAAGTGATACAAACATATCCGATTCCTACCACTACCAAAGAGATAAAATCATTTTTAGGATTTCTGGGGTGCTACCGCAAATTTATTAAGAGCTTTGCATATTTAACGAAACCCCTAACCAGGTGCCTAAAGAAAGACGTACAAATAGAACATACTGAAGAATTTATCTCATCTTTCAACCAATGCAAGAAACTTTTATGTAACGACCCAATTCTGTAATTTCCAGATTTCAGCAAAGAATTTAACCTAACCACCGATGCCAGCAACATAGCCTTAGGGGCAGAACTCAGCCAAGGTATTCCACCAAACGATAGACCGGTAGCATATGCTTCCAGAACATTAAACGACACATAATCAAGATACAGTACCGTAGAAAGAGACTATTATGTATAGTCTGGTCTACAAAACACTTCAGGCCCTACCTTTTTGGGAAAAAGTTCAAAATCTACACAGATCATCGCCCACTTACTTGGCTATTTTCACTAAAGGATCCGTCCAGTAAACTTTCTCGCTGGAAAATTAAATTACAAGAGTACGATTTAGACATTATATATAAAAAAGGTTCACAAAATGTGATAGCAGATGCTTTATCACGAATAAACATAAACCCCATGGCTATACAAGGATCTAAAGACATTGACAACGTATCGATAATGCCACAAGTAGACGACAACGAACTTGAAAATGCTTTACGAGAGATCACAGACGATTCAATTGTACCAAGGGATAACGAAGAAATTAGCAGAATAATTCAAGAAATAGAGGACACAGCAAACAACCCCAATAATGAGTTAACAGAAACAGCTCATACCACTGCAAACGACGAACCTTCTAAGAGTATAGAAATCGTCGAAAGTATAATAAACTCAAAGCCTTGTCATATAATAATAAATACAGGGTATGGAAAACGAAGCCGTACTAAAAGAAATATAATTGAAGGCAAGGAATACATAGAAACGCAAATACCCAAAGACAAGAATTACGACATTATTCTGAATTTTCTAAAAGAATATACTACCAGAAAGAAAACATATTATCTATGGTTTGATGAAGAAAAGATGTATTAAGATTTTACGAAAGTATATGTTGATAATTTTTCAGACACTGGACCGACACTCATCATATGTACAAAAAAGGTTACGAATGTACCAATGGAAGATCGTTTGGAAGTTATAAGAAACTTACATGAAGGTAAGACAAACCACAGAGGAATAACGAAAACCGCAGCAAGATTGAAAGAA
The DNA here is from genome assembly GCA_963924545.1 of Pogonocherus hispidulus. Taxonomy (NCBI): domain Eukaryota; kingdom Metazoa; phylum Arthropoda; class Insecta; order Coleoptera; family Cerambycidae; genus Pogonocherus; species Pogonocherus hispidulus. Next base: position 38,384,972 of record OZ004695.1, read on the forward strand.
AAATATTACTGGCAAAATCTACAGAACGATGTAACACGGTACATAAATAATTGCGAAAAATGTCGCACCAACAAATATGAAAGACACACACCAGCCATTAAAGACATGCTGACTCAAACATTTTCTAAACCTTTCGAAAACCTACACATAGATACCTTCGTTATTGATGCAAACCCATATCTGACAATCATCGATTCATTTTCTAAACTAGGACAAGCTTATAAAATTTTAGGGAAAAATGGCACCGAAATAGCAGAAAAACTATACGACTTTATCAAACATTATGGTTCCCCTACACAGATAACCCTGGATGGTGGTACGAAGTTTTCAAATTTAGTCGTAAAGGAGTTTCTGGAGGCTCACAAAATTAAAGCACATATAACTACTCCAAGACACCACGAGTCAAATGCACCGATAGAACGCCTACATTCAACACTGCTAGAACATTATAGGTTATTGAATGGAACAGCAGAAGAAAGGATGAACCAAGCAATCGTAGCTTATAATAACACTACCCATTCGTCAACGGGTTTAACACCCTTAGAAATAGTACTGGGACATACCGCCTCGCGAAATCCGTTTGATATGCTATACACCAAGCAATTTTATCAAGAAGTAGTTAACAAACACGTTAAAACCATGGAAGAGATCTATAACAACATTCAGGATAAAATTCAACAAGAAAAAACAAAAAGAATCGAGAAACAAACAAAGGAGGATACCCCTTTTAAAATTAATGACATAATTTATACAAGGGTGTACAATAGAAATAAATCAGTACGACGATTTATAGGACCTTGGAAAATATTACGATTATTAGACATAATAAATGTGAAATAGAACATGTAAAAACCAATAAAAATAAAATAGTGCACTTAGCTGATATTAGTCGTCCTGTTTCAGGGTCATCGCATTGAAATTAAACAACCCCGAATTACAAAACATATTAAAATTCGAAGATTTGATATCTATAAAAGCCTACTCCACTAAATTTCAAATTGTATTTCTCATTGACATTCCATTAGCCAACTACGTTGTACACATTTTCATTAGAGTATATTCATTACCGATATCCCAAGCCATTACAAATATATACCAAACGGTAGTCCCTATATACAACTCCCTCCTAATATCCGACCAATTTTACACAATACCGAAAAACTCCAAAAGCATAGAACCCGAAAGTTTTCTCTGCGAAGAAAATAGTTTATTACCCAGAAATCAAGAATCACTCTGTATAGTCAATTTATTAAATGCACAAACTTAACATCCTGCATGCCTACAAGATTCCAGCTAATGAAAAACATTGTCATGAAGATCAATCAAAACACGTGCATCTTAGTTCTTGTTAATAAAACTAAAATTAAAATTAGTTGCATGCATGATTTTCACAATCAAAATATTGAAGGAACAAAATATTGAATTTCAAATAGTTTTATTTTAAGATTATTCTATTTAAGATTTGAAGATACTGTATTAAAAGGTCAAGAAATATCAAAAAAGATAAAAATTTTGAGTACTCCTAGTTTTCAATTTAATTCAAATATAAAATTTAAAGCCCTTCAGGCAATTAATTTAGAACACGTATTTTTGGATAATAATCAAGACGTCAAAAGAAGTCTACTGAAGCTTGAAGAAGACCTTCCAGATGAAGACTCCTCAATTTTCGAAGTACCGAACATTTGGACTATTAATTTGTATCTAATTATTCTCATAACTTTTGTTTTATTCATTTGCAGAATCCTCCAGGAATATAAAAAAGTTAGATCAACAAGGCAAAAGCACACTACTGACAACATTGTGACTTTTCAAGAACAACAACCTCAGGTGAACCTGAACCTACCCTAACGTCCACTCAGGCGATGGAGGAGTTACGTTCAACGATCTTACGTTATCTGCCAGCTAGCAAATAAAACACTGTCGCTGCAATTAAGCAGTGCATTGCCATATACCTAATAATTGATTTTATAGTCAGTTAATAAATTAACATTGCATCGAGCAGTTGTAATTTTATTTTCTCATTTTGTAACGATTTAGAAATCTTTTTAAAAAGCCAAGTTTTTGGCCCTAATTCGTAACTCCCGCCTGTACTAGCGAAGCTCCGCGAGACCCTAGACGTCTACTCTAAACAGTAAGTGGATAAATTTGTACAAGTCCGTAAAAGGCAACAGTGAAATTTTTATAAAAATTTCACTGTTGCCTTTTACGGACTTGTAAAAATTTATCTTTATATTTATATTTTATTTATATTTTTAGTAGTTTGTCTACCTACCAGTTATTTTCCTAAGTTCGAAAAGGTAGCAAGCGTAAATCGGCTAAGTCGATTAATAATATATATTTGGATTCTTCTTAAGTCCCTGGTTTCACTACTGCGCCGGTCCGCGTTCTCTCTGACCTGTCCCCGGCCTGAGAACGATTTCTATAGTCAATCGCTAGCTGTTCACGAGCACAAAGAGTCCTGCCTGTTCCGCAACTACCACCAACATCTCCGCAGAGTAAGTGAACAATATTTGCCTAAGTCCGAAAACCAACATGGTGGAATTTGTTGGAAGTGTCAAAAGTTATTGATACCTATATATTTTTAGCAGTCTGTCTACTTGACAGAATATCGGCTAAGTCCGTAAAATAGACAGGGTGGGATTTTTATAAGTACTTATAAAAATCCCACCAGGGATTTGGGTTTGCCTACCTGATGGGATATTCTTCAAAGTTCTTAAAATAGACAAGGTATAATTTCGTAAGTCCCTGTTTCCACTACTGCGCCGGTCCAAGTACTCACTGACCCTACACCGAGCTGAGACCGATTTCAATAGGTAAAATTCGGCGCAGAGTCCACAAGAATGTGTGGACTTATAAATTTTACCGATTGTTGGTGTACAGGTATACATGATACAATAATACAAGGTATGACATTCGTGAGTACGAAAATGCGTCTGCTGTGCGCATTACGTCACCGAGAGCGCAGAATGATCGCTAAATACAAATGTTATATACGATTTCAATGGAAACATTATCAAAACTTTCATATAATTGGCACAAAACAGTGTCCCGAATAGGAAAATATTGGGAAATTTAACCAGTGTCCTTAAATGTGTTCTTTAAATCATAAGCACAGATTAGATATACTCCATATGGTAGGTATCTATCATATACAAAATACCCTGGTAATCCCTGGTGGTTTAAAATTGGCTCTTTTAATTTCTTACCGACTTCAATAATAATAACTGTTATCGGTGATTATTGCAATAGTAGGTAAGGCGCCAGTTGAGGCCCAGTTGAGGCAGACAGTGTGACGTCACACTGGCGCCAACTTCAGGGTGGTCGGTAAGTATACGATCTGCATTACCGGCCGGACACAACTTCAGACCATGGAACCACAGAATAGTATGAGACCATTGAACCACAGAACGATACCATGGAACCACAGAACAGTAGATCAAGTGATCTGAAGTGATTCGAAGTGAACTGAACTGATCCGGAGTGATCTGAAGTGATCCGAAGTGAACTGAACTGATCCGTAGTGAACTGAACTGATCCGAAGTGAACTGAAGTGATCCGAAGTAACTGAACTGATCCGAAGTGAACTGAACTGATCCGAAACCATGGAACCACAGAATAGTATGAGACCATGGAACCACAGAATGAGACCATTGAACCACAGAACAGAATGAGACCCCCACAACGACACCCCAGAAATTTAGGAAAGGACCCCCGAAATTAAAATTCATAGTATACAGGGTGTCCGAAAAATGTTAGTTATAGGGTGAGCCAAAATAAGAATAACCTGCCTATTTAAAGAAAAATCATGCGCAGTAAATCCTCTACGATAACAGAAAAACATGCGCAGTAAATTCTAACAAAAAAACATGGCGGACAGTAAAATAAAAGAGGGAAGGAAATTCAATTGGTGTGATTCACGACGTAGAATAATAATGATAAGATATTAAAAAAGAACTTACAGCCATTTGAGGTTATGTAACTGAGGTGGAGCACACATGTTTTGACCACTATTGCACCATCACTACACTGATACTACTATATCATATAGTAAGTAACACGTAATTTTATCATAAAGCTCTGACATCTGTTTTTCTAGTTCATTGACTTATTGTGATCATAGTTTATGGCTATTCAGCGATTATATATAGTAACACCTGCTAGCTACTTGATAAAATACCGAGGCTTTATGCATACGTAGATAATAGACAGGAAGTTAGCAAGATCGCGACATTTTACTTTTACAGAAATTCAAATTCATAGTATACAGGGCGTCCCAAAACAGTTAGTTATAGGGTGAGCCAAAATAAGAAAAGAAGTCAAAGTAAAAATCATGCGCAATATATCTTCTACTATAATAGAAAAACATGCGCAGTAAATTCCAGCAGAAAAAAAAACATGGCTGTCAGTAAAATAAAAGAGGGAAATTCAAATATTAGTATACAAAGTGTATCAAATTAAAAGCAGGGTGAACCAAAATAAGAAAAGAAGAAGTTTAAGTAAAAAATCATGCGCAGTAAATTCCAATAGAAAAAACAAAGCGGCCAGTAAAATAAAATAGTACAAAATATTAGTATACAGGGTGAATCAAAAATAAAACTATATAGAGTGAGCCAGACAAGAAAGTAACCTACCTATTGAAGAAAAATTATGAACAGTAGATCGTTTTATTTATAGAAAAAATGTATGATGAAATAATAGAAAAAAAACATGCGCAGTAAATTTCAATATTTAAACAGAAAAAACATAGCGGTTACTAAAATAAAAAAATAGCAGGAAATTCAAATTATTAGTATACAGGGTGTATAAAGAATAAAGCTATATAGGATGACCCAAACAAGAAAGTAACCTAACGGGTAAAGAAAAGTCTTGCACAGTAGATTCTATTATTTACACAGAAAAAAACATAGCGATCAGTAAATTTAAAAAAATAGTGAGAAATTAAAATAAGGAGGAACGTAGTCAGTGACAATGTATTGTAACAAAGGTAACGATAGAGAGAGAGAAAGAGAGAGAGGCCCAGACAGTCTCTTCTGGTCTGACATCACTGACAGGAACATTGACTTTCTTACAGCTGTTACTTAATAAATACATATATATAACTATTCGTTAATATTAATATATATTTACGTATATAAAATACATAAATTAATAGAGGTATCAAATGTTTCACTTATAGAAAAATATGGCCGTTATAGAAAATAGACAATTAACACAAGGTGGATTAGATGCTTTTCTTCTACTCATTCTTCTTCTAGAATAATAATGATAAGATATTAAAAAAGAACTTACAACTGTTTGAGGTTATGTAACTGCAGTGGAGCACACATGTTTTGACCACTATTTCACCATCACTATACTGATACTACTAAATTATATAGTAAGTAACACGTAATTTTATCATAAAGCTGTGACATCTGTTTTTCTAGTTCATTGACTTATTGCGACCGTCATTTATGGCTATTTAGCGATTATATATAGCAACACCTGCTAGCTACTTGATAAAATACCGAGGCTTTATGCATACGTAGATAATAGACAGGAAGTCACCAAGATCGGGATATTTTACTTTTACAGAAATCCAAATATGTAGTATACAAAGTGTCTCGAACAATTACACACATAGGGTGAGGCAAATAAGAAAGTGGTTTAGAAAATCATGCGCAGTAGATCATTTTATTTATAGAAAAAATGTATGATGTAATAAGAGGAAAAATCATGCGCGGTGAATTCCAACAGAAAAACATGACAGACAGTAAAATGAATGAGGTGATAATTCATAGTTTATTGAGCTGTTCCAAAAAAAAAAACAAGTTAGTTATAGGATGAACCAAAGAAGAAAGTAACTTACCTTGTTAAAGAAAAATCATGCGCTGTAAACACCAACAGAAAAACATACTACTTAGTAAAATATATTATCTATAAAGCACCAAGACACTTAGACCCTTGTTTAAAATATTAAAAGTATGTAAAATATTACAGGTTTCACTTCCACTACTCTAACCTCACTTTTGTCGTGGGATCAAACACGACTGTTCACTAACACAGGCCACTTCACACTGGCCCCATGCATCAGCGCAATACAATATAAATATCTAATTTGTCCATAATTGCATAATTGCGTATCTTTATAAATGAACGAGCGGAATTGACATTATTGGAACTAAGCGTAATAATAATAATTTTATCAGTACAAAACTTGTATCCTCGTAAATTGACGACGACGACGACGAACCGAGAGCTTCAGAAGATACCCGACCTCCGATAGCTATGATTCTGTACTCACATATATATTGGTCTCAAGTACAAACCACGATACCTAATTGCGAATCTCCATAAATAGAGGAGCTATTCAGATTATTAGAGTGATAAAAGCGAATTTTTAGTCTTGCTGAAAAAACCTCGTATTAAAACCAACCGCGAACAAAAGAATCCCAGTGCAGATTCTGGCCAACACCCAGTACACCACATTTAATATTAAAAACACAAGTCAGAAAAGCATCACAATCTACCCGTATAAGGAAGTATCAATTAATTTAGATAAACTTGGTAAATTCAAATACGTCATGCGAAAGACCTAACCTAACGGGCCCGATCAATGATTACGTCATAAATAATCTCGAAACCTGTACATAACCTCGAACTTACCCATATAAAATTACACAATATTTTGCAATCTCTATCAATGATTACGTCATACATAATCTCGAAGCCTGTACGTACCCTCGATAAGGGTAAACAAGGATAACGAGGATAACGTGTAAGGATAACAAGGATAACGTGTAAGGATAACGAGGATAATGTGTAAGGATAACGAGGATAACGTGTAAGGATAACGAGGATAATGTGTAAGGATAACCAGGATAACGTGTAAGGATAACCAGGATAAAATAAGGGTATTCATTACCATCATGTCATTTGATATTGTATATGAGAAGAGTAAACATGTTTACGTGTAATATTTGTAATAAAGTATTCTCTTGGTCGAGCGGTTTAAGTCGGCACATCAACAGCCATAAAGACGCCTCTTTACAGTGTGATGTATGCAATAAAACATTTAAAAGAAGCGACAACTTAAAAAACCACGTGATAAGAGCATACGGTTATGGAAAAATCAAAGATCAACGGCAAAATAAAAAACTGCCTCAGGTGTTACATGGAGAAAAATCTCTCACAAAATATAGAATGCAGGCGAGCAGAGAATTAGAAAATGCAGTTATCATTGCTTAGCACATTTATCCTATCATTTTTGTAAATTAGCCGTTACTAAACTAGTAAATAATTTCTTTAAAATTTCATTTCTTTCTTCCTGAATTTGATTATTTCTGTCAATTGACATACGTAACAGCGATCTTTAAGTTTGGTACCTGTCAAAGGAATATTAATATTTAGAGGTTGGATATAATACAGAGTTAATGTTAAAATGTCACAAAAACGTGACGTAAACGTGACGTAAAACGCGACGTTTTTGACACGTAAAAAGGCCACGAAAAATATTTTGTATTTCCCATATAACGTCATGTAAAAACGTTGTGTAAAACGTCGCAAAAACGTTACGTTTTTAGCACGTAAAAAGGTCATAAAAAACGGCACAAAAACGTGACATAAAACGTGACGTTTTTGACTAGTAAAAAGGTAAAAAAAAAACGACATAAAAATGTCATGTTAACGTGACCTAAAACGTTAGAACACCAGAACATAGTAATAATAAAATAGATTATAGAAGTATGACATACCAGGTCCGCAAAATTGATAGTCATCAGGAATGTGTGCTGAAGGATATTTTCATTGGTCTATAAATGTGTTGTATAATAACAGCAGGACAAAAGCTTCGTGCCGGACTCAAGCCACATTGGATGAGAATTCCATGGACCCTATTGTTGATTACAGTAAGGAGCTCGATGAAATATTGGCAAGATACGAGCATGCAGCAAATAAGGAAAATGTGTATTTGTTACACACAATTTTTCCTTTGATCACTAACTCCATTCAAATCCAATGTGGCTTGAGTCCGGCACGAAGCTTTTGTCCTGCTGTTATTATACAACACAATTATAGACCAATGAAAATATCCTTCAGCACACATTCCTGGTGACTATCAATTTTGCGGACCTGGTATGTCATACTTCTATAATCTATTTTATTATTACTATGTTCTGGCGCTTACGCAACATTTACATGACGTTTTAGGTCACGTTAACATGACGTTTTTATGTCGTTTTTTTTTACCTTTTTACGTGTCAAAAACGTCACGTTTTATGTCACGTTTTTGTGCCGTTTTTTATGACTTTTTTACGTGCTAAAAACGTAACGTTTTTGCGACGTTTTACACAACGTTTTTACATGACGTTATATGGGAAATACAAAATATTTTTCGTGGCCTTTTTACGTGTCAAAAACGTGGCGTTTTACGTCACGTTTACGTCACGTTTTTGTGACATTTTAACATTAACTCTGTATTATATCCAACCTCTAAATATTAATATTCCTTTGACAGGTACCAAACTTAAAGATCGCTGTTACGTATGTCAATTGACAGAAATAATCTAATTCAGGAAGAAAGAAATGAAATTTTAAAGAAATTATTTACTATTTTAGTAACGGCTAATTTACAAAAATGATAGGATAAATGTGCTAAGCAATGATAACTGCATTTTCTAATTCTCTGCTCGCCTGCATTCTATATTTTGTGAGAGATTTTCCTCCATGTAACACCTGAGGCAGTTTTTTATTTTGCCGTTTTTTTAAGTTGTCGCCTTCTTTTAAATGTTTTATTGCATACATCACACTGTAAAGAGGCGTCTTTATGGCTGTTGATGTGCCGACTTAAACCGCTCGACCAAGAGAATACTTTATTACAAATATTACACGTAAACATGTTTACTCTTCTCATATACAATATCAAATGACATGATGGTAATGAATACCCTTATTTTATCCTGGTTATCCTTACACGTTATCCTGGTTATCCTTACACATTATCCTCGTTATCCTTACACGTTATCCTCGTTATCCTTACACATTATCCTCGTTATCCTTACACGTTATCCTTGTTATCCTTACACGTTATCCTCGTTATCCTTGTTTACCCTTATCGAGGGTACGTACAGGCTTCGAGATTATGTATGACGTAATCATTGATAGAGATTGCAAAATATTGTGTAATTTTATATGGGTAAGTTCGAGGTTATGTACAGGTTTCGAGATTATTTATGACGTAATCATTGATCGGGCCCGTTAGGTTAGGTCTTTCGCATGACGTATTTGAATTTACCAAGTTTATCTAAATTAATTGATACTTCCTTATACGGGTAGATTGTGATGCTTTTCTGACTTGTGTATTTAATATTAAATGTGGTGTACTGGGTGTTGGCCAGAATCTGCACTGGGATTCTTTTATTCGCGGTTGGTTTTAATACGGGGTTTTTTCAGCAAGACTAAAAATTCGCTTTTATCACTCTAATAATCTGAATAGCTCCTCTATTTATGGAGATACGCAATTAGGTAACGTGGTTTGTACTTGAGACCAATATATATGTGAGTACAGAATCATAGCTATCGGAGGTCGGGTATCTTCTGAAGCTCTCGGTTCGTCGTCGTCGTCGTCAATTTACGAGGATACAAGTTTTGTACTGATAAAATTATTATTATTACGCTTAGTTCCAATAATGTCAATTCCGCTCGTTCATTTATAAAGATACGCAATTATGCAATTATGGACAAATTAGATATTTATATTGTATTGCGCTGATGCATGGGGCCAGTGTGAAGTGGCCTGTGTTAGTGAACAGTCGTGTTTGATCCCACGACAAAAGTGAGGTTAGAGTAGTGGAAGTGAAACCTGTAATATTTTACATACTTTTAATATTTTAAACAAGGATCTAAGTGTCTTGGTGCTTTATAGATAATATATTTTACTAAGTAGTATGTTTTTATGTTGGTGTTTACAGCGCATGGTTTGTCTTTAACAAGGTAAGTTACTTTCTTCTTTGGTTCATCCTATAACTAACTTGTCTTTTTTTTGGAACAGCTCAATAAACTATGAATTATCACCTCATTCATTTTACTGCCTGTCATGTTTTTCTGTTGGAATTCACCGCGCATGATTTTTCCTCTTATTACATCATCCATTTTTTCTATAAATAAAATGATCTACTGCGCATGATTTTCTAAAATACTTTCTTATTTGCCTCACCCTATATGAGTAATTGTTCGAGACACTTTGTATACTACATATTTGGATTTCTGTAAAAGTAAAATGTCCCGACCTTGGTGACTTCCTGTCTATTATCTACGTATGCATAAAGCCTCGGTATTTTATCAAGGAGCAGCTAGCAGGTGTTGCTATATATAATCGCTAAATAGCCATAAATGACGGTCGCAATAAGTCAATGAACTAGAAAAACAGATGTCACAGCTTTATGATAAAATTACGTGTTACTTACTATATGATTTAGTAGTATCAGTATAGTGATGGTGAAATAGTGGTCAAAACATGTGTGCTCCACTGCAGTTACATAATCTCAAACAGTTGTAAGTTCTTTTTTAATATCTTATCATTATTATTCTAGAAGAAGAATGAGTAGAAGAAAAGCATCTAATCCACCTTGTGTTAATTGTCTATTTTCTATAACGGCCATATTTTTCTATAAGTGAAACATTTGATACCTCTATTAATTTATGTATTTTATATACGTAAATATATATTAATATTAACGAATAGTTATATTTATGTATTTATTAAGTAACAGCTGTAAGAAAGTCAATGTTCCTGTCAGTGATGTCAGACCAGAAGAGACTGTCTGGGCATCTCTCTCTTTCTCTCTCTCTATCGTTACCTTTGTTACAATACATTGTCACTGACTACGTTCCTCCTTTTTTTAATTTCTCACTATTTTTTTAGATTTACTGATCGCTATGTTTTTTTCTGTGTAAATAATAGAATCTACTGTGCAAGACTTTTCTTTACCCGTTAGGTTACTTTCTTGTTTGGGTCATCCTATATAGCTTTATTCATTATACACCCTGTATACTAATAATTTTAATTTCCTGCTATTTTTTTATTTTAGTAACCGCCATGTTTTTTCTGTTTAAATATTGAAATTTACTGGGCATGTTTTTTTTCTATTATTTCATCATACATTTTTTCTATAAATAAAACGATCTACTGTTCATAATTTTTCTTCAATAGGTAGATTACTTTCTTGTCTGGCTCACTCTATATAGTTTTATTTTTTATTCACCCTGTATACTAATATTTTGTACTATTTTATTTTACTAGTCGCTTTGTTTTTTCTATTGGAATTTACTGCGCATGATTTTTTACTTAAACTTCTTCTTTTCTTATTTTGGTTCACCCTGCTTTTAATTTGATACACTTTGTATACTAATATTTGAATTTCCCTCTTTTATTTTACTGACAGCCATGTTTTTTTCTGCTGGAATTTACTGCGCATGTTTTTCTATTATAGTAGAAGATATATTGCGCATGATTTTTACTTTGACTTCTTTTCTTATTTTGGCTCACCCTATAACTAACTGTTTTGGGACGCCCTGTATACTATGAATTTGAATTTCTGTAAAAGTAAAATGTCGCGATCTTGCTAACTTCCTGTCTATTATCTACGTATGCATAAAGCCTCGGTATTTTATCAAGTAGCTAGCAGGTGTTACTATATATAATCGCTGAATAGCCATAAACTATGATCACAATAAGTCAATGAACTAGAAAAACAGATGTCAGAGCTTTATGATAAAATTACGTGTTACTTACTATATGATATAGTAGTATCAGTGTAGTGATGGTGCAATAGTGGTCAAAACATGTGTGCTCCACCTCAGTTACATAACCTCAAATGGCTGTAAGTTCTTTTTTAATATCTTATCATTATTATTCTACGTCGTGAATCACACCAATTGAATTTCCCTCTTTTATTTTACTGTCCGCCATGTTTTTTTGTTAGAATTTACTGAGCATGTTTTTCTGTTATCGTAGAGGATTTACTGCGCATGATTTTTCTTTAAATAGGCAGGTTATTCTTATTTTGGCTCACCCTATAACTAACATTTTTCGGACACCCTGTATACTATGAATTTTAATTTCGGGGTCCTTTCCTAAATTTCTGGGGTGTCGTTGTGGGGGTCTCATTCTGTTATGTGGTTCAATGGTCTCATTCTGTGGTTCCATGGTCTCATACTATTCTGTGGTTCCATGGTTTCGGATCAGTTCAGTTCACTTCGGATCAGTTCAGTTCACTTCGGATCAGTTCAGTTCACTTCGGATCAGTTCAGTTCACTTCGGATCACTTCAGATCACTCCGGATCAGTTCAGTTCACTTCGGATCACTTCAGATCACTTGATCTACTGTTCTGTGGTTCCATGGTATCGTTCTGTGGTTCAATGGTCTCATACTATTCTGTGGTTCCATGGTCTGAAGTTGTGTAAGGCCGGTAATGCAGATCGTATACTTACCGACCACCCTGAAGTTGGCGCCAGTGTGACGTCACACTGTCTGCCTCAACTGGCGCCTTACCTACTTGCAATTTTTATTATAAGTAATTAGTTATTCTGATTCGTGTAAAATGATTAGTACTTAAATATAGGATAAACGCTTTATAAACATAGGATGTGGGTAACAAGTTAATTTAAATACATATATTTCGCCGTTCGCCTTACACCTACACTAAAAGTGAAAATTGTTCCTTACCCTCGGTTAAGATTCTAAATTGACCGTATTATTAAATGTATAATTTTTTTTTAATTATTCGAAAATTTTAAATGTTTCTCATTCTTTTTTATTTAATCACCACATTACAGAACCATATCTATTACAGGTTATATAATTTATTACAGGCTTTAGCTTGTATTTATTAGGCTTAGACTATATGTATGTAAGTAATAATTCATATTTATATATCTGCATTGCTTTTGATAATTATGATTAATTACATGATTTTAATAATGGCGAGCCGGTGGCTCGGGGTTTAATGTCTCGATCGTTCAACCCAGAGGTTGTACAGACCCCATTCCACTAGACAATTTTTAATTAAATTGTCTACTCGTAGGTCAAGCCTTGTTCACAAGGTTGGTTTGGCAACCATTTTGGCGACGTGAAAGATTAATATCAGTTGATGTTTGAGTGTCTCCGTAACTAATGACGTTTTCCAAGTTTTTCTCATTCCAACACTGAATCGTGGTTAAGGCCTACCAAGCCAAGTCGTCCCTGAGACGCAAATGCGGTCCGCGAAATAATAATATGCCACCCTCTCTCCCACACAAGTCTCAGACTTTCGGAGTAATCCTTGTGATTAGAATGAGGGGTAGAGATATTATTATTTAATATTAGTAACATCTATTGAATATGCCAGAAATAAATACTTATAATACTAATAATATTTTATTTCTATACTTACATACACAGTTATAATAATACAATATGAAAAACAATAATATATTCCAATTTAAGAAGGAAATAAGTAGAAAAGGCCTACTGAAGTCTTTCGACTAGTGCTTAGTCAGTCAATTTTACAGGGAGACACCAATTCTGCTTCAGTAACAAAAAATATACACATCAGTGACATCACACACATACTTTAGAAAACTTTTTTGTTCGTTTTCTTTTGTCTAGCATGTTATCTTTTAACTGGTTATTTAAATGTTTGATTCTAAAGTACATCCGGGATCGAAAAAATAAAGACTTCATTTTTTCACTACAGTCAACAGATTGAGACATAAATAACAAATTTTTTAGATAATTTTTACATATTTTTATAGTACTGTCTCCATTTACAGAAATAAATATTTGTTCCAATTTTTCTGTAATAGCTAAAAGTTCTTCAGGAGGCTTTGTTAGGCCACCTTCCGACAACTGATCAGTCCAAGTAAATGTACTGCTGTCACTTGTTCCAGCATTTTTAAGTTTCAGTTTGTGACAAATGTAACCTGTTAAATGCTCTAAAGCATCATACTTTAAATCGTCAATTTCTTCTTGTATATGGTCTTGTACTATAGAATCCACCTCTTGATTATCTGCATTCAATACAGAGAGACAACTTCCAGTGAGAAGGTTTCCAAGGAAATCTACAGGGACATCTGGAGTGTTATCTTCTTCTGTGTTTCCACCACTTGTAAAAGGACCTTCATTTCTTCCCAGTATGTAACTCCTTAGCCTGTATTTAAATTGTAAAGGATCCGGGTGATCATGAAGCCCTCCCTTCAATCTAATTACACTAAAAAAATTTTCAAGCACATCTTGATTTAGTCTGTATGATAATATGTATTTTATTCCAAATCTGTCATGTAAATCTTCGTACAACAATTTTATAGCAGCATTAGTCAAAAGGACACCTATAAAATTTTCATAAAAAACCAAATTATAATGTAATATAAACTAAACCAACCTTTTTGAAAAGGCATCAAAGATGACTTTCCTAAAACTCTCATCTCCGACATAGTCCTGACATTTCGTCTAGAATTTTGTGCTATGTATCTAGCTGCAAGCCAAATGCCTTTATCCTATCCCTCGTGTCACTTTCTGGTACTCTAACATTTAAACAATCAAACCAGTCATTAACCTGAAAATGAAAACTGTTGTCAGGTTATGAGATCTTGGCAATCAGACAAATTTTACGATGTGATTTTTTTCCATAAAAAAGGTAATTTAGTCACTGAAAACTATTCAGATGTAAAAAAATTGTAATATCATTTTTACAATAAATCGTCAAAAGTAGATTCAAAAGAAGATAGTTAAATGAACAAAAAATGTAAATATATCGAATCATTCAGTTAATTTTCGCTAATGAATCACAGCGTAAAAGTTGTCGCACTTATTTGTAAATATTATCATATTTCAAGTTATTCTTACCAATTTGAAAAAATCTGCACATTCCAGCCATTGATCATTTTTACCAAATAGTCCCTGTGTACCGCATCGCTTTATAGCTGCTGATACTGTATGAGAGAAAAGTTTTGCTGCCCATTTTACCTTTTGTCGTTGAACATCCTGCACACTTAAATTTGTCAAACTGATTTTATATGTGATTCTTAAATCAGAATCGGTTGTCATTTGAAGGAGTTCTTGGATTAGATCTTTTCTTATTTGTTTTCCGTTTATTTGAAAACCGTAATCCAAAAAATTGTTCCTTATTAACTTTAATAAGTGGGGAACGTCAGCTAAAACATAGATTTTATGACTGTCTGTTGGACTAAGAAACCATGGCTTCTCACAGTCAATTTTAAGATCTCTATGTAACCCCCTATTGGTACCACCTAGATCGCTAACTACAGCACAAATATAAAAACCAGCGTTTTCGACAAAGTGGATAATACTAAATAATAATTCTTTTTCCATCTTACAGTCGTAATTAAAAAATATAGGCAGTTTCCAATTACCCACCAAACTTCTTAACATAACTACTTGTGCATAACTGTAAGGTTTCAATGTTTCATCAGCCACTTTATCATATGCGTAAACTTTTTTTATTTTCATCTCATCAAATGACATGACACATATTTTATCTGTACTGGTTAATTCAACATTTTTGATTATGTTAATCACCTGCTTCAATATACCAGGAACTATTTTTATTTTCTTTGTCCAGCTTGTAATAGTTGAAACAGCAGGAAATGGAAATCCCTTTTTGAGCATCACTCGGTAAGCTTTTGGTCCTGCAGAATACAACGATATAGCTTGGGAAATGTCTTCAACAGACCAGATGGGCCTTATATGAGAATTTTCTAATTTCTTAAGTTGGCTTTGTGAAAAAATCTTCTGTACAGCCTGATGTCTTTTCTGCAAGTCTTCTACTTGTTTTCTCAGATCATTAATAATTTTTTCAGAATCTTCAACGTTCCCTTCCGTGTTTAGTCTAAGATATTAGAAACAAATCATTAATTATATTTTTATCTACTACACAAAAAAAGCAAAGCAAATAAAAATAAACATGCAAAATAAAAAAAACTCTTAAAACAAGCTTCTTTATATAAAATAGGTGACTTGGCATATACCCAATCGATTTTCTAATTTCTGGTACAATAAATTCATTAACACATGAAGTGTTTTGAGCAATATCACGAGTTATATTGGTAACTTGCTCTTCGGGTTGACTTTCACTGTAAATTATTATTATATGAAATAAAATAACGTAACGTAAAATGTGGTTTCACAATGCAAGGTAACTGAAGTAACATCAAGTTCTAAACTTATATAGTTAACTTGCACTGTGGAAACCCTGCCTCCCCTACTTGGGGAATCTGTTTGACTTGGAAGTAACAAACATGCGAACAGAATAAACGCTTGAAACTGTAATATACATACAATAAAAGAGGTAGGTACTGTACCTTGCTTTAATAATGTCGGTAACTAATTTGGTTGAAGTTCTTTTAATAGCCCTAGACTGTCTTCCTTTTTGTGAATCAGTGGGAGCCTTTCCCTTTGGTAAATTGAGGGATGGAACTGCAGTGGACTTTAACTTCCTACCCCCCCTGGGTGTGTAGTTTAAAAGTTCATGCATTAAATTTCGCTCATAATCATCATCTGTGAAGTGTTTGGAACATATTCTGGCAGTATGTACATTAAACTTCTCTGCTCGACAGCAAGCTACCACCCATAGTTTTTTAATTAATTCATCTGTGGAAACGTGAAAAACCTTGTAACATAATAGATAATGCAATGTTTACATTGTCTAAATATCGTAGCAATATAATTACCTAATATTATTTAAATTATTGGGCTCTTGGTTGCGATTGTCACTATTACAGAAGCACACAGCACAACGCATTATTATTGCACTTTCAGTTTACGTGTCAATATAAAATTAACTTTAACTAATGATTATAATTAGTATACACTAGAATTATACAAATACTCTGCCAAAAAAATGAATTTAGAGGAAAAAAACCAGTAGAAAAAACCAGGAAAGTTTCACACCTTTACATATGCAAACACTGTAAAATGTCAAATTTGCGCTCTCGGTGACGTTACGGATGCGGGAGGGATATGCGCAATATCATACCTTCTTTATTATTATATCATGACAGGTATAAGATATACAAAGTCCGAGATCTTCATAGAACCTCTTATACAGCTGCGAACAATTCAGACATTCAGTCTGTGACCGCACCGCATACGAGCAAGACCTGTCCATCTTCACCGCTGCTACCAGTGTCCAGAGAGGAGTAAGTAAATTAGTACAAGTCACCAAAGGC
This sequence comes from Pogonocherus hispidulus, assembly GCA_963924545.1. Classification (NCBI taxonomy): domain Eukaryota; kingdom Metazoa; phylum Arthropoda; class Insecta; order Coleoptera; family Cerambycidae; genus Pogonocherus; species Pogonocherus hispidulus. The sequence continues at coordinate 38,402,175 of OZ004695.1, forward strand.
ATTGGGACTTGGCATAATTTTATCGGCTTTTGGTGGACTACGCCGAGTATATTATAAGTCCAAATAAGGAGCTACTGGGCAGGTATTAAAAGATCTCCCACCAGCCATCCCAGTACTTGTTACTAGCTGGTGCACAAGTTCACTAGTCTTCTCCGACCGCCCGACAGCAGCAGACGTGCCCAGGACTAGTTAGTAAGGAAGTAAGCTAGACAACGAGTAGGGAATTGTCACTTGGCTATTGTACCGTATATGTTTGTATTTATTAATTCTCTGTATTTTTCAGATATCGACGGTCTATAAAACAATTAGCCGCACGCGACCTGTCATTCAGGGGAGTGGGTCAATGGTTAGGATAGGATAGCCACTGTATTTACTAATTCTGTCTCTTTCAGATATCACCGGTCTATAAAACAATTAGCCGCACGCGACCTGTCTTTCAGGCGAGTGGGCCAATTGTTAGAATAGGAAAGTCCTTGTAGTTACTAATTCTCTGTCTCTTTCAGATATCGCCGGTCTATGAAACAATTAGCCGCACGCGACCTGTCATTCAGGCGAGTGGTCCAATTGTTAGGATAGCAAAGCTAGAGTACTAATCATACCTTTTATTCCAGTTATTGTCGCCGGCTATAAAACAATTTGCCACACGCGACCTGTCATTCAGGTGAGTGGACCCATTATTGTTGCCGGCTATAAAACAATTTGACACACGCGACCTGTCATTCAGGCGAGTGGACCCATTGTTAGAGTAGCACTAATCATACCTTTTATTACAGCTATTGTCGCCGGCTATAAACCAATTTGTCACACACGACCTGTCATTTAGGCGAGTGGACTCATTGTTAGGATAGCATTTGTCATACCTTGCCTTTCAGTTATTGTCGCCGGTCTATGAAAACAATTTGCCACACGCGACCTGTCATTCAGGCGAGTGGGCCCATTGTTAGAATAGCTCTAATTATAACGTTCATTCCAGCTGATTACAACAATTATTGTAACGTAGACAATAGCCAAGTGTGTAAATAATTTAATAATAGTAGCTTGCTTTTATTTGCTTATTAATTGCTAAATGTTTGGTTATTAATAACTGCTTCCTCACCTGGTATCCACACACGACCACCGCCCGTTGTTGACCTAGTAGCTTGTTAGCAGCCATAGATAACTCCAATTAGCTTGTTGCCACCCGCTTGTACCTTTTTACCCAGGTGCAGGGGCGGATGGGCCGGCTGGGAGTTCGGGAGAATTCCCGAAGGGCCAGTAGCCTTTGGGGCCGGTCCGACCCACTGCGATTGGCGATTCAAATTATATTAAATTCTTTTTTTATTAAATTCTTATTTGTAATTTACTTTTATTCTATTTAGGTACATATTTTTTGTTATATTACCTATATTTTGGATTTTGGTTAGTTTTTTAGTGAAATAGGGTGGTTTCTCTTATGTTTGTGATTTAAACTGAAGTTGGTTTTAGATTTTTTTATTTTTTTATAAATGTTTTACCAAAGAATTAGCTGTGGATTATTTTCTTTGTGATATTTTAATCATGTTTTGATGTTACATTTTTGAGTTTGTAGTTTTTTAAGAAAGTTTTTTGTTGCAATATCTAGTTCATGCATATGACAACATTTTTTATTTTTGAAAAAATATAATTCTCTTTTATATGTTGACTTTTTATATTTGTTTTGTGTTTTATATTTGTAACTGTTTGAGGTTGTATTTTCAGTATTTTTTTATTTGCGCTATGAAAGTTTTAAAAAATAATTGGAGATTTATTTTTATCGGATAAAAAGATCCTCTATTAGATTGAAAGTATGTATATTGAAACAAAAAACTTTTTTGCTATTATAGCAAAACGGGGCCGGTACTAATTTTTCCGGGCCGGTTTACCCTACCCCATCCGCCCCTGCCCAGGTGTGCTCACCTGGGCAGGGGCCCAGTTGTTTTGACCCAGGAAGAGACAACCTGAATTCTGAGTAGCTTTGTACATAGTAGGTCTTAACTCAATAAATGTATTAAAGGTTTATTGGTATCTTATTATCTGTCCTGTGAAGTCTAATTTTCCCTATCAACCGCCTGGTGAACCGTATTTTCACTGAAGCTACCTGTGTAGTGGTGTTTCTGCACTGTAAACAGGAACTGGCACCTGAGGCAAAATAAAAGAGAAACCGATCCTCGGGCACTAACGTGACACTTCCTACCGGCAAATCGGGAAGTATCCGTCACACACTTTTAGGCCTTTTCTTCTTCCCTCCTTCTTGTAACGCAGAGTCTATCTCCGCTTCTATCTACTGCCTATGATTTCCTTACGACTCACACACTGGCTAGGGTGCATTGCATACCATCCACCGACATATCGCATGAGATCATGAGAATTATACAACTTATTATTCCCGAGTGTACCTCTGTCCGCTGCATAATTGTCGACAGACCTCGACAACCACAACAGGTGTAGGGCCCCATCCGCCGCATCCTACCAAACAGATAAGCTAATAATTTAACTCCATCCACTGCATCTGCAAACAGATAAGCTAATTTACCTAACATTAATGCGTAACGTAGAGAGCCTTAGAGAGCTTACTAACATTTTTAGTTTACTTAATTTATGTTGCATACCTACTTACCATTGTCTAGAAGTGCTTGTTTTGCTTTATCTTACCTTTGCTTTGCTTCTTTTATTTTAGTACGCTAAGCCTATGATTTTTCTTGTATTGTAGGGATATTTTATGTATTGCTTCCAACCTACCAAAATATCACGATAAATAGTAAATTGTATTATTTACCATAAATAATCTCACATTATATTTATCTTTAGATCATACCTAAGTACTTACCCCAATCTATGTAAACCGACTATAGTACTATAGAAGGGTACAGAGAAATTACGGTTGCGGTTGTAATATTTGTTCCTTCTATAATCACCCGGCATAATAATTTGTAGTAGCGTTGGCGTAGCTTGGTTCAATGTTGACAATTTGTCACACAAAATATTTATCTTGTCAATCTCATTAGTCCACAGAATAAAGAACCATAGTAGTAGAATTTAAGGAGTTTTAGTAGTCATTGACCCATAGACCTACGGATCACTACCATAGATTTCTTAGAATCTGATCTGAGTTCTCGGATTCGGATCAGATCAAACTAAGATCGCTACAAGGAGTCTGGGCACAGCTTAATAAACACACAGCTCGGGCACTCTGCGGCGGCACCTTTGATGTGGCCGTTTTCGATAGACAATGACCGACATTCGCTATCGCTCTCGCACTGAGAAGAGAAGTCAGAGTTGGACGTATAATATTTGTAGTTATCGTAAATGAACGATAACAGTGCCGTATTAAAAACTCTTGAAACACTTTATAAATAACTTTTGAAATAGACATGAATAAAACGGTGATGCCCAATTTAAAAATAAGTACATAATGAGATTCAGATCTACCTATTTGGCAAAGTTTTAAAAAAGATATTTGAGATAGTAATTATGTACATATGTTTATTACACATTAATTATTTACAAAAATAAAAATAGACAATACTTCAATACGGTGATACCTAATTTAGAAATAGTATATAATGGGATTCAGATCTACCTATTTGGGAAAGTTATAAAAAAGAAATTTGAGATAGTAATTATGTACATATGTTTATTACACATTAATTATTTACAAAAATAAAAATAGACAATACTTTACAATGAAGTACATATAATAAATAATAATAAAAAAGTCTTTATTGTGTTCTTAATGAAAAAAGAAAGAAAGAAACACAAACGGTAAGAATTCTACATTGCCGTTCTTCCATTCCACCTATATAAATATTCAAAATTAACTGTTCACAAAAATGTGTACAATATACCCAGTAATAAAAACCAAAAATAGTTGAAATAACTAATTAAGACTCGGATCTTTGCCGGAAGAAGCATTGGCTTGGAATAGATGTGATCACTACAGATGTTTTTTGAGCTTCGTTCAAGTGAAGGAAATACTGTAGGAAATGCATTTGCATTTAAACGTTCATAAAGATGGTTAGTGAACATTCTTTTCTCAAAAAGATCTTGACATAGTCTATGGCTTTTATGAAGTGTGTCCAGTTTGTCCAAAAGGTATTCCCTATTGGCTTTCATTAGCCATATTCTTGCCCAAAAAAAATTAATATTTTTAAAAATTAGTTAAAATTATTTTTAAACACACCGCAAAACATTAGCAAAAAAAATGTACACTCGACTACTTGCGCAGTACTGTTCTATAATTTTGTTTTTCCTAAAACTATATATTTTAGTTTTAGGAAAAACAAGCTGGCCAACTTTTAAACGAAATTCATTAAATCTTAATTTGAGTGATTGTATAAACCATATTATTGGCTGTCTATGAATGAATTTCCTAAATTAAGTTAACTTACATACTAAATTACATTTATGTATTAACACATTTTTATCTACCTACCGATCGGTTTGCTTAGGAAAGGTAGAAAAGATACGTTTTCTGTTTTTCTATTACTCATTATCACTAATGAAAAAAGGAATACTATAGAAAACAAAACAATAAAAAAGCACAATAAATAAACAGCAAATACTACACTCAAAATAAATTCGCAAGAATAACTACGTCGCTGACTTAATCGATAATCCACACGAAGTGATTTCCCTATTTCGGTTCTAAACTCTCGCCACTGTGCTGTTCTCTTCTCAAAGGCGGGGCTAAGAAGCGGCGCGCGTGGATCGGCGCAAACCGTTCCTGTCAAGAGAGTGCCCGAGCTGTGTGTTTATTAAGCTGTGGTCTGGGTATATACCGGTGTGAAAACAGCAGCCAAAGATAGCAGCCTAAAATTACGGAAACACCCGAACGCTCATAGGCGTCGTTTCAAAAGGGGCTATATGCCAAAACCGTAAATTTAGCTTTGATAACGTAGTTTTTAATTAAAAAAATGCTTATTATGTTATAACAAGGTCATCAAACATTTATCCTTTTCGAAAAGGCTTAGGTTCAGCACAAAAATAAAAAGTCACACCACAGGAACTACACAATGAGACATAATTGCATATTTAGGGAATACTGGAAACATTGAAGAATTATAAATAATTTCGACCTTCATCGTTAACTCCGCAATAAGGAGGATTCTTCTGTCGTATAATCACGGGGTTGAAAACAAAAAATTAAAGAAATTCCTCAATTAGTAATTCTGGATCTGCCAGGATCAAAATCGCACAGCATAAAAAGTAATCTGTTAGGAGAATAGCCATGTAGGTGGCTATCACTTACAGGCCGTCAGGGGGTTGAAATTGGCATCTTTATTTAATTCGACTATTTGCAACTCGGAAACTACACATACTGCCAGGATCAAAATCGCACAGCATAAAAAGCAATATTTTAGGAGAACAGCCATGTAGGTGGCTATCACTTGCAGGCCGTCAGGGGGTTGAAATTGGCATCTTTATTTAATTCGACTATTTGCAACTCGGAAACTACACATACTGCCAGGATAAAAATCGCACAGCATTAAAATCAATCTGTTAGGAGAATAGCCATGTAGGTGGCTATCACTTGCAGGCCGTCACGGGGTTGAAATTGGCATATTCATATAATTCGGCTATTTGCAACTCGGAAACTACACATACTGCCAGGATCAAAATTGCACAGCATAAAAAAACAATCTGTTAGGAGAACAGCCATGTAGGTGGCTGTCACTTGCAGGCCGTCAGGGGGTTGAAATTGGCATATTTATTTAATTCGGTTATTAGCAACTCGGAAACTACACATACTGCCAGGATCAAAATCGCACAGCATAAAAAAACAATCTGTTAGGAGAACAGCCATGTAGGTGGCTGTCACTTGCAGGCCGTCAGGGGGTTGAAATTGGCATATTCATATAATTCGGCTATTTGCAACTCGGAAACTACACATACTGCCAGAATAAAAATCGCACAACATAAAAAGCAATCTGTTAGGAGAATATCCATGTAGGTGGCTATCACTTGCAGGCCGTCAGGGGGTTGAAATTGGCATATTTATATAATTCGGCTATTTGCAACTTGGAAACTACACATACTGCCAGGATGAAAATCGCACAGCATAAAAAGCAATCTGTTAGGAGAACAGCCATGTAGGTGGCTATCACTTGCAGGATGTCAGGGGGGTGAAATTGGCATCTTTATTTAATTCGACTATTTGCAACTCGGAAACTGCACATACTGCCAGGATGAAAATCGCACAGCATAAAAAGCAATCTGTTAGGAGAACAGCCATGTAGGTGGCTATCACTTGCAGGCCGTCAGGGGGTTGAAATTGGCATCTTTATTTAATTCGACTATTTGCAACTCGGAAACTACACATACTGCCAGGATAAAAATCGCACAGCATAAAAAGCAATCTGTTAGGAGAGTAACCATGTAGGTGGCTATCACTTGCAGGCCGTCAGGGGGTTGAAATTGGCATCTTTATTTAATTCGACTATTTGCAACTCGGAAACTACACATACTGCCAGGATGAAAATCGCACAGCATAAAAAGCAATCTGTTAGGAGAACAGCCATGTAGGTCGCTATCACTTGCAGGCCGTCGGGGGGTTGAAATTGGCATCTTTATTTAATTCGACTATTTGCAACTCGGAAACTACACATACTGCCAGGATGAAAATCGCACAGCATAAAAAGCAATCTGTTAGGAGAATATCCATGTAGGTGGCTATCACTTGCAGGCCGTCAGGGGGTTGAAATTGGCATATTTATATAATTCGGCTATTTGCAACTTGGAAACTACACATACTGCTAGGATGAAAATCGCACAGCATAAAAAGCAATCTGTTAGGAGAGTAGCCATGCAGGTGACTATCACTTGCAGGTCGTCAGGGGCTTGAAATTGGCATCTTTATTTAATTCGACTATTTGCAACTCGGAAACTACACATACTGCCAGGATGAAAATCGCACAGCATAAAAAGCAATCTGTTAGGAGAACAGCCATGTAGGTGGCTATGACTTGCAGGACGTCGGGGGGTTGAAATTGGCATCTTTATTTAATTCGACTATTTGCAACTCGGAAACTACACATACTGCCAAAATGAAAATCGCACAGCATAAAAAGCAATCTGTTAGGAGAACAGCCATGTAGGTGGCTATCACTTGCAGGCCGTCAGGGGGTTGAAATTGGCATCTTTATTTAGTTCGACTATTTTCAACTAGAAAACTACACATACTGCCAGGATAAAAATCGCACAGCATGAAAAGCAATCTGTTAGGAGAGTAGCCATGTAGGTGGCTATCACTTGCAGGCCGTCAGGGGGTTGAAATTGGCATATTTATATAATTCGGCTATTTGCAACTCGGAAACTACACATACTGCCCGGATAAAAATCGCACAGCATAAAACGCAATATGTTAGGAGAATAGCCATGTAGGTGGCTATCACTTGCAGGCTGTCGGGGGGTTGAGATTGGCATATTTATATAATTTCGCTATTTGCAACTCGGAAATGGCTACATGGCTATTCTCCTAACAGATTGCTTTTTATGCTGTGCGATTTTCATCCTGGCAGTATGTGTAGTTTTCGAGTTGCAACTAGCCGAATTATATAAATATGCCAATTTCAACCCCCTGACGGCCTGCAAGTGATACCCACCTACATCGCTGTTCTCCTAACAGATTGCTTTTTATGCTGCGCGATTTTTATCCTGGCAGTATGAGTAGTTTCCGAGTTGCAAATAGCCGAATTATATAAATATGCCAATTTCAACCCCCTGAGGGCCTGCAAGTGATATCCGCCTACATGGCTGTTCTCCTAACATATTGCTTTTTATGCTGTGCGATTTTTATCCTGGCAGTATGTGTAGTTTCTGAGTTGCAAATAGTCGAATTAAATAAAGATGCCAATTTCAACCCCCTGACGTCCTGCAAGTGATAGCCACATACATGGCTATTCTCCTAACAGATTTCGTTTTATGCTGTGCGATTTTTATCCTGGCAGTATGTGTAGTTTCCGAGTTGCAAATAGTCGAATTAAATAAAGATGCCAATTTCAACCCCCTGACGGCCTGCAAGTGATAGCCACCTACATGGCTGTTCTCCTAACAGATTGCTTTGTATGCTGTGCGATTTTTATGCTGGCAGTATGTGTAGTTTCCGAGTTGCAAATAGCCGAATTATATAAATATGCCAATTTCAACCCCCTGACGGCCTGCAAGTAATATCCGCCTACATGGCTGTTCTCCTAACATATTGCTTTTTATGCTGTGCGATTTTTATCCTGGCAGTATGTGTAGTTTCTGAGTTGCAAATAGTCGAATTAAATAAAGATGCCAATTTCAACCCCCTGACGGCCTGCAAGTGATAGCCACATACATGGCTATTCTCCTAACAGATTTCGTTTTATGCTGTGCGATTTTTATCCTGGCAGTATGTGTAGTTTCCGAGTTGCAAATAGCTGAATTATATAAATATGCCAATTTCAACCCCCTGACGGCCTGCAAGTGATAGCCACCTACATGGCTGTTCTCCTAACAGATTGCTTTTATGTTGTGCGATTTTCATCCTGGCAGTATGTGTAGTTTCCGAGTTGCAAATAGCCGAATTATATAAATATGCCAATTTCAACCCCCTGACGGCCTGCAAGTGATAGCCACATACATGGCTATTCTCCTAACAGATTTCGTTTTATGCTGTGCGATTTTTATCCTGGCAGTATGTGTAGTTTCCGAGTTGCAAATAGCTGAATTATATAAATATGCCAATTTCAACCCCCTGACGGCCTGCAAGTGATAGCCACCTACATGGCTGTTCTCCTAACAGATTGCTTTTATGCTGTGCGATTTTCATCCTGGCAGTATGTGTAGTTTCCGAGTTGCAAATAGCCGAATTATATAAATATGCCAATTTCAACCCCCTGACGGCCTGTAAGTGATAGCCACCTACATGGCTATTCTCCTAACAGATTACTTTTTATGCTGTGCGATTTTGATCCTGGCAGATCCAGAATTACTAATTGAGGAATTTCTTTAATTTTTTGTTTTCAACCCCGTGATTATACGACAGAAGAAACCTCCTTATTGCGGAGTTAACGATGAAGGGTCGAAATTATTTATAATTCTTCAATGTTTCCAGTATTCCCTAAATATGCAATTATGTCTCATTGTGTAGTTCCTGTGGTGTGAGTTTTTATTTTTGTGCTGAACCTAAGCCTTTTCGAAAAGGATAAATGTTTGATGACCTTGTAATAACATAATAAGCATTTTTTTAATTTAGAACTACGTTATCAAAGGTAAATTTACGGTTTTGGTATATAACCCCTTTTGAAACGACGCCTATGAGCGTTCGGGTGTTTCCGTAATTTTAGGCTGCTATCTTTGGCTGCTGTTTTCACACCGGTTGTGTATATAGACATTTTGCCACAATACTGTGATGTTATGGCAGATAGGGGCTTCAAGCACATCGACTCTCTGTTAGCAACTAAAAATTGTAAGCTAATAAGGCCAACCAAGTATTGCATCTGGATCTAAAAGCACTGAAGAAGAGTTAAAACTAAGCAAAAGGATAGCAAGCTTAAGGATTCATATTGAAAGAGTGATTCGAAGGCTCAGTGAATTTGAAATGTTGAAACCACATCCATGTATAGATTTAAATATGGCTTGGAAATTAGATTATGTAGTTTTTATTGCATGTGGCATAATAAACTTTCAGGGACCTTTAATAAAATGAAATCCACGAGGAAAGCCATGTATTTTATTTGAAATTATGGATTAATAACAAAAAAGATCCCATATAGCGTAGACCAGTGGAACCTGTGGTCCGTGGACCCCCAGGGGTCCGCAAAGATCTTTGAGATCCGCATAAATGGGGGTCTGTGATTTGTAGATATTGAAAAAAGGGATATTTGATTCACAAAAGGTTAAGAACCGCTGTTGTGGACTTTTTGGTCCCATTGGCACTGTTGTATATTTTGTTATGAAAGAATAATTCAAATATTATAGTTTATACTACGTTTTATAAATATTACTAATGTTTGACCTTGAGTGGATTGACGGAGATGGAAATTAATTAATTCAGTTATAGAGATTGGTACTGTACGGATCCACAAGTTTAATAAAAAACTTTTTTAAAGAAAATAAGATTTTTTTTAATTTCTATTTATCAAATAACAATTTATAGGTAGGTACCATTAGGAAAGTGAGGATCTTAAAATGAACATTTTTGAAAACGTGAAATCAACTAAACTGTCTCGCAGTACTTGTACTATTTATTTATTTAGATTCTACAGCATGTCTGGATTATAATGGGTTTTTGCCTCTAATCCTGACAAATGGAGAGTCCGAATTAGCAAAGTTAAACTGTAATAGCACAATAATTTTTTTTTATAAAGATTTTAGTGTTACCTAAATGAATAACCATATATTTTTGTAAACATTTAGCATGAGATAAAGTTTTTTATTGCATTTCTGAAACTATTATGAGTATTTATAGCACTTGAAACAAATTTATAAAACCAACAGTTCTAAAATAGAAAAAAATAACAAATTACTTAAATAATTTATTTTACTAAAGGTGGGTAAATAGCATTTTTCCAAAATCCCATAGATTTTATAATAATATCTTCTATAAATTGTCTGTTAAATAGCACTTCCTGAATCTGTACATCTTTAGTGACTTCAAAATTGGGAGAGGCTACACAAAACAAACCTAATTGTTTACCGCAAAACAACATCTGTAATCGAATTTGGGACAAATACTTTTTATTTAAGTATGTTTCCCTTTCCAAAATAATGAGCAACATTTTTTTCAGTAGATGGACATTTTACTTCGATTACATAATCATCTGAAATTGCATCAGGAGAAGATCCCTGGATTGGATATTGAATATTAACCCTGTTCTTATTAACTTTATTTTCTGTTTTTCTGCAACCACTTTCAAGGCATTTTCCTCTATATCTCTTCCTCTCTTAATGGCCTCTGTATCTGGCAAGCTTATAGCTCCAAGAATCTGTTCCGCTAAAGAACCATCAAGTTTAGAACAAACTGATGCCTCGTAAATCTTGGATGCAGTTATTCTTCCATATCGCAATTCATACCAAACAGGTGACTTGTATTGGCTACGGGTTTGTTTCTCCACTGTTTGGCATAGCTCATCTTACATTCGTAATTTGCAATATTCTATAAAACTTTTTACATGAGAGTTACCGGAACTTTTTATTTAACTTAAATGCAATATGTGAACTGAAAGCTTATTGTATGCGGTTTCAGATCCAAAATATTTTACTAGATTTCCCTCACACTTTTGTTCCCTTGCTTTGCAATGACTTTAGAGAAAAAATCTCGATCTTCAGACAACTGTGTAGGTTCGTTGCCAGACTTTAAATCTGTAGCTTTTAGAAATTTTATTGTAGTTCCTACTTTTGACAATAATGGCTTCTTCCAATAGTATTCAATTCTGTTGTACTGGGTTATAACCAATTAATATAATAATAATAATAACCAACTAATAATCGTGAGGAGATAGAGATTGCGACGGAACAAATTCGGAACGCTCTTATAGCAGCTTATCACGAAAACTGTCCACTTAAGATCAAAAAAGATAATAGAGGCACATCTTGGTGGAACAAAAAACTGAAAAAAAAATGAGGAAAGAAGTTCGACGCCTCTTTAATCGAGCTAAAGTTTCTGGTGCCTGGGCTCCATATAGATCCGCATTAACGGAGTATAATAAAGAAATAAGAAGATCAAAAAGGGAATCTTGGAAGAAGTTCTGCGAGAATATATCTGATCTACCTAGCAGTACGAGAATCCACAAGACCCTTTCTAGAGATCCGGCAAGGGAATTTGGGGCGATAAAACGACCTGATGGCACCTTCACGAGCTCTGGAAAGGAAACCTTGGAGCTTTTGTTACAAAACCACTTTCCAGATAGTTCGATTTTGGATAACCAGGAACTACCACTACCAGTAGGCCGATTTAAACGACCTAACAAAAACGACTGGTTGGTGGCCAGGAAGGTTATCACAAGACCAGCTATTGAGTGTGCTATCAAATCTTTTCAGCCATTACAATCACCCTGAGGGGAAAATCCTCCAGTACTGGCAGGAACTACCACGATTAGTTAATTCAAAGGCGTTTATAATAAACCCTTCAAAAACAAGAACTAAAAAACTTCTAGAGTTAAGCAGGTTTCACCTACGAACTCTAATTGGCCTATACACGGGTCACTGCCGTTTAAAATATTATCTGTGCAAATTTGGCCTAGCAGAAGATGCTGAGTGCCGCCTGTGCTTAGAAGATGATGAAACGGCAGAACACATTTTGTGCACCTGCCCCGCTGGGGAAAGGATCAGGTACTCATTATTTGGCAAAAGACAACTTCTGCCAGAGGATCTGAATAAATTCTCACCCAATAAGGTAATCAGCTACATTAAGAAGCTGGACCTGTTGGGTGAAATAGGTGTGAGCCACAATAGACTACATGGTTGCGGTGGAGGGTCTGGTTTTCGGCCGACTCACTTTTACCTAGTACCTTTAACCTAGTCGTACAGGAAATAAAAGAATTTCATATACCTGGTATATTGCGCATGATATGCTAAAAAAAGTATATATCTAGGCTATCTATGGTACATAACTATAGCATGTAATTATGTGCTACATAAGGTATATACAGGAGATATAGAAATCACGCGTTTGTTTACTGGGTATGTATTTAAGATGGGGGTATCCTTTAAACCTGAGTTTATGTGAGTTGCCAACATAAGCCATATATGTTTGCCAAATTATAAGGAACACGTATGTATGTATGTATGTATGCAAACCGATCCTTTGTAAATAATTAATGAAACATTTAATTAATTATCGCCGAAAATTTGCAAACTAACGGCTTAGATTTGAACCGTCAAGTTTATTATAGAATTCAATAGTCTTGGATTACGTCACAGCCGCACGCTCTTGTCATTGGATCTTCACCAGTGATGCAACCGTTTAGTATACGGACCATGTATAAAAACAACAATGCATTGCCACCTAAACTGTGTCCAATTTTTCCCATTAAGGGTCAAATGTTCTCATTTCTGCGGACTGAATTGCAGGCGTTTACGCGCGGAGAAACGTGGAAGAATTCAGACTTCTAATATAACCATAATAAGTTTGAGAATACAAAGCAAAGTCTGCTCTACGACACAGCAACGCCCTTTTTTAGAAAAAAAAATTTCCGAATTGTAAAACATGTCACAAAAATAATAGGACTAACCTTTCAATGCGCAGCTATAAAAAGAAATTTTGAAAAAATACCTTTGAGGTCTCCTACATTGAACGTTTATCTAAAAGATGTTATTTACAAATTTCATTTTTTTTTTAATTAATCATTTAATTTATTTAATCATAATTTGTCATCTACGAAAGCAATTTTCTGTATAGAAATTGCCTAACTTCAGGGGTTCATACTTGTATATTCTACTAATAATTTTTTGTACCTATAGATTTTTTCGGGTTCCTGGCCCAACTACCTGCTACACTGTAAAAATTTTAATTTCCTTGAAGTGTCAATACCTTCCCAAGATTTTACGATATTTAAAATGTATCATCCATTTCAGCGTTGATTGAAATTGTAAATATGAATTTTAAATTAAAAATATCGTTTATACGTAAGCAATCAAAAATAAAATTAGGAATACAATGATGAATAATTTGTAATGTCTGGATTTATTTATTTAAAGATAATGAGGTGAAATATGTAAATTGACTAAAATTGGTAGGTTTAAATTTATATAGGTACCTTAGATAAAGAATATCATGTAAAAATTATATTTTTGTAGATACATATTGGGTGTTCCACGTAGACCTTCCATTAGACGTTTCTAGAATACTACGCGTAGTGGAATTCTGAAAATTTATATACGGTGGTTTCTCACAATTTTCTATCGATTAAAAATATTGCCGATGACCTCACTTTCGGTTTTAACGGAAGTAGACATCAACTCGCTTCTTTCAAATGAAATGAACTATTTTTTGATTTCATTTGGATTTTATGTCAAATTTAAAGGTAGGTTTCATAAGAATACCCTATCCCTAAACTTAAACCCTATCCATATTTTGTAAAAACGTACTTACACTTAATCGGTTCTATCTTTTCTAGTTTTTAATCTAGAGAGTTAAAATTTTAGACGAAAAATACTAAAAGGTATCCAAACATCTGTAGTATTCTAAAGTTGATGCAAGTTACACAAAGCGTCGAAAAAACACCGACCAATTGTATCAAATTGAAAGTTCAATAACTCGCTTATTTTAAATACAACACCCTATGTTTTATAATCCTAATGGATGTAGCTTTTAATTCTCTTTCGATTGGTATTAGCATTCCCTATACCTAAATTCCACCGATTTGAAGATATTTGGACATTACTGCTGCGACGAAAATAATTCGACAGTTAGCTGCAGGTTGGCTGTGAAACAAAAAATTTAAATGTCACTTAGCGTACTTACTTATTTAGCAAAGTTGCAGTCATTGCTGTAAAGTGAGTTTACCGATTTAGTTGTAATATTTTTAATAATAATGGCATACTCCGGTTACACAAATGAAGACCTTTTTAAATTTAATTGTCGTTTATGGGGAGTGTAATCGAATTGTTAGTAGAACATGTCGTGTGTTTGCAGAGTCCAGATAAACACAGACCAGCTATGGACATGGCCAGAAGACTATTAAAGAATTGAATATTAAAAAAGACTATTAATGACTATTAAAGAATATTATTTTTTATTCTTAATGTTATTGTTACCATTATGTGAATGCTGAATATTGTAGATATTTCTAATAAATGCATATTGTGTCAAATTATTTCAAAAAGTACAATTTGAGTTCTGTCGGGTTCATCTTCAATGTTTTAATAAGTAATATTAAAGTAATGTTAATTCAGAATCAATACCTAATTAAAAATTAAATAAAAAATTGAAACTTATTTAAACCTAATTAAAAAACGTACCCGAAATGTTAATTTGTGGTTATTTAAAAAGTGATAAAAATTTCGTCACATTTAATGTTTTTCCCCAGTCAACATGCAGCCAACTGTCGGATTATTTTCGTTGCAGCAGTAATGTCCAAATATCCATGCAGGGAAGACCGTCGGCGCTTGTCCGCATCTTCTAGTGGCCTGTACGTCGGTGAATTCACAGAAGCTATGCAAATTTAGGCGAGATTTGCGTAGAAGATGTACCACCCCTTGGATAGGATGTAAAGCCGGAGATCCCTTGTCTATGAAATGATAGGCAAGTAAAAGATCCCTACCCTGCTATAAAAAGTGGGGGTTCGGCAAAATTTCCAGGTTGGGGGTTGCTCGTCTCCTGGCGTCGGTGATTGGCCTTAGTCGCGGAAATAGGCCGACGTTAAATAAACGAAAAAAAAAAAAAAATGTCCAAATATCTTCAAATCGATGGAATTTAGGTATAGGGAATGCTAATACCAATCGAAAGAGAATTAAAAACTACATCCATTAGCATTATAAAACATAGGGTGTTGTATTTAAAATAAGCGAGTTATTGAACTTTCAATTTGACACAATTGGTCGGTGTTTTTTCGACACCTTGTGTAACTTGCATCAACTTTCAAACACTACAAATGTTTGGATACGTTTTAGTACTTTTCGTCTAAAATTTTAGCCCTCTATATTCAAAACTAGAAGAGATAGAACCGATTAAGCGTAAAGTATGTTTTTTCCAAAATTTTTGAGAAAAAGTCGAAATATCTTAGAAACGATTGAGTTTAGGGATAGGGTATTCTTATAAAACCTACCTTTAAATTTGATGTATATGATGATTTGATTTGATGTATGAATCCAAAAATGAAATAAAAATTAGTACAATCCATTTGAAATAAGCGAGTTAATTTTTACTTCCGTTAGAACCGGAAGTGTGACATCACCGACAATATTTTTTATCGTTAGAAAATTGTGGGAAACCCACGTATATACATTTTCAGAATTCCAGTATGTGTAGTATTCTAGAAACGTCTAATGGATGGTGTTCGTGGAACACCCTGTATAATTAGAATAAATATTGCAGCAACAGTTGGTTTTATATTCCATAAAAATACTACATGTGACTAATATTATAACAATAAAATACTATGATGCACTGACGATTTAGTTATGTACTTCATTCTACTAATTTGGCGCACACTGATTTGCGAAATTTCCTGGATGCACCCTAATACCAAAAATTGATTTTCAGCTGTAAGTACAATATTATTACGATTCCTTCTTTTGAAATCGACTCAATTAAATATTGCAAATATTTGCGATTCTTTGGAATACTGAAGAAATACTGAATCAAATACTCTTATCTGAATGTTTCCGATTATGGGGTAACGTCGATGGGGTTGTACATAAACCCTCTACGCCATTAATGGTTTCCTGTCACAGTCTGGAACCAAAACCATATTTACTAATTCCTCTCTTGTAAGTGGTATTTTTGTCTTTATTTTAACACTAAATGATTTTATAAATGTAAACACCAACTTTAAAACGCGATCTGACATAGATAGTTTGTAACTGAAACCATAAACAATAATGTAAACTATGCTAAAATAATATTTTCATAACCTGCCCAATTTTGAAATCAATGTTAAATAAACTTTCCTCCTATATTTTAAATTGGATAAAATCGCGAATATCGAAAAAAATTTGAATATAAACCCCTACAATGCCTACATAAGACAAAAGATAATTTCATTTAACACTACCTGGTGTAAAAAATACAGGGTGTGCCATTGGAATTAAAACAGTTTTTATCGTTTAAAACTGTCAGAATGTAACTTGAAAAAAGAAATACTTGGTATAATATTTTTGAATTTATTTTAAATGTAGAAGGTAGTACAGTTTGTGTTTTTTGTACGTTGTCAAAGGCAAATAAGGATCTACTATACGAAAAGAATTATTAAGATTTTTACATACCCTTGAAACTATCAAATTTTTTATAGAATGTCAAATATCTTGCGAGAGGGCTGAGTTTATAGGGTATGCTACACGTTTTTAATTCAGAATTGCATGCTGTTCCCGAAAATGTAAAAAATACAGTGTGTTCCATTTAAAAAACCAAAGTTGCATAGCGCCCAGGCCAATCTAAACACCCGGTATAATGAATATAAAAATATTTTCTGAAGACGACCCACATTTTAGATAAGAGAGCTATGAAACAATGAATCTTAGATGGGGCACCCTGTATAAGAGTTTTGTTTACTTAAGAATAATTATAGGTCGGATCGTAAGTAAGTACTTAATTTCTGTATAATTTTTTAAATATGAGATGCATTTAAAACATGTTTTATTCACCTTACATATTTACCAATTAAAAAATTTATATAAAAAGAATATAGGTATACCCAATAATTCTTTTACAATAACAGTGTAGATCCTGACGAAGAAGTCATAAATAATCTCGGTACTTGACAGGTGTCAGCCCGGGCTAGAAGTTTGGCTACGTCGTCCCATGTATTTGCGGTCACAAGCTACATTAGTTTTATCTAGCTGCGTCTCACCCTGAACTTTCACTCGCAGTCCACGAATAAATTACTTTCTCCGTACATTATACCCTTAACAGATTTTGAATCTGTAAAAATATAAAAGTTACCCAAATAAGGAGATAGATAAAGACCAACCTACATATCTCAATACAAGTAAGATACTTATAGGAGTCACAATTTAATTAAAAACTATTCAATCACTGAGCAAACGACCCCACTACCTCTGAACTTAAAGACCAATACTCTATACTCTAAACCTTGATTCACCGACTCGATAAATAATAAAAGTGTCACGTGTAACTATTAATTTTAACGTTTTTCATTTGATCAACTAAACGAAATAATACAAAATCATGCAGTAATATATCGAACGGAACCTAGCACAAACGCTGGCTAAGTTTTAATTTTTAAATGTTTGCGTAAATTTGTCCCCCAGAAGAACTAAAAAACGAAGCTCAGCATAATCCTGTTTGTTAGTAAAATTCAGTACACACATCGCACAAAATATAGATAACTTTTTAGATTACCTAAAACTTTATTTTGAAGGTCTAACATCAATGACACCGCAAAAGAAATATTTATCAGCAGAATCAAGTCAAACTTAGCACTCATCTAAAACATCATTATCAAAAAAACATCTATTTTCGATACTTGGAAAGCCAACTTCAAGAACTTCACCTTCATCTCTCCCCTGCCATTCGTAATTATCAATTTAAGTTGGTGTACGGAAAAAATACCAATTCAAAAATATTAATTGGCGGGTTCTTGCAAAAAATATTTTTAAATGTATCCATAATAATCGTGAGCGCGAGCGCACTGTATGTAGACAATTAAAATACAAGTTGCAGATATGAATTACTAATTACTAATATTTTAAATATATTTAAAATAAACAGTTATAATGTGTAATGTATAGTAGATATGGTATACCTACATATCTTATTCAAACTAAACTGAATGTGTAAAATATTTCTAGCAACCCGCATAAACAACGTATTTGAAATAACATGCTTCTATAAGTTGTTACCTGGCGACTGCAAGTTCACTATTCATATTGGTTACGTAATTTTCACGGGTTTGGTCGAAATTATAAAACTCATTGTGTTTGACCTTGAAACGCATGTCTCAGTTGCTACTCGGCAGACTGCAACATTTAAATATAACAAAGACCGATATCTTTATTTATTTCTTGCAGATCACACTACAATTATTAATAGCAATAATTTAAGACTTAAGTGCAATGATTACATAAAATAACAAAATTTCCAATTTGAAGATTAGGAGATTCTATAGAAGGTAATTCAATTGCTGTTAGACTTATATCTAATTATGGTTAATATTAGTTGATATTAGAAATACTTTTACATCTAAAGTACCTATTTATATAAGCATTTACTGACAGTATTTCTAATTTGCACTTTTTTTCTATCTTTAAGCTTGTCTGTGAAAGGTTATGATCAAACTACTATTGCTTTAACTCTTAATTAGTCTAGTATGATACAACTAAGTTAAACCTCTAGTTAAGTCTTGAAGAAGGTAGCCACCAACCCACAAAAAATATAAATACCAATTAAAATACGTCGTGGAAGCTGAAACCTGTGAACTCAACTACACTACCTTGTGAACTTGACTTACGATCAAAGAAAAGAAATGTGTAATATAAAATAAGAGAACTCTAAACATTGACGTGTAATTGAAAAATAAAAATAAAATAATAAAAAAAATAACTGTAGGAGCTAATTTTTTGTCTTGAGTCTAAGAGTTCAACTAAACGTTGGTCCTAAATTACCTCGTTTTCGAAATACAGGGTGTCAAGGTTTTTATAAAAAATCGTTTTTTTTTCTATTAATATCTTGAAAAATCTTCCGCCTGTTTGGAAGATACTTGGTATGTTAGTTTGAAGTAGGAAGGGGCTTATTTTAACGTAGGGCTTATTTTAACGTAAAAAGATTAAAATTGTTGGCTCCAGTGGCATCCAAAAGGGTAACCTATGTGAAATCTATGGGAAAAAACATTGGACGCCACAGATTTTTTACAAGTTTTGGATTTTTTTAGCTGAAACCATTCCAAATACATTTTTTTATTTATTACATTTTTTCGTACCTTGCTTTGTTTTCGATAAAAAAAATAAAAACTGTTACAGTGCATATTTAAAGGTTATTATGTTAAAAGTAAAAAAATTGGGATGTCCCAATTTTTATATATATATTTTATATATATATATATTTACATTTTATATATTTTATATACAAAACTATTTTTATAAAAATCTTGACACCCTGTATCTCGAAAACGAGGCAATTAAGGACACACGTTTATTTGGACTTTGTTGGAAACTGAGACATTCGGGTACGCAAATTGTGTGCGCGGTCCTTTAGTTGACGCGATTTCGAACAGGTGAACAACCCAATACCAGACGAAGAAGAAGAGCTGTGCACGAGCCAATGTTCTCAGTGGTCACTGGCCATTCTGTCAATCAGCTGTTTATGTTCAAAAATATATAAATTGTAACGACTGTTTTCAATAGTTTAGTTAATATTCATTCAGTTGTGTTTGTTTTTACACTGTATTTAAGATACCAGATAATTACGTGTGTGCCATTTGTTTCTAGCGAATCTGTGTTTAACTGCCCTAGGAGAATAAAAGTGTTTAGTTAATCTGACTGACTTTTAATTCTCAACGAACCGTCGAATGCTACAAACAGCGGGTAGCTGATTGTGGGCGCGACAACATACTGGCGACCGTGACAGGACTCATATAGGGTGTTATTTCTTCAGATTTCGGAATAATTGTGCCAAGTACTGACTGGACAATCATGCTGGACAGTGTTTTAGTGCTGCTAACCCTTTTGTATGTTGCAGCCTACGAACTTTTACCGCGTTCTTTATTGTGCGAGTAGTTGATTTACTTTATAGAACGTTTCGGTGGTTTTAGACCGAGTTTGTCATGGCAAGTGAATTAGATGATAAAAGGAAAAGCAGAAAGGTGCTACGTAGCTCTTTTACTCGGTTGGCAAACGAACTGGAAGTGCTCCTAAATGCCAGTGAACCTAATACTGACTCGATAAAAGTTTCGTGGGAACTTTTAGAAGCAAAACGTAGTGAGTTAATGGTGTTAGACAGTAGTGTGTACGATCTAATGCTTGAAAATGCAACTGAGGAGGAGCTTGAGAGTGAAATTGAATATCGTGATGGATACCTTAAGAAATTCGTTGCACTGAGAGTCAAATACGAACAGCTGAGTGAGGACAGGGCAACAGTGGCATCAGGTAGAACCAGCATGAGTTCAAGAACGCACAGTTCATGTAAGGTCGAGGCTACAGGTAAGTGAAAATTCAAATTACCTACATTGGAGTTCAAACGCTATGACGGTGGCATTCAGGGCTGGTTGCCTTTCTGGGCTCAGTTTAAAAAGATCCATGAAGATAACTCGATGGACGATCATGATAAAATAGAGTATCTCGTTCAAGCCACAGTAGTTGGGAGTAAGGCCAGGCAACTTGTAGAAAGCTATCCCGCCATGGGTGAGAACTACCAAAAAATCATACAAAGCATGCAAAGTAGGTTTGGCAGAGAAGATCTACAGATTGAGGTTTATGTCAGGGCTCTACTTAAACTTGTATTGACGAATACTGTGTTACAACAGAAAGTGGACATGGCTAATCTCTATGACCAGCTGGAGACGCAAATGCGAGCCCTGGAAACTCTAGGCATAACATCTGAAAAGTGTTCAGCGATGCTGTATCCGTTGATTGAGTCGTGCTTGCCTCAAGATTTGATTAGAGTTTGGCAACGTTCTGCTGGGTTTAACAGTTGTGAATCTGGGGAAGGTGAAGACGAAAGCTCATCCATACACTTGAAATTAGGCTCAAAAAATTAATGCTTTTCTTGAAACATGAAGTTGAAAACGAGCAACGTATTAATATGGCAGCAGAAGGTTTTGGATTGACAGAACGTAAAGCGCATACCAGAGACACAAAAAGAGATGTGAATGTTTCCACCGCAACGGGGTTCATGAATCACGAAGTGAATGGTTGTGTGTTCTGTGCCGGATCCCATGATGATAGTCTTTGCTTCAAGGCTCAAAAAATGACCATAGAACAGAAAAGAGATGCGCTGAGTAGGGCATTATACGAAAAAATGCAAGGGTAAATTGAGATGTGTCGTTTGTGGAAGTTTACATACACCCCTGATGTGTCCTGAAATTCCAGCCAATAAAAGTCATCGTAAGTCGCCGGATGAGCAAAGCAATGTCTCTACCAAGGCAGATGCCAAAGATCAAGTGCTGGCAAATAATGCTGACACACATATATTTTTACAGACCTTACGAGTAACTTTAAAAGGAGTACGTGTTTCGAAAGTTGTTCGAGCTCTGATTGATACTGGATCACAGAGATCATATGTATTAAAGGAGACTGCAGCACAACTAGGTTACCTCCCAAAAGGTCACGAGAAGGTCATCCATTGTTTATTTGGTGGGAAAGAGCTTTCAAACACCCACAACTGTTATGATATAACTATCTGCGAAGGAGAGTATACGTCTACGTTCGAAGCCCTAGATCAACAGAGAATATGTGGCCACGTAGCTCCAATTTCTCATGGTCCCTGGATGAAAGAACTAGATGAGCTCGGTATTCGAGTTTCAGACACCGGGCAGCATGGACCCATTGAGTTGCTGTTAGGAGCTGATATAGTATGAAATCTGTATACCGGAGGTCGTCACGAATTATCATGTGGTCTCTTCGCCATTGAAACTCACGTTGGTTGGACACTAATGGGCAAGATCCCAACCAAAAATAAAAGTTCTGACGCAGTGATGACCACTTTGAATCTTTTTGTGAAAGAGGCATCAATCAGTGACCTCTGGGAGCTCCAAGCTATTGGCATAAAGGATCCTTCCGATAGACTTTCTAAAGAGGAGACAGCCTTGGCAGCTCAGGAGTTGTTTTTGCAAAGTGTTTGTTCGAAACCTGATGGACGGTATGAAGTTAGACTTCCCTAGTTAGAGGATCACCCACCCCTCCTAACGAACTACAAGCTAGCGCAGAAGCGGTTGAGTGGAACAATTCGAAAGCTGCAAGGTGACCAATTGTTTGAAAAGTACGACCAAATCTTCCATGAATGGGAAAGTGAGGGTATCGTTGAGCAACTTGGCAGGTCAAACTGTTTAGATACGAGCCAGGGTTACTATTTACCTCACCGGCCCGTTATTAAAGAAAACTCTACGACCAAAATAAGGCCTGTCTATGATGCATCTGCACACGAGAAAGAGAAGCCATCGCTTAACCATTGTTTAGAGAAGGGAATAAACCTTATAGAGCTGATACCTTCTATGTTGTTGAGATTTAGAGAAAATCAGATAGGGGTCACAGCTGATATGAAGAAGGCATTCCTTCAAATCTGCATCAATGAAAAGGACTGTGACTATCTTAGATTTTTGTGGGTTGATGCAGAAGGTCACGAGATCATTTTCCGCCACAAACGTATAGTGTTTGGACTGAACAGCAGCCCGTTTCTATTAGGAGCTACGTTAGAATACCATCTGACGCAATGTGCCCGAAAATGTTCAGCAACCAATTTTTCTCAAGAAACCATAGATAGACTGAGTCGATGTTTCTATGTGGATAACTGTGTCACTAGTTTATCTGACAAAGAGTCCGGGAGCAAATTTGTTAGAGAAGCAGTCGTTGTCATGGCAGAAGGTCGATTTGAATTAAGAGGGTGGGAGCGTACACGGAAGGACAGCTCCGCCATTGATGATTTTTGCCCCGTCCTTGGTCTGAACTGGTGCCCTAACGAGGATATTTTAACTCTTAATCAGAAGTTCTTGGAGACTGACCTTAATACAGAAGACATGATTGTGACTAAACGTCTTATTCTTTCGCTAACACAGAAAATCTTTGACCCCATTGAATATTTGTGCCCAGCTACCCTGATGCCAAAGCTGCTTTTACAAAAATAATGGCAAGAGAATTTGAAATGGGATCAGCCTGTAGATGACGGTGTAACGAAGTTACTTTTTTAGCCCGTAGTAATTTAAACAAGAATTAAATATGACCCGTTTTATTTGAACACACCGTATATAAGTGTATAAATATTTTTATGAACAATGCATATCCAAGTAATGCATTAATGTTTTCCAGTATAGTTTTATTATTATAGTACATTTGTTAATAGATAGGACTATAAACAATATACATTTATTCGATGGAAACCGGCCGAGATTCAAGAAATTCCAAACGTTGTTTTTACGCCGCCTAGTTATAGGACCACACAGTTGGTTAACCTCATGAAATATCAGTGTTGACACCATTTATTTCTATTGAAAAACAAAGACATTATTGATATCGACGTCCTGTTGACGTCTAAACTTAGTATATAAGCCATTTTTTGTAAACATATTATTCATTATAGTTTTGTGGCCGAAGGCTATAGTCTAATTGTATTTTGGGTAGTTAATTAAATTAATTTTTAAAAACAAGTTTCCCGAAGTCAATTATTTAACTGGCGCTGCGAACAGGATAGTGCAACGAAGAAGAAATTACAAAAATTACCTTCTTTGGCAGATCTCAATCTCTTGTGTACTAACCAACAAACCACGGCTTCGTTCTTTATTGAACACCAATCAGAAGATTCCTTCAGCGAAAACTTCCATTGGACGACTCAACCCCGAGTGCGAGAATAAGGACATCACCCACGAGCAGAAAATTCGAATCAGCAATGCTAATTCCCATGATTTTCCTGTAAGTAGATAACCTTTCCTCATATTTATACAAATTTTAGAAAAGTGACCAATCGTTTTACATAAAACTATTTCATGTCAAGTAAAAACATAAGTGTTGAAATTATAGAGAATAAAAATCACAGACATTCTCCTTACATTTCAAAAAATTTAGCTCCGTCAAGTGAAAATTCACCTGGAACTTCGAGTTTGTCATTGCAACAAATAAGCGAATTAGAAAGTATAGTTTTGAATACCTCTAGTGTAAAACAAATTAACAAAATGTCCACTATTTCAACTAGTGACATTTCAGAACTTTTAAAAACATTACCAACCTTTGCACCAAATGACAATTTACCTCTTTTCATTTCGAAAACTGAAAATGCCGTTGAAACATTAAGACAATTTGCCTTAACGCCATTTCAGTTAGTGTTAACAACTCAAATTATTTTAAGTAAAATTAAAGGTTTGGCTGCCACCAATATTTTCTTAGAAAATACTAGCGAGTGGAAAACAATCAAAGCTGCTCTAATAAAATATTACGGCGACCATAGAAACGAAAATTTGTTACAATCGAATCTGAAACAAATTAAACAAAATGGAAATGAAACTCCTTTACAATTTTACCATAAAATAATAGACGCTCAAAATGCTTTAATTCAGTACATACAAATTCATACGACTAACGAAGATATAAAAACTCACGAAATTCAAAAAGTAAAATATCTAACTTTAGAACAAATTAAAATAGGAATTAGAGAACCTTATAGGACCTTGTTTTCTTATGTTCCTCCTACATCCGCAGAAGAAGCACTCCTCAAGTGCCACGAATATGATAATAATCAAACTGCGATTAAACAACTTCACGTGTTTCCTAAAAACACAAATAACATTAATCCACCTATGCGCAATAATAATCAAAATCAATCGCGCAATACAAGCAATACACCATTTAATTATAATACGCATAATAATTTCCAACAACCAGCGATATCTAATAACAGACCTAGACCATTTGGCGATATTAATAAACCAGCAGGTCAACGTACCTTCTTCCCTACAAATAAACAAGTATTTGGAACACCCCAAAGATCTTTCCAAACACCTTCAAATAACTATATACCTACGCCAATGTCGATTCAAACAAGTAATACTAAGACACCCTCTAGAAATTTTCAATTTCAATCCCCTGAAAAACAAAAATTTATTTCCCAAGAACTGCATAACACTGAGACAGAGAGTTACGAATTAAACTATGATGAATTCGAAGATAACGAGAATTCTAATCCGCCAAATGAAACGGAAAACTATGTCGAATTTGAAAATTCAGATTATTATCCTGATGACGAAAATTTTCAATTAAAAGCCTTGGAACCGACGTCAACTTAAATAACATCAATTACGGTTCAAAGCTTCCATTTTTCTATTTACCAGAAAAAAATCTAAAAGTCTTAATTGACACGGGAGCGACCGATTCAATAATAAATCCAAATAAGATCAAACAATTTAAACAATTTTTATTTCTAGAACAATTTCAAGTAACAGGTTTGCATAAAACTATTTCTTCCAACAAAAATTTAAAAATTAAACTGCTAGACGAATTAGGTATCGATACTAATATAAAAATAAGAGTAATCCCTTGGCATGAACGCTTTGATATACTAATAGGATCTAAAGACTTACACCGTCTTAATGCTAATATAAATTACAAAGATAAAACATTACAAATCAATGATACTATAATTCCCTTTTATTTAGAATTTAACAACATGCAAATTAACTTTAACTCAGTTTCAAAAAATTTTATTTTTATTCCAACGAGTATAGAACACGGAGAAATCTACATTCCAGAAACACCTTTAAATCATAATATCATTATACCAGAATGTTTTGCCAACGCTCAAAACGGTTTCGCAAAAATACCAGTAGAAAATCCTCAGAATATCGAAATTAATTTTAAAGAAAGAATACCCGTTCTCCCTACTGAATATTTTGAACAATCAACACCACAATCAGATTTTCAAAAAATTAAATTTTCAGAAAATATTAGAACAGATCATTTAAATAGCGAAGAAAAACATCACATTATTAATTTATGCTATCAATTCAAAGATACCTTTTATAATGAATCCAGTGATTTAAGCTTTACCAATCAAGTCAAACATAACATTAGAACTATAGATAACGAACCAATTTTTACCAAGTCCTTCAGACACCCACGTAATATGCAAGAAGAAATCCAGAAACAAATTACTAAATTACTAAATGACAAAATAATTAGGCCTAGTATTTCACCATATAGTTCACCCGTCTGGATTGTTCCAAAAAAAGTGGACGCCTCTGGAAAACGGAAATATAGAATGGTAATAGATTACCGACGATTAAATGATAAAACAGTAGAAGATAAGTATCCTCTACCTAAAATCGAAGAAATATTAGATAATTTAGGGAAATGTACCTATTTTACCACACTCGACTTAGCACAGGGATTTCATCAAATAGAAATGCACCCTGATAGTATTGAAAAAACAGCCTTTACTGTAAACAACGGTCATTATGAATATCTGCGCATGCCCTTTGGCCTCCGCAACGCCCCCGCAAGTTTCCAACGCATGATGGACAATGTCTTGCGTGAATATCAATACAAAACCTGCTTTGTATATATGGATGACATTGTTATATTTTCAAAATCCTTACAAGACCACATAATTAATTTAAAACAAATCTTTCAAAAACTCAGAGAAACCAATCTCAAAATTCAACTCGATAAAAGTGAATTTTTAAGAAAAGAAGTGTCCTTCCTAGGTCACGTTATAACACCTGATGGTATCATTCCAAATCCTGCTAAAATAGATGCAATCCAAAAGTATCCCTTACCAAGAACTGTTAAAGAAATAAAATCATTTTTAGGTCTGGTAGGATATTATAGAAAATTTATTCCAAATTTCGCTAAACTCACACAACCAATATCTAAGTGTCTTAGGAAAACAGAAAAAATTGATTGTAAAAATCCAGAGTACAAAGAAGCATTTAGACTAGCTAAAGATGCAATTATAAATTCACCAGTCTTAGTTTATCCCGATTTTGAGAAACCCTTTGTTTTAACTACTGACGCAAGTAATGTAGCCATAGGTTCAGTTTTAAGTCAAAATAATAAACCCATCGCTTACTACAGTAGAACGCTAAACTCTGCAGAAAAAAACTACTCAACAATAGAAAAAGAATTGCTTTCAATTTTAAGTTCAAGTAAACATTTTCGGCCATACCTATTCGGCAAGCGTTTCACTATTGAAACAGACCATAATCCCCTCGTTTGGTTATCAAAAATAAAGGAGCCTAACTCCAGATTGATACGATGGCGACTCCAACTCGAGGAATTCGATTTTGAAATAAAATACAAGAAAGGCAAGGAAAATTATGTTGCCGATGCCTTATCACGAATCGAAATAAATTTTAATGAAACAGACTCTATTATACCGCAAATAGCGGAAGACCCAAATTTAGCAGACGTAGATGTAGAAAATATTTCTATTATGGATTTAATCAACGACGTCCCAGAAAACGCTCTGTCTAATGACGAAATCATAGAAGACCTTTTAGAGACGTGCCATTCCATTAATAACGACGATAATGGACTAGTCATACCAATCTCAGAACACCCTGTAAACCATTTCAAAAACCGTTTAATTATTATTTTAGAAAAAGATTCCCCCGGAATAAATACGGAACGTAGTTATTTATTTGACAAAACAAAAACTAACTTACTTATCAAAATACCTACAGAAAACATTGAAAATAATATTTCTGATATCTGCAAAAATTATATATGTCCAAACACATCTTACTGTCTCTATATACCCAATGAAGATCTGAAAAGCAAGTGCCTTAACATATTTAAGCAAAATTTAAATAATTCTGTAAAGCTTGCTATTTCACCTACATACCTTAAAGATATTCCTACATTAAATGAACAAAAAGAAATCATTTCTAGCTATCATAATGAGACACATACTGGAATCAATGAAACTTATAATCAATTAAAATTAAAATATTATTTTCCGAAAATGAAAGATCTTATAACATCATACATAAATAAGTGCGAATTATGTCTTCAAGCTAAATATGAACGTAACCCCTATAATCCAAAACTAAACGGACCAATGATACCTGAGAAACCTTTTGATACAATTTACATTGACATCTTTTCTTATCAAAATACAAAATTTTTAACACTAATCGATGCATTTTCCAAGTATGCCCAAGCATATCATATAAAAACTACCACCGCATCTGAAGTATTAAATAAACTCAGACACTTTATATCACATCATAATCGACCTAAGCGCATAGTTTGCGATCAATCCTCCGAATTTAAAAATAAAACTTTCTCAGAGTACCTAAATCTAATAAATGTAGAACTACATCATACTACAATTTACAATCCTAACTCTAACGCCTTTATAGAAAGATTACATTCTACTTTACTGGAAAAATTAAGAATAATTAATCTTAAAAATCCTAGAGAATCCCCAGACAATCAAATGATCACTGCCATGTGGATTTATAATCAATCTATTCATTCTAACACAGGTCATTCACCATTTTCAATACTGTATGGACCTTATCAACACGAAGTAAGCTTAACTTTAAGTCAAAATATATACGAAGATTACAATCAGAAACGAAAAAATGAATTAACACCTTTTATAGCTCAAATATTCGAAAAAGCGAAATCTAAAGAAGCACAAGCTTTAGATAAAATTAATTTAAATAAAAATAATGAACAAATGAATATCCCTAAAGAAGGTAGCGTTTATATAAGAACCAATGTTCGACGAAAATTATCAAAAGACTCCCCTCTTTATAAAAAACAACAAGTCTCAAATCATACCAAAAATACTGTTACAGTATCTAAGAAAAATAAAACCAGCAAAATGAACATTAGAAAATTAAAAAGACTAAGAAAAGATCCTTGTCCACAGGTGCACCTTCCTGACGACACAGGGCCTTCGTGTAGTTCCCATACAAACTAACGGATATTATCAAGAAACCTTAGGATTAGCAAAAACTTTAAATTTTTACCATAGAATATATTTTTCTTATAATCTAAGTACACTTAAGAAACGCCATAGTAAACTACAGTCAAATGTATACAGCTTCCTTAGAAATAACAACCCAATAAATTGGTCAAACCAATTAGCTTTCATGAATGTTCAAGAAAAACTAAGTGAACTTCAAAATAAAATAGATAAATTAATTAGTCCAACAGAACAAACAAGATTTAAAAGAGGACTAGTTAACGGGCTAGGAAATATTGTCAAATTTATAACCGGAAATCTTGACCAAGACGACCTAGATTTAATAAACAATAATCTCAAATCTATCTCTAACAATCAAGTAAATCTAAATAAGAAAATATCTCAAAGTGCTACTTTATTCTCAAAAATAACTGACAAATTGTATAGAGAATTAAGAACACTAGAATTTAATCAAAATTATACTTTGTCACTTCTTACAAACTATACAACTCAAAACGAATTGCTTTACGTTGCTCACGTGCAAAAAGAAAATTTAGAAAAATTCGAAAATCAGGTGGACATTCTTACTAGAACAATCACATTATCCAACAATAATATTCCTAACTTAGAAATAATAACTTTAGAAGAAATAAAGGAGATTTTCTCAGATTTACTTTCACACTATGATAAAAACACTTTAATGTTATATGACTCACTTCATCCATTTGAAATATTGCAAAATACCAAATTCGGTATAGTTTCACTTAATAATATATTGGTCATGGCTCTAAAGATTCCTATCCTGAATCCTATATCTTACAACATCTCAAGAATTTACCCTATCCCTAACAATCAATCCATAGCATTGATTCCACCAACTCGTTACTACTTGAGCAACAATATCGAACACAGATGGACAGATGACTGCGAATCCACCACTAATATGTTTATATGCAAAACATCACGAGAAGAGAGCTGCAATTTGAATCACATAAGTGATTGCGAATTAACCAAAACTACAGAAGCGAGTGCTTACAAACCAATATCCAGCGGACTCCTAACAAGCTTCTCAAAACCAAAAGAAGTAATCGAAAAATGTCAAAATGCGATAACACGCCATATTATTCAACGAAACAATATACTATTATCATCATGTTCAATTATAATCGATAATAATCTAATTGCAAATACACTATGGCTCAACATAACTCAAAATGCCATTAGTAACGTCACGTTACCATCACCCAATACAAAGGTGACCCTTCAATCAACCCACCTGGATGACATCTCCAAACTAAAAAACGATCTTCACCCCCTAGAAGAGGAAAACCTATTAGAAACCCCAGCGATAGCTGTCGCACACATCTCAACGACAATTATCCTGCTTATTATTTGTTTAATTATATTTACTTGTATATGTCTCTTTAGGCAAAGGTTAAAACAACTGTTATGTACCAAGAGGCATGTGATCAAGTTGGACCCACAAGAGTTCAAAGTCCTACAGATGAAGTCCGAAAACGAATCATACACCAAATTTGACGAGGACGTCAAAATCTAAGATGGGAGGAGTTATAGGACCACACAGTTGGTTAACCTCATGAAATATCAGTGTTGACACCAATTATTTCTATTGAAAAACAAAGACATTATTGATATCGACGTCCTGTTGACGTCTAAACTTAGTATATAAGCCATTTTTTGTAAACATATTATTCATTATAGTTTTGTGGCCGAAGGCTATAGTCTAATTGTATTTTGGGTAGTTAATTAAATTAATTTTTAAAAACAAGTTTCCCGAAGTCAATTATTTAACTCGCCTGCAGTTTTTGTTCCTAGCGAAATACATGAATATTTTCGTGTTGGAGGTACCCTAAAATATTTATTTAATGCATTGGAACTGGATAATATTTGATTCATTTGCTATTTAAAAATACTTATGCAACCGCTACTTGGAATTTGATAAAGTCATAATGTAATATATCTATTAAGGTATTTTATGACAAAGTTTTAATACATAGCTCTCCGTATAATCATGTTATGACAATTAATTTGTTTATTTAGGTTTACTGCACTTTCCGGCAATAAATATTTATCTGACTTGTTTAATTTACTAAGGGGAATATATCTGAGACATGTTTAATGTATTACTATACCGTATTTGCCTATTGTTACCGAATTAACTTAAATTAAATTAAGTTATGTTGAATTTAATACTGTTTAATTATTAAATATATTATTTCCGTTATACCCTGTATATAGTTTTGTTAATGATAAGTATTTAAATATGTTATTTTGTTAGGAACCGATATTTAAATGCAGGTTGATGCAGTAAGGCATAAAAGTCAAAGTACGTTACTAAATCTGATTAAAATATGTTCTAATTACATATTAGATTCATATTAATCATTTGCCGATATTATAAATTAATTTCAAGTAAGCATTCCGCAAATTTAATAAAAATTTGAGACCATATTTGGTCATGAAGCGAAATCCGCCGTTCTGAATGGTCGAGCCAGCGGCCGAGGACTATAAAAGATCGGCCGATTTTCGTTGAAAAGCTCCAGTCTACTACCCCATCCTTAGTAACACACACAAAAAAGCCCTTCAAATAATCCAGAACAAATCCCTCCGCTTAGCCAATAACCTACCCCGAGCCACACCTATCCCAGTACTTCATAACATCACAGGCACCCCGAGACTAGAGGAATTCATACACCTCCGACTAATACCGAACTTCAAGACCACCCTACAACAACATACAAACCCAACGTTACACGACCCCTTGACACACAAATTCGACGAAAGACCTACCCACCCATCCCTTAACTACTTCTACAACCCCTAAAATTCCCAAAATCAACCCCTAAAATTTTCCTACCTAAACAATAAAAAAGTCCAAAAAACCACCCCTAAAACCTACCCTTAAATAAAAATTTCCTAAATCAACCCCAAAAACTTCCTACCCATAAACAATAAAAAATCCGAAAAACCACCCCTAAAAACCCACCCTTAAAAATAATCTTCCCCGCAACTCACCCAATCCTTCGCCAACATCCCTTACACTAAACAATAAAAAATCCAAGAACCCACCACCCCTAACCCATCCTACCCTGCACTGCTGTTACATCTAGCTTTAAATGCCCGCCTAAACAAATAATCTCTCCAACCCTATGCAAGCACCGAAAGGTGGAGAGCATCGAGACGACGGCCTCGGCCGGAATCATTCCCGTCAGTTGTTGTTGAAAAGGCAGTATTTTACCGGTCTCCGAGGAGACAAGTACCTGCTCAATCTCCGAAACACCGACCGAAATATAATTATCACCGATTATCAATTAGAGTAAGTTCTAATAGGTAGACCTCCTGTCCGATTCCCTTAGGTAAAAGCTAATGAATAACCTGTAGTGTGTGTTCGACCCTCAGGACAGATTTCTATAGCTGTATATATATTGCACCCTTAGATACGAGCTAATGAATAACCTGTAGAGTGTGTTCGACCCTCAGGACAGATTTCTATAGCCATATCTATCCCGAACCCTATATATAAGCTGATGACTAAACCTGTAGAGCGTGTTCGACCCTCAGGAAAGATTTCTACAGCTATATATACCCCGACCCTAGACCCCTTAGGTAAAAGCTGATGAATAAACCTGTAGCGCGTGTTCGACCCTCAGGAAAGACTTCTACAGCTATACCCGTCCCAAACCCGTTATATAAGAGTTGATGAATAACCTGTAGCGTGTGTTCGACCCTCAGGAAGACTTCTACAAACCGTTCCTTTATTCCGCATCCCTACAAAGCCGTCTGATTTATTGTAAAATAACTTGTTTAATATTTGCACCGCTTCTTCTCTTAAACTGTGATTGAAACTTTACTGCCGCTTTAATACTTGAATAATGCACAGTAGTGTAAAGTAGAGAGTTCTAGACACGACCCCCCCACCATTATTACCCCCCACCACTTTTTCCTCCCCCACCACTTTCTCAACCAATTACAGATACGAGAGTTCTAAATCTACCCCCCCCCACTACTTTACCCCCCCACTACTTTACCCCCACCACAACACAACCGGTCAAAGTCAACAACCGGTCAAGGTAAACAACCGGTCAAAGTCAACAACCGGTCAAAGTCAACAACCGGTCAAGGTGAACAACCGGTCAGGGTCAATAACCGGTCAAGGTGAACAACCGGTCAGGGTCAATAACCGGTCGAGGTAAACAAGAACCGGTTATTTTTATAAGTATTTAATTAATATCAACCCCCACTTATATTCCATTGCCAAAGTATATAATAAAGTTAGTGTCTGGTCTACAGTCAAGTTGTTCAAAGTTCTTTCACCAGTATGTCTTACAACGCTAGTATTTTCAATTTGCCTGACCTGAAAATAGACATACCAAATAACGTTCCACCAGCATTCCAGAATAAAAATAATTGTGTAGTAATAGGAGAACGAAAATTTCACTTAAACAAATCAAAATCAAAATTCGTATCCATAGGGCTGGCGTATGACTTTAAATACGAACCCTATGTAAAACTATCTGGAAATAAGTGTGATGTTATAATTTTTAACAAAGAAGAGTGGAAACATTTTCTAACATATCAAGGAAGTATAAGTCACTATCTGCACAGCAACGATTTTATTGATCCAATAGATGCTGAAAAATTTTATATACAGTTTGAAGAAGTTAAGAACTGTAGAGTTATAAAAATCCTGAAAAATAATTCTTATATTTACCTAGGATATGATACAGTATGTAAATTATGGGAATACATACCTCTGATCGAATATCGACTGGATATATTGGAAAGGTTACATTTTGCCAACTATTTTGCAATTGTGAAGAAAGGATTGCAGACTACACCAGGAAATTTATTTGACAATGCATGGAATCTGTTAGAACCAAATAAAAACCGAAATAGTGAAAATGTTTGTATGATTATGGAATTAATTTATATATATCCAGAAATATTTGAAGCCGAGTGTAGCAGTAGAATCAAGTGATGAAGAGAGTTAGATTTAATGAAAAAAACAATAAAATTTATAATCTCATAACCTGGCAGTTCGCATATAATTCATGTAGGAAGAGGCACTGGGAAAATTTTGCAATGGATAGATTTCGTTTTCAGAATAAAATTGCTGATGTATCAAATATTATAAATCCTGTATTGGATATTAATCATAGGCATAAAATATATAGTCAAAGATTTTGTTAATATATATCGCTATTTGTAATAAATAAATACATACAGTATTAAAATGTTTTTTATTTCGGTGAAATGAAACAACCATTTTGTGGATTTTTGCTTTATTAAAAAGTTAAGTCATTACAAAATTTTCATATAAAAAATATACATTGGAAAGTGCGCACATACCACTTTCTACAAAGTGATAAAAACATTTTGGAGAAGTTTTCTTCAATGTGGGCCGATCTGGAAGTTCAATCACAGGAATCTTTGTGAATTGCCTGATGTATTCTGATTTTTCTTTCCCTTTCACGTAAATATGGTCCGCGGAATTGTGCAGATCTTGAAGAATTTTTGAAAACATGTGTACAGGTACGAATCCAGCGTCCCAATCAAGACCGTGATGGTTTTGTGTTAACCAATGAGCTTGCTTTTGCAATTCTAAAGGTAGCATTTTCAATGGAAAAGGTGGTTTAAACACATAGTGACACATCTTCTTCCCATCAAAAACTGCTAGTTCTTTAACTATGAATTTATTTTTTTCAGTTTTAAATCCCTGCACATCCAATACTAACGACATATTTGTAAGTTCGCAAATTTTTTGAATACAGAAACTTTTAAATTATACAGCTCAATTGCCTTTTTCAATTTTTTCAATTTTTCGCAATGTTCTCGCAGCACCTTTCTATACTGAGAAATCATCTTCAACTGAATTTATATCTTACTTTGTCAAGCTTATGTAGATTAGACCTGTCTTATAATTTTTGTCATTGGATTATATTTGAATTCACGGTCGTATAAAATTAGACAATAAGCTGTGGTATCTTTCGGAAAATTTTCCCTGGTTTCTACTTCCACTCTCAATACAACTGTGGAAGATTGAACTGCTTGCTTTTGATACGAACAGTCTATGTGGGTTATAGGCGAAATGGATTTAAATTCTGAAGGTGTGAATATAGATTCATTTCCATATTGATAATATGAAGAACGAAAATTAGAGAACATTTCATACAATGAGGCATATTTGTCATTTTTAATGTCGAGAAATAAATCATTATAAGGATATCTTTCAGAGTTTAAAAATGCTCTAATATTCGTTAAATTACATGCATCAAATTTACTCCTATTTGAAGTTATTTTATTCTTTTTATCTGTTTGGAAGGCTACAATGACATGTCTGGGAGCTTCCAATTTAGTTGAAGTTTTAACAGGCCAATTGTATCTATCCGTTTGAGGAACAGAGGAGTCTTCTATAAGCTCCCAACTTCTAAATGCAATAGTTATTTCCATATTTTTGTCTAAAATATTTGTTAACGCCACTTGCTGTGGTATTCCCACGGAAACATGAGGCACTCTCCAATACAGCTTTTCTATAGTAATTTTAGGGGTTTCAGAGTCATCGATAGAGGTGACTGCATCTATATCACTACTACTTCTAACTAGAACTAACTCTTGTTTCGCATTTATTAAAATTTTTTTGTAGTCCTCAAAAATCCCATCAACATCTTTAGTGGGATGCATACGTTAAATTTGTTAGTATCAGGTAGTACACCGTCCTTAGGAAACCATCCAGCATTTTGAAGTTTAACACTTTCACTTTCATTAAATGATAAATACCCCTTAAGAGTGGATATTAGACCAACATTTCGATTTGAATCGACAACAATGTTATTCAGTTCATATCTAATTTCTCTAAACAAAAAAGCAAAAGCGTTATTAATTAGCTTTAACTTAGTAGCCGGCGTGTCATCCTGTTTAGTTAATTTGCCCTCTAAGTACAGCATACTTTCACATGGTAGAGTATAGACATCATTTTCTTGTATTGGTATTGTAATTTCATCATTATACTCAAATTTAGAAGTCACGAACGGCTGATAATTATGATACTCCAATTTTGTAATAGAGTCGTCTGCGACAGGTTTTTGCATAACATTTAAAATATCCATTATACAAGTACTTGGAAACCGAGAGATTTTAGAAATAGCTTATTCTTACGTGTTACTCTGTTAACACCCCTTCTGGAACTAACAGGAAGTTTGTTTTTGCTCATTCTTTTATAATTGCGCTTATTTACCACTCTTTGAGGGTAGGGCAGTATATTGTATCGAATCACCATGACGTCTCGTTATGATAATTTTTTTAGATGCAGTCTCACCGTTATAATTTCCTCTCGAAAATTGACAAGGTTTCCGTCCTGATCGAGTATTTTAACAATCAAGTTGTTAATGGTTCTGACGGTTACAGGGAAATAAAGTATATTCAGAGGCGATTCCACTATTTTATACCCGGCTGACACCGTAGGGAAAAATTGATGAATTACGTGGACTGGTTTACCGTTGGAATATGATCCGGCTGCTATGTTGCAGTCTATACATATAGCATTAATCTTAAGTATTTGAACTGGAAAATCAGATTCGTTTAATACGTTGGCTTTTAGAACTCTCTTATTAAACCCTAGCACACTTCCAATTGAGTTTTCTTGAGAAAAATCAATATCCACATTGGTATCAATTCTAACAGTTGATGTACTAGGGTTAGCTATTATATTAATCTCATAAGGTGGTTGAACAATCTGCTGTATGCACTTACTAAGCTCACCAATTTCATATGCTCCCACTGGAATGGTTGTTGTAATATTAGCATATGTCAATTTATTATTTTTTTCATCGATGTTTGGGATAACATTGAATGATTCAAAGTTGCAGAGTCCAATAACATATTCAGAATTATCTTCTAAATATATTGGTGGATTAAAGTCTGCACTTAATACTGATGATCTTCCCGTAAGAGAAAAAGTAATAGACATGTTGTTTAGTTCAAAACTATATTTACAATAAAGCATTTTTATCAATTACACATATTATATAAAAAATTTAGACAGAGATGACCACAATTGATTGAGTTGTCCTGCTGATACTTGTCGTGATTATATTTAACAAAATTAGAGCTACCATCACTGAAAAAATATTTTTTTAAAGAATTAGGAGGTTTTAAATTTCCATAACTATCAAAATAAATTATAACGTTATTTTTCTTTGAATATGCAGTCCAGTGTGTGCCAGGTCCAGATGAAATATCTAAATTAACTATACCACATTCATGTTGTCTTATTTTTGAAGGCAAATTATCTTTCATAAAAACACCGCGGAAATTTGGAATATGCAACTTTTTGGCAAACTTTTCAAGATCTATATTTGTTAATTCACGGCGTGGTAGCTCTATTGGGAGTTTTTTTTATATGGAGCTAAATAGAACCCCCTTCCTTTCTTGTGTGGGTGGAAGTATAAGCCTTTGCCTGTGGCGGACTGTTCCATTGCTAAGTTATGTCTTTGTTGTTCAGCCAACTGTTGTTTGTTTGCTTTAGCATCGTTAACAGCTTTCGCTATACCCGCAGCCCCACCTCCAAGAGCACCTAAGGCACCCAAGATTGGAAGTAAAAGTGGTAAAAAGCCACCTTTCCTAGGTATTGGAATAATTCTCTTCTGTTTCTTGTTACGCCTAGTACGAACACCTTTTCCCTTCTTTAAGTTTATTTTTCTCTTCAATTTTATTTTCCTCTTTAACCCCATACCTAGTTTCCTTTTCGCTTTCATGGTGTTAGTGACAAACCACGCAGCAACTTTTTCTCCTAATTTAGCGTCTTTCGACTTAACTCTATCCCAAGCCCGCTGTTGAAGTTGATAATCAGCCTTATGGCGATTTTTCAGATTGGAACTTTTATGATATTCAAGGTCGTGTTGACGGCAATTTCGGTCGAGATCGTTGATTCCCGGATCACCTCGTGCCAATCGTTTTTCTAGTTTGGTGCCAGGGCCGCAGTACTGATAGCCTGGTAAATGAAGTTCGATGGGAAGCTTGTTTATGAGAGTGTCAACAAAGCCAGATCCGCTCTTCAAGCTCTCCGGTTTACGATTAATCACGAATGCGCTGCGCGTCAACATTATATATACTTTTACCAAGTGTCGAGTCACACTAAACTGATCTAAGAAACGAATCATATAAATAGTTTATTTCTCTCTTAGATACCTCTAGTTGACTTCATTACATTTCACAATGAAGATCGAACAACAGAAAATCATATTGCCAGTTATAAATCATGATGTGGTTACAACCGATAGTAACTTTAAAAAACACGGTCCACTCTTTGGCGGTTCATCGAAGAGAGGATTGCTAGTGGGCGCATCGGGTTGCGGAAAAACGAATGTTATGATAACTTTATTAGAACATCCGAACGGTTTGCGGTTTGAAAATGTTTATTTATATTCAAAGTCTTTATATCAACCAAAATATCAGTACTTGAAACAACTATTAGAGCCTTTAAAGGAGATTGGCTATTATGAATTCAATGATGGTAGCGATGTCCTACCTCCCGATGAAATAAAGTCGAATTCAATCATAATTTTTGACGACGTAGTCTGCTGTAATCAAAGCATTATAAGGGATTATTTTTGTTTCGGTCGACATAAAAATGCAGATTGTTTTTATTTATGTCAAACCTATTCATCGATTCCTAAGCAGCTGGTAAGGGATAATTCGAATTTTATTGTGCTTTTTAAACAAGATGTAACCAATCTGAAGCATATCTACGATGATCACGTCAACGTCGACATGTCTTTTCAGCAATTCAAAGATATATGTGGGGTATGTTGGAGTGATAAGTATGGATTTCTCGTTATTGATAAAGATTGCCCATTGCGATCTGGAAGATATAGAAAAGGATTATATAATCCTACAAAGATCATATTCCGGCATTATTTAATTTAGCTGCGATGAATAAGGAGCTCGCAAGACAATTGGTTAAAACCCAGAAGTCGTACAGTTGATGTGGATGAGCCGAATAGCGATGAGTTAATCGATAAAGAAGTGGAGAGAAGTCGTATTTTTCTTCAAGATCTACCCACTAACAAAGCTTATGAGGAATACTTGCAGGCTTACGAACCTCTTCCAAGGCAGTATATAGATATATCGGTGCGAGGTAATGAGAACGATAGTGATCGACAATACGGTCTCCAACATGATACCGCAACTGAAAAATTTTTAATTGGGGATACAAATGTGGAAATTGTTGGAAGCGATATTCAAATGGGCGTTATAAGGTATCCTGGAACACCAGGTCTATATGAACTGCTGTTCAAAAAGCAGCCAATAGGGTACAATCCAACCGATCTAGACAATTATATGGATATTTTGAAGAGGTCTAATGCCTATCGCAGAAACTTCAATCCTGACGAGCAAATTCAAGGTACATCAAGTGACAAATATAAATTCATTATTAGACCATATTTGATAGAAAAAAAAATATTGAAGAAACTTACTATAAGTTCGCTTCCAAAAACATTTTCTAAACCACCTCCACCAACTAGACCTCTGCGAAGGACGCAATCTCTTAAGTATCCCACACAAGGTGGATTGTTAAATTTGTCTAATAATCCAATTGATTATATTTACTTTAATGACCCTAATGAATTGATTGATAGATTACGTTTATTAATATCATCAGAAAATGCTGGAAATAATGGTCACAACAATGAAATAATTTCAATAATTGAAGAATTGAGAGAGTCGAAAATTATAAAATAAATAATTTCTTATATTAAACTCCATTTATTCATTAACAGTTGATAGAGAAACATGACAATTGATAAATTTGGTAGGCACATGTTAAGTGGTAGATCTGCTCCATATGCATCCAATACCCCATTAGCCGCTTCACGGTCTGCAATATTAACGTCTTCACCCCAATCAGCCCCTTTTTACATTTGTGAACCATCCTCACACCACTCGAAATGTATAATAACTGTGCGTGGAATTGTGGATGCGGCTCAAAGCCCCCTACGTTATATATTGGAGGATTCGACAAAACAATATGTTTTTCCAGTAAGTGGTAAAATAGAGAGTATACATATTATGCCAAAAGATGTACCTATATCTGTGAATTCAACATCCACCTTATTTCAAGCAGATGATTTAATTGGGTTGGACATACATATTGGATATACCTTTGCTTTTATTGCAAGTATGGGAGGAACCAATGAACCATTATACGCCCAAATTGTTCTACAGTGTCCTATAGCTAAAAATTAGAACACTGACTATTATTGTTGGATGTCTTAGTTATAAGCAGTTTACATCAATCATATATATCAGTAGAACTAGAAATGAGTAAAGTGAAAGAGGATGTAGTTAATGAGTTACATAGATCGGCTAGAAAAAATTTTAGAAGAAGACATGTTATCGTTAAAGGACTAAATGATTTGATTCAGGCTGATTTGGTTGAAATGGTTCCTTATGCGAATGTTAACAGGGGGTATCGATATATTCTGGTAGTAATAAATGTATTTAGTAAGTATGTATGGGCTCAACCTGTTAAAAGAAAAACAGCTCAAGATGTGACTGCTGCCATGGCTAAAATTTTGTCACAGATGAAAACTAAACCTCGCAATTGTCAAAGTGATCTTGGTAAAGAATTTTACAATAAAGACTTTAAGCAGTTGATGGAAAAATTTAGAATTAATCATTATAGTACTTTTTCCAATTTAAAAGCCAGTATCGTAGAAAGAGTGAACCGAACACTTAAAAATTTAATGTGGAAAGAATTTAGCCTTCAGGGAACTTATAAATGGGTGAATATACTGCAGGATATTGTGAATAAGTATAACAACACACCACATAGTACTCATGGACTGGCTCCTAACAAAGTAAATAAGAGAAATGCCAAAAAGATTTTGCAAACAGCTTACAGCTACATAAAAACGATCGATCCGAAAGCGTCAAAGTTTAAAGTGGGAGACTATGTAAGAATTAGTAAATATAGAGAAGCGTTCAGCAAGGGATACACACCAAACTGGAGTAATGAATTGTTTGTAATAAGAAAGGTTCAGAGGACGAATCCGACAACCTACCTGTTGAAAGATCAAAACAATCAAGATATTCAAGGCTCTTTTTATACTGAAGAAATTCAAAAGACCAGACACCCTGATGTATATTTACTTGAAAAAGTTCTTAAAAGAAAAGGAGAAAAACTATTTGTTAAATGGTTAGGGCTAGGCAACACTTATAATTCTTGGATTAGTCAAAATGAAATAGTATAATTTACACTTTATACCAAAATTAATGTATAGTGGCTTTTAAATAAAAAGATTTATCAAAATTCGTTTTTAATTTTGTAACAATGTAGAATTGATATAAGAAAAATCGGTTTTCCCCACATAAAGCCGAAGAAAAGCATCCTGAAGGAATTCGGTTTGCAACGCTGGTTTTCTTTAGACCTAAGGAATATTTTCTCTTCAGGTCGGAAGACGATCGGAAGCGTAATAAGAAAAATTGTGAAATATTTTAAAGTTTTTCACATTTGAACTGTAAAACGTGAAATTTAAAAAATATGGTTTTGGGCGTTTTCGAGGACGCTCTTTTCAAATCCACCACCAAAAAAATATATCTCGAAAAAAAGTTTGTTTTTTCTAAAAAAAAAATAGTTTTCTCGAAGTTTTCTGAATTGTTATCAATACCCGAAAAAAGTAAGTTGAATATAGTGTCTTTCCTACTATTTTACTCGGGATCATGTAATGCTACTTTATGAAAATAGCTCTAGGCGAAATATCAAGGTCACAAGTTTTTGACGTTGAACTAGGAAAAAAGCATATGGTTTTAGTTTATTTTTATGAAGGCATACCAGATTTGAGCGAAATTAAGTGATTGGCGAAGTTACGATACTTATCTAAAATTTAGGGTTTCAGAGAAAAAATTTTAAAAACTAAAAACGAAACCAATCGTGGGAAAATTCTGAAAATAATTTAGGTTATGGTAGCCATCGAGTAGAGAAAAAAAGTTTATATAAAGTTTTGCGTAAGACGTACCGTTTAGCTGGTAGCAGCCAAAATATGAAACAATGAAAAAACTTTTCATTAATTTTTCTCGGTTATTTGAGCAAATAGAAGAACGATTCTTGTTTTGTTCGATAGGTAAGTTAAAGTGCTACAGAGCACCTGAGGTTTCGCCCCGCGTAGTTTTATTTCGCTTGACGGTGGTGGGGGTAACTCGAAAGTTTACATAAGAACGGGGGGTCGGGATGGGTGTTACTGAATCGCCCTCGAAGCGAAGTTTTCAAAAATGCAATAAAAAAAAATAAGCGACAAAAAAAAAAAAAAAAAAAGAAAACTAAAATTCGTACTTCATGGTGTATCAATGATGCTTAGGAGATACTGGCATTACATATTTATCACATTTGTTTTTGCACACTTACAAATTATTGCATTAATTTTATATAAGGTTGTTGTTGAATAAAAAATAATGAAAAAATAAAATAAATCTTTATTAATCCTATAGACACATAAACGTATAGGACAAGTCACAGTTTGATCAATAAAACAAATACATATCTGCACAAAATTATCATTTAAAAACATAAGTTTTACAAATAGAAAAACAGATTGACACCGTAATATTTTGTATATAAATATGCAGGAAAAAGTAAACAGTTTGTGTCTAACAAAAAGGAGCCTGCACGACTCTCATATATTTAAATTGGGTTTTATTCTAACTTAACACTAGTATAATAAATTGGTGGAACTACACAAATGGCAACTCTTTATAAAACTCGGGTGTATTCTGAAAGCCCCTGTTAGCTTTACTTGCTGCCGATGTGGGAGGAAATCACATAATGTTCGTAATTTTTCCCGGTCGCCTTCACTCTCAATTTGTTCATATAAATGGTCTATTGTTATTTTTTTGTCTAGGTAGAACTCCACCCATCGCTGGTTAATGTTTAACCTGGTGAGAGCCGCCGATAGAAAGTAGTGCGTGGTTCTATAATTATATATTTTGTTTAACAATTTCGCGGAAAGACACGTTTTCCTTAAAGTTT
This sequence comes from Pogonocherus hispidulus, assembly GCA_963924545.1. Lineage (NCBI taxonomy): Eukaryota > Metazoa > Arthropoda > Insecta > Coleoptera > Cerambycidae > Pogonocherus > Pogonocherus hispidulus. The sequence continues at coordinate 38,445,416 of OZ004695.1, forward strand.
CTTCTTCCCCATGCTCTAACATCTTATCAGTCCAACACTTTTTGCATATATCTTGATTTAACCTATCCCTGTTCCAGAACAGGGCACCGGCAGCGACGACGCACATCACATTTACTAATTTAACTTGTAGTTTGTTGTTGATAATTTGTAAAGTTTCTTTTTCACTATACATTTTAATGCCGCTCTTGTTAAACTAAATTCTGGTAAAACTAAATTCTGGTAGAGCGTTGTGTTCTTTTATAGTGATTTTCAAAGATCGGTGGTGGGATAGGATTTACTAAAAGTTAGATGCGTTAAGTATAATTTTGGTATAAAAATATAAACAGCTTTACACATAATTATGGAACAAAGAAGGACTGCAGACAAACAAAATTTGAAAAACATCACATCAAAGTTTCTCTGCAAATAAAATACGAATAAAGGCTTGCAAGCGGACGGATGAAGAATTCAAAATAGAACAAGAATTAAAGCCGTGCAAGTTACACGGCATCCTCGCATATATTATTTATTATATTCGCATCAGAAGATACCAAGCCCCTCTGAAAATTAAATATGAGTAAAGTCGTATGGGCGTATGAGAAATTCAAAATAAAACAAGAATTAAAGCCATGCTAGCGAGGACAAGGATTGTCTCGTCTTACTATATTCGCATCAGATACCAAGCCCCTCTGAAAATAAAATAAGAGTAAAGTTGTTAGCTGGTACGAAAGATATATGCAGTAAGGAATGTGCTGAAAATAAACCAAGAGTTGCAGACACGCTAGTAAGATGCAGGTGGTCTGAGTTTCGATACAAAGAAATATTGTTGTGGTATGTAACTTGTTGTAGCGTCACTAACAAAGAAAACAGGTAGTCGGCGTGGGTTCCACCACCACATAGTCTCGAATATAAATACGTAAAATCGACTGCAAAGCTTCAGTTCTTTATTCTCAGTTCTCAAGAGTGAAAATGGAATCATACAATAAAATAGTTTCCTATAGTAGCCGCTTGAAGAGGTTGCTTGAAGAAAGTGATGAGGAGGATGGATCCTTCGACGCCAAAGTGGCTGCGGCGAACATCGTGGAACGGGTGAATGATACCGTAGAATCTGTCATCCTCGACGGATCATTTGGGAACCATAGACCCGTGATTAGCGAAGCAGGTAAGATAATTAATACTATATAATAAACACTTGTTTAATTGTGTTAACTGTATATGTCATCAAGAGCATCGTAATTTAATTTCCAGTCAATTTTTATAAAATAATTTAATTCAGCTACTAAATAGAAAGGATTTCACACTGTTTAACCAATTTTGTTCATTTTCGATATAATTGTTTTTTTATTTAGTTATTTCTTAAACATACAATAGCACATATTGAACAGGACTAGTTCAGATTTGCAATATAATGTTAACCGCTTATAAAACTTAAGCCATTTCTTCATAAAATATACTAATGAATACGAATAGTTGATATTGCTTGTTACGTAAATGTAACTGCACCATTAGAATATTTATTTTAATGCATGTATTCTATAAAGTATACTATATTGTGTATTATTATTTCCTAGGTCCATCTACATCAAAGTCGGTTCAACAAACTCAACGCTGCCGGCAACCCCAGAGTCCGACAGTTCCAAGGCAATCCACGTCGCCGTCCACGTCTGCAGATATCCCTAAGTTTGTGGATATGTCCACTTTCGCGCCGATAGCGGCGTCAACTCCACGGCGCCGCGATGAGGAGGATGAGGCTCTGCATAACATCGAGTTATCTTATCTTGGAATGATAAAAACCGAACTCGCCGAGGAGATGGGCAATTACCAGCGGAACCGGGACGATTATTCCTCCGCGGTGAAAAGAGCCTTGCGGCTGGAATCCAGCAAATACATTACAAAAATACAGAAAAGCGCTAACTCTATAAACCGCAATCTTGACCAACTTCGCCAGCAGCAACGAATGATAAATCAACTTATCATCACCGCGGAGGAAGAATTAAAAAAGAGGAAAAAAGAAATAAAATTCGTAAAATACTTTGCTGAACACTTTCCATATACAGAAAGTGAATAATATACAAAACTATATTATTTAAGTATATGTGTGTTTAGTTCGTTAGTAAGAATTTTATTTCGTTTTTTAATAAATTTCTATTAAATAAAAATATTATAATAATCATTATTTAAAATTTTGTAAATATATAGATTTATTCTAATAAAAAATATTTTATTATTCCAACTTTCCTTTTTTATGTTCATATTCTTGCCAATATGTTTCAAAAAGATGAAGTGAATTTTAAAACAGTATAACTAAAAAACATCCACACTGTTTCCATTATTTTATTGAATGCCATTGTAGTAAATAAGATGCATTTTAAGCTATGTCTTACAGCGCATTATTAGCACCAATTACTTTATTGGCAATATAGGTGACAGAGATCATCCTATTCAAATTAAACTATCTGCAGTATAAAGGTAAAGTTCAGAAAAGCTTTAGTTATTATTTTAACCATTATAAGTTTACCATCTCCTTTAAAGTAACGTTGATACATAATAAAAAAATTCAGTTATTTTCACTTTTCTGAATTATTTCAATATATTTTTACAACTTTATTTACTCAGCTAACTGAGATAGTTAAATAAAATGTTTCATTACATGTAAGATATAAAAATCATATAATAAAAGCATTTAAAAATTTATTTATTTAATAACTTAATACATATCAGCTATTAACTAAACTATTTGAAATCACCATCGTAGGGGGCTCTCTATTTTGTTTATTTCTCTGCACTTGCTCTTCATGCTTCAGACACCAACATATTTCAAAATGATGATCCTTATTACAGTATACATATCCAGTCTGTTCACATAAATATTCTACTTTATCTAAACATCCACGACAAATATTGTGCCAATAATGTCGCCCTACTTCATCGCACACTAAACATCTTTGCTTCGTGGAATCATTTTCGTTGGAGGATGTACCACAGACGTCTCTGCAGACGCCTAAATTCGTATTTTTTAACACACAACAACACTTGACACACTTTGGACCTTCAGCGACGAAAGAAGGTTTCTCTGTTGGTATATTAATTTTTACGGGATTCAATTTTCTACATCCAGTACAGAGACCCGTAAAACAATTGAATTCCTCTGCATACCAAGCTCTCCAACAATTGTGGCACACCCTTGCATTATCCCTTCGAAATGGGAACCCAGCAACCTTTACTTTATTATCCCAAGCTTTTGGGAACGGCATCGTCAATTTCTTACTGAAATGTGAGTATAACTATCTGACAAATATCTTGATCCTTATATTCTTATACTTTGCCAAACAGAGAGGTGGGTTGATCGGTTCTAACAAAAAAAAATGTGGTCCAACTGGTTAAGTCGGTAATGTAAATAAGGTAATATACAAAAATGCGATAAACCGGTTGGGATGCGATAGACCGGTTAAACCAGTTATGAGAGAATAATCTACCCAAACAGGTTAGACCGCCTTCTAAATTATTGTAATACTCGTAAACCGAATAAATTTATTAAGCTCCAACATGTTTTTCCGTGAGATATAAATACCAGCCACTTATGTATCTATAGTTAGTTACTTACAGACTGTTAAAGTGAAAAATACGAAATGTATTGTCAAGGCTGCAATAAATAGTTTTCTTCAAAGTATCACTTGGCGCGTCATCTTAGAGAAAGTTGTCCTAACCGTCATGCGCATCAACCTATAAAAAGAATTAAACTTGACGATTCCCAGGCTGTTGACATTAGAGATCTACCAAGTACTTCAAATTCAGTTGTTAATGATGAAGTTCTACAACGTGGTTCAGTGACACCTTCAGCAAATACTTCAAATTCTAGTGTTAATGCTGAGATTCAACAAAGTACCTCTTTAGTTGAGTGTCCTATATGTTCCGAGAGTGTGCCAAAACAATGTTTCGTGGGTCATATGAGGCGTAACTCACACAGAACTGTTATGTCACCAAAGGGGGATGGTGTTGACCTACTATATAGCCCCATGAGATTTAGAATTGCTAGCTATCGTTTCTCGAGCAAAAATCACCACATTGATCACTCTGCATTCTTCTCGGAAATTTACTCAAAAGTACTTGCAGTTATTTCAGAATACCTTAGAAAGTGGAGTGCATTAAAAATAAACTTTGAACTATTCTCCACGTATGTGATACCTGGCAAAGACATGTGTGATCTGAAATCATTCAACACGGAAAATCGGATCATAACTGTCTCCTCTGATTTATCTAAAGCTTATAAAGATTTCATTAAAGCGATAATGTCGCAAGCAGCTGAATTTCAAGAACGCGACTCAGGTTGGTCTTTACAACAAATTTTGTTTCTTGAAGTAAACCTTAACAAATATAATCCTCTACGAGCATCTTCATATATCAAACTGCCTAAGCAAATTGAACTCAAGAAAGCTGTTGTAAATATACGTAATCAAGATAACAAGTGCTTCGCATGGGCTGTGAATGCTGCTTTATTTCCTGCGACTACACACCCAAATTTAATATCGTCTTACCCACATTATTCTACTGCACTGGATTTTGAAGGTTTGGAATTTCCTATTAAGCTTACAGATATTCCCAAGTTTGAAAATGTAAATAAAATTTCAGTTAATGTGTTTGGTATTAGCAATGAATTCAAAAACGGTAAGACTGTTTGTGAAATTGTAGGGCCATATTATTTTACGGAATCTCGTAAAAATATACATATTCGTTTTGTTTTTACCTAAAATGTAATTTTGACGACTCTTTATCGGAATTAGTTCATTATCGTGGTTTAAATGTGGCTGAAACATTTATTCAAAAACTTGAAGATATTTTAATTAATTTATACAATAACCATTTAAAAAATGTCAAACCCATGCTCCCTCTTTCTGAAGATGAGCAAGAAATTTTTAACTCTACTCAGGATTGTCATATCTGTAATAAACCTTTTGATGGCTGTTGTGTTAAAGTTCGGGATCATTGCCATTTGACAGGACGTTTTCGCGGTTCTGCCCACGCTAATTGTAATTTAAACTTTAAAGTACCGAAATTCATTCCTGTGATTTTTCATAACCTCACAAATTATGATTGTCATCTCTTTATAAAAAAAGTAGCGTTAAACCAGGAAAAAATTGACGTCCTTGCACAAAATATAGAAAAATATATATCGTTTTCTAAACATATTTTAGTTGAGAAAAGTAATGGACAAAAAAATGATGTTTATATTAAATTGAAATTTTTAGATTAATTCCGTTTTTTACCGTCATCTTTAGATAATTTAAGTAAAACACTTGAACAGTATCAGTGCATAGAAATAAAAAAGTATTTTCCCGATCAAAATCAGTTTGCATTAATACGTCGTAAGGGTGTTTTTCCATATTCATACGTAGATAATATGTCAAAACTTGATGATAGAGAGTTACCTTTCAGGGAAAATTTTTTTGATATTTTACGCGGGAATGGTATTTCTGACGAGGAATATAGTCGTGCTTTGGATGTATGGCACACCTTTAAATGTCAAACTCTTGGCGAATATTCTGATATCTATCTACTTTCTGATGTACTATTATTAGCGGACATTTTTGAGAATTTTCGAAAAGTTTCTTTAGAAAATTATAGTTTAGATCCCGCTCAATATATGACGGCTCCGTCACTGAGTTGGGATGCCATGTTGCGTAAGACTGGTGTCACCTTAGAGTTGATTACAGATATTGATATGCTTCATTTTTTCCGAAAGGGTATTCGTGGAGGTGTAAGCCAGTGCAGCAACAGAAAAGCCGTTGTTAATAATTCATTAGTTCCTGATTATGATGCTTCAAAACCAAATTCTTTTATAATTTATCTAGATGCTACTAATCTTTATGGTTGGGCTATGTCCCAAAGCCTCCCAACAGGTAACTTTCGATGGCTTGATAATAACGAAATTTCTAATTTTAATCCTTTACTTGTGGATGATGATTTTGAGAAAGGTTACGTACTACAAGTTGACATCGAATACCCTGAATACCTACATGACGTTCACAATGATCTGCCTTTCTGCCCAGAAAATTTTGTACCACCTAACAGCAAATATTCAAAACTCCTCTTAACTCTCCATAACAAGAAAAACTATATTATTCATTACAGGAATTTGAAACAGTGCATGATGCATGGATTAAAACTAAAGAAAATTCATAAAGTTATGGAATTTTCACAGTCTGCATGGCTGAAACCATATATTGAGTTGAACACAAAATTACGAAATTCATCAAAAAATGCTTTTGAAGGAAATCTCTTTAAATTTTTCACAAACTCCATATACGGCAAAACTATGGAGAATGTAGATAAACGTGTTGACATTAAACTTTTGTCTCATTGGGAAAACATTCGCGGTAAAAAAGGTGCCGAAACTTTTATAAGTATGCCAAATTTTAAATCATTATCAGTTTTTTCGGAAAACTTAGTAGCCATTCAAATGGGACGTGAATCAATTTGTTATGATAAACCCTTATATGTAGGTTTTTCCATCCTAGATATATCAAAAACCGTTATTTATGATTTCTTTTATAATTTTATCAAAAAGACTTATGGTGAGAATGCATCTCTTTGTTATACTGATACTGATTCTCTTATTATTGAAATTCAAGCTGATAACATTTACGATGATATAAAGAAAAATATACATTTGTTTGATACATCGAATTATAAAATGAACAACATTCATGGTATACCTAAAAATCAATCTGTTGTCGGTAAAATGAAAGATGAGTACGCTGGTACTCCTATTAAAAGTTTTTATGGCACTGGAGCAAAAGCATATTGTGTTGAATTGAGTGAAGGTGAAACTAAAAAAGCTAAAGGAATTTCAAAACATATTATTACCAAGAATTTGAGTGTAATGGACTACAAACATATAGTAGAGAATGGCGGATCAGTGTATCGAAAAATGTATGTATTCAGATCTCATTTACATACTATGTATACTGAACTAAAAAATAAAGTTGCCTTATCTTCTCAGGATGATAAGAGATGTATTCTTCCGGGGCAAACAAATACCTTAGCGTGGGGTCATAAAAAAATACTTTCAAAATCTGACATGAGTAAAAGCAATTTAGAGGAATTAATTTCTCAACTTGAATCAGTTGATGAGCTCGATGAAATGAGTAACTTTTATATACAAAACTTTGATATAAATGCTATTTAATTGTGTGTACTTGTTTTTTCTTTATTACTTGTTATGGGGCTTGTTAATAGTATCTAGAAATACCGGTTTTGACTCAAGTTTGTTGGTGGGGGGTTGCTTATAAGAAGGAACTCCATCCTTGACATTTTCAGTGCAAGTATTCAACATTCACTTAAAAGGTGCTTAACCAATCTGATAGTAAAATGTGGATGTGTTATGTGCAAGAGATTGAAATTACCGACATCAAAAGTGGTGTGCTTCACTTACTGCAGAAATTTGATAATCTGCAATTCGATGCTGAACATGAAGCCGTATATGGAATGGGTAGATTTTATTCTGAAGCTGAATGCAACCAACTTGCTGAAAAATATAGTAAAGGTGCTGAAATTTGTAATAAGTTTCTGGAAGGTGAATTATGTGAGAGTCGCCTGGTTGACGAATTGATAGATATAGGACTACGTAATTTTCTTTATTGTCTTGAAAACTTTTTAACCCCTGAATCGCGGTATAAGATATATGCCAGTGAAGTGTGTGAAGAGGGAGACTGGAATGAAGACATCAATATCACTTAATCTACAACCAATTACCTACTACTGCAACTGTTACAATTGTGCATAAATAAATCTTGTAGCTCCAATAACTGTATTTTTATTTACTCACGTTTATATTTCATAATTTTTTTATTTTCCCTTATAAATAAAATAATTGGAAACAATTAAATATATTTTATTTATTATTCAAACACATAAAACATTCATATTTATAAATATATTTTGATATTTTTGAACTCCAGTCTTTCACCATATTGTGTTCCAAGCAGGGTAATCTTGACAGTAGACTTGTATTTAGTGTATACATTTTAGGAAGTTCACACCATCTATCCAATAAATATTCGCCTTTAACATTATACATTAAGTAAAACAATGGGAAACGTTTAATGTCTTCCGAAGTGAAGTCGCTAAAGTCTTGTTTGCCCATATAGATGCTTTGCGATAACTTTTTCCACTTTTGAATTTTTCTCAGGAAGTTTGTTTACAATGCATGTATAACACTTAATCTTAAAAGGTGGCGGGCAGTCTGGAATGTCACCTACCCTCGACCAATGATCGTAGCAACGAAACGCTTTGGCTTGTATTATTGGATCGGATTTGTAAGGTTCCGGAAGTTTCTCATATATAGAAACAATTTCTTCAATACTAAGATTTCTCAAATACTCTAGTGAAAAATTACCCAGTGCCTCAGAACTAAAGGATCGAATAGGGAGTGTAAAAAAGTAGTGATTTGGAGGTGTTTTGTCAGTGTTAGATCCTTTTGACAATATTTTCTTAATGTATATCAAAATGGAAACCACTTTTGAAAAACACATCATTAATTTATTCCACATGGTGTGGCTGAGTACTCATAACTGAACTCAAGTAAACTTAATTCCCTTAAATATAGAACCCCCCTCCTTCACACTAGTTCTAATAACCGGTTCTTCTTCACCCTGACCGGTTGTTCACCTTGACCGGTTATTGACCCTGACCGGTTGTTCACCTTGACCGGTTGTTCACCTTGACCGGTTGTTGACCTTGACCTGTTGACCTTGACCTGTTGACCTTGACCGGTTGTTGACTTTGACCGGTTGTTGACTTATTACAGGTTGTGTGTGGTGTGGGTAAAGTAGTGGGGGATAAAGTAGTGGGGGGTAAAGTAGTGGGGGGTAAAGTAGTGGGGGGTAAAGTAGTGGGGGGGTAAAGTAGTGGGGGGGTAGATTTAGAACTCTCGTATCTGTAATTGGTTGAGAAAGTGGTGGGGGAGGAAAAAGTGGTGGGGGGTAAAGTAGTGGGGGGGTAGATTTAGAACTCTCGTATCTGTAATTGGTTGGGAAAGTGGCGGGGGAGGAAAAAGTGGTGGGGGGTAATAATGGTGGGGGGTCGTGTCTAGAACTCTCTACTTTACACTACTATGCACTACTGCTAATAACCTGGGTTTAATACATTGCATATATGTATATAATATTTTTGCTTACTACCGTTTGTATATTTTGCTGATTTGCTACTTTTGCCAATTTATTTATTTTGCTGTCCGCCTTCTGTCGCTGCTTGGCTATTTAATTTTATTTTAATAAAATCTTGTAGTAACTTCCGAAACCGACTTTTATTACCTAGACTTGAGAAACATTTGACCCTTTGGCATCTGTACTTGTACAGCTTCTTCACTGTAGCTACCCCGCCTTTACTCATAAGCGAGTAGAGTCCGCGTGGACCATTCACCACGTGAAACCTATGGATGTGTGGCGCCCGATGGCAAAAACCCGAGGATAAATCCGAAACCGAATTAAGAGTGTCACAAGTTGGCACCCTCGAGCAGGGAAGGTCACAAATTGCCGCCCTCGAGAAGGGAGCGTCACAACGTTACTGCCTGTCATTTCAAAAGGTGGGTAGAAGATTTCCTTGTCTTTTGGAAATAAAGATACCTACACTCGTCGCATAAAATAATAGGCAGTGACATATTACCGCGTGACGTAATAAATTGTGGTGGGGACTGTAATTCCATAGGCGTACGCAAAAATCGTTGGAAAGGTGCTAATAATGTCAAATATATATAAAAAATATCAGAACATGAACGGTGTTATAGAAATTGTGAATTGTTTTTCAAACTCACCTTACAGATTAGTTGTACATCGATCGAAATTGATGAATATTGCCACAGATATTAAAAGAACGCTTTTAAGTGTTGATGGCCCACCACCAACCCACAGCTGCCACCGAAAACGCGATTAATCACATTCCGGAGCAAGTTTACTATTTAACACTTCACTTCACTTCACTTCATTTCACTACACTACACTACACTACACAACACAACATATGTCTACACATCCTTCATTTAACCATGTCTCATCCATATAATATATTTTTCTATTTAAAGCGCGAAATTCTCTTATTTTCTCCAAATATTCTCGTCTCCATTTCACAATCTCATTTTTCTCTATAAGCATAGATACTCTTCCGATTCCGTTTGCAATATTCGAAATTCATTTCATGCATTGTCCTTATAAGGAATTTATACGAGAGTTTGGGCAAATCGCTGTCTTCTGCCAGAGCAATGGAGTCTGTGTCTCTATATTTTATTGCACGAAATACACTACGAACGGAGACTTTTGTTAATTCACTACACAGTTCCGCCGCATCCACTACACTTAAGTTTTTATCACGCGCTTTTAATCGCTCATAGAAAATCAAATCAATCAAATTTCCTCGCTTGTCAGATGAAATCGTTTACGCGTTTCTAATCCACTGCTCCCCGCGATCGCTTCCATAATAAAATCCTTTTCTTCGAACACTAAATCTAAGTAACACATCACCAAGTTCACCAATTAATATATGCAGTCCAGACACAAATTACAGCATTTCCCGTGTACTACGCTTATGTCAGGCTGCGATGAACTACTTGGATGTGTGTGAAATGCGCATGTCCGATCTTCTAGACACTCTTGACTTTTGTTGCATAGGTTGCATATCTCGCTCTTCGTTTTTTAACCCGTTAAACAAAGACGGAACTATATCCGACGTAAAGAATTGTGGTGGCATCGAATAGAGAAGCATGGAACCACCATGGAACAGACAATTTATAGTTCTGTTCAATAGTAATGCGTAAGCGGCATCACTTTTCTATGTGCAAACGTTTGTGCCGCTATGTATTAAGTATTTACACTTCGTCCCTATTCTGTATCGAATTAGAGCATGAGTCACTGCCTATTATTTTAGCCAACTGGTATAGGTGGATATTGCTTAACGACGACGGATCACAAGACCCAAGTTTGCACACATTTTGTGATGCGAGTAAAGAAGCTTATGCCGCTGCTGTGTACCTGCGAATACGTCGGAATGGTAGAATAAATGTATTTCTGTTGGCCGCTAAAGCCCGGGTAGCCCCTCTAAAAAAGACTTGTTCAAAGATGACGATACCTCGTTTAGAGTTGATGGCAGCTACGATTGGAGCCAGACTCTATGCTCACGTTGTAGAGAATTTGGGCCAGAAAGTTGACAGTTTCTTCTGGAGTGACTCCTCCACCGTCATTTCTTGGATTCAGAGACACGAGGAATGGGGAATCTTCGTATAGAATCGAGTAGCTGAAATCCGCGAGTTGACTCCGCTTGAGAAATGGAGCCACTTGCCAGGATTACACAATTCGGCTGACTTACCTTCCCGGGGATGCTCTCCTAAGCAGTTGCTCAAGTCAAAATGGTGGGAGGGGCCTTGTTGGCTATATGAAGAACCTACGTCATGGCCTTCTGACAGCACCACGTACGATGAAGAGGAGATCAGAGCCGAACGGAAAAAGAAGTTGGTGTCTACGCTACTAAAAGTTGATCATGTTGATATGTGGAACCTCAATCATTTTTCTAAATATAATAAAATTGTGCGTATGGTTGCTTGGATTTTACGATTTAGTCACAATTGCAGATGTCCTGAGGATAAACTTAAAGGTGAATTGACAGGTAACGAGCACGAAGTTGCCGAGAGGTTTGTTCTCAAATTGATCCAAGAGGAGGAATTTTCTGGTGAAAGCGACAACGGGACTAATTTCTTAGGCGTGGAAAATGCCTTAGAGACATTAGACTGGGATACGATCACTCGTGAGACGTCCGTTCAACGAATTAGTTGGCGATTCAACCCTCCTGCAGCTCCTTGGTGGGGAGGCTTTTGGGAGCGACTCATCGGAGTACTGAAGCGATTGTTGAGGAAGATACTGGGACGTACTTGCTTGGACTATGAAGACTTGTTGACGGTTCTGTGTGAGTATGAGGCGGTTGTAAACGCGCGACCTTTGACTTACCTTTCGGAGGATCCCAAAGATTTAGTCGCGCTGACTCCGGTAATGTTATTGCGAGATTTAGCGGAGTGTGGTTTACCTGATATTGACACTATCAATAGAACATCATTATGTCGAAAGGTACGCAGAATTCAGTCATTGCGTGAAAATCTACGGTCTCGCTTTCGTGTTGAATATCTGGGACAACTAAAGTTGTTAAGTGTTCCGAGCACCGCGTGACAAATTGCGATCGGGGACTTGGTGATTGTTGGCGATGATAACCATAAACGGCTAGACTGGCCGATTGGGCGCGTTATCGAAGTGTTTCCCGGAAAAGACGGTCGAGTTAGACTCGTGAAAGTGAAAACTGCGCGAGGACAATTGTTAAGACCTTTACAAAGATTATATCCTTTGGAGTGTTGCAGTACTTCTGCGAGTGAGTCCGGAAAAGTAATGGACACTAATGTCGATACTCAAGAGCCGGATATACCTTCCTCAGAGGTTATTCAAGAGGCCTTGGTGCTGATATTGGGGATACCTCTTACGAAAAAGACGCGATCCGGTCGTGTTCCGAGACTACCGAGACGATTTTTGTGACTTTGGACATATTTTGTGAGAAATAATTCGATTTCTTTCAATATTTCTCAGGTGGGAGTATGTTAGAAACTGAGTCATTCGGGTACGCAAATTGTGTGCGCGGTCCTTTAGTTGACGCGATTTCGAACAGGTGAACAACCCAATACCAGACGAAGAAGAAAAGCTGTGCACGAGCCAATGTTCTCAGTGGTCACTGGTCATTCTGTTAATCAGCTGTTTATGTTCAAAAATATAAAAAATTATAACGACTGTTTTCAATAGTTTTGTTAATATTCATTCAGTTGTGTTTGTTTTTACACTGTATTTAAGATACCAGATAGTTACGTGTGTGCCATTTGTTTCTAGCGAATCTGTGTTTAACTGCCCTAGGAGAATAAAAGTGTTTAGTTAATCTGACTGACTTTTAATTCTCAACGAACCGTCGAATGCTACAAACAGCGGGTAGCTGATTGTGGGCGCGACAACAGACTCTTATGATAAAATTGGATAAGGAATTATTTCCTACAGTATGTACATGACATGTACATCTACAGGGGAGTTTGGACTTAGCACAGAGAGATCTTTGATCATTGCACACTCTATAATCATATACTCCTAAGATCGCTGGGTATCTATGGCAAAAGACCAGGGAAATGCAGTCTTGGAAATCCTTCACGAGGTGGACCTGTTGAAACTAAACTCGGCGGATCTAGACCGGAAGGTCGAAAAACACTCCCCCAGGCTAAGTTGTTAGTCACCGTGGCGAGGGCTGAATGATACGAAGGTAAGAATATCTTTTACGGTACCCTCATGGCACCAGGCGACACCCTGTTGTAAAAGCCTTACCCCTGCACGCGGGGCTCTACAGGGGTGGACCTTTATAACCCCGGTACTTGTGGAACTTTTATGGAACCAAATTTAAAAATATCTACGGAGAGCTCCTCTGAAGGAAGCGATCCGCGAAATAGCAATCCGGGGCCCTTCTCAAGGGCTCCCATTAGAGAGGGGGGAAATCGTGGATGCTCCTCCTACGGCCAAGGCGCGGACACTTCTTACTTCGGGCTCTGAGCGACGTAATCGTTCAGGGTCTGCGAAAAAGAGGGCGCGCAAGGCCAGGCAGCCAACTGCCGAAGGAGGCAGTCCTTTAAAAAGGCCCGTGCTAGGGCTACATACAGCCAGGCTGTTAACTCGGCCTTGAGGGTTGCGATAACCGGGGAGAATTTCCCGGGTACGAGGCTCTCGACCGAGCTACGCAACAGCCTGGTAATGGCGTTGTCAAGCGGCATTGACGCTCAATGCCGCTTCAACGAATTTAGGTTAACGGAACAGGAGATCATAATGGTCACCTGCCTCGACGACACATCTAAGGAGTAGCTCACCTCTGAAGTGAGAAGGCTGCCTCCTTTCCAGGGAACTACCCTGCAAATTTTGGAGGGAGCGCCCCTCCCTAAGTTAAGGAAGATTGTTGCCTTCGTGCCGGGCGCGCCTGAGGACCTTCCAGACCTCCAAACGGAGCTCTGGAAGGTCAGAAAGATCATCCAGGAACCTGGCAAAGGCTCTCGGTTGATTCTCGGGGTGGATGAGGCGTCAGCCTTGTCCACGCGGAGGATCAACTTTGTGGGCCATGTATGGCGAGTTTCTCTTTCTAGGACCCTCAGTTCCAAAGGGGAATCCCTGAGGCTGCTGAGTCACCTGAGGCTTCTGCTTCCGCGGTCCGGGGGGAATTTGGGGCTTTGGAGTAACCCTTTACCCGGAAACAAAAATGGGTACACAGATAAATTGTGACCCAAAACTGCTACGTTTTACGCAGAGTAACTTGCAACACTGCATCGCGGCGACTTCTATTATAAGTCCAACAGCTTGCGGTGGGGCATACAGATATTGTAATGATACAGGAACCTTGGGTGACCAAAGGCACTATTAAGGGTCTCAGTCGTAAAAAGGGACGCATATTTGTGAGCTCCGACGTGGAAATCCCAAGAGCCTGTATATATACTGCTAAGCATGTTAATGCTATTTAACTAACGAATTTCTGTTACAGGAACATGATAGTCATCAGAGTGACCATAGAAGGTAGGAGTTTCATTTTTGATTCCGCATACTTCCCCTATGAAGCACAAAATCCACCATCTAGACAGGTGTTACAGGTCGAATTTAAGTGGACCTGTAACACTTTATATTCATACCAAACTCAATTGAGTCACACCAAATGTGAGGTTTATTTCTGTTGTGCTACACATATACCAAAGATGGTAAGGTTCTGTATTTTTTTGTTTTGTTGGGGTTGGATCTTCGATTAAGTTAAATAGTCAGTAATTCTTTTAGGCTAGGATTTATCACTATAGAGTAAGAGTGGCTTAATTGACACATGTTACACAAGGGCTCCGAGACCGAAATCTGCTTATAGTTCCCATTTTTTTATGAGGGTGTAGAAGAGGTTGAAATTGGATCACTTTCCTGCGAGGTATGTCCTAGGTATTCTCCGGTACATAGTTTTGAGGTACGAGTTGTTTATAGTCATGGACACACCTGATAAGTTGGAGAGGTTAGGTAGAATTGTTGTCTTGATAACCACTTCGCGGTCGAGGGTAAATGTAGGTTTTAACCTGAGGACTAAGGAGTGGATCGGCACAGTTGTATCTATATCAGTAGTCTGATATCTGAAATAAAGGTTAGAGAAGGGCATTGGTAAACAACATTGTAGCTCAAACTTATTATTAGATCATCTATGGGAGGAATACTCACCCAACACACTTCCCTAGGGCATATTTCGGGAATTAAGGTGTCATTTTGTTGCTATTTCGCCTTTTTCAACAAGTAGGATTGTTCCAATTTATTCAGTAAATAACAGGTTATGTGTGGAACTGATAAGTAGGGTTACCAACTATAGATCTTAGCTCATGGGACCGAATTCGAATTAGCAATGTCTGAATTCGATGGTCGACAATATTATAAAATTTTAGACTAACTAATAACATCGCTTGTGTCTTATATTCGTTTCATAACCATCCGGAAAAAAAGCCTGGGGACATGAAACCCTTAGAGGGGTATTATTTTTCCATTATCAATCATGGAACCTCCCATGATCTACCCCACCATGGCATGGAATAGAATGTTTCCACGGGATAGGTTCTGAGTAGTGTAAAGTAGAGAGTTCTAGACACGACCCCCCCCACCATTATTACCCCCCACCACTTTACCCCCCCCCCACTTTACCCCCACTACTTTACCCCCCTTCCACCACTTTACCCCCCACTACTTTACCCCCACCACAACACAACCGGTCAAAGTCAACAACCGGTCAAGGTAAACAACCGGTCAAAGTCAACAACCGGTCAAGGTGAACAACCGGTCAAGGTGAACAACCGGTCAAGGTGAATAAGAACCGGTTATTAGAACTAGTGTGAAGGAGAGGGGTTCTATATTTAAGGGAACTAAGTTTACTTGAGTTCAGTTATGAGTACTCAGCCACACCATGTGGAATAAATTAATGATGTGTTTTTCAAAAGTGGTTTCCATTTTGATATACATTAAGAAAATATTGTCAAAAGGATCTAACACTGACAAAACACCTCCAAATCACTACTGTTTTACACTCCCTATTCGATCCTTTAGTTCTGAGGCACTGGGTAATTTTTCACTAGAGTATTTGAGAAATCTTAGTATTGAAGAAATTGTTTCTATATATGAGAAACTTCCGGAACCTTACAAATCCGATCCAATAATACAAGCCAAAGCGTTTCGTTGCTACGATCATTGGTCGAGGGTAGGTGACATTCCAGACTGCCCGCCACCTTTTAAGATTAAGTGTTATACATGCATTGTAAACAAACTTCCTGAGAAAAATTCAAAAGTGGAAAAAGTTATCGCAAAGCATCTATATGGGCAAACAGACTTTAGCGACTTCACTTCGGAAGACATTAAACGTTTCCCATTGTTTTACTTAATGTATAATGTTAAAGGCGAATATTTATTGGATAGATGGTGTGAACTTCCTAAAATGTATACACTAAATACAAGTCTACTGTCAAGATTACCCTGCTTGGAACACAATATGGTGAAAGACTGGAGTTCAAAAATATCAAAATATATTTATAAATATGAATGTTTTATGTGTTTGAATAATAAATAAAATATATTTAATTGTTTCCAATTATTTTATTTATAAGGGAAAATTAAAAAATTATGAAATATAAACGTGAGTAAATAAAAATACAGTTATTGGAGCTACAAGATTTATTTATGCACAATTGTAACAGTTGTAGTAGTAGGTAATTGGTTGTAGATTAAGTGATATTGATGTCTTCATTCCAGTCTCCCTCTTCACACACTTCACTGGCATATATCTTATACCGCGATTCAGGGGTTAAAAAGTTTTCAAGACAATAAAGAAAATTACGTAGTCCTATATCTATCAATTCGCCAACCAGGCGACTCTCACATAATTCACCTTCCAGAAACTTATTACAAATTTCAGCACCTTTACTATATTTTTCAGCAAGTTGGTTGCATTCAGCTTCAGAATAAAATCTACCCATTCCATATACGGCTTCATGTTCAGCATCGAATTGCAGATTATCAAATTTCTGCAGTAAGTGAAGCACACCACTTTTGATGTCGGTAATTTCAATCTCTTGCACATAACACATCCACATTTTACTATCAGATTGGTTAAGCACCTTTTAAGTGAATGTTGAATACTTGCACTGAAAATGTCAAGGATGGAGTTCCTTCTTATAAGCAACCCCCCACCAACAAACTTGAGTCAAAACCGGTATTTCTAGATACTATTAACAAGCCCCATAACAAGTAATAAAGAAAAAACAAGTACACACAATTAAATAGCATTTATATCAAAGTTTTGTATATAAAAGTTACTCATTTCATCGAGCTCATCAACTGATTCAAGTTGAGAAATTAATTCCTCTAAATTGCTTTTACTCATGTCAGATTTTGAAAGTATTTTTTTATGACCCCACGCTAAGGTATTTGTTTGCCCCGGAAGAATACATCTCTTATCATCCTGAGAAGATAAGGCAACTTTATTTTTTAGTTCAGTATACATAGTATGTAAATGAGATCTGAATACATACATTTTTCGATACACTGATCCGCCATTCTCTACTATATGTTTGTAGTCCATTACACTCAAATTCTTGGTAATAATATGTTTTGAAATTCCTTTAGCTTTTTTAGTTTCACCTTCACTCAATTCAACACAATATGCTTTTGCTCCAGTGCCATAAAAACTTTTAATAGGAGTACCAGCGTACTCATCTTTCATTTTACCGACAACAGATTGATTTTT
Organism: Pogonocherus hispidulus; assembly: GCA_963924545.1. Taxonomy (NCBI): domain Eukaryota; kingdom Metazoa; phylum Arthropoda; class Insecta; order Coleoptera; family Cerambycidae; genus Pogonocherus; species Pogonocherus hispidulus. The sequence goes on from OZ004695.1 coordinate 38,463,245, forward strand.
AGGTATACCATGAATGTTGTTCATTTTATAATTCGATGTATCAAACAAATGTATATTTTTCTTTATATCATCGTAAATGTTATCAGCTTGAATTTCAATAATAAGAGAATCAGTATCAGTATAACAAAGAGATGCATTCTCACCATAAGTCTTTTTGATAAAATTATAAAAGAAATCATAAATAACGGTTTTTGATATATCTAGGATGGAAAAACCTACATATAAGGGTTTATCATAACAAATTGATTCACGTCCCATTTGAATGGCTACTAAGTTTTCCGAAAAAACTGATAATGATTTAAAATTTGGCATACTTATAAAAGTTTCGGCACCTTTTTTACCGCGAATGTTTTCCCAATGAGACAAAAGTTTAATGTCAACACGTTTATCTACATTCTCCATAGTTTTGCCGTATATGGAGTTTGTGAAAAATTTAAAGAGATTTCCTTCAAAAGCATTTTTTGATGAATTTCGTAATTTTGTGTTCAACTCAATATATGGTTTCAGCCATGCAGACTGTGAAAATTCCATAACTTTATGAATTTTCTTTAGTTTTAATCCATGCATCATGCACTGTTTCAAATTCCTGTAATGAATAATATAGTTTTTCTTGTTATGGAGAGTTAAGAGGAGTTTTGAATATTTGCTGTTAGGTGGTACAAAATTTTCTGGGCAGAAAGGCAGATCATTGTGAACGTCATGTAGGTATTCAGGGTATTCGATGTCAACTTGTAGTACGTAACCTTTCTCAAAATCATCATCCACAAGTAAAGGATTAAAATTAGAAATTTCGTTATTATCAAGCCATCGAAAGTTACCTGTTGGGAGGCTTTGGGACATAGCCCAACCATAAAGATTAGTAGCATCTAGATAAATTATAAAAGAATTTGGTTTTGAAGCATCATAATCAGGAACTAATGAATTATTAGCAACGGCTTTTCTGTTGCTGCACTGGCTTACACCTCCACGAATACCCTTTCGGAAAAAATGAAGCATATCAATATCTGTAATCAACTCTAAGGTGACACCAGTCTTACGCAACATGGCATCCCAACTCAGTGACGGAGCCTTCATATATTGAGCGGGATCTAAACTATAATTTTCTAAAGAAACTTTTCGAAAATTCTCAAAAATGTCCGCTAATAATAGTACATCAGAAAGTAGATAGATATCAGAATATTCGCCAAGAGTTTGACATTTAAAGGTGTGCCATACATCCAAAGCACGACTATATTCCTCGTCAGAAATACCATTCCCGCGTAAAATATCAAAAAAATTTTCCCTGGAAGGTAACTCTCTATCATCAAGTTTTGACATATTATCTACGTATGAATATGGAAAAACACCCTTACGACGTATTAATGCAAACTGATTTTGATCGGGAAAATACTTTTTTATTTCTATGCACTGATACTGTTCAAGTGTTTTACTTAAATTATCCAAAGATGACGGTAAAAAACGGAATGAATCTAAAAATTTCAATTTAATATAAACATCATTTTTTTGTCCATTACTTTTCTCAACTAAAATATGTTTGGAAAACGATATATATTTTTCTTTATTTTGTGCAAGGACGTCAATTTTTTCCTGGTTTAACGCTAGTTTTTTTATAAAGAGATGACAATCATAATTTGTGAGGTTATGAAAAATCACAGTAATGAATTTCGGTACTTTAAAGTTTAAATTACAATTAGCGTGGGCAGCACCTTGAAAACGTCCTGTCAAATGGCAATGATCCTGAACTTTAACACAACAGCCATCAAAAGGTTTATTACAGATATGACAATCCTGAGTAGAGTTAAAAATTTCTTGCTCATCTTCAGAAAGAGGGAGCATGGGTTTGACATTTTTTAAATGGTTATTGTATAAATTAATTAAAATATCTTCAAGTTTTTGAATAAATGTTTCAGCCACATTTAAACCACGATAATGAACTAATTCCGATAAAGAGTCGTCAAAATTACATTTTAGGTAAAAACAAAACGAATATGGCACATGTTCGTAAGCCTTTAAAGTAAACGAAGATTTATCGCAAGGTTGCGCATTTTGAATTGGTTTTAAAATACTTTCAAAATCAGCATATATTACAAAATGGACAGCAAGCTGTTTTTCGAAATTAGTGAACTTAAGTAAATTTCCAGGAAGTGTTTCACCAAACTTATTCATTTTAAGGTCAGTTGTCGGTAATTTTGTACAAATATAATTACAGTCATGTTCCTGATGTAATCTTAGATGTTCGGTGGTTCTAAAAAACTGCAGACAGCCATCACATATGTATGTTCGTCCATTGTGACTCGATCTTTGTTTGGAAACTAATCTAGACAAATTTTTAATATAACAATAATGACCATTCCCACTATCGTCAGTGATGAGCAAAAGATTTACATGTATATTTTTACGAGATTCCGTAAAATAATATGGCCCTACAATTTCACAAACAGTCTTACCGTTTTTGAATTCATTGCTAATACCAAACACATTAACTGAAATTTTATTTAGATTTTCAAACTTGGGAATATCTGTAAGCTTAATAGGAAATTCCAAACCTTCAAAATCCAGTGCAGTAGAATAATGTGGGTAAGACGATATTAAATTTGGGTGTGTAGTCGCAGGAAATAAAGCAGCATTCACAGCCCATGCGAAGCACTTGTTATCTTGATTACGTATATTTACAACAGCTTTCTTGAGTTCAATTTGCTTAGGCAGTTTGATATATGAAGATGCTCGTAGAGGATTATATTTGTTAAGGTTTACTTCAAGAAACAAAATTTGTTGTAAAGACCAACCTGAGTCGCGTTCTTGAAATTCAGCTGCTTGCGACATTATCGCTTTAATGAAATCTTCATAAGCTTTAGATAAATCAGAGGAGACAGTTATGATCCGATTTTCCGTGTTGAATGATTTCAGATCACACATGTCTTTGCCAGGTATCACATACGTGGAGAATAGTTCAAAGTTTATTTTTAATGCACTCCACTTTCTAAGGTATTCTGAAATAACTGCAAGTACTTTTGAGTAAATTTCCGAGAAGAATGCAGAGTGATCAATGTGGTGATTTTTGCTCGAGAAACGATAGCTAGCAATTCTAAATCTCATGGGGCTATATAGTAGGCCAACACCATCCCCCTTTGGTGACATAACAGTTCTGTGTGAGTTACGCCTCATATGACCCACGAAACATTGTTTTGGCACACTCTCGGAACATATAGGACACTCAACTAAAGAGGTACTTTGTTGAATCTCAGCATTAACACTAGAATTTGAAGTATTTGCTGAAGGTGTGATACGTGGGTTTTTCCCACTGTTAGGTTTTGACTAGTGTTCGAGCAAGGACTTCTCAGAGTGTGAGTTACTTATCCAATCTCAATGATTGGTGCCTTTTTTACCACACAGCTACAGGTACCTAGGATATTAATTACAGTAGTTAGAGATGAAATAAGGGTATAACACAGTTATAATACTTTACCAAGTTACAAATAATACTTTAGACTGGGATCTCATAAGTTTATTATAATTTTAAGTTACTTAGTAACGTCGAATACTCATTAATATATACAATCAACTCTTAAACTTTAAGATAACTGTCTTTCTCTCATCACCACCCTCAGTCAAGGTAATAGCTCTACACGCTTACACCTACTGTAAATTCTTACGAGAATGCTTCGATATCTCAGTGACTGAGTGAGGTTATGTGAGTAAGTAGTGTCTTGCTACTCTATACAAAAAACAATAATATAATATAGTACAAGCATAACATGTTGAAAGATGATTACTACTTTTATTTTTAATACAAGGGTAATATTTTGAAAGATTATTAAAAATTAGTTTACTATAACCATAGGGCAATATCATACCATGAGATTAAAAAAATAACTTATCTGTGATTCGAAGATCTACAGGAACACTATGTTCTTACATCACTCTTGTCGATAGCTTCAGTCTTGTAATAAACTTCTATTCAGTAAGGTGAAACATTATATGACCAGTATTTTATTTCCACTTAGTAAGGGAACAATTTACTTCAACAAAAATTCTACCATGTCTAACTACGGTGAACCAATGGAAAATTAAGCTTATGAGACCTCAAAGTTTCGATTCGTGGTTATTGATACATCGAACCAAAAAAAAATACCATAATAAAACTAGGTACTTTCCATTCCAGGAAGAAAAAAAAATTCACTCCATAAAAAAAAACAGGAGCTAGGCGACTGCTTTAAAAAACAAGCATAGTCAACCCTTTCAATAAAAAGCCTAAAATTTTAATTACAATAATTAATAAATGCCTAGAGTACTTAATATATAATATTTTATCTTACCCATTATACAGGGCTTTAAAACCAACGCCATGTGGAGTTCAAAAAAGAAAATGCATAATAATCCAGCTTACGCTGTTTACAAAAATACATAAGTATTTTATACTATTGGTTTAGAAACAATCCCACATCTATCCATTGTAGACTACTTGTATTAACTATAATACCAATAATTCCGAACCAATTTGCAATTTACTTGAAAGCGTCTGTATCGTTCGACGACCCACGAGAAAAGAGATCGATATTTTTAGCCGTTTGCTAGAGCATGGATTTTTAAAATTTTATGCGCAGACTCGCCTGCGACACTGAGTTCATAAAATAAACAGAATGACATGTACATGATGTACAATGATCTATGTGCGAATTAGAGCAACACGGAGTAATAAGGAGTAACTCCGAATATTGTTCAGCCACACATTTCTACGAATACACAGGAAACACAAGAATAATATGTTATCAGCCGATAGCTTTTTTTAAAAAAATTGACAAGATAACTAGTGATCTGTTTCGACGTAAGGGTGAAGAGGTGCAATGAGGAGGAATAATGAGTAACTCCAAATCGCTCAACTACTACACATTCTCACTGATAGAAGGAGATGACTAGTCCTCTGTTAATGATGATAAATGAATAATGTAGATATCTAAACAGTAAGGTATACAAGGTAATTGAGACAAAGGATTGAAGTTAACTAAATTGAATTTACACAGTGAGCCAAATAAGTAAAACGGTATTATTGATGCACACTGAAGTATAAATCTCTGCTACAAGTTGAATGACAATTCCAACCGTAACATTTACCCCCCCTTTCTCATGAAAAAAAAAAATTGAAGATTTTTTTTTCTCTGGAGATTATACATCCAAAAGATAGAAAAAAACAGTTCACCTGCTGACAACAAATTACTGAAAATAGTTATATAATGATAATTTATACATTCAAGAATGTGTTTATTACTGGTCATATGTATCGTACTTACTGAACATTAGTTTTATCAGGTTTTAAATCCTTACAATGCCAACAACCTTTTGAAATGCCATTTTTGTCTTCTAACTCATAAACATTTATACCTAATTTTGTTTTGATCCTAAATGGACCTGTATATTTTTTCCCTAGTTTTGCTGCATAACTCTTAGCAGCATCTGATTGATTATATTCTTTTTTCCAGACAAAATCCCCTTCCCTATAATGTACAGGTCTGTGTCTTAAATCATAGTCATGTTTTGTTTTTATATGTGCTGCCTTCAGCCTTTGTTTTACAAAATTTCTAAGATCGTTTAATTTATTTAATCTTGGTTCAAGCGTATTGCCAGAATCAACATTATCTTTATTAACACAATTAGTTTTGTCTCTTAACTCTTTGTATTCATTACCATTCACTATCATTTCGTAACCAAAATTTATACAAAATGGTGATTTTTCTGTTACTTCATGTTTAGCTGTTCTATATGCACATCCCAAGTGACTAAGATATTGGTCCCACTTCTTGTGGTTTTCACCCACATAGCTAGATATCATAGTCTTTATTACTTTGTTACTGCGCTCACTGAAATTTGGTTCTGGATGATATAATGGATTATATAATATTTTGACATTATATTCCTTCATTAATTTCTTAAAATCGCGGCTTTTATACTGAACACCATTGTCACATTTACAGTACTCAGCTACTCCGAATAACATGAAAACTTGCTCTTCAATTATTTTAACTATACTAGATGCTGTGGCTTTACGTAATGGAAACATGAGTGTAAATTTGCTAAAATAATCACAAACTACTAAAATATATTGATTACCTTTCGAACTGCGTGGTAAAGGTCCTATTAAATCTGTAGCTATATATTGCCAGCATCTTTCAACATTAGGCTTACTGCCCATTTGACCTGCCTTACGTTTTTGTTCAGGCTTTTGTTCACAACAAATTTTACACTTATTAACGTATCTGGATATGTCAGATTTCATGCCAGGCCAAAAATATTTTGCTAAAATACGATGATAAGTTTTAAATATACCAAAGTGTCCGCCAGTAACAGGTTTATCATGAAATGTTTTTAAAATTTCGCTACGTTTACTTTTAGGAATGACTAATTTCCAACTAGCTATGTCAGAGAAATCCCCACCTATGTGCTTATATAACTCAAAATCATTTGATATACGAAAGTTAGGAAATTTCAGAGGGTTTGATTGTACTTTTTCAATCATGTTTTTATACCATTTGTCTAGATCCTCAGACCTCAAATCAAGTTCAGAAACCTCCGGAATTGCTCTAGATAAATAATCTGGTACTACATGATATTTTCCGGGTCTATGTATTATTGTATAATCAAATTGTTGTAAGCGTAGGGCCCATCGTCCAAGACGACCTTGTGGATTTTTTAAGTTATTAAGCCATATCAAACTATGATGATCAGTGATAATAGTGACATGAGTGCCTTCGATGTAACAACGTGTTTTCTCTAAACCATTGAGCACGCTCAATAGCTCTAACTCCGTCACGGTGAATTTAACCTCACTTTGCGATAATGACCTAGATAAATAACATATAACATGTTCTTTACCATCATAGACTTGACTTAAAACTGCTGCGATACCTTGTGAACTTGCATCACATTGTAATATAAATTCATAATTAAAATTAGGACAAGAAAGTATTGGTGCACTAATAAGTAAATTTTTAATTTCTATAAACGCTTTTTCACATTCAGGAGTCCAAATAAATTTACATTTTTTCCGAGTTAAATTTGTAAGTGGTTCAATTATACTAGACAAATTCGGTATAAATTTTCTGTACCATGAAACCATACCAGAAAATCTGCGAACATCCTTTGGTGTCTTTGGTCTAGGCAAATTAACGATACTACTAACTTTGTCTGGGTCAGTATTTAACCCTTCTCTATTTATGACATAACCAAGAAATTTGAGTTCATCACGGCAAAACCTACATTTGTCTTTGTTTAAAGTTAAGTTGGCATCTTTCAGGCGTTTTAAAACCTCTTCCAATACTTTTAAATGTGATTCAAAATCTGGAGTTACTACTACGATATCGTCTAGGTACTTGAATACATAAGGTTCTAGTTCTGGTCCAAACAATTTATCTACCAAACTCTGGAAAGTAGCTGGGGCGTTAGATAACCCAAAAGGCATTCGAACAAATTGAAATAAACCTCTACCAGGTATCGTAAATGCAGTATACTGTTTACTGTCCTCTGACATCTGTATCTGCCAGTATGCACTTTGAATGTCTAAAGTTGAAAGGTATTTTGCATTACCCAATTTATCAAGAATAGAACTCATTATTGGTAAAGGATAAGCCCATTTTTCAGTTACGGAATTTAATTTTCTATAATCAACACAAAAACGATATGTGTTGTCCTTCTTAGGAACCATAAGGATAGGAGAACTCCATCCGCTATTACTTTTTTCAATAACTCCCAACTCTAACATTTTTGTTACCTCATCATCAATTTTTTTCTGCATAAAAGGACTAACTGGATAATATCTACTTTTAATTGGTGGACTATCTGTTTTGATAACATGTTCAGTTATTGAAGTACAACCTATTTTAACTGCCTTTATAGAATCAAAATATCCATTTATTATTGATTTTAAATCTGTCCTTTGGCTAAGTGTTAAGTCATCCGCGGTTTGTATAGAACTAATTTCAAAGTTATTAACTCTATTACCAAAATACCATTCACCTTTACGCAAGTCAGGAATTAAATTCATTTTAATCCAAAATATAGTTCCCAAAATTAAATCATGACGTAATTCTGGTACAACATAAATTGAAAAAATGAAAATTTTGGTTTTTAAGGCAATTGGGACTTCCATATACCCTATGCAGTTCAATTCTTCATTATTGGCCACAGTGCAATTAACATTATCTAAATTATGTAATTTAACTCCAAGATTACTCAATACATTTGAAAGTTTTCCATTAATAAATATTTTGTTTGCGCCAGAATCTAATAACCCTTTTATTTCACGACCATAAATAGAAACCGATACATAAGGACATTCACCCTCATTGGCTTGTTCAAAAACGTATTGTAATATAGGCATACTACTTTTATTAAAATTTTCTAACTCTAAATCTGTACAATAAAATCCAATACCCTTATCAATACTATTATTTACATCAACATTTATATTATTCTGGACCGATACCTCTCTAGAAACCAAAGCTCGGTCTACACTTGGTCTCTGCGAGCATTTCCCTGATTTTTACATCTAATGCAATTAAAACGTGTATATCCTGATAACCCACAAGTATAACACTTCTTTGCCATACAATTTTTGGCCATGTGATTTAATCCATTACATTTAAAACATTTAATATTTGAATTATTATTATTACTATTCCCTGTACCAGAATAAAACGTTTCAAATCTACTATTTCTTCCATTATTGCTAAACCTATCTCTACTATTATTTCTAGAATAGCTATTACTGTTGTAATTTGTAGAAAACCTATTTCTACTATTATCTCTAAAATTCCTATCTCTAGAATTGTATTTATATCTGTCCGAACCTCTATTTACATCTCTATTCCTAAAATAATTTTCTCTAAAATTTGTGTTGAAATATCTATCTCCACTCCTATCATTCCTATTTCTATTAATATCCCTATCTCTATTTACATTTACTCTGTCTAAAGAAAAATCCCTATTAACCCTATCGAAATTATTTTTATTACTAAATTTCTCCCTACTATTATCTCTATATCTAACCACCGAATCTTCCCTTGAATTATTACTTAATATTGAGTCCCTACTATTACTTCTTGAAGTTCTACGACTGGTGCTAGGTTTACTTTGTTTAGAAACTGATATATTTTTTGCATCAATATTCTCAAATGTTACTTGTTTATCAAGTTCAATATTATCTAACCTCTTTTTATTAGGTTTTTCATCCTGGTACTGTAAATCCCCTTCAATAACATTTTTCTTAGAAGAAGGAGGTACAAAACTAGCGATGTTCCTATTGGTATCCTCTATTCTTCTACCTAATCTAATTAAATGATCGAGAGAACTAATTTCATCAATAAGATCTAACCTAGTTTGATATTCTGGACGTAACCTTTCACGAATAATTTCTAATTTAATACTTTCAACAACAGGTATAGATAATCTGTCAAATAAATTTAGCATATATGCAACATAAATAGCTATAGATTCATTATTACCCTGAGTTCTAGATTTAATTTGTTCCCAAATCTTTTTATTTCCATCCCTAAAAAATTCTTCTCTAAAAAAATCACACAGTGAATCCCAATTCTGAGCTTGTTTCTTTATTTGTCTGTAATATACTCTAGCCTGACCTTCAAATAATTCAGCAGCACTTTTAAATAACTGTTCTTTTGATACGTTTCTTGCTTGACAAATTTCATCAACACGTTCAAAAAATGCATTTAAACTTAAGGAATCGGATTGACCAGAAAAAGTTAACCCCCATGAAGCAATTTTTAATTTTGGATCTATTGGTCCTGTATTAGTTATTTGAGTGACATTACTTATGGAAGTATTACTAATAGGTGTGTTTGATTTTGGAGTTGAACTACTTGCTCCTTGATTTAAAAGACTTTGTTCAAAAGCTAAATCGACAGGTACTGTACCCTCTTCAGTTTTCTTTTGAAAAATTTCCTGCTTGCTATTAAATTCTGATAAATTTTTCAAAGCTAATGTTAATAATTTGCTTTTTAACTCGAGTTTAACCTCATCTCCAGGTTCAATCCTTTCGATTCTATTTAAAACATGTGTTAACTTGGTTTTCACTTTTCTAATGAAAGAAGTAGTAAATTCTTCGGTTAATAAATTTACGATTTCATTTAATTTTTCCTCACAAATTTTTAATTCATTATCAGGATCAAAATGTATTTCAGTTTTAAAGCTATGACCTTCACTTTCTAAATTTAAAAGCTCTCTAAAAAGTTTTATCAATTCTTTTATATTACCTTCCGGTTTAACCCCTCTAATTGATATTTCATACTCAAGCTCTTCTTTGAGCAATTTACTAGGATCTAGTTTTGACATTTTGTTTAGAAAAATGATTTATAAGTTATTAAATGCAAGAAAATAAAAGAAAGACACAATTTTGTAAATTTGTCGTGATAACCTCAATCTCTTTAGTTACCTCTGAATTATACAAGCACTACAGTTGCAAAAATGGGACGTATATCTTTCAATACTAATTAAAGTAGGTATGTAACTTTTAAGAAAAGAATATGTAAGTGTTATGCAACAAAACTTTACAAGAAATAAATATATACCTATTTTACCAATCCTGTTCCAAAGGTTGTCGGAGACTGCAGCTGTCGTCAAGTTGTAATGTAGTTCTCTGGCTGGGTAGTTAGTTAGTTGGGCGCCAATAATGATACGTGGGTTTTTCCCACTGTTAGGTTTTGACTAGTGTTCGAGCAAGGACTTCTCAGAGTGTGAGTTACTTATCCAATCTCAATGATTGGTGCCTTTTTTACCACACAGCTACAGGTACCTAGGATATTAATTACAGTAGTTAGAGATGAAATAAGGGTATAACACAGTTATAATACTTTACCAAGTTACAAATAATACTTTAGACTGGGATCTCATAAGTTTATTATAATTTTAAGTTACTTAGTAACGTCGAATACTCATTAATATATACAATCAACTCTTAAACTTTAAGATAACTGTCTTTCTCTCATCACCACCCTCAGTCAAGGTAATAGCTCTACACGCTTACACCTACTGTAAATTCTTACGAGAATGCTTCGATATCTCAGTGACTGAGTGAGGTTATGTGAGTAAGTAGTGTCTTGCTACTCTATACAAAAAACAATAATATAATATAGTACAAGCATAACATGTTGAAAGATGATTACTACTTTTATTTTTAATACAAGGGTAATATTTTGAAAGATTATTAAAAATTAGTTTACTATAACCATAGGGCAATATCATACCATGAGATTAAAAAAAATAACTTATCTGTGATTCGAAGATCTACAGGAACACTATGTTCTTACATCACTCTTGTCGATAGCTTCAGTCTTGTAATAAACTTCTATTCAGTAAGGTGAAACATTATATGACCAGTATTTTATTTCCACTTAGTAAGGGAACAATTTACTTCAACAAAAATTCTACCATGTCTAACTACGGTGAACCAATGGAAAATTAAGCTTATGAGACCTCAAAGTTTCGATTCGTGGTTATTGATACATCGAACCAAAAAAAAATACCATAATAAAACTAGGTACTTTCCATTCCAGGAAGAAAAAAAAATTCACTCCATAAAAAAAAACAGGAGCTAGGCGACTGCTTTAAAAAACAAGCATAGTCAACCCTTTCAATAAAAAGCCTAAAATTTTAATTACAATAATTAATAAATGCCTAGAGTACTTAATATATAATATTTTATCTTACCCATTATACAGGGCTTTAAAACCAACGCCATGTGGAGTTCAAAAAAGAAAATGCATAATAATCCAGCTTACGCTGTTTACAAAAATACATAAGTATTTTATACTATTGGTTTAGAAACAATCCCACATCTATCCATTGTAGACTACTTGTATTAACTATAATACCAATAATTCCGAACCAATTTGCAATTTACTTGAAAGCGTCTGTATCGTTCGACGACCCACGAGAAAAGAGATCGATATTTTTAGCCGTTTGCTAGAGCATGGATTTTTAAAATTTTATGCGCAGACTCGCCTGCGACACTGAGTTCATAAAATAAACAGAATGACATGTACATGATGTACAATGATCTATGTGCGAATTAGAGCAACACGGAGTAATAAGGAGTAACTCCGAATATTGTTCAGCCACACATTTCTACGAATACACAGGAAACACAAGAATAATATGTTATCAGCCGATAGCTTTTTTTAAAAAAATTGACAAGATAACTAGTGATCTGTTTCGACGTAAGGGTGAAGAGGTGCAATGAGGAGGAATAATGAGTAACTCCAAATCGCTCAACTACTACACATTCTCACTGATAGAAGGAGATGACTAGTCCTCTGTTAATGATGATAAATGAATAATGTAGATATCTAAACAGTAAGGTATACAAGGTAATTGAGACAAAGGATTGAAGTTAACTAAATTGAATTTACACAGTGAGCCAAATAAGTAAAACGGTATTATTGATGCACACTGAAGTATAAATCTCTGCTACAAGTTGAATGACAATTCCAACCGTAACAGGTGTCACTGAACCACGTTGTAGAACTTCATCATTAACAACTGAATTTGAAGTACTTGGTAGATCTCTAATGTCAACAGCCTGGGAATCGTCAAGTTTAATTCTTTTTATAGGTTGATGCGCATGACGGTTAGGACAACTTTCTCTAAGATGACGCGCCAAGTGATACTTTGAAGAAAACTATTTATTGCAGCCTTGACAATACATTTCGTATTTTTCACTTTAACAGTCTGTAAGTAAATAACTATAGATACATAAGTGGCTGGTATTTATATCTCACGGAAAAACCCGTTGGAGCTTAATAAATTTATTCGGTTTACGAGTATTACAATAATTTAGAAGGCGGTCTAACCTGTTTGGGTAGATTATTCTCTCATAACTGGTTTAACCGGTCTATCGCATCCCAACCGGTTTATCGCATTTTTGTATATTACCTTATTTACATTACCGACTTAACCAGTTGGACCACATTTTTTTTTGTTAGAACCGATCAACCCACCTCTCTGTTTGGCAAAGTATAAGAATATAAGGATCAAGATATTTGTCAGATAGTTATACTCACATTTCAGTAAGAAATTGACGATGCCGTTCCCAAAAGCTTGGGATAATAAAGTAAAGGTTGCTGGGTTCCCATTTCGAAGGGATAATGCAAGGGTGTGCCACAATTGTTGGAGAGCTTGGTATGCAGAGGAATTCAATTGTTTTACGGGTCTCTGTACTGGATGTAGAAAATTGAATCCCGTAAAAATTAATATACCAACAGAGAAACCTTCTTTCGTCGCTGAAGGTCCAAAGTGTGTCAAGTGTTGTTGTGTGTTAAAAAATACGAATTTAGGCGTCTGCAGAGACGTCTGTGGTACATCCTCCAACGAAAATGATTCCACGAAGCAAAGATGTCTAGTGTGCGATGAAGTAGGGCGACATTATTGGCACAATATTTGTCGTGGATGTTTAGATAAAGTAGAATATTTATGTGAACAGACTGGATATGTATACTGTAATAAGGATCATCATTTGAAATATGTTGGTGTCTGAAGCATGAAGAGCAAGTGCAGAGAAATAAACAAAATAGAGAGCCCCCTACGATGGTGATTTCAAATAGTTTAGTTAATAGCTGATATGTATTAAGTTATTAAATAAATAAATTTTTAAATGCTTTTATTATATGATTTTTATATCTTACATGTAATGAAACATTTTATTTAACTATCTCAGTTAGCTGAGTAAATAAAGTTGTAAAAATATATTGAAATAATTCAGAAAAGTGAAAATAACTGAATTTTTTTATTATGTATCAACGTTACTTTAAAGGAGATGGTAAACTTATAATGGTTAAAATAATAACTAAAGCTTTTCTGAACTTTACCTTTATACTGCAGATAGTTTAATTTGAATAGGATGATCTCTGTCACCTATATTGCCAATAAAGTAATTGGTGCTAATAATGCGCTGTAAGACATAGCTTAAAATGCATCTTATTTACTACAATGGCATTCAATAAAATAATGGAAACAGTGTGGATGTTTTTTAGTTATACTGTTTTAAAATTCACTTCATCTTTTTGAAACATATTGGCAAGAATATGAACATAAAAAAGGAATTTTTATTTAATAGAAATTTATTAAAAAACGAAATAAAATTCTTACTAACGAACTAAACACACATATACTTAAATAATATAGTTTTGTATATTATTCACTTTCTGTATATGGAAAGTGTTCAGCAAAGTATTTTACGAATTTTATTTCTTTTTTCCTCTTTTTTAATTCTTCCTCCGCGGTGATGATAAGTTGATTTATCATTCGTTGCTGCTGGCGAAGTTGGTCAAGATTGCGGTTTATAGAGTTAGCGCTTTTCTGTATTTTTGTAATGTATTTGCTGGATTCCAGCCGCAAGGCTCTTTTCACCGCGGAGGAATAATCGTCCCGGTTCCGCTGGTAATTGCCCATCTCCTCGGCGAGTTCGGTTTTTATCATTCCAAGATAAGATAACTCGATGTTATGCAGAGCCTCATCCTCCTCATCGCGGCGCCGTGGAGTTGACGCCGCTATCGGCGCGAAAGTGGACATATCCACAAACTTAGGGATATCTGCAGACGTGGACGGCGACGTGGATTGCCTTGGAACTGTCGGACTCTGGGGTTGCCGGCAGCGTTGAGTTTGTTGAACCGACTTTGATGTAGATGGACCTAGGAAATAATAATACACAATATAGTATACTTTATAGCATACATGCATTAAAATAAATATTCTAATGGTGCAGTTACATTTACGTAACAAGCAATATCAACTATTCGTATTCATTAGTATATTTTATGAAGAAATGGCTTAAGTTTTATAAGCGGTTAACATTATATTGCAAATCTGAACTAGTCCTGTTCAATATGTGCTATTGTATGTTTAAGAAATAACTAAATAAAAAAACAATTATATCGAAAATGAACAAAATTGGTTAAACAGTGTGAAATCCTTTCTATTTAGTAGCTGAATTAAATTATTTTATAAAAATTGACTGGAAATTAAATTACGATGCTCTTGATGACATATACAGTTAACACAATTAAACAAGTGTTTATTATATAGTATTAATTATCTTACCTGCTTCGCTAATCACGGGTCTATGGTTCCCAAATGATCCGTCGAGGATGACAGATTCTACGGTATCATTCACCCGTTCCACGATGTTCGCCGCAGCCACTTTGGCGTCGAAGGATCCATCCTCCTCATCACTTTCTTCAAGCAACCTCTTCAAGCGGCTACTATAGGAAACTATTTTATTGTATGATTCCATTTTCACTCTTGAGAACTGAGAATAAAGAACTGAAGCTTTGCAGTCGATTTTACGTATTTATATTCGAGACTATGTGGTGGTGGAACCCACGCCGACTACCTGTTTTCTTTGTTAGTGACGCTACAACAAGTTACATACCACAAGAATATTTCTTTGTATCGAAATTCAGACCACCTGCATCTTACTAGCGTGTCTGCAACTCTTGGTTTATTTTCAGCACATTCCTTACTGCATATATCTTTCGTACCAGCTAACAACTTTACTCTTATTTTATTTTCAGAGGGGCTTGGTATCTGATGCGAATATAGTAAGACGAGACAATCCTTGTCCTCGCTAGCATGGCTTTAATTCTTGTTTTATTTTGAATTTCTCATATGCCCATACGACTTTACTCATATTTAATTTTCAGAGGGGCTTGGTATCTTCTGATGCGAATATAATAAATAATATATGCGAGGATGCCGTGTAACTTGCACGGCTTTAATTCTTGTTCTATTTTGAATTCTTCATCCGTCCGCTTGCAAGCCTTTATTCGTATTTTATTTGCAGAGAAACTTTGATGTGATGTTTTTCAAATTTTTTTTGTCTGCAGTCCTTCTTTGTTCCATAATTATGTGTAAAGCTGTTTATATTTTTATACCAAAATTATACTTAACGCATCTTACTTTTAGTAAATCCTATCCCACCACCGATCTTTGAAAATCACTATAAAAGAACACAACGCTCTACCAGAATTTAGTTTTACCAGAATTTAGTTTAACAAGAGCGGCATTAAAATGTATAGTGAAAAAGAAACTTTACAAATTATCAACAACAAACTACAAGTTAAATTAGTAAATGTGATGTGCGTCGTCGCTGCCGGTGCCCTGTTCTGGAACAGGGATAGGTTAAATCAAGATATATGCAAAAAGTGTTGGATTGATAAGATGTTAGAGCATGGGGAAGAAGAAACTTTAAGGAAAACGTGTCTTTCCGCGAAATTGTTAAACAAAATATATAATTATAGAACCACGCACTACTTTCTATCGGCGGCTCTCACCAGGTTAAACATTAACCAGCGATGGGTGGAGTTCTACCTAGACAAAAAAATAACAATAGACCATTTATATGAACAAATTGAGAGTGAAGGCGACCGGGAAAAATTACGAACATTATGTGATTTCCTCCCACATCGGCAGCAAGTAAAGCTAACAGGGGCTTTCAGAATACACCCGAGTTTTATAAAAAGTTGCCACTTGTGTAGTTCCACCAACTTATTATACTAGTGTTAAGTTAGAATAAAACCCAATTAAAATATATGAGAGTCGTGCAGGCCCCTTTTTGTTGGACACAAACTGTTTACTTTTTCCTGCATATTTATATACAAAATATTACGGTGTCAATCTGTTTTTCTGTTTGTAAAACTTATGTTTTTAAATGATAATTTTGTGCAGATATGTATTTGTTTTATTGATCAAACTGTGACTTGTCCTATACGTTTATGTGTCTATAGGATTAATAAAGATTTATTTTATTTTTTCATTATTTTTTATTCAACAACAACCTTATATAAAATTAATGCAATAATTTGTAAGTGTGCAAAAACAAATGTGATAAATATGTAATGCCAGTATCTCCTAAGCATCACTGATACACCATGAAGTACGAATTTTAGTTCTTTTTTTTTTTTTTTTTTTTGTCGCTTATTTTTTTTTATTGCATTTTTGGAAACTTCGCTTCGAGGGCGATTCAGTAACACCCATCCCGACCCCCCGTTCTTATGTAAACTTTCGAGTTACCCCACCACCGGCAAGCGAAATAAAACTACGCGAGACGAAACCTCAGGTGCTCGGTAGCCCTTTAACTTACCTATCGAACAAAACAAGAATCGTTCTTCTATCTGCTCAAATAACCGAGAAAAATTAATGAAAAGTTTTTTCATTGTTTCATATTTTGGCTGCTACCAGCTAAACGGTACGTCTTACGCAAAACTTTATATAAACTTTTTTTCTCTACTCGATGGCTACTATAACCTAAATTATTTTCAGAATTTTCCCACGATTGGTTTCGTTTTTAGTTTTTAAAATTTTTTCTCTAAAACCCTAAATTTTAGATAAGTATCGTAACTTCGCCAATCACTTAATTTCGCTCAAATCTGGTATGCCTTCATAAAAATAAACTAAAACCATATGCTTTTTTCCTAGTTCAACGCCAAAAACTTGTGACCTTGATATTTCGCCTAGAGCTATTTTCATAAAGTAGCATTACATGATCCCGAGTAAAATAGTAGGAAAGACACTATATTCAACTTACTTTTTTCGGGTATTGATAACAATTCAGAAAACTTCGAGAAAACTATTTTTTTTTTAGAAAAAACAAACTTTTTTTCGAGATATATTTTTTTGGTGGTGGATTTGAAAAGAGCGTCCTCGAAAACGCCCAAAACCATATTTTTTAAATTTCACGTTTTACAGTTCAAATGTGAAAAACTTTAAAATATTTCACAATTTTTCTTATTACGCGTCCGATCGTCTTCCGACCTGAAGACAAAATATTCCTTAGGTCTAAAGAAAACCAGCGTTGCAAACCGAATTCTTTCAGGATGCTTTTCTTCGGCTTTATGTGGGGGAAACCGATTTTTCTTATATCAATTCTACATTGTTACAAAATTAAAAACGAATTTTGATAAATCTTTTTATTTAAAAGCCACTATACATTAATTTTGGTATAAAGTGTAAATTATAGTATTTCATTTTGACTAATTCAAGAATTATAAGTATTGCCTAGCCCTAACCATTTAACAAATAGTTTTTCTCCTTTTCTTTTAAGAACTTTTTCAAGTAAATATACATCAGGGTGTCTGGTCTTTTGAATTTCTTCAGTATAAAAAGAGCCTTGAATATCTTGATTGTTTTGATCTTTCAACAGGTAGGTTGTCGGATTCGTCCTCTGAACCTTTCTTATTACAAACAATTCATTACTCCAGTTTGGTGTGTATCCCTTGCTGAACGCTTCTCTATATTTACTAATTCTTACATAGTCTCCCACTTTAAACTTTGACGCTTTCGGATCGATCGTTTTTATGTAGCTGTAAGCTGTTTGCAAAATCTTTTTGGCATTTCTCTTATTTACTTTGTTAGGAGCCAGTCCATGAGTACTATGTGGTGTGTTGTTATACTTATTCACAATATCCTGCAGTATATTCACCCATTTATAAGTTCCCTGAAGGCTAAATTCTTTCCACATTAAATTTTTAAGTGTTCGGTTCACTCTTTCTACGATACTGGCTTTTAAATTGGAAAAAGTACTATAATGATTAATTCTAAATTTTTCCATCAACTGCTTAAAGTCTTTATTGTAAAATTCTTTACCAAGATCACTTTGACAATTGCGAGGTTTAGTTTTCATATGTGACAAAATTTTAGCCATGGCAGCAGTCACATCTTGAGCTGTTTTTCTTTTAACAGGTTCAGCCCATACATATTTACTAAATACATTTATTACTACCAGAATATATCGATACCCCCTGTTAACATTCGCATAAGGAACCATTTCAACCAAATCAGCCTGAATCAAATCATTTAGTCCTTTAACGATAACATGCCTTCTTCTAAAATTTTTTCTAGCCGATCTATGTAACTCATTAACTACATCCTCTTTCACTTTACTCATTTCTAGTTCTACTGATATATATGATTGATGTAAACTGCTTATAACTAAGACATCCAACAATAATAGTCAGTGTTCTAATTTTTAGCTATAGGACACTGTAGAACAATTTGGGCGTATAATGGTTCATTGGTTCCTCCCATACTTGCAATAAAAGCAAAGGTATATCCAATATGTATGTCCAACCCAATTAAATCATCTGCATGAAATAAGGTGGATGTTGAATTCACAGATATAGGTACATCTTTTGGCATAATATGTATACTCTCTATTTTACCACTTACTGGAAAAACATATTGTTTTGTCGAATCCTCCAATATATAACGTAGGGGGCTTTGAGCCGCATCCACAATTCCACGCACAGTTATTATACATTTCGAGTGGTGTGAGGATGGTTCACAAATGTAAAAAGGGGCTGATTGGGGTGAAGACGTTAATATTGCAGACTGTGAAGCGGCTAATGGGGTATTGGATGCATATGGAGCAGATCTACCACTTAACATGTGCCTACCAAATTTATCAATTGTCATGTTTCTCTATCAACTGTTAATGAATAAATGGAGTTTAATATAAGAAATTATTTATTTTATAATTTTCGACTCTCTCAATTCTTCAATTAATGAAATTATTTCATTGTTGTGACCATTATTTCCAGCATTTTCTGATGATATTAATAAACGTAATCTATCAATCAATTCATTAGGGTCATTAAAGTAAATATAATCAATTGGATTATTAGACAAATTTAACAATCCACCTTGTGTGGGATACTTAAGAGATTGCGTCCTTCGCAGAGGTCTAGTTGGTGGAGGTGGTTTAGAAAATGTTTTTGGAAGCTGTTTAGTAAGTTTCTTCAATATTTTTTTTTTCTATCAAATATGGTCTAATAATGAATTTATATTTGTCACTTGATGTACCTTGAATTTGCTCGTCAGGATTGAAGTTTCTGCGATAGGCATTAGACCTCTTCAAAATATCCATATAATTGTCTAGATCGGTTGGATTGTACCCTATTGGCTGCTTTTTGAACAGCAGTTCATATAGACCTGGTGTTCCAGGATACCTTATACCGCCAATTTGAATATCGCTTCCAACAATTTCCACATTTGTATCCCCAATTAAAAATTTTTCAGTTGCGGTATCATGTTGGAGACCGTATTGTCGATCATTATCGTTCTCATTACCTCGCACCGATATATCTATATACTGCCTTGGATGAGGTTCGTAAGCCTGCAAGTATTCCTCATAAGCTTTGTTAGTGGGTAGATCTTGAAGAAAAATACGACTTCTCTCCACTTCTTTATCGATTAACTCATCGCTATTCGGCTCATCCACATCAACTGTAGGCTCATGTTGAAAGGTATCTTCCAGAAAACTTGGCATAGTCATGGGCAAATATTTCTTATATACGTCAACTATGGATCTATTTGGAGTCGTCATTGGGGTTTCAGATTTTGTTTCGACTGGCTCTTTCTTGAACGATACATTTGGATCTATTGTGGTAAGCAGTTTTTGTAGTGGGTCTGTAATTGGTTTATACTCTTTCTCCAACTGACTCTGAGATTGTGCTATAGCTGATTTGAGGTTCTTATATTTTTCTCTGACCGACTTCTGGGTTTTAACCAATTGTCTTGCGAGCTCCTTATTCATCGCAGCTAAATTAAATAATGCCGGAATATGATCTTTGTAGGATTATATATACATGCTTGACTATTTTTAGGGAATTATGTACGCATCGAATCCTTTTCTATATCTCCCAGATCGCAATGGGCAATCTTTATCAATAACGAGAAATCCATACTTATCACTCCAACATACCCCACATATATCTTTGAATTGCTGAAAAGACATGTCGACGTTGACGTGATCATCGTAGATATGCTTCAGATTGGTTACATCTTGTTTAAAAAGCACAATAAAATTCGAATTATCCCTTACGAGCTGCTTAGGAATCGATGAATAGGTTTGACATAAATAAAAACAATCTGCATTTTTATGTCGACCGAAACAAAAATAATCCCTTATAATGCTTTGATTACAGCAGACTACGTCGTCAAAAATTATGATTGAATTCGACTTTATTTCATCGGGAGGTAGGACATCGCTACCATCATTGAATTCATAATAGCCAATCTCCTTTAAAGGCTCTAATAGTTGTTTCAAGTACTGATATTTTGGTTGATATAAAGACTTTGAATATAAATAAACATTTTCAAACCGCAAACCGTTCGGATGTTCTAATAAAGTTATCATAACATTCGTTTTTCCGCAACCCGATGCGCCCACTAGCAATCCTCTCTTCGATGAACCGCCAAAGAGTGGACCGTGTTTTTTAAAGTTACTATCGGTTGTAACCACATCATGATTTATAACTGGCAATATGATTTTCTGTTGTTCGATCTTCATTGTGTAATGTAATGAAGTCAACTAGAGGTATCTAAGAGAGAAATAAACTATTTATATGATTCGTTTCTTAGATCAGTTTAGTGTGACTCGACACTTGGTAAAAGTATATATAATGTTGACGCGCAGCGCATTCGTGATTAATCGTAAACCGGAGAGCTTGAAGAGCGGATCTGGCTTTGTTGACACTCTCATAAACAAGCTTCCCATCGAACTTCATTTACCAGGCTATCAGTACTGCGGCCCTGGCACCAAACTAGAAAAACGATTGGCACGAGGTGATCCGGGAATCAACGATCTCGACCGAAATTGCCGTCAACACGACCTTGAATATCATAAAAGTTCCAATCTGAAAAATCGCCATAAGGCTGATTATCAACTTCAACAGCGGGCTTGGGATAGAGTTAAGTCGAAAGACGCTAAATTAGGAGAAAAAGTTGCTGCGTGGTTTGTCACTAACACCATGAAAGCGAAAAGGAAACTAGGTATGGGGTTAAAGAGGAAAATAAAATTGAAGAGAAAAATAAACTTAAAGAAGGGAAAAGGTGTTCGTACTAGGCGTAACAAGAAACAGAAGAGAATTATTCCAATACCTAGGAAAGGTGGCTTTTTAACACTTTTACTTCCAAACTTGGGTGCCTTAGGTGCTCTTGGAGGTGGGGCTGCGGGTATAGCGAAAGCTGTTAACGATGCTAAAGCAAACAAACAACAGTTGGCTGAACAACAAAGACATAACTTAGCAATGGAACAGTCCGCCACAGGCAAAGGCTTATACTTCCACCCACACAAGAAAGGAAGGGGGTTCTATTTAGCTCCATATAAAAAAAACTCCCAATAGAGCTACCACGCCGTGAATTAACAAATATAGATCTTGAAAAGTTTGCCAAAAAGTTGCATATTCCAAATTTCCGCGGTGTTTTTATGAAAGATAATTTGCCTTCAAAAATAAGACAACATGAATGTGGTATAGTTAATTTAGATATTTCATCTGGACCTGGCACACACTGGACTGCATATGCAAAGAAAAATAACGTTATAATTTATTTTGATAGTTATGGAAATTTAAAACCTCCTAATTCTTTAAAAAAATATTTTTTCAGTGATGGTAGCTCTAATATTGTTAAATATAATCACGACAAGTATCAGCAGGACAACTCAATCAATTGTGGTCATCTCTGTCTAAATTTTTTATATAATATGTGTAATTGATAAAAATGCTTTATTGTAAATATAGTTTTGAACTAAACAACATGTCTATTACTTTTTCTCTTACGGGAAGATCATCAGTATTAAGTGCAGACTTTAATCCACCAATATATTTAGAAGATAATTCTGAATATGTTATTGGACTCTGCAACTTTGAATCATTCAATGTTATCCCAAACATCGATGAAAAAAATAATAAATTGACATATGCTAATATTACAACAACCATTCCAGTGGGAGCATATGAAATTGGTGAGCTTAGTAAGTGCATACAGCAGATTGTTCAACCACCTTATGAGATTAATATAATAGCTAACCCTAGTACATCAACTGTTAGAATTGATACCAATGTGGATATTGATTTTTCTCAAGAAAACTCAATTGGAAGTGTGCTAGGGTTTAATAAGAGAGTTCTAAAAGCCAACGTATTAAACGAATCTGATTTTCCAGTTCAAATACTTAAGATTAATGCTATATGTATAGACTGCAACATAGCAGCCGGATCATATTCCAACGGTAAACCAGTCCACGTAATTCATCAATTTTTCCCTACGGTGTCAGCCGGGTATAAAATAGTGGAATCGCCTCTGAATATACTTTATTTCCCTGTAACCGTCAGAACCATTAACAACTTGATTGTTAAAATACTCGATCAGGACGGAAACCTTGTCAATTTTCGAGAGGAAATTATAACGGTGAGACTGCATCTAAAAATATTATCATAACGAGACGTCATGGTGATTCGATACAATATACTGCCCTACCCTCAAAGAGTGGTAAATAAGCGCAATTATAAAAGAATGAGCAAAAACAAACTTCTTGTTAGTTCCAGAAGGGGTGTTAACAGAGTAACACGTAAGAATAAGCTATTTCTAAAATCTCTCGGTTTCCAAGTACTTGTATAATGGATATTTTAAATGTTATGCAAAAACCTGTCGCAGACGACTCTATTACAAAATTGGAGTATCATAATTATCAGCCGTTCGTGACTTCTAAATTTGAGTATAATGATAAAATTACAATACCAATACAAGAAAATGATGTCTATACTCTACCATGTGAAAGTATGCTGTACTTAGAGGGCAAATTAACTAAACAGGATGACACGCCGGCTACTAAGTTAAAGCTAATTAATAACGCTTTTGCTTTTTTGTTTAGAGAAATTAGATATGAACTGAATAACATTGTTGTCGATTCAAATCGAAATGTTGGTCTAATATCCACTCTTAAGGGGTATTTATCATTTAATGAAAGTGAAAGTGTTAAACTTCAAAATGCTGGATGGTTTCCTAAGGAAGGTGTACTACCTGATACTAACAAATTTAACGTATGCATCCCACTAAAGATGTTGATGGGATTTTTGAGGACTACAAAAAAATTTTAATAAATGCGATACAAGAGTTAGTTCTAGTTAGAAGTAGTAGTGATATAGATGCGGTCACCTCTATCGATGACTCTGAAACCCCTAAAATTACTATAGAAAAGCTGTATTGGAGAGTGCCTCATGTTTCCGTGGGAATACCACAGCAAGTGGCGTTAACAAATATTTTAGACAAAAATATGGAAATAACTATTGCATTTAGAAGTTGGGAGCTTATAGAAGACTCCTCTGTTCCTCAAACGGATAGATACAATTGGCCCGTTAAAACTTCAACTAAATTGGAAGCTCCCAGACATGTCATTGTAGCCTTCCAAACAGATAAAAAGAATAAAATAACTTCAAATAGGAGTAAATTTGATGCATGTAATTTAACGAATATTAGAGCATTTTTAAACTCTGAAAGATATCCTTATAATGATTTATTTCTCGACATTAAAAATGACAAATATGCCTCATTGTATGAAATGTTCTCTAATTTTCGTTCTTCATATTATCAATCTGGAAATGAATCTATATTCACACCTTCAGAATTTAAATCCATTTCGCCTATAACCCACATAGACTGTTCGTATCAAAAGCAAGCAGTTCAATCTTCCACAGTTGTATTGAGAGTGGAAGTAGAAACCAGGGAAAATTTTCCGAAAGATACCACAGCTTATTGTCTAATTTTATACGACCGTGAATTCAAATATAATCCAATGACAAAAATTATAAGACAGGTCTAATCTACATAAGCTTGACAAAGTAAGATATAAATTCAGTTGAAGATGATTTCTCAGTATAGAAAGGTGCTGCGAGAACATTGCGAAAAATTGAAAAAATTGAAAAAGGCAATTGAGCTGTATAATTTAAAAGTTTCTGTATTCAAAAAATTTGCGAACTTACAAATATGTCGTTAGTATTGGATGTGCAGGGATTTAAAACTGAAAAAAATAAATTCATAGTTAAAGAACTAGCAGTTTTTGATGGGAAGAAGATGTGTCACTATGTGTTTAAACCACCTTTTCCATTGAAAATGCTACCTTTAGAATTGCAAAAGCAAGCTCATTGGTTAACACAAAACCATCACGGTCTTGATTGGGACGCTGGATTCGTACCTGTACACATGTTTTCAAAAATTCTTCAAAATCTGCACAATTCCGCGGACCATATTTACGTGAAAGGGAAAGAAAAATCAGAATACATCAGGCAATTCACAAAGATTCCTGTGATTGAACTTCCAGATCGGCCCACATTGAAGAAAACTTCTCCAAAATGTTTTTATCACTTTGTAGAAAGTGGTATGTGCGCACTTTCCAATGTATATTTTTTATATGAAAATTTTGTAATGACTTAACTTTTTAATAAAGCAAAAATCCACAAAATGGTTGTTTCATTTCACCGAAATAAAAAACATTTTAATACTGTATGTATTTATTTATTACAAATAGCGATATATATTAACAAAATCTTTGACTATATATTTTATGCCTATGATTAATATCCAATACAGGATTTATAATATTTGATACATCAGCAATTTTATTCTGAAAACGACATCTATCCATTGCAAAATTTTCCCAGTGCCTCTTCCTACATGAATTATATGCGAACTGCCAGGTTATGAGATTATAAATTTTATTGTTTTTTTCATTAAATCTAACTCTCTTCATCACTTGATTCTACTGCTACACTCGGCTTCAAATATTTCTGGATATATATAAATTAATTCCATAATTATACAAACATTTTCACTATTTCGGTTTTTATTTGGTTCTAACAGATTCCATGCATTGTCAAATAAATTTCCTGGTGTAGTCTGCAATCCTTTCTTCACAATTGCAAAATAGTTGGCAAAATGTAACCTTTCCAATATATCCAGTCGATATTCGATCAGAGGTATGTATTCCCATAATTTACATACTGTATCATATCCTAGGTAAATATAAGAATTATTTTTCAGGATTTTTATAACTCTACAGTTCTTAACTTCTTCAAACTGTATATAAAATTTTTCAGCATCTATTGGATCAATAAAATCGTTGCTGTGCAGATAGTGACTTATACTTCCTTGATATGTTAGAAAATGTTTCCACTCTTCTTTGTTAAAAATTATAACATCACACTTATTTCCAGTTAGTTTTACATAGGGTTCGTATTTAAAGTCATACGCCAGCCCTATGGATACGAATTTTGATTTTGATTTGTTTAAGTGAAATTTTCGTTCTCCTATAACTACACAATTATTTTTATTCTGGAATGCTGGTGGAACGTTATTTGGTATGTCTATTTTCAGGTCAGGCAAATTGAAAATACTAGCGTTGTAAGACATACTGGTGAAAGAACTTTGAACAACTTGACTGTAGACCAGACACTAACTTTATTATATACTTTGGGAATGGAATATTAGTGGGGGGTTGATATTAATTAAATACTTATAAAAATAACCGGTTCTTGTTTACCTCGACCGGTTATTGACCCTGACCGGTTGTTCACCTTGACCGGTTGTTCACCTTGACCGGTTGTTTACCTTGACCGGTTGTTCACCTTGACCGGTTGTTTACCTTGACCGGTTGTGTTGTGGTGGGGGTAAAGTAGTGGGGGGTAAAGTAATGGGGGGGTAAAGTAGTGGGGGTAAAGTAGTGGGGGGTAAAGTAGTGGGGGTAGATTTAGAACTCTCGTATCTGTAATTGGTT
This sequence comes from Pogonocherus hispidulus, assembly GCA_963924545.1. NCBI lineage: Eukaryota > Metazoa > Arthropoda > Insecta > Coleoptera > Cerambycidae > Pogonocherus > Pogonocherus hispidulus. The sequence goes on from OZ004695.1 coordinate 38,489,853, forward strand.
GGGAAAGTGGTGGGGGAGGAAAAAGTGGTGGGGGGTAATAATGGTGGGGGGGTCGTGTCTAGAACTCTCTACTTTACACTACTGTTCTGGAGACACTGTAGACAGTCCTTTTGGAGTTCCGTTGTTTTTGAATTTTATTAACCGAAGCCGCCACGCTGTCTAGCAACTTGGTGAATATTCACGTTAAACTGGACCCATCAATTATAGATTTATACGATTACCCACCCAAATAAATGGATGATCTGGTTCGGTAAGGTGTGATCCACAGTATATTTTGTAGACAAGACAAATATTAGATAGATATAAGCTGACAGCGTGGCCAGCATATTTTTTTTTGGGCAAATAATCTGTTGATCCCCAGGAGGTAAGCATTCCTTTGCTTACCTACTTTTGTGTAACATTATGTGTTATAAATAATGTATCTTTGCAGGGTTTTTTTTATTGCCTAGTTTTGGATTAGGGGCGATTTTTTTTATTGTGGGTTTGGATTTGGCCCAAGTTGGTAGTTATTGATGGTTCCAGTCTCTTATTGTCTCGGTATCTCTGTGTGGAGATTTGAATAGTGTGAATCGATAGGCCTAAGTAAGCTGTACCCCGAGTAATTTCGGGTTGAAGAAATTTTGGTGTCTCCGGTTTGTTTCTTACATTAATCGACTGTTGTTGCCGCTCATGCATTTGGTAGCAAGCCTATCTGGCCTGCTCCCCCTTGATTAGATTTATGGTAACGACAGCATACACCGGATTTGAGTAGAATTTCGACAGGGCTGGTGGAGAACTCAGTGGGTTACCTGGGTGGACTCCTGAGAAGTTGGAGGATTAACGGATCCCATTAGTCTCGAGGTTTCCCAGCGAGTAGGTTGACGTCAATCTAGTGGCTAGGGAAGCTCTTCATCAGTTCTCTCAGCAGACCAAATAAGCTACATCTATTTACAGTGTTTTTTTTTTTGTGTACATTAACATTTTTTTTGTTCTGTAACATTGGCACTACCAGTAGATGCTTAATTGGGGAATATTTTAATATCACACAGAGTATACATATATAGAGTTTAAGTCCATTTTTAATAGTACTTGCCCTTGAGTTAATTGTTCATATACCGAGTCAAGTAAAGGATAGTTGGGGGTATAACGATAGTTATAGTCTAGCCAACCAGACAACAGGGTCCAGGTCCAGTTTAGTGTAGTGTTAATTGCTAGTCTTCCGACCAAGTGTCGGTTTTGGTTATTTACTTATACTTATAAATGTTCGGAGTATATTATTTACAACATAGTGATGTCCATGTTTAGTAATTAAGGTTTTATAGGGATTTATTTATAGGCATATTAATTTCGGTGGACAATTATGGTAGCCCACTCTTAAGAAGGGAACCCCCATTTTATCAGGGTTCTTATTGTTAAGCCTACGTGACGTCACGCTTGGTTCTAGGTACAGCGTATTTTGCTGATGTAAGTTAAGGCGAGTGCAGGTTACCAATACTGTGTTTTTATATTAGTTCACTGAATTGGGTTAGTAGTTTAGATCATCACGTGGTGCAAGAATCAAGATCTACCGCTGATTATTGGATGCGACGCCAACGCTCACCACACGTGTTGGGGAAGCAAAGACACCAATATTAGAGGCACGCCAATCTTTGAGTACATCAACTCCAATGAGTTGGACACACTCAATAAAGGCTCGAAACGTACTTTTGTTACAAGAGCTAGGTAAGAGGTTATAGACATCACTGTCAGCTCATCTTGGACATCACACTGGGTCAAAAATGGCATGTCTCGTCGGAGGTGTCCATGTCCGATCATCGCCACATCTGCTTTAGTCTAGAGATAGACACAATCCCTATGACACAAGAGTATAGAAACTCAAAACTCACAAATTGGGGTATCTATAAAGAAAGTCTATCGGCTACTGTGAGACCTCATTCTAGGCCTCGCACAACATATATCAGATAGAGGAAAGCAATGATATTCTTAGCCGGGCCATGGTCCGAGCATACGAACGGAGGTGCCCGCTAGAAGTAACTAGGAGTAAACATAGAGTCCTATAGTGGAACTCTGATCTCTAAGAAACAAGGAAAGAAGCACGCAAGCTAGTAGATATACTAGGCCAGATCCAGAGCAGAAGTGACGTCACAGTGAGCTGGATGGCCAGCTGCCATCGAGCTAGACCACGGAGCCTCTGTCATTGGCTTTAGGGTGAAGAACCATCTTCTTGTAGCATCCACGTATGTTCTTGTAGCATCCCCGCAGGTGTAGGAACCCCAAGGGCTGCAGAAGAGCACCCCAAGAGTGTGTGACGTAGGTTCGTCAAGATGGCGGCCTGACGTCACGAGCCGCGCCCAAGGTAGTAGCTCAGGCGGCCACTAGAAGGCGCGGCAGTCTGGCGGAAAATTCAAATATCTGAGAAATTAGCGGGTAAATTCAAACGCAGCAAAAGCAAGAGCTGCTGCCATGGGCGCAAGAGGTCTCTGCTGCTACAGTCTGGCGGTAAATTCAAATATTTAGTATACAGGGTGAATCAAAAGCTATATACAGGATGATCAAAATAAGAATGTATTGAAAAAACAATGACCTAATTCGTATGAATGCGGATAGAAAAAACATGCGCAGTAGGTTGCTATCGTCAATATGGCGGCCTGAAATTAGGTATGGGGATTGCAGGTGTCTGGCGCCAAATGCGTGAAATTAGGTATGGGGAACGTCAAATATCTGAGAATTTGGCGGGTAAATTAAAAGCTTAGGTCTTAGGTCTTTTCGGCAGGTCACACGTGACATGTAGCAGCGCCTAATTGGTTGCTGAAGTCTGTCTGATGATGGGAAATTCAAATATCTGAAATTAGGTGTGGGCATTGTCTTACAAGAACTTAAAATCCTTATAACTCGTAAACGCGTGCGAATATCGAAAAACAAATGGAAAAATCTCCCCTTCGGATCCACCGGTTCTGGTTGGTAATCTTATACCAATAGAAAAAAGTCCCAAGCTCGTATGACAAAAAACAAAAAAAGTATATATTCATATATATCAAATGACTCGTAGCGACATCCGTGATATTAATTTCAAACCATTTTCAATCTAATAGCGAAAGCAGGATTCTATCTGCGCTAGGCGGCCACGAGAGGTCTCTACTATATGGCGGCAAATTCAAATATCTGAGAAATTAGCGGGTAAATTTAGAATCATGAGTCAAGAGCAAGAGTTGCCATGGGCGCAAGAGGTCTCTGCTGCTGTCTGGCGGCAAATTCAAATATTTGAGAAATTAGCGAGTAAATTCAAACGCAGCAAAAGCAAGAGCTGCTGTAGTCTGGCGTCAAATTCAAATATTCAGTATACAGGGTGAATCAAAAGCCACTATCAGGTCTGGGTCAAAAATCGGTTCGTCTTGTGCCAGTGAGATGTAATTTTGATGACAGCGCTACCTATCGGTCAACTTCTGAACCACGGACACATAGAGAACTAAAAAGTTAGGTTTGCCGACGTCACGTGCTACTCCCAAGAACTTAAAATCCTTATAACTCGTAAAAGCGTGCGAATATCGAAAAAACAATTGAAAAAATTTCCCCCGCATTCCTGGTTCTGATTGGTAGTCTTCTACCAATAGAAAAAATTCCCAAGCTCGTATGACAAATAACAAAAAGTATATATTCATATATATCAAATGACTCGTAGCGACATCTGTGATATTAATTTCAAACTATTTTCAATCTAATAGCGAGTAAAATTGGGGCTTCTTCAGTAATAGGAATACCTGACCCAATTTGTAGACAAGTTGAGCGTTTGCACATGCTTTTTGCAATTTTAGGGGAGTGATTTTTATGTCAGTAATAGGAATACCTAATCCAATTTGTGGAAATAGTTGAGATTTTGTAGAATATATACAAAGACAAGTACAAAATAATTTGTATGTCCATGAGCTATTAGTAGACTGAGAGACCTTATCAGCGTGTAGATAGCCGAAAATCTCGTTATATATCTAATTCTCTATAGTGGCCTAAAAGGACAGCGGCTGCTTAAAGGTAGTAGGAGCCCATGCAAACCCGTTTGTTAGGTCATTTGGGCATAAACATTAAGCATAAAGATTTAAGAATTTAGTATAACAGACAAGTGTGGTTCAAAATAAGCTAGTGGTGAGTCAACAATAATATTAAAAAATAATATGTAATAGATAGATGTAGGTGGTAAGAGAATGGGAGGGAGGAGCATGCGCAGATCCACTTTGTTTAAATTTAATAATTATTTATAATAATAATGTTCTTTTAACATTAATGGTCTTATCTAATAAGTAGACAACAGAGTAGACTAATAATTATCTAAAGGAATTAATATTACTGCGTGTGAATTATAGCCTTCATATCTAGTATCATTTCGCAGAATAACTTAATAACTCTAACCTCACTTTTGTCAGAATAAAGCATGCTGTTCACTATCACAGACCACAACACACCGGTCATACATTAGCCCCGTACAATATAAATATCAGTAATAATAATTGGGTGAACTGAAAACCCCTGTCTGCGTCCCAAGATTTAAAAAATTGTAGCAAAACTTTATCCTCGTTATCCTTACACGTTATCCTCGTTATCCTCGTTATCCTTACGCGTTATCCTCGTTATCCTTATTTACGTGACGTTTAGCCTTATTCTATGTGACGGTTAACCTTATTTCAGACTGACCCTACATCAGTCCCGTTAGCTGCAAACCCCTGTCTTCGCACCAAGACTTATAAATTTGTAACGAACATATTTATTAGAACATTATACACAACTATTAGAAATGAAAGAACAGAGGATAGCCGCGCACAGCTGTGTTGATAAAAAATACAAATAAATGTACTGATTAAAGTTCTTTTATAATTTCAAGGTTAAAACGTTTGAAATATATTTAATACTTATAAGTTATTACACCGTATTGCGCGATATTGTATGAATCAGTGATCTGCCGTACCAATGATGTAAGGCATAAAGTATAGCAAAAAGCCGTTAATAATTTTCACCGCACCCCAATTTTCAAAAGACAGGATAAAATCAGTATTATAAAAGTCAAAACGCGATGTTCTGTCTCCTACAAAGTGGAGTAAGCGGTGTTAAAATATAGATTTTACTGATAAAAACTTGCGCATGATGTTAGTATTATCTAAAGGCACAACAGCTTACAGGGTGTAACTTTGTATAAATTAATCTGTATCACAATGATTTCAGCCAAATTTCCAATTATTAAAAGCAATGAGCAATCATCTATTTGTCCCTATGTACACAAAATCCCTCTACTACAAATATTGTAGCAATTAGACAGAGAGAGAGAGAGAGAGAAGGAAAGAGAGAGAGAAATACAATAGACAATGGTCTTCATTGTACGAATAAACAAAGCAAACGATAAGATAAAATAAAGATACGTCATCGAGATACTAATATAACTCTCATAAATTTATACGAGGGCAGGCGTAAATTACAAAATGTCGGTATGTATCAGGGTATACGAAAAGTATCTACTTACAACGTTTTCGATATAAAAATCACCATCATAACTCAGAAATTATGTAAGATACAGAAAAATGTGAAAAGAGGCTCTCATGGAAATCCAAATCTCTAAAAGTAGCGGGTAAATTCAAACGCAGCAAAAGCCACACCCATGTCAAGAGGATTTAAAATGTTACGTGGGCATACTAGACATCAAATAGGATTGTTTGACGCAATATGTCAAAAATATAACCTTAAGCTTTGTGCGTTTTTAATGAAAGAAAAACTAAAATTCTTGAAAAATTTACTCTATAAAACAACTAGAGACGAATTTTCTGTAACTTCAATATTTTAGCTTCATGACGTTAGAACCAAGTAAAATCTTACGTGGGCATACTAGACATCAAATAGGATTGTTTAACGTAATATGCCAAAATTAAAATATTATATTCGATAAACCATATTATGAATATTTAAATACCAAAGCACGTTATCTCTCCACAAGTACATACACATAAATGAAATCATTCACAACTGGACAGGAAATGCGGTAGCAGTGCATTTATTCTAATACAATACACAACGGTCTTCCTATATTTTTTAATACAATAGACAATAGTATTCATTGTACGAATAAACAAAGCAAACGACAAGCTTAGGTAAAAATAAAGTACAATAATAATAATAATAATGATAATAATAATAATAATATTAATAATAATATTAATAATTATCATCACTCGCCGCACACGTGGTATTTTTTATACAATAGACCATGGTCTTTCATTGTACGAATAAAAAAAGCAATGGATAAGATAAAATAAAGATGCATCAGCGGGACGCTCATATAACTAATTCTATAATAACAGGAAATAATATGTATAAATGCGATAAGATTTATTTGCTGAAGCCGCGTTTCTATCACTCGCCGCACACGTGCAGGTACGGCTTTATTATCATGTGACGCAGAGAGTTCCTATGAATAGTTAAATCGATGTTGAAATATCAGTTTAGCACACAATCGTCTAGCAGTAGTTAGATCACAGCATTGATCTCAGCTCAGCTCAGATCTTAACTCAGCATTGTTAATAGTACTAAGTAGTTTACCAAGTGTGACATAATCAACGCTAGTAAAAATGTATAATACTCAACGCTGGTATTATTAAAGCAACATAGCACCATAGCAACAAACCAACATAGACATCTTCAACGCATTAGAGTGAGTAATAATAATAATTATTTAAATATTAAGATTTGTTTCATCAAAGGAATATTATTAGTATACCAGAATTTTCTATTTTATTTGTAGAATGGATCTACATGAAATTAATTCCATAGCAAATCTTCGCAGCAAAGCAACAATAAAACTTCAGGACCTACCTGAGGATGTAGCATTAATAAGTTTAAATATAAAAATTGTTAGTACAAGGTTTGGTAGAGCTCCATTGGTGGAACTAGAAAAACATCTGATGTTTTTACCCAAAAGGGCGTTGGAGGTCATCGAGAAAAATATTGGGAAATTTATACCCGAAAAATACACCTTGATATTCAGAGGGTTAAAAGACTGCGGTAAACCTAACGCTGCCACTAGTTTTGAAATTCAAGAGACCTCATCAACATCATCATCATCATAAGAAGCTATCATTCTAGAAGGCAACATCATCCAAACTAGACGCTTTCTTTAAATGTAAGTATCCCATTGTTTTAGTGTTTGTGACAGTAATATTTAAAAAAAGTTAAGGATACATTCTGCAACGAGGGTGATAATTTTATCAAAAAATTTGAGGAGGTGGCTAAGCTTTTAAGGGAAAAGTCGTACGGCACCTAATGAGGATAATTATAGAAAATTAATTAACAAACAACTTAGATTAACATAAAGTATCGAAATTTCGAGAATTTAAATTTAATTTTCATAAACCAACTAGTCCACATGACGATAAACGTTTTTTTTTTAAATGATGACAGCCACAGCACTCTACCTTGGGGTTCTTATGCTATTATGGATGTTTAATTATTATTCTTATGTATATTATGCTTTGTTCACATATTCTTTATGTATAAAATAAAAATGTTATATTTTATGTATCTTTTATTAACCTTTCAATATATATAAATAAACATGCTTAGAAATTTATTGATGACGTAAAGCACGTACACAAAAACTACAATCTTGTTGTGATGAAACTGGACTATCCCATTGAGTTTTCCAGTCTGGCCTATTGTAGTGCACAAAGCAGGGCAAGTTAATTTTTAAATTAAAGTCAATTTGATAACTTGCTGGTAATTTTGGCTATATATCTAATAATTCAGTTGGTTGTATATATTTAACAATATATTCTAGTGGAACATAATGCAGTTCATCTGTAGTAAAATCACTAAAAGATTTTATTTTCTCACGATGAAGTGACGTCATAATTTTAATTTTGCAACAGAAACAACTACTTTTTTTCTCATCACAGCTGACAGACTCAGACATTGTGAAAGACTGATTAAAATAAAAGAAGCAGCTTACTTAAAAGTGTTCTTATTTATTATTTAAATCATATAGTACATTATCTTTATAATAATGTAGATATTCACGCAGGGCATTACTTAACAAACTATCATTGGATACATCACAAAACGCTAATAATATTTCCTCTATATTTAAGGTTACTCTATTGGGTTTAAGCCACAAATTTATTAATTCTAAAATATTATGATAATATGAACAAAACTTTAACGAATCTAATATAGCAATACGCGATGATAATACACATGAGTCCATTATTTAGATTTCCTTTATATTTTGATCAAACAGTTCAAAGCTGACGTCAAACTTTTTTATATTCACTACTTTGACATCTTCATAGAAGAGATGGGATATGTAAATATAATCCCCACACTTGTCGGTTACTGCTTCTGATTCATCGGGATGACCTTCTTGTGTTTGCGAGAAGAAATTTGCTTGAAATCGTCGCAAAATGTCCGTGAATGTACACCATTTATATGTGCTGAAGGATATTTTCATTGGCTTATAATTGTGTTGTATAATAACAGCAGGACAAAAGCTTCTTGCCGGACTCAACCCACACTGGATTTGAATGGAGTTGGTCATCAAAGGGAAAATTTAGTGTAACAAATACACATTTTCCTTATTTGCTGCATGCTAGTATCTTGCCAATATTTCATCGAGCTCCGACTGTAATCAACACTACTGTTTATAGAGTCCATGGAATCCTTATCCATATTTTCACCTTCACTTAGATAACCACTGTGTTTCAATACTTCCACTCATGATAATGTCTAATGGTTTACTGAGCTTATTACATTTTACCTAATTTTACCTAATTTTTTTTGTTTTTTGACGTACGAGTTTCGAACTTTTTTCTATTGGTAGAACACTACCAATCAGAACCAAGGAGCGAGGGGGAGATTTTTTCAATTGTTTTTTCGATATTCTCACACGTTTACGAGTTATAAGGATTTTAAGCTGTTGTAAGACAATAGAGGTCACTGATATCACATATTCCTTATTTCCTGTTATTGTAGAACTGCGCGAACATCCTCTTGACTTGGATGTAGCTTTTGCGGATTTGAATTTACCCCCTACTTTCAGAGATTTGGATCTCCATGAGAGCCTCATTTCACCTTTTTCTGTATCTTACATAATTTCTGTATAATCGTTTAGCATGTATCAGCTGGCCTGGAGTGTAGAGCGCTCTCGCCTTGAAGGCTAAACCGGTGTGGTTATGGCATGCGCATCCAGCCAGCTAGTAGGAATTTGACAGTTGTCAAGTAAATAAAATAAAAACGAGACATCCAGAAAAATGCATTGTATTATTCATTAAAAAATCACAATTAAAGGATTGGAACCAGGTCACCGTGACCTGGCAATTAATTAAGCGGTGTAAACCCAACATATGGTCCTGCCGAACCGGATATACCCAGGTATTCGTTAGACAGACTTGAAACAATACAGAAAATACAGTCCACACTCTCAAACGCCAGCTGCAAAGAAGAACCGTACGCAGAACTTTAAGAAAAAGCACACGAGCACGACGTGATTCCAGAGGAACCCAGAGACTGTACTCGAGTTGACACAGTCTAGTGCAGGTTTATATACTTAATATATTTAATACAAAAATGGCTAATCCAGAATTAAGTTCTTTAAAATTAAGACGCGGACAACTCAAGTCCCAAATTACACGTTTCAAAACTTATTTAACAAAATTCGAAAAAGCCACATCGTTTGATGTACTCGAAATAGAGATGCGGGTAAACAATTTAGGTAACATTTTGTCTAAATTCGAAGAAATACAATCGCAAATCGAAATTCTGTCTGAGATAGAGGTTGACGAGGAGGAACGTCAGCAATTTGAGGACTCATTTTATAAGGTAATGGCACAAGCCAAACAAATTTCATTAAAAGAGAAAAATGGTCCTATTCACGGCATACAGGGTGAAGTAAAGCTTCCTAGCATAAATTTACCAGATTTTTACGGCTCTTACAGTGAGTGGTTAACTTTCCACGACACGTTCACTTCTCTAATTCATAATAATGCGCAGTTGTCTAATGTACAAAAATTTCACTACTTGCGGTCATGCCTCAAAGGAGAGGCGGCTCAGTCATTGCGGTCGCTCAAAACATCTGATACAAATTACGATGTCGCGTGGAAATTGCTTTCAGACCGATTTCACAATAAAAAACTTATAATACATAATCATGTAAAATCTATTTTCGAGTTGTACCCTCTGAAAACAGAGTTTCTTCAAGCGCTCAGAAAGCTATTGGATAATTTCAACAAGAACTTTAATGCATTAACTGCGTTAAATGAACCCACAGATAAGTGGAATACATTATTAATATATCTTTTAACTTCGAAATTGGACATAACAACGAAACGCGAATGGGAGGAAGCAACCAGTGACGTTGAGTCCCCTAGTATAAACGAATTGATAAATTTTTTGGCAAAGCGTTGCCAGTTATTAGAAACGATTGACAATAAAACTAAAGTTCACGACAACGTCAAAAAACACAATACAGAGCGCGGAGAAAAAAGTTTTGCAGTAGTAAATAAAAACATCACGTGTACATTTTGCAAAGAAAATCATTATAATCATTTTTGCGATAAATTTAAAAATATGCCTACGCAAGACAGATACAATGAAGTGAAAAAACATAAACTTTGTACTAATTGTTTGAGGCCTAACCATATGAAGCAGCAATGCATGGCAAGTAGCTGCAAGCAATGCGGGAAGCGACATCATTCCCTATTGCACGGAGAGGTAGCAAACAAATCTCTGTCCAATACAAGTGAACAGACAACCACTAAGGATTCGCAAACTACTGATTTGGTCGTTGTGAGTTCACACTGTTTGCGGAAAAAGAATTCAATTTCACAGGTATTATTGGCCACGGCAAATATAAAGGTATACGACAATCAAGGTGGATATTTAATTTGTAGAGCGATGTTGGATAGCGGCTCTCAATCTAATTTTATCACGACGTCTTTCGCGAACAAATTAAATTTAAAAATTCGACACGCAAATATTCCCGTGGCAGGCATCAGTAACATTACTAACAATATTTCAAATAAAACCGAAGCTTCGATTTCGTCTTTAAATAATAAATATAAAACAAAGGAAAGTTTTTTAATTATAAATACAATTACTGAGAAAATTCCACAAATGTCATTTGATACGGCGAATTTAAATATACCGAGCGACATTATTTTAGCTGATAGTAACTTTAACGAAGCTGGTCCTGTAGATGTCTTATTAGGCGCAAACATTTTCTTTGATAGTTTGTGTATAGGGCAAATCAAAATAGGTAAAGACGGCCCTATATTACAAAAGACTAAGTTGGGGTGGATAATTACCGGAAATATTTCTCTTCCAGCTAATGCCAAAACTATTTCTTGTAACTTAAATATTTCAAATGAAATGCTACACAATCAATTAGAAAGATTTTTTACCGTTGAAGAAGTTTCTACAAAGGGACATCTCTCGCAAGAGGAGATTGAATGCGAAGAACATTTTCGTGATACTCACAAACGTGATATACAGGGAAGGTTCGAAGTAAGTTTGCCTTTAAAAGATAATGTACGCGAACTCGGTAATTCAGAATTAACAGCAGTCAGTCGATTCAAATCGCTAGAGAAAAAATTACAATTCAATTCGGAATTAAAGAAAAAGTATACGGATTTCATGCAGGAATACGAACAACTGGGACATATGACTCGAATTACTAATGACAAGGTTAATAGCGAGTCGGGTTTAATATATTACTTACCACACCATGGCGTATTAAAAGAAAGTAGCATTACAACAAAATTAAGGGTAGTCTTTGATGCGTCCGCGCGTACCGATACTGGTGCTTCGCTTAACGATGTACTCAAGGTTGGACCCACTATACAACGTGATTTATTCGCCATCGCAGTTTCATTCAGAAAACACAACGTCGTTTTCACAGCTGATATAGAAAAAATGTATCGGCAAGTAAATGTCAAAGACGTTGAACGGGATTTGCAACGTATCATATGGCGGGCGGAACCATACGAAGATCTAAATTGTTATAGGTTGAACACAGTTACCTACGGCACGTCGTCGGCATCGTTTTTGGCGATACGTTCCTTATATCAGGCAGCCATTGATAGTGAAGCAGAGTATCCTCAAGCAAGTAGCGTAATTAAAAATGACTTCTATGTAGACGACTTAATCACAGGGTCAGATTCAGTTGAAAATGCATTGAAACTTAAAAACGAAATAACTGATATCATGAAAAAATACTGTTTCCCCTTACGAAAATGGCGTTCGAATAGTAAAGCGATTTTAAAAGAATCGGAGTTGGTAGATTCATCGCAATTTAACATTTCAGATGATAAAAATATTAAAACACTCGGTTTGTGTTGGAACCCTAACAATGATACTTTGAGTTATACAGTAAATTTAAATAATTCCCACTCCATATCAAAACGTCATATTCTATCCACGATTTCAAAAATCTTCGATCCGCTTGGTCTTATTAGTCCGACTATAGTAAGAGCGAAAGTCATACTGCAAAAATTATGGCAATGCCAAGTGGAATGGGATGAATCGATACCTGCGGAGTTGCATACAGCATGGATGCAGCTTATGGAACAGTTACCGTATTTAAATAAACTCGAAGCACCACGACAAATAACTGTACCGCATTTCGTGAATATTCAGCTACATGGGTTTGGCGATGCAAGCGAAGTAGCCTACGGAGCTTGTATCTATATTCGCTCCACTGATTCCCGCGGTAACCATTTCTGCAAATTACTTTGTGCTAAGTCTAAAATCGCACCATTAAAAATCATAACCTTGCCAAGACTTGAGCTTTGTAGCGCGGTGTTGCTGGCTCGTTTAGCAAATCAGATAGAAAAGGCGTTAGGTTTAGAAATAACTGATAAATTTCTGTGGAGCGATTCAACAATCGTTTTAGAATGGATTGCGGCAGAGTCTAGCACTTGGAAGACATTCGTGGCGAACCGCGTTAAAGAAATACAGGATCTTACAAATTTAAAGCAGTGGCGTCACATAAAATCCGAACAAAACCCCGCTGATATTATATCAAGAGGGGCAAGTCCACAATATTTACAGGAGTCAAGTTTGTGGTGGTCCGGTCCAGACTTCTTGTCGAAGGATGCTAAGTACTGGCCTGAATCTTACAGATCAAACTTATCAGAAATTCCCGAAAGACGAAAGAAAATTCAGTTATCTTTTTTAATACAACAAGATCATAATTTGTTTGAAAAATATTCATCCTTTTATAAATTACAACGAATCGTCGCGTATTTGATCCGTTTTATATTAAATTGTAAATCTAAAAATCACACGAAGCTAGCGGGCAATTTAATCAAGTCTGAATTAGATAAATCGCTAGAAACTCTATTAAAAATGTGTCAAGCTTCTGATTTTAACCAAGAAATAAATTGTATGATGAATGGTAAGCAAGTATCAAAATCCAGCAAAATGCTAAGTTTAAACCCATTTATTGATAGTAATGGCCTAATTCGAGTCGGTGGCCGTATCAAGCATGCGAATGTAGGTTTCGACAAAAGGCATCCGATTTTGTTGCCTGCTAAACATGTACTGACACAAAAAATTATTGAAGCTGAACATATTAGATTGTTACATGCCGGCCCGCAGGCGGTATTAGCTTCATTAAGACGGAAATATTGGCCGCTTAATGGGAAAAGCATTATCAAAACTATCTTGCGCAAATGTATAACTTGCTTTAAGGTAAATCCGCGTACCGACACGCCAAAAATGGGGGACTTGCCTCCATTTAGATTATCAGTAGAGAGTCCTTTCTCGAATATTGGTATCGATTTTGCGGGTCCTATCTTAATAAAAGATGGTACTTTAAAACGCAGACAATTAGTAAAGGTATATATATGTATTTTCGTTTGTCTAAGCATAAAGGCGATACACATTGAGCTTGTAAATGATTTGAGTACGAATAGTTTCCTGAATGCCTTGAAGAGATTCGTCTCTAGGAGAGGTCTATGTAAGAATATTTATACAGACAACGGAACCAATTTTGTAGGAGCACGCAATGAAATATACAAGGTATTTAAAGCCCTCAATGAGTCTACAAAAGCTGGTAAATTTCGCGAGTATCTCGTTGCCCAAGAAATCAATTGGCATTTCATTCCTCCTAGGCTACCTCATTTCGGGGGCATTTGGGAGGCGGCTGTAAAGTCCGCGAAATATCATTTAGTTAGAGTCATAGGTAATGCCCATCTGACCTATGAAAATCTATACACAATTCTGTGTCAGATCGAGTCCATTCTCAACTCACGTCCCCTGACTCCGCTTTCCTCGGATCCCAACGACTTCAACGCTCTTACACCTGGCCACTTCCTAATTGGTGATGCCTTGGTTGCTTTGCCTCAACATGACGTATGTGATGAACCAGTCAATCGATTGAAGCAGTACGAACGCCTTCAGCAAATAACTCAACATTTCTGGAGACGCTGGTCATCTGAATATCTAACCACCTTGCAGCCCAGGAGTAGGTGGAAGACAGACTCTACCAGTCATCCCAAAGTCGGATCATTAGTGGTGTTGCGAGAGGACAACCTGCCCCCTCTACAGTGGAAGCTTGGAAGAATTGTTGCTTTACATCCTGGTGACGACGATTTAGTGAGGGTGGTTAGTGTGCAAACAAAGGGTGGCGTCATTAAACGTGGCGTTGTTAAAATAAGTGTTCTTCCAATCGATATTTGAGAAATAGCCATTTAGAATTAGTATAAGAATTATCTTTCTTTAAAATACTTAGTTGGTTAATAGCCCATGTTATTTAAATATTTGTATATGTAGGCTGTATTTTTAGTCTACATTGAAAGTCCCTCCTTTCAAGGTGGGCGGTATGTATAATCGTTTAGCATGTATCAGCTGGCCTGGAGTGTAGAGCGCTCTCGCCTTGAAGGCTAAACCGGTGTGGTTATGGCATGCGCATCCAGCCAGCTAGTAGGAATTTGACAGTTGTCAAGTAAATAAAATAAAAACGAGACATCCAGAAAAATGCATTGTATTATTCATTAAAAAATCACAATTAAAGGATTTGGAACCAGGTCACCGTGACCTGGCAATTAATTAAGCGGTGTAAACCCAACAATTTCTGAAGGCTAATTAAGGGTAACCGTCTCGTAAATAAGGCTAACTGACACGTAAATAAGGCTAACGAGGATAACGCGTAAGGATAACAA
Organism: Pogonocherus hispidulus; assembly: GCA_963924545.1. Taxonomy (NCBI): domain Eukaryota; kingdom Metazoa; phylum Arthropoda; class Insecta; order Coleoptera; family Cerambycidae; genus Pogonocherus; species Pogonocherus hispidulus. The sequence continues at coordinate 38,505,017 of OZ004695.1, forward strand.
GGATAACATGTAAGGATAACGTGTAAGGATAACGAGGATAACGCGTAAGGATAACGAGGATAACGTTTTGCTACAATTTTTTAAATCTTGGTACGCAGACAGGGGTTTTCAGCTATTTATATTGTATGGGGCTAATGTAGGGTCAGTGTAACGTGGCCTGTGATACAGACGTTCGTTATTCTGACAAAGAAAGTGAGGTTAGAGTTATTAAGTTATTCTTCGGAATGATATGAAGGTTATAATTCACACGCAATAATATTAATTCTTTTAGATAATTATTAGTCTATTCTGTTGTCTACTTATTAGATAAGAACTTTAATGTTAAAAGAACATTATTTTAGATAATTATTAAATTTAAACAAAGAGGATCTGAACATGCTCTTCCCTACCATTCTCTTCCCACTTACATCTATTTATTACATATTATTTTTTAATACTATATGTTATTGTTGACTCATCACTAGCTTATTTCGAACCCCACTTGCCTGTTATACGAAATTCTTAAATTTTTATGCTTAATGTTTATGCCCAAATGACCTAACAAACGGGTTTGCATGGGCTCCTACTACCTTTAAGCAGCCTCTGTCCTTTTAGGTCACTATAGAGAATTAGATATATAACGAGATTTTCGGCTATCTACACACTGATAAGGTCTCTCAGTCTACTAATAGCTCATGGATATACAAATTATTTTGTACTTGTACTTTGTATATATTCTACAAAATCTCAACAATCTCCACAAATTGGGTTAGGTATTCCTATTACTGACATACAAATTACTCCTCTAAAATTACAAAAAGCATGTGCAAATGCTAAACTATGCCTACAAATTGGGTTAGGTATTCCCATATACTTAATAAGAGGAGACCTCACGGTTCATTTATAAATAACCTTTTGTTTTGTATCAATTATTGGCAATGTGTATGACAAAGGATACCGAGAGAAAGAACGGCAAAATTCCGACTCCGTGCGGCGTTGCAAAAGTTTTGGGAGAACTTGCTTCCGACGCCAAAGGCGTACTGTTTTTGGGAGGGTTGGGTATGATAGTAAAACATAAAAAAAGGAATTTTAAGAAAATCACTACTATACATTGCAACAGCAAAAGCTTGTGAGATTAGAAATTAAATTAGTATCGGAGTTTTAATGTAGGGAATATGAATTGAAACTTGAACACTTAAAATTCTGAATTAAGTAAAGGTGGTACACCTACTACATTACAAAAACTTATATATACAGTAGTGTAAAAAAGTATTTTTCAGTTTTTCAAAGATACCCAAACTCTGTATACAGGGTTCAATTACATTTAAAAGTGAAATATAATTTAAAATAAGAAAGATGTGCATGGTGTTAGTTTTTAATTCAACTTTTTGTTTCAAGTTATTTGACTTACTGTTTTCAAAATAACTCTTAAAAGCCTGATAATGGTGATTTTCTCTTAGATTAGTATAAAGGATACCTTTAAAAATTACCTTGGTTACGCAACTGATTTTAATTTTTGTGTGCAAACCTTCCATGTTGGCTTCACACTTACCGAACATTATAGGTTTTTTAATTTGTTATGCAGTAAAGTGCTGAATGATGTCTTAGCTTCATGCTTGGTTGTTTTGACTATATTTAAGTATGTGTGTAGGTAACTCCAAAAACTAACACATCAGCCATATTTTAAAAAATAACAAAAGCAATTCCATAATATAACATACAGTCTGTCCATAAAGTACCCCCCCTGCTAACTTTTGAACGAATAGAGTTAGAGAGTTTTAACAAAATACAGGGTGAATCACGTAAAATGAAGTTCATTTTGACGATAAATTCAATTCTCCAAATTCAAAGATGGCGCCACGGGCGCTGTCAACTCAATTTTTTTAAATGGCAAAGTGTGCCATGTTGCATCTCATTTAAAAGGTAATTAAATTCTCTACATTCTTGTTTTTGAAAAATAACAATCGAATTATCCGTTCTCTAGTTACAAGCGTTTGTATTAACGATATTTAAAAATTTTGCTTTTATTAAGTCTCCTTGCATTGCTTGCCACTATCACTGAAACGTCAATAAGGTTCGAGAAAGTAGTTTAGCGTTTAATTTAAGAGTGTTTGAAAGTGTCTACAGGTTTTTTTCTTAATTTTAAGTTATTCGATTTGATAGATTTGATAGATTTAAGAAAAAATTTAAGAGGAGAGCGGTACTTAAGAATCATGCGGGTGGAAACTTTTCCAAAGATAAAAAGAATAGCAGACAATAACATTCAAATTATTGTATTTCAATAAGATGGGGGGGGGGGGGGGGCACCTCATTTCTATGGACCTGTTACCGATTTTTTAAATAACTATTTCCCAGGCAGATGGATTAGCAGAAGGGGGCCAATAGAATGGTCGGCTCGTTCCCCGGACTTAACTCCTCTTGATTTTTTCTTATGGGGATATTTGAAGTCAAACGTCTACAGAACTCTTCCAGTAAATATCGACGAACTACAGCAACGTCTAACACATATGTGTAGAAATATCCCTGCAGAAATTTTAGGAAATATCAGGCCAGAATTTCAAAGTAGACTTTTTATGTGCCAAGAAGTCAATGGACAACATATTGAACAACTTTTTAATTCTTTTATTTTTAGTTTTAATAAATATTTATTCAAAATTTGTTGTATTAAAATATTAATTAGCATTTTATTCATGGATGAACGGCTAACTCGATTGTCATTTTTCAAAAACGAGAAAGTAGAGAATTGAATTATCTCTTAAATGAGGTGCAACACGGCACACTTTGCCATTTCAAAAAATTGAGTTGACAGCGCCCGTGGCGCCATCTTTGAATTTAAAGAATCGAATTTACCGTCAGAATCAACTTCATCTTACGTGATTCACCCTGTATTTTGTTAGAACTCTCTAACTCGATTCGTTCAAAAGTTAGCAGGGGGGGGGTTACTTTATGGACAGACTGTAGTATATATATTAGAGTTGCGAATTTTTAAAAAAATTCAGGCCAGGCCAGGCCCGGCCCGACAGAGTATAGGCCAGGCCAGGCCAGGCCAGATAAACCCACCGAACGTTTGGCCCAATTAAAGCCAGACCTCTTGACAATTATGGCCCGGCCAGGCCAGATTTGAGCCAGGCCCGACCAAGCCAGATTGAATTCGGCCCGGCCCGGCCAGACCAGGCCAGGCACGACTCGGCTACGTCAGACCAGGCCAGACCCGACCAAGCCAGTCGAATCGAAGCTCAAATCGAATCTGATCCGGCCCGGCTCTATCAAGGCAAGTTTACCCAGAATCGGTCCGCCCAAATTCAACCCAGTTTGCCTAAGCCACATTCGGCCATACCAGAAATCCTGCCTACTTGACATTGACAATAGGTATGACAATTCATAAATTTATTAACACTTTTATGTCTCAATGAAACGTTCAAATGTCTCACAAAATATAACAAAACAACCTTAATAGAATAATTTTTTTTTTATTTCATTATCAAATAAAATACAAACTCCGAAAACAAATTTGTTCAACAACTTAAACACAAACATAACGTTTTACATTTAACACTTGTAATATATATAGTAGTATAAGATATTATATGTATGTACAATCAACTCATGTTAACTTTACTAACAAAAGACTAGTTAACCCTCCGTCCTTGGATATTAATGGTACTATTGTACCCAATGAGAATAACGCGAAATACCTAGGCATGACCCTGGATGCCAAGCTCCGGTGGAAAGAACATGTGAAGAAGAAAAGAATCGAACTTGGTTTGAAATATAGACAGCATTATTGGATGCTTGGAAGAAATTCTAAGTTGACAATACATAATAAGATACTAATTTATAATCAGATCTTAAAACCAGTTTGGTTATACGGTATTCAACTCTGGGGTTGTGCCAGAAATAGTAACATCAAAACCATTCAGACTTTCCAGAATAAAGTGCTGCGTAACATAGTAGACGCTCCATGGTACATACGCAACTCCGACTTGCATCGACACCTTAAAATCTCAATGGTGAAAGATGAGATCAAAAGGTTTGCTGGCAGACATGAGGCCAGACTTCACCTCCACATCAATGCAGAAGCTCTTCAGCTGCTGGACAACCAACATCTTGTTCGAATACTGAAGAGACCCAAACCATTTGAGCTACACGCTGTGTAAAAGCAGGACATAGTGCGCCAGTGAAATTGTTAAAAGAAAACAATCTAAAGGACGTCGTTGGATGAACTTTAGCTAATAAATGTTTAGTCTGTAAGATTATTAGAAGAAAATTAATGGTTGGTCATCAGACCAGTTTTAATAGAAATAAGATTCTCCAACAAAGAATCTTAATAATAAAAAAAAAAAAAAATATATGTATGTACAGTCAGTCCCAGAAGTGATGTCTAAATTCATTTAAAATTCAGCGGTGTGTTTTTTGGAAAAACACTCGAACTTGTGGATTTTTATTTTTTAATGCGATTTTTTTATGCTCAATTCATGTATACAGGGTAGTCCAAAAATAAGTTACGACCATCAACTTTATTTTTTCAAATATTTCATTTTTAAATTCTGCATCCAATTCTAAGTCTGTGTAAGAATTTTTAGATGTGCTTAAATATCAGAGTAATACTTATTGCTAAGTATAATTTTTCCATTTTGGGACACCTTAAATTTTAAGTAGTATGAGTGAGATTGACCGTAAGTGGTCAGATAAATGGGTGAAACACCTCAAGTTATTATGAAATCAAATTCCTCATAGGAAGAACAAGATATAGTATTTTAAAATTGTTATACAACAAACCGGTTCGCCTAGGTTAGGTCGAAATCGGTCCGATCCGGCCCGAAACGGCCAAGCCTGCCCAGGCCCGATTCGGCCAGGCCAGGCCCGAACCGGCCCGGCCAGGCCCAAACCGGCTAGGCCAGGCCCGCTCCGGCCAGTCGGAACTGGCCAATTCAATTTCAGCCCGGCCCGGCCAGGTATTACAAAGCATCCGGCCAAGTCCAGCCCGGCCAGTAAAATATGCAGATTTTCCCCGCCCGGCCAGGCCCGATTTCGGGCCGGGCCTGGCCTGACCGGGCTTCTGGCCTGAAATCCCAACTCTAATATATATATATATATATACTATATTCCGTGAAATGATAAGGAAGCCAGCCAGCACGCCCCTGAAAATTCGTAAATATGGCGTCACAAATATAGCGACCGAATAACAAAACAAAACTTGGCAAAACTTACCTGTGGAAAGACAGTTTTGAATATAAAGAATTCAGTTTTCCATACACTTGACACTGACGCACCATTTTCTGAAGAATAGTAATAAAATCCTTACGAAAAACACTGAAAAATTCACAAAAGCAAAATTCCGACCGCCAGCAACACCGCAGAAGAAATACTATAAAATACTACGATTCACGTGCATTGTTACCGGTATCAATGAACATGCGGATTTGAGTAGGGAGCAATGATGCCTGTTCATTCCATTTTTGCGTTATGAAGTTAGTTTTTATCGCAACGTTTTTAACAAAATATGATTTATCTACTTAACTAGGAAACGGAAAAATATTTTTATGTAATATTTTAACTTTAACCCATAATCATGGTAGTTTAAATGTGAAAATATTGCTACGCACTTTCCTATAAAAAAAATAAAATACTCTCTAGTACTCTAGTGGGTTGTCACAAGTGCGCAACCATAAAAATTCCGGGATGCTCAGTCGGTTTTATGGGCGGGGTACAAATCTATATCGGCTTTTATGCTAGCCAGAAACAAAATAGAGAGGGCGCCACGAGTTTCGTAAAATTACCAGTCGAAGCCCGAAAACTGCCTAGCTCTTACAGGAACCCACTAGCGAACTAAAGAAAAAAAAAGAATAGGGTAGAAAGTAAACCCCAGTATGTTTGTAAATTTCAATTTAATTTTAGTTAAGTTCTCAAATGACTTTAAGAAGCGAACTGAGGGTTCGCTCTTAATATACGAATACAATTACAATATCGGTAATTATACAAAATACAAAAGTATCAATCCAAAATAAAATGAATTCTCGTACTACAGTGTTAGTGAATTCAACTTAAGCCAACTAAGTGGTAACCAATCAATAGATTGGTAATAAGCGGGATGATATGTATACTCTAAAACTACTAACCCAATTCAGTGGACTAATTTAAAAACCACAATATTGGTAACCTGCACTCGCCTTAACTTACATCAGCTAAATACGCTGTACCTTAAACCAAGCGTGACGTCACGTAGGCCTAACAATAAGGACCCTGGGAAAAAAAAATGAGGGTTACCTTCTTAAGAGTGGGCTACCACCAATGTCCACTGAAATTAATAGGTAAATAAATCCCTACAATAATCTAAAATAGATAATAATCTATATAACCTTAATTGGCTAAACATGGACAGCACTATGTTGTAAATAATATACTCTGAACATTTATTACATATAAATAACTAACAAAACCGACACTTAATCGGCAGACTAACAATTAACCATATGCTAAACTGGACCTGGACCTCGTTACCTGGTTGGTAAGACTATAACTATCGGTATTCCCCCAACTATACCTTACTGTACTCGGTATATGAACACTTAGCTCAACGGTAACTACTATTAAAAATGGACTTAAACTCTACATATGTATACTCTGTGTGATAGTAAAATATTCCCCAATTAAGAATCTACTGGTGGTGCCAAGGTTACAAGAAAAATGGATGGTACATATACAAAAAAAAGTAAATAGGTGTAGCTTATCTGATCTGTTTCTATCTATCTTACACGTTTATCGACTCGATAAGGGTACCACAGTGGATTCACTGAAGGAACATGTGAAACAACATTTTCCAGAGGTGACAGTTGAGTCACTTGCATCTAAACATCCTCATATATATGCATCCTTCAAGATAACAGTTTTAGAAGAGCATTTCAGCAAAGCGATGGATCCTGAGTTGTGGCCACATGGAGCTTGTGTTAGCCGTTTTTTATTCCTGAGGATGAAGGGAAGTCCACAGGGATGAGATCCGGGGTGCGAGATACATTGATGACCTCACTTCAAGAGAAGGTGGAAATTCGTAATTGTGACGTATTGAATATATTTAGTTTAAATATTCAATCAATAAGAAATAAAACAAATGAGCTAGATTGTTATCTTTTTGATAATAATTTTCATATTTTATGTTTTAGTGAAACCTGGCTTGACTCAGCAGAGGTGAAGTGCCTTTCCCTGGAGAAATACAACGTTGTCACTTCTTTTGACAGAAAGGTTTGTAGGGGTGGTGGAACAGTAATTCTAGCAAGAGAGGGTCTAAAATGTACACCACAGCCTGCTATGTGCGAAATGTCAGTAGAAACAGTAATAGAGATCTCCGCTGCTATTGTTGACTTTTTGAATTTGTATATAGTGAATATTTATCGACCACCAGGTAATAACTTTGAAATATTTCTGGATAAATTAGAAAGATTGTTATTGAGTATGAAAGACGGGAAAAAAATTATTGTTGTGGGTGATTTTAACGTACCTTTTGATATTTATTCAGACTGTGAATCGGGATATTCTGCTCGTTTATGCGATCTCCTGCGTACATTTGGATTACACAAAAAAATTTATGATAACACGCGGAAGGATAGGTGCATTGATAATGTATTCATTAACTTTACAACTGAAAGTACATTTTCTGTGGTGGACTGCAATTTGTCGGATCATAAGGGTATTGTTATTAATATGGTTCGTTCTGAATCGAACATTATGGAGAAATCTGAAACAAAAGTATGTAGACCTATTACTAGGGGGGGTGAGATTATTTTTTACAACTTGGTTGAAAGTATTGACTGGTCATTCGTTGGTAATACTGATCTGGATATTAATGTCAAATTTCAAATTTTCTTGGATAAAATATTGAAATGTAATAATTCAGCTTTTCCTGAAAAAAAATATATTAATAAACCGAATACAGCTGGGCCTGCGTGGTTCAATAATCATCTAAGAGGCATGCGTGAACAACTTAACTTCTATATTACGATATACAATAAAAACCCTTCTTTAGAAAATAAATTAAGAAGAAATACCTTTCGCATGCAGTATAAATCTGAAATAAAAAAAGCTAAATGTAAAGCAAATGAAAAACTTTTAAAAAATGCCAATAATCCTAATAAGTGTATGTGGGATATTATTAATAAACAGAGAAAAAAGGTAATGCTACCAAAAGTAAGTCAAACCGCAATAGAGCCGAATAAATTTAATGAATATTTTACGACAGTAGCTGCAAAGGATTTGGAAGTCCGTAAACAGTGTTCTCAAAAGAATACCCTAAATGCATGCTTTAATTTTGATTACAACAAGGTACCCTACAATGATTTTAAATTTTCTGAGGTGACGTACATTGAGGTGAGAGACATTATTACAAACCTAAAAAGTAAAGCTAGTAAAGATATACAGGGTGTCCACCTAGTGCGCGTAAGTCCAATATCTGGGTTAATAAAAGAGAAAACTTAATTTTTTTTTCTACAGGGTTGTCTAATATCCCGAGCTGCACAAAATGAAAATATATTTACATATTCAGGGTGTTCAGTTTTTCCTGGACAGGTACCAACTTCGTTTTTCTAAATGGAAATATATATTTTTTATTGCTTTTTCGAACTAAACCCTTGATTTTAGTAGGACTTTCATCAGCCTTCCCTATACCTAACTTAAACTGTTTTTGAAATATTGACGGGTGAATATTGACATTTTTGCAACTTTGACACCCTGTAAAATCTAAACGGTTTGAGATCAAGCAAAACGGTTTGCATATTCCTATCTTAACTTTTCATAAGCTATCGTTTGGTACTAATTTCAAATTTATACAAGAATAAAAAATTTTCAAAATTTTCAGAAAATTTTAAATTTTTGGATAATTCTGAAATTAGTACCAAACGATAGCTTATGAAAAGTTAAGATAGGAATGTGCAAACCGTTTTGCTTTATCTCAAACCGTTTAGATTTTACAGGGTGTCAAAGTTGCAAAAATGTCAATATTCACCCGTCAATATTTCAAAAACAGTTTAAGTTAGGTATAGGGAAGGCTGATGAAAGTCCTACTAAAATCAAGGGTTTAGTTCGAAAAAGCAATAAAAAATATATATTTCCATTTAGAAAAACGAAGTTGGTACCTGTCCAGGAAAAACTGAAAACCCTGAATATGTAAATATATTTTCATTTTGTGCAGCTCGGGATATTAGACAACCCTGTAGAAAAAAAAATTAAGTTATCTCTTTTATTAACCCAGATATTGGACTTACGCGCACTAGGTGGACACCCTGTATATGGCTTAAGTGTGAAAATTATTAAAATCATTAAGAATCTCATAGTGTATCCGCTAACTAAACTAATAAATGAATGTCTCTCCCAAGGTATATTTCCTACTATGCTGAAGGTGGCGGTAGTTTCACCTATGTTCAAAAAAGGTAATCTGGACGATCTGGACGACCCTGCAAATTATCGACCTATATCGGTGCTTCCAGTTCTTTCCAAAATATTAGAAAAATGTTTGTGCAATAGACTGACCGCGTATTTTGAGTCAAATAAGCTTTTCACAGAATGTCAACACGGGTTTCGAAAGAATCACGATACCACAAGTGCAATACTGGCCTTTGTAAATAACGTTTTGGACGCATATGAAAATCTTGAATTCTGTGATACTATATTTTTGGACTTAAGCAGGGCTTTTGACTCAGTGTCACACGATATCTTAGTTGAGAAGCTGGGAAAATATAAACTTAGTAGATGTAATTTAGACATAATAAAATCATTTTTAACTAATAGAAGTCAAGTAGTAAAAATCAATAATGAAATATCTGGAAGAAGAAATCTGACAATGGGTATACCGCAAGGGTCGGTATTGGGACCCTTGTTGTTCTTGATTTATAATAATGATATGCCTTTATCAAAAACTTTTTTGACATATGTTTTATATGCCGATGATACCACCATTTCTATCAGATCTAATGATGCAACTGAGGTAGAGGCTCGAAGAAATGAAATCCAATCAGAAGCGGAAAAGTGGTTTGCTTGCAATAATCTTATATGTAACACAAATAAAACACAACACATTATGCTTACACTGCGTAATTACGATATTTCCGATGATGAAGTGTCCGCTGTAAAATTTTTGGGTGTACTTTTAGATCCCCATCTGAGGTGGAATATCCATATTGAGGGGATTTGTAAAAAGCTGAGTAGTGGTGTATTTGTTATCCGTAATCTTTCGGGTTCTGTGTCCACTAGCGTGTTGAGATCTGCCTACTTCTCCTTGTGCCATTCAGTTATGAGTTATGCAATAATAGTCTGGGGTCATGCCGCGGATTTTCATAAAGTATTTGCAATTCAAAGAAAATTAATCAGAATCATAGCTAGGCTGGGTTATATGGATGACTGTAAAAATGCATTCATCAAATACCAAATATTAACTTTACCCTCACAGTATATTTTGGAATGCTTGACATACGTTAAATCTAAACTAGACTGCTGTCCCACCTATGCAAACCAACACAATTACGACACGAGAAACAAAGATAATGTAATAACGCCATACTATAGGCTGAATAAAACGCAAAATACCCCAAACTACCTGGCAACCTTGATGTTTAATCGGTTACCCTCGCAAATTAAATAGGTATGTTAAATGTAAGAACTCCTTTAGGAATACTTTGAAGAGGTTTCTCCTGGGGAAGGCATTCTACCACTATAAGGAATTCTGGTCATGTAATGATTTACATCTGATTGGCTGAGTATATTTATGTGTGATTTACAAAGTTTGTTTTATTGTGTAGCGTTTGTTGTATTTAAATTAGTATTTAAGTATACTATTATTTAGTATTGTTTTAAATTAGTATTTGAGCATTTTCGATGTTTTTATTCTGACCTGTGTAAGTACTTGATGCAATAACACCAATAAACTATTATTATTATTATTATTATTATTATTATTATTATCTGCGGAGGGAGTTGATGAAGACCTTCCCTAGCCACTAGATGGACGTCAACCTACTCGCTGGGGAACTCGAGACTAATGGGATCCGTCGATCCTCCAACTTCTCGGGAGTCCACCCAGGTAACCCACTGAGTTCTTCACCAGTTCTGTCGGAATCCTAGTGTCTAGTACCGGTGGTGCCAAGGTTATAAAAAAAAGATTGTACATGAACAAAACAATGTAAATAAGCGTAGCTTATCTGGTCTGCTGAGGGAGCTGATGAAGATCTTCCCTAGCCACTAGATGGACGTCAACCTACTCGCTGGTGGACCTCGAGACTAATGGGATCCTTCAATCCTCCAACTTCTCGGGAGTCCACCCAGGTAACCCACCGAGTTCTTCACCAGGCCTGTCAAAATCCTACTCAATATCCGGGGTATGCGGTCGTCACCATAAATCAGATCAAGGGGGCAGGCCAGATAGGCTTGCTACCAAATGGATGACCGGTAGGAAACAGTTGACTAATGAAAAAAAAACAAGCGGACACCAAAATTCTTCAACCAGAGATAACTCAGGGTACAATTTCCTTAGGCTTATGTATTCAAATCTCCACACAAAGATACCGAGACAAGGAGGGACTGGATTCAAGTCCACCAAACACTATCCATAACTAACCACACTCGGGCCAAGTCCAAACCAACAATCAAAATTCGCCCATCGACTAAAACTAGGCCATAAAATAAAAACCCTGCAAAGATAACTTATTTAGAACACATAATGTTACACAAAGGAATACTTACCTCCTGGGAATCAACAGAGGGTTTTCCCAAACAACAATATACCGGCCACGCTGCCAACTTATCTCTATTTAAAATTCGTCTTGCCAAAATATATACTGTGGACCACACCTTACCCAAACAGAACATCCATTTCTTTGGGTTTATCTTACAAATCCATAAATGATGGGTCCAATTTAACATGAATATTCACCAAGTTGCTAGACAGCGTGGCGGCTTCGGTAGATCAAAATTCGAAAAGGAACAACAGAATACCGAACTACAAAAGGAGTGTCTACAATGTATCCAGAACTTATTCCATGGAACATATTCTATGGTAGGTAGATCATGGGCGGTTCTATGATTGACAATGGAAAAAGAATACCCCGCTAAGGGTTTCACGTTCCCAGGCTTCCTTTCCGGATGGTTATGAACGAGTATAAGACACAAGTGATGTTATTAGTTAGTTCAAAATTTTATAATATTGTCGACCATCGAACGCAGACTTGCTAATTCGAAGTCTGTCCCGTGAATTAAGATCTATAGTTGGCAACCCTACCTGTCAGTTCCATATATAACCTGTTGCTTACCGAATGAATTGGGAAAAATACTGCTTATTGAAAAAAAGGTGAAATAGCAACAAAATGGTACTATAATTCCCAGAATATGCCCTGGGGAAGTGTGTTGGGTGGGTATTAAACTCAGAGATGATTTACTAAGCTTGAGATACAAGGTTGTTTACTAATGCCCTTCGCTACCCTTTATTTCAGGTATCAGATTACTGAGGTAAATAAAACTTTGTCGAATCACTAATTAGTCTTCAGGTTAAAACCTACATTTATCATCGACCGGAAAGTGGTTGTCAAGACAAAAATTCTACCTAACTTCTCCAACTTATAAGGTGACTCCATAACTATAACCAACTCGTACCTCAAAACTGTGTACTGGATAATACCTAGGACATACCTCGCAAGAACGTGAGCCAGTTTCAACCTTTTCCCCAGTCTTATAACAAAATGTGAACTATAAGCAGATTCTAGTCCCGGAGCCCTTGTGTAACCTGTGTCAATTAAGCCACCCTTACTGTATAATGATAAATCCTAGCCTAAAAGAATTACTGACTAATTAACTTCATTGAAGAGCCAACCCCAACAAAACAAAAAATACAAAACTAAATCTTGGGTATATGTGTAGCGCAACAGAGACAAATCTCACATTTGCTGTGACTCGATGGAGTTGGTATGAAAATAATGTGTTACAGGTCCACTAAAATTCGACCTGTAACAATATAAATTACACAATTGACAGTTTGGCAACAGTTCTTCGTACAATCATAAAGTAGACCTTGCAGTTGACCAGATAAAGAGTAAACAAGGGGTTCTTTGATTGCTTTAAAATGTAAACAATTACATCTCCCTTGTCTTATAAATCTATGGGTATTCCTATTACTGAAAAAGCCCCTCTTAATCCCGTCACGCGCGCAGTTCTTCTCTCCGTCTGTATATTTAGTTGCTGTTTGCTGCCAGATGCAGGAAGTGCTACTAGCTATCTACAGCAATTATTTAAGAGCTAGACATTTCTCGACTGATAAGTTCGCTTTATCACTCAATCTGAACATCCATTTATGGGTTGCCTGCCTGAGTCTGTCTTCCGGAAAGGTGCTGGGGTGGTTGCCTACTTACGGTTGCCTGCGGGTAGTTGCCTGCCTGCGTCTGTCTGCCGGAAGGGAGCCGGGGCGGTTGCCTACCTACGGCTGTCGTTGGATGCCGGGAGGGGGCGTAGCCTGAACCTGAGCGCCGGCCCACGGAGCCCTGTGATTTGTTGGCCTCATGGCTGCGCGGTCTTCGAGAGAAAAGTGGAGGGGGTAAAATTAATCAAATTTTTACAAAATTTAGCCCGCTTTAAAAATACAGGCGTTTTTGGCTCAGAATCCGCATAGCCTATCTACTACCATTTTCAATAAGACCATCCAGCGCACAAAGATGGTAAAATTTTTGGCAGTTACCCTAGACGAAAAATTGTCATGGGTACCCCACATAGACAAACAAACACAGAGAGCAACCTTCTGGACATGTGAGAGGCTTTTCGGGAAAATGTGGGGACTTCATCCGAGAGCCACCTTATTGCTTTACACCTTGGTTATTAGACCCTATTTTCTATATGCGTCGATTGTGGCCAGCCGTCCGGCGGGCTACCGTCAAGCAACGGCTAAATCAACTACAACACCTGGCGTGTGTAAGCACGACAGGAGCGATACGCACGGCTCTCACAGAGGCTCTGGAGGCTCTCCTGTCTCTCCCTAAACTGCATATAGTGGTTGAGGGTAGGCAAGGAGGGCCTCCTACAGGGTCAAGCAGTGGGGGCGGTGGCTAGGTAAAAGCCACGATGGTGGTCACACAAGTATTCTTGAGGAACTTGTGGGAGGAGACAGTCTGCTGGACGCACCCAGTGACAGGATATCTCCCACTTATGTGTTCCTTAAACCTTTCACAGTAGAGATACCGGACAGGGACGCCTGGCTCCAGAATCCTGATGCTCAGATCTCAAATGGGCTCGTCTGGTTTACGGATGAGTCCAAGATAGACCAGGGCTCAGGGGAGGGAGTCCGGGGCGTGCGCCCAATGGCTAGACTATTCTTATCTTTGGGAAAGTATGCCACGGTTTTTCAGGCGGAAGTATTTGCTATCTCTGCATGTGTTCAAGAAAATCTCAAAAGGAGATATTCTAATCAGCATATACAGATATGCACTGAAATTGTATTAATGGTCTGGCCCAATTGGGACAGAACAACCAGGTAAAATTTACCTGGGTACCGGGTCATCACAACATAACAGGAAATGAGGAAGCCGATGAACTGGCTAAAAGAGGCTCAAATATACAGTTTACCGGGCCCGAACCAGTTCTCGGGCTTCCACCTAGTTATGTAACAAGGTCTATTGAAAACTAGATCATGAAAAGATCAGAGAAAGAATGGTCGAACGGGACTGGGCTCCGACAAGCCAGGCTCTTAATTGAAGGGCCTTGGTTGAACGCAACTCGATCAATACTTGCGTTAAGTCGTAACAACATAAAGATTGTCACAGGACTGCTGACAGGTCACGGACATGTCAACAAGCACCTTAACACTATCGGCCTTAGTGACACTAGAAGATGCAGGTTTTGCGGACACGATGACGAGGACTCCATTCACATCCTCTGTCGCTGTGCCTGCCTCATGTCAAGAGACACAAATATCTGGGTGCGGCATTTCTCCTTCCCCAGGACATTAGAGAGAGAGAGAGAGAGAAAGATTTATTTAGCAAAAGCTACACATTACAGGAAATTAATAAGTCAGCTATATCAGTGTGTGACATTAACCTAACAAAAATACATCAACATTAAAAATCCTTAAAAAAAATTTATCACTAAACCTATGAAGGTACAACACTGTATATTTAGTAATACCACAAAACTACAATGCAATGTAAAAATTAAAAATTAAACATCAAAAAGTATCAAAATTGAAAATTTTAAAAATTATTAAACAATTATCACAAATTATGACTGGTTTTCCAGTAAATATATATACAGCCATGATACAACTACACTGATATGCCTATGCGCATGAAGGCGTGGTCTATCGATGAGCGTGACGTCAGTTTTGATACAAAATTAAATAAAATACTTGTAAACAAAGATAACAATATAAAAGAAACGTCGATTATGGAATTATAATACACGATTCATACAGGGAAACTAAAATATTAGTTGATTAATATCAATCTTTCTTATTTTAATTCAAACCGCATTCTGTGTACCGATCTACCTACCGAATATAATTCTAACCTAAATTTTATAATTTGAAGAGATAATAAGAAGCACTACTGTAAATAAACACCACCCTATAATATAAAAATGACAACTTGATAACCTTCGGACCTCACAATTATAATAACACGGGAATACAATTGACAAACATGAAAATAATTATATCACTGACAGTCACGTTGACAGTAACGCATTTGAATTTTCGCCATTTTAGCATCAAGAATGACGTCGTGCGCAGAACAAACGAAATTTGGTTAAGTTATGAGCATATCAGTGTAGTTGTATCATGTATACAGCCTTCTTCTAAATACAGAGACTAAACAATTTCTTATGTCATATGGAATTTTAATATATTCAACAACTCCTCTGTCAAAAATGCTTTTTTTAGTGGATATCAATTTGTAGGACGAACATTTAACTCGTTTCTCTGTCTAGTGTTATAATGATGTATGTCACCACGATACTGCAGTCCAGATGTCAAATAACTTGGAAGCATGTTATTTAACAGCTTATGTAAAAATATAAAAGTCTTGAACTTAATATATCCTTTTATAGGCAACCAGTTTAGTGTCATGGGCATACCCAAAGTACTAGTGTATTTCGAGCAACCAAGAAGAAATCTCATACACCTGTTTTGTAGTAGCTGAAGTTTCTTAATTTCAGTTTCATTAGCCTAAACAAGATCGTAGGGCAATAATCAAAGTGCGGCTTTATTATGCTATTGTAAATAATATGCTTTGTAAAAAGTGTTAAGTTTTTACTAATCCTATATGCAAATGCTAATTTTTTTGAATTTTTTTTACATATATATATCCAATATGATTAGTAAAGTTAAGATTACTATCAATGATAACCCCCAAGTCTTTAATTTCATACACTCGTTCTAATTTTTTACTGCGAAATAAAATGTGATTATTGTTTTGCTTATGTAGTGACTTTGGTCCTAAAATTAGGTATTTTGATTTTTCAGTATTTATTATAAGTTTATTGTGATCAAGCCGGACACTAATACTCTGAAGACACATATTTACTTTGTCAATAACTTCTCTGACATCTGATCCAGATACATAGATCATAGTGTCATCAGCAAAAAGATGAAGTTTGCAGCCATTTAAATTAATCAAGAATATATCGTTAATATACATGAGAAACCATAAAGGCCCCAAAACACTACCCTGCGGAACTACATTCGCTACAACCGCTTTGTTAGACATTTCCCCACCTATTTGTATTTGTTGGAATCACATGTATAAATAAGATGATAACCACTTATGCGCAGAACCATCCATTCCGAAATATTGTTTTAGTTTCTGAAGCAGTATTTCCCTATTTACAATTTCAAAAGCACGACGCAGATCCAAAAAAACCGCTACAACTATGTGTCCTTTATCTATACTATATTTAAAATCATTAATTACATTTTGCAAGGCAGTTTCAAAAGAAAACCCCTTTCTAAAGCCAGACTGATTTTGACTTAATAACCCATTGAAATCTAGGTGTTCTAAAATTTGTTTATGGATAATGAGTTCCAGAATCTTGTCCAAGTTTGGTAATATATCTATTGGTCTATACTGTTCAATTTGTTTCGTATTTAAAACTTTGGGAACTGGTACAATTTTCGACAATTTCAGTGCATTAGGAAAACTACCACCGCTATCTATTAAGTGATCATAATATGTACTAGAGTATACCCCACTACATCAAATATTCCTTTTATCAGTTTAGAGCTAATTCCATCTGGTGAGGATTTATTAGGTTGTTTAAAAATAATGCTTTTTAGCTGGGATAGGGTTATGTTTTGAAATTTGTTTAATTTACTACGAGGATAAATTGAAGTACATACAAATAATGCTTTACTATTCAATATGAATACATCTTTACTTAAACTTCCAACTAAGTTTGAAATACTAGCCAAAAAGTAATTATTAAATACGTTGGCTAAATCTTCACTTATTTTATTGCTATTCAAGATTACGGTATTAATAGTAACAGATTTATTATTCGTGGTTACAAGAGACTTTAACGTTTTCCACATCAGCGACGAGCTATGCTTCACATTATCTATTTTGTTCTCATAGTATTGTTTCTTAGTGGATCTTGATAATTCAACAACTTCATTACGTTTTTCTTGTAAGCAAGCCAGTTTTCTACATTTTTATTTATTTTATATATGTGATAAGCAGTATTTCTGTCATTCATTGCATTTTTTATTGATATATATTGCATTTTTTATTATAACTTAAAGTTAAAGTTATTGATAAGTTAAACCAGTTTTTACAGTGTTTAGTTTGGATAACTTTTAAAGGACACGTTGTATTGATGGAATTCTCAACCGTTTGTATAAAATTATCAAAAACTGTATTTGTATCTGAAGAGTTATATACGAAGGCGTAGAAGGGCCAGGATCTAAAAAAATATTTTTTTCTTTAATTTCTGAGTTTAAACTCGGAATTTTGTTAATTTTCGACTTTAAACTCGGAATTTTGTTAAATTCCGATTTTAAACTAGGAATTTTGTTAAATTCCGACTTTAAACTCGGAATTTTGTTAAATTCCGATTTTAAACTCGGAATTATAATAATATTAATGATATTAAAAAAATAAATTCCGAGTTTAAAGTCGGAATATGAACAAAATTCCGAGTTTAAAGTCGGAATTTAACAAAATTCTGAGTTTAAAGTCGGAATTTAACAAAATTCCGACTTTAAAGTCGGAAATTTACAAAATTCCGAGTTTAAAGTCGGAAATTAACAAAATTCCGAGTTTAAACTCAGAAATTAAAGAAAAAAATATTTTTTTAGATCGTGACCCTTCTACGCCTTCGTAGTTATACATCCACGCCTTCTCAATTAATGATTTACAAATTTTGTCATAATCAATATTTCTGATCGAGTATTTTTTCACTAATGGTTATTTTACATTATAGTTTAAATAAACAGATATTGTTTCATGATCCGTAATCTTATGTTGATGTGACTTAACAGAAATGTCATATTTGTTAGAAAATACGAGGTCTATAACACTTTCACAAACAGGAGTTATCCTAGTGGGAAAAGTAACTAATTGTTTAATCGCGGAAAGTTGACTTAAACTATGTAGCCTCTTACTGTGCCGATGAACCAGAAGCATCATGTAATCCCGCGTGAAACGTATTTGCCTCTACTTGACTTTCCAGAAGACTTAAATTAGTAGGTACCAGTTTCTTCTTTTCAAAGTTCTCCACCTTCTCATTGAATTTTTCCATCAAGGTGAGAGCTGCAGCTAGTAATTCTGACTTTTTCTTTAAGTTACTTTCTTCTTCCGTGTCCATATTGTCCAAACGACCCAATACATGACTAAGTTTCGTTTGTATCTTCATAGCTCCAGTACTACTACGTCCATCTTGAAATTGTGCTACCAATTGCATTAATTCATCCAAAGTCTTCTGTACAGCGTCGTGATCCTGGTCAAAACTGTAGGGATATTTTGGGTACTTCAGACTATCTCCACTCTTCTCCAATTGTAACGCCAGTACGAGGCGGTGACGCATTTCATCGCATGTGCCTATCCCTATACCACGAACTGTTAATTCATAAAGAAGCTCCTCTTTATCCAGTCTATTGATATGTATTTTTCGTGACATAATGGATTATGCAAATCAAATTTATATACCTAAAATAAATATAATCGACGAAAAGAAATTGTCAAAATATGATAACAATTTATAATAAAAAAACTGTATAAGTTATAAGAAATTATTAATAGGATGGTCTATTGGCTTGTAATTAAGTAATAACCTACGACAGAATTTTTAGCAAAAAGTAGGTCCAAAAATTAAAAAATTAAAATACCCAAAAAACATTTATATAGTAATCTGTATTTTTTTTTTTGGGCCCCACGTTGGGCCGCCAAAATGTGACGCTCAAAATGTGACTTCCCGCAACTTACCCAATACCTTTACCCAATAAAGAATAATAGAAACAGCGGCCGGCCAGCTACAGTGAAGACGGGCTGGGTCAAAGTTAGAATTGGGAGCGCCACTTGGTTTAACGCTGCTCTACTAATTAAGTCCGTTCAAACCAAGAGAACTTGGGTCTATATATATATATATACATACATATGTATGGTTAAACGTATATTGTAACTTCCTATGGTAAGCCGCTAGATCAGTTAAATAGAATTTAAAGAAAAATAAAAGACAACTATTCTTTGCTACCTTAAAATCCACATTTATTATTAAAAGAAAAGATGTAAATTCATCCCACAGGATTATTGTCTGTCAAACTTCTGACTCCGAGGTAGTTGTATCAATGTTAACCAATAAATACTATAAAAAATTTAGCATTCGACACTTTAGGCGCAGCTTTACCGTACGTGTATACACGCGCAGCGTACAAAAGAAGCCACGTTCGCAAAATATTAATGCGAAGTTAAGAAAAATACATACAATAAATCATAAAATACTTAACAAGCAAGTGTACAGTAGTATAATGCGTGGGAGATTATATAAGGCAGCAAAAACAGTAAAACTAAATAGCACAAAAAAAATCAAGGCTACTTAATAAAATACTAAATTTTATGCAGCAGATTATAGCATAGCACCAGAAAATATTAATGGTTGCTGGACTAATTACTTTAAAGCCAGGATAGTTAACATACTTATACTATAATACCATGCATATAAACATTTATGTGTAAAACTACTCACGATGAGCAACGAACATAAAACAAGAAAATATATACGTTCAACTAATCTACTTTACATATATGAAGAAAAAAAACTGACTAAGAGAAGCAAACTGCTAGTAAATTACTTTAATTACTGCTAATTACTTTAATTACTAAGTACTCCTAAGTACTAACTACTTTAATTGCTAGTCTATAAGATAGTTAAATAATTACAGTACCAATTAGTTTATATCTTTAAACTATTTTGGGACAAGTTAAGCTACTTGCAAGCCATGGGTATAGCAAATTAAATAAGGCAATGTAAAATAACTAGCAACCTATTAAAAACAAGCAAGATAACAAAGAAAATTGGAAGCTTGGTTTATAATAACTAATAGCTAAATAGGTGCAATTAAAAATATATGCAATATATATACTATGATACCGCAATGTTTGGGAAAGGAAATAATTTTCATGCAACTTAGCTGGCAAGGAACTGATGGATACTAGTGCAGGTGGCAGGCAGCTACAATGATCTGAGGTACAACCACAATCAAGACACCAGGTCCTGGGAAGCGCCTCGTCCTTGTCCAGAAGTCAACAGACGATTTTTACATCCAAAAATAAAAACCCTAAAATTATGACACCCTATATAAGCAATTAAATTTCAGTAAGCAGACAAATCTTTTCAGAAAGATACTGAGAAAAGCATTGCATAAAAACCAGGTGCTGATATCCTGATATAAAAAGAATAAAAATGCATTATGCAAAGCCAATAACAATTTGACTAAAAATTGTTGGACAATTGACACCTAAAACTACATAGATAAGTATGAATAAAATCTGGAAATGCATAACGTATTTCATAAAAAAGAAAGCTGTTACCTCGCTACAACTTGAGGGTTTTCTTCCTATTTTCCTTAGCTGAAGGATTTCAATCTTTACTATATTGGTGCTTAGATGGAATGACTGGTAATATGTAGCGTGGGACAGGCTTAAATTATCCCGCTAATGCGGTAATGGATTCCACAACCTCCTGCAAACTTCAATGTTTTACAGCAACAAGAAAATCATCAATTGGAAATCCATAAAGGACGTTGCCGGGTAAATGCTCCCTTTTCAAAAAGGATAAGTGAAACACACTCACTACATGCAATTACTGCACCCGTACAAAGCACAAAATTCACCTAGAAAAGTTCCACGTTTTACCTTTCAAAGCTATCACACCAATCTCGAAAATTCTAGATATTCATTCCAAAAAACTTTTAGCAACAACAAAAAATCCACACAATAATTCATATTTTAAATATTATTCAAAATGAGCCTTATGGCGCCATCTATAATTGAGAATACAAATAAAAGATAAATAGCGTAGGAAACTATAGTTCGGAAACTGATTGGCGACTAGAGTACTAAGAGAGACTGTCAACTTCTACAAGAGAGAACGACGTTGATAACTGTCAAAGTACAATTGCCAGATATGCCCAAAGGACGCCGACATAACGACAATACAAACTCGACAAGAATAAATAGTTTACAAGCTATTTCAAGGGTAAGTTTATGTTCCTAAAGTTTATAGCCCTAAATATATGTTACAACCTTGTCACACACCAACCTGACTGATAGCCGGTCGTAGCTGAAGTGAAAGAGAGAGCTTCCCCTGAAACAGATGTTGGCCACTGCGTAATAGCACGAGGTCTCTTCCAATAGCTCTCGACTAGCGGAGGAACAATGGGTCGAAAGACCTGAGTGCTGCGGGTAACTGCGCCGCTTTCCAACAACAACATGTATGACATTAAGGAACTTTTCTAAAATCCTCGGACACGTCGATATTATTTTTAATTCCGCTTAATTTGATGTAATATACAGTAAGATGGTGCTCAGGTGTTCCGGATATGACTCCTTCGATACAAGAATCTACTAGAAAAATATATTACTGCTATTTAAAAAATGTATCGATGGCGTCATATTATCCAGAACACCTGGAGCGCCATTTTACTGTATTTTACATCATAATAAGCGGAATTGAAAATAAAAATCGCGTCCGAGGATTTTAGACGGAAACGTGGGTCTTATGAAATATTGCATTTATTCGTTCCTTTTCTAATTCACTGTATATACAATGCTTACTTTTGAAAACCTGACATAGACTATTTTTTTATTTGAAGAGATACATACTTCCCAAAGCAAATTTGTAGAGGCTGCTCTGATTAAGAAAAATGGAATAAGAAAATTTTTCCAACCTTGCCAGTTTGGGAAATAAATAAAAATACACAAAATTTTAAATGGCAACACCGCATTTTCTAAACGAAATTCGATATATTTCACCATTCTAAACAATAAGTGAAGAGTGCATTTTTTAGATATGAGAAAACCAATAATATTAGTTGCCTTAAAACGTTCGAATAAGTAGGCTTTGGAAAACAATATCATGTTATTAGTTGTCCAAGGTTGTCTAATTAATCGCATTAAGTGTATCAATTTTAATTGTATTTTTTATTTCTATTGTTTTAATTAAACTTTGCAACAACCTTAAGCGGGTCAAACCATTATTAACATACAAACGTTCATAGCTCAGAAATGGCTACTTCATTTTAGAAAATGCACTCTTCACTTATTGTTTAGTGTGGTGAGATCTATCGAATATTGTTTAGAAAATCCGGGGTTGCCATTTAAAATTTTGTGTTTTTTTATTTACTGCCCAAACCGGCAACGTGGGAAACATTTTCTTTTTCGATTTTTCTTAATTAGAGCAGCTTCTACAAATTTGTTTTTGGAAGTATGTCTTTTAAATAAAAAAAATAGCCTATATCAGGTCTTAAAAAACTAATCATATAATAAAGGAGTTGAGAGAGGCACATTTTAAAATTAGTGATACATATAAAATTAGAATCGTATCTCAATGATATGGAAAATTATACTTTTGTTAAATAGAATTACCAATATTTTCTTGTGCCAATGGAAGCTTCGTTGGTTCTTTCTTTAACTGTAAAATTTTAATGCGTTTCATGGCAACGTTGCTAAGTTACCGATTATTATAATGTAAGCGATATATGCGTGGATCTATTAAGGTACGTTCATTACGGAGCTTGGATGATAGGATATAGATGATAGATGAATGATGATAGAATAATAGTGAAAAATATAAGCGCTGATAAGCGTTCACAACGGAGATGTGCATAAACGCTTTTAACAGCTAGTATACTTCAAAATGTCTAGCAAAGAAGGTTACTTTTGTTCGGCAAGAACCAAATATTACATTTTCACCAAAAGAAAACAAAACTTAAGAAAGTATCATGTACATCCCATAAACAGGGAAAGGCACCGACTGGGAGAATTTCACCATTTATATCCTCAACTACGGAAATATTCCCAGGGGTTTTACGCATATTTCAGATACAGCAAAATTTGTTAGATAGATTTAAAAGTTATGTTTGTAGAAATCGCTTACAATATTGTTAAAATGATAAAAATAAATTAAAATGAATACTAGTGATGAACGGGAACCACTAGTTGAAGTGAACGCCCGGTTTTCCTAATACTAAGTATTTTACTTTTGCTAAAGTCTCTAATGTATTTTACGTTAATATACTCAATATTGAATTAATTCGTTTGTTATTCAAGACCTACATACATATCTTTCACAATATATAATAAATTGTATTTTATTTAAAAAGAAAATATTACTTTTACTTGTAGCATTCATATTTTTCCTATTTTTTCCCACTGTTTCTCCAAAATAAATCTATTGTGGTGATCAGCGTGGGCCTGATTCCACAACGATTCTCTAATAAACACTTCTCTAATTAATTTTTCGGCATCCATACTCCTACTTCAGCTCGCAGAAGAATTAAACTGACTATTCCGCAAAATATAATCGAGTGTAAACCACTCGTGTATCATGTATTCCCTGCTAGTATCACATCTCCGTACTGAACGGCTCCATTGAAATACATTGTACATTTTATCAACGCTGGTAAAAGTTAGTCTATCATCCAGTCTATGATCTATCATCCAAGCTCCGTACTGAACGTACCTTTAAGGTATGTACGTTCAGTTCGGAGCTTGGATGATAGATTGGATGATATAGTAACTTTTACCAGCGCTGATAAAATGTATAATGTATTTCAATGGAGCCGTTCAGTACGGAGATGTGATACTAGCAGGGAATACATGATACACGAGTGGTTTATACTCGATTATATTTTGCGGAATAGTCAGTTCAATTCTTCTGCGAGCTGAAGTAGGAGTATGGATGCCGAAAAATTAATTAGAGAAGTGTTTATTAGATAATCGTTGTGGAATCAGGCCCACTTGATCACCACAATAGATTTATTTTGGAGAAACAGTGGGAAGAAATAGGAAAAAATATTAATGGTACAAGTAAAAGTAATATTTTATTTTTAAATAAAATACAATTTATTAATTTGTCTCGAATAACAATCGAATTAATCCAATATTGAGTATATTAACGTAAAATTCATTAGAGACTTTAGCAAAAGTAAAATACTTAGTATTAAGAAAACCGGGCACTTCAACTAGTGGTTCCCGTCCTCTCCTCCCGCGTGACCCTTTAATATCCGTTCATCGGATCTATGATGAGTCGTTATAGTATTCATTTTAATTTATTTTTATCATTTTAACAATCTTGTAAGCGATTTCTACAAACATAACTTTTAAATGTATCTAACAAATTTTGCTGTACCTATTTGCAAAAAACTGTACAAATTTTGCTGTATCGAAAATATGCGTAAAACCCCTGGGAATATTTCCGTAGTTGAGGATATAAATGGTAAAATTCTCCCAGTCGGTGCCTTTCCCTGTTTATGGGATGCACATGATGCTTTCTTAATTTTTGTTTCCTTTTAGTGAAAATGTAATAGTTCGTTCCTGCCGAACAAAAGTAATCTTCTTCGCTAAACATTTTGAAATGTACTAGCTGTTAATAGTATATTATGTATCAAGTTTTATAAATTCCATTTTAGTCACGATTTTTATTAATCACGAGCGAAGCGTAGCGGAGCGAGTGTTTAATAAAATGAGAATGAATAAAATGGCGTTATAAAACGAGTTGCATACTATACTTTTTCTACGATAGCAATTTGGTTAATTTTTCCACAATTACTTTCCACAAAATTACTTCTCTTGTCACGCCGCGTCAAATTAGTTTGACAGATTGATTAAAAATGACACAGACAACTATCTTGATTTTTTCAATATAATTTCAATCCGTGACTAAAGCGCACGAAGCCACGGCTTGTATATGCACGAAGCCACGGCTTGTATATGCACGAAGCCACGGCTTGCTAAGGTGTATTTAAAAGATCACTTAGCGTCATGGAAACATATACGAAAAGTGGCATTTTAAAGATGGGGAGTAGAAAAAAGCGTTTATGCACATCTCCGTTGTGAACGGCTATCAGCGCTTATATTTTTCACTATTATCATTCATCTATCATCTATATCCTATCATCCAAGCTCCGTACTGAACGTACTTTAAGTAGAGCTGCGGCGATAGCTCAGTTTGTTAGGTGCTGGGTGTTAGGCTGTGACTAACAGTATGGTTTACTGGCACCAGTGGCACCTCTCCCAGGGAATGGTTGTATGTCTGCGTATGTTCTGTTTCATTTGTACTCTCCCTCTACCCTCTACATAATCTTGAAGCTTTCAGAAGGAGGTTGTCCATTTATAAACTGTTTAATATTTTTTGTTTATTTATGCACTAGCTACTTAACTGTTTATTTATTTTTAGTAAACATTTAGGTGGTGTCTTAGTGTCCAATTTACCGCAAAATAGTATTAAAATATATATTTTTTTATACAAGATATATACGATTGTTTTCTAAATTTCTACAATTTAAAATACATTTTTTGTAACTTTTTTAAATACGACATCGTGTAAGGATTTTATAAGTATTATCAGTAGAGTATTTAATTCACTCTAATTTGATGCCAATAAGTAAGTATACCTTTATCTCTGCTAGTTTTAAAATATGGCGGTTTAACAAATGTTTGGACAATTTTTCACTTTTCTGCGTATAGAATATATATATAATATAATATAATATACATTTTTTGGGATATTTTTAAAAATATGCCTAAATATGCATACACAAGCGTTTTGCCTAATGTGAGAACAAACATAATTGTTACATGTATTTTAAATTTTATCTTAAGGCAGGTTAAACCATTTTAACTGTTGACACATTTATTTATAGGAATTAAGCCAAAAAATTTATGAAGAGAGAGAGAGAGAGATATTATTAATGAAATTATCCAAATATTCGGGTGTATATATTCTATGTATATACTGCTAAATTTTTAATCAAAATTTAAGATTACCTACATATTTATTTGCATCTTGTAGCACAAAAAAATTATTTGGTGCAAATAAATTAAAATTTACAATTTAAATAATAGAACTAGAAATGGGAGAAAATCGCTATCGCGATTTTCGTTCCCATTTCTAGCCCTACCGGGGATCCAGGCCTGCGGCCTGGGGTCACCCTTCGGGTGACAAATGCATCTAAAATAATATTATTTTTAAGAAAATACTTATTAAAGAAATTTTGTATCTGGAATGATGATGGAATTATACTAAACGATTTTTCTTAATATTTTGATGAATTGTAAGGGTTTCTTGATGGTAAAATATCAAATTTTTTAAGTACTGAAACTAGAATTTATTTTTAAGTAAACATTATTATCAATTTTATCAATGGTACCTAAAATATTGTACCGGTGTGAAGTTAGCAGCCATTTTCTGGCAGCCAAAAATTCTAGCAGCCAATTCATTTTCGTGTGAAGTTAGCGGCCAATTTTTGGCAGCCATTTTTTGAAGAAGCTTTAATATACTTTTGAAGCATATTTTTTAAAATATCTACAAAAATTTTCACCTAAATTAGTTTAAGGCCGTTAATAATACTTATAATGATTAAAATTGTACAAAAAAACGCCACGAACAATAATTAAATTCTGACTTAATATTAAATTTAATTTATTAATTTAACGAGCTACAAAAAAAGCTGAAGGATGAAACTTGGTCTGATTACATTACTGGATCATGTAAGCACCCCAAGCGACATTGCCTTAGATGCCGTCTGGGTGGTAGTTCCACCCTTATCAAAAAATATCATTTTCTATATTTTTAACCAACTCACAAAAATAGTTGCAGGATGAAAATTGGTCAGCTTACTTTACTAGGTTATATAAGTAAGCACCCCAAGCGTCATCGCCTTAGGTGCCGTCAGGGTGGTAGTTCCACCCTTATCATGAAATATAATTTGCTTTATTTTTAAATAACTCACAAAAATAGTTGCAAGATGAAACTAGTCAGATTACATTAATGGGTCATGGAAATAAGCACCCCAAGCGTCATCGCCTTAGGTGCCGTCTAGGTGGTAGTTCCACCCTTATCATGAACTATCATTTTCTATATTTTTAATCAACTCACAAAAATAGTTGCAGGATGAAACTTGGTCAGCTTACTTTACTAGGTTATATAAGTAAGCATCCCAAGCGTCATCGCCTTCGGTGCCGTCTGGGTGGTAGTTCCACCCTTATCATGAAATATCATTTGCTTTATTTTAAATCAACTCAAAAAAATAGTTGCAGTATGAAACTTGGTCAGCTTACTTTACTAGGTTATATAAGTAAGCATCCCAAGCGTCATCGCCTTAGGTGCCGTCTGGGTGGTAGTTCCACCCTTATCAAAAAATATCATTTTCTATATTTTTAACCAACTCACAAAAATAGTTGCAGGATGAAACTTGGTCAGCTTACTTTACTAGGTTATATAAGTAAGCATCCCAAGCGTCATCGCTTTAGGTGCCGTCTGGGCGGTAGATCCACCCTTATCAAAAAATATCATTTTCTATATTTTTAACCAACTCACAAAAATAATTGCAGGATGAAACTTGGTCAGCTTACATTACTAGGTTATATAAGTAAGCATCCCAAGCGTCATCGCCTTAGGTGCCGTCTGGGTGGTAGTTCCACCCTTATCAAAAAATATTATTTTCTATATTTTTAATCAACTCACAAAAATAGTTGCAGGATGAAACTTGGTCAGCTTATTTTACTAGGTTATATAAGTAAGCATCCCAAACGTCATCGCCTTAGATGCCGTCTGGGTGGTGGTTCCACCCTTATCATGAAATATCATTTTCTTTATTTTAAACCAACTCAAAAAAATAGTTGCACGATGAAACTTGGTCAGCTTACTTTACTAGGTTATATAAGTAAGCATCCCAAGCGTCATCGCCTTAGGTGCCCTAAGGATGAAACTTGCTCAAAGTTTCATCCTGCAACTATTTTTGTGAGTTGGTTAAAAATATAGAAAATGATATTTTTTGATAAGGGTGGAACTACCACCCAGACGGCACCTAAGGCAATGTCGCTTGGGGTGCTTACAAGATCCAGTAATGTAAGCAGATCAAGTTTCATCCTTCAGCTCTTTTTGTAGCTCGTTAAATTAACAAATTAAACTTAATATTAAGTCAGAATTTAATTATTGTTCGTAACGTTTTTTTGTACAATTTTAATCATTATAAGTATTATTATCGGCCTTAAACTAATTTAGGTGAAAATTTCTGTAGATATTTTAAAAAATATGCTTCAAAAATATATTAAAGCTTCTTCAAAAAATGGCTGCCAAAAATTGGCCGCTAACTTCACACGAAAATGAATTGGCTGCTAGAATTTTTGGCTGCCAGAAAATGGCTGCTAACTTCACACCGGTAAATATTGTAGATATTTACTTTTGTAAGCTAAAATGATGAATTTAACAGACTGCTTTAATGAACGAATTATTTCCAAACTTTACGTGCAGAAAGAATAAAAGCTACGGATAATGAAACATAATAACTAAATACTAATGCTAATAAATAATTGGAATTAAAAAGTAAAAAAAAAGTTTGCCTCCAGCGTGACTCGAACTCGCGAAATCAGCATTATGAAGTTTTGAATCCTACGACTTTCCCGTTGCGCTACCACGCCTGTTGTCAAATGTTTACCTTGAGACGTTTAAGTATGTAAACTGTACGTGTCAACCTGAAAAAATAATTTTTACCGATTTTCTAATTGGAAAAGCATTTCGCTTTACTATTTTGGTAATCAGAAGTGTTTGGCAGTCAGTACTATTGATTCTGTTAGCAATATTTCTCATAGAAAAATAACCTATCTGAAGTTTAATTAATTTGACAGTTTTCGTGGGAGGTGCTTGTCTCGTTAGTGCAATCTCACATCGATAGATAAAATGAGAAAGAAGTTGAGACGGACACGACTCGTGATTTTCGAAGACGAAATAGACGTAGAAGGAGTCGACGTATACGGTCTCGAAAAAAAATCTCAAAGGATTAGAGAAAGGACGGAACTTTCGCGTGAAGCGGTTCTCGAAGCCGTAAAATTAGAAAAAGGGTCTAGGGAGTTCCACGAAAAGTCGGGATTTCGGCAGGCGTGACGGGACCATTAGGCGCGAGGACAAACGCCGGTGCTAGCCGTATCTCTCTCGCCGAACGGCGATCAACCAAAATTTTGCAGAGGTTTTTTTAAAAGGCGTTTAAATTGGGAAAACGCATAGGAAACGGGACGAAAATACCCCTACGCATTGGAGAAAGGCCGGTGGTGACCTCCGGTCGCCCGCCACTCGGAGGAGATAGCTTTGAAACTTTGTGGATTCGGCGACGGAATTTAGAGCGAGACAGAATCGACGCGTTTTAATATATATGGATTAAACTAAACATCAGGAGTATTTTAACTCGGATAACTCAGATCACTTCAGCTAAACTTTTACGAAAAATAAATATATGTACAATCTGTACCTACTTGTAAAGTTGAACCATTTAAATCAGATCCATAATTCTAATATTCTAAAAAAACGATACCGTGACATTTTGTCGAGACAAATTTCACTTATAATTTTCGGTCATGACTATTGGTCATGTCAACCTGAAAATTAGGAAATACCTTGTCTAATTTTTTGGATTAATCTCTAGGATTAATTATTTTAATTTTAGTAGTCAAATAAATATTATTGTTACTTTAACATTGGTGCAAAATAGTGTACCTACCATTAGATGCCGTTCCCGTTAGTTTTAGCCATTTTTGAGTTAATGCAATTAGGTAGGTATTCTATATATTGTTTTCCTAGTTTCTTGTAAATATGGGTTCGAAAATAAGATGTTTCAAAATCCATGTGATAATATTTGAGGTTTTCTGTTTAAGTAAAAATTATACATTTGGGTATCTCGAAAACGACTCAAGTCGTTTAAAAAATTCATTCAAATTAAAATTAAAATTAAAATTAAAATTAAAAAACCATTAAAATTTTTCAATTAACTTCTGACCTAAATTTTATACTAGAGTTGGCTATGAAATTATTTGTCATGTATTTGGGGTAGGTACATCCTACCTCAATGATTTGAGATTATCTATAAAAATGTCAATTACTTTGTACTTACATACAAATTTATAACATTCTATACAGGGTTATTCAGAACTTATCTCTAAAACTTTGAGGATATGTGCATCCTTAAATAAGAAATCGATATCACCAAAAAAATTTATAATAAAAGTCTTAGGATTTACCGTAAACAATGTTTAAAGTTATACCATTATAAAGGACTACGTAGATGGGCAACTGTACTTCAACATCTGATATACCTACCACATTCCTAAGAATGTGGTAAAAAAAGTAAACACGTTTTTGTACCTCGAACGACGACCGAGCGAATAGAACTGAAGCGGGGATAATATCTCTATTGTCTATTCAGTCATCAGTCTATGTGTGTACTCTCGGTGTGCCGGTGTTTTATTTGTCGTAGGAGTGTTAAACTGTAAAATTTTCAAAATAGCTCATGTGTACAGTAATGCTGAGTTAATGGACTGTTACCAGTGGATTATCAATTACGAGTTAGGTTTTGTGAGTGGTTGTTGCAGCAAAATGCTGAAAATCCCCAATTTACTTAATAATTTGCGTTTACAAGATCAGCAACCAGGAGGAACATTCGGTTTAGTGCGAAGGCGTGCCCAAAAGTGTGTACAAGTCGAGGAATATTATTTCCAACAGCTTTTGTAACAAGGTATGTGCAAATTTTTTATAAATTTCATGTTTCTAATATCTAGTATCTAGTAATCAAGTAGCGCAATTCTTCAAAATTAGTGTAACAAAATTTTATTCATTTTAAAGACACGTCATTTTGTCACATCTATCTATCTTTAAGTTTATTTTAAAGTAAAAACGCTGCAAATCTTTTTTGCGCCGGGTGTCGGTATACTCACGATATACACACAGAAGATAGGATGTTGCCCACAAGTGGGCGGTCCTTAATATGAGCCGTGACGTCACTCCGTGAGTGCTTTTCATTACGGGGATGCGCATTTTGTGTGTTTTTCGTC
The DNA here is from genome assembly GCA_963924545.1 of Pogonocherus hispidulus. NCBI lineage: Eukaryota > Metazoa > Arthropoda > Insecta > Coleoptera > Cerambycidae > Pogonocherus > Pogonocherus hispidulus. The sequence goes on from OZ004695.1 coordinate 38,536,546, forward strand.
TGTAACATTATTATTTTTACAGTTAGAAAAAAAATTCTCAAACAAAAGATGTTTATTATGGTTCGTTTTATAACTTAAAAATATAAAATGTCTCAATTTCACGAAGCTAAGCTGTTAAACACATTATTCTCACTGCGAAATTTGTTCCTCTAAGGTTTTCGCCACGAATTTCGGGAGAACGGTACAAGATAGAGTAAAATTGCACATACACTAATTTGTGTAGAGATGGAGATTAAATATACAGGGCGGTGATAAAGTAACGCACAAAATTCAAAACTTTTATACAGAGTAATTTTTCAAAAAACGCCGTTTCAGGTCGATTTTACATTTTTTAAAAAGACACGTGCTGACATGAAAAATTTTGTTTTATCTGCTTTTGTTTTAGAGTTGTGACGTCATCACACATTTTTTATATTGCAACGCCCTGTATTTTAAACAGAAATGGAACCCCATTTTCCCAGTACAATATGGTACCCCATAGTAGGGGTTTGGTTCTTACCGTTTACAAAATACAGGGTGTTTTCTGTTTAAAATACAGGGCGTTGCAATATAAAAAATGTGTGATGACGTCACAACTCTAAAACAAAAGCAGGTAAACAAAATTTTTCATGTCAGCACGTGTCTTTTTAAAAAAATGCAAAATCGACCTGAAACGGCGTTTTTTGAAAAATCACTCTGTAAAAGTTTTGAATTTTGTGCGTTACTTTATCACCGCCCTGTATATTTAAATTCTTACTTAGTTATCGTTTGCTTATGTACTAAAATTTGTCGTAGAGTTTATGCCATCACACGATCGCATTCGCAACTAATAACTAACTAAACGAATAATACAATAATTCGCGACGAACATTATGTTGTATGATAAGGTATGTTTTTTACAGGTCGCGTATTTACACTTGCTTTACCTTAGCGATTGCAATTTATATTCACAGAGAATGAAAGATCGCATTCGCGACTTAGCCCATCTCTACAAAAATTAGTGTATGTGCAATTTTATTTTACCTTGTACCGTTCTCCCGAAATTCGTAGCGAAAACCTTAGAGGAACAAATTTCGCAGTAAGAATAATGTGTTTAACAGCTTAGCTTCGCGAAATTGAGACATTTTATATTTTTAAGTTATAAAACGAACCATAACGAACATCTTTTGTTTGAGAATTTTTTTTCTAACTGTAAAAATAATAACGTTACAGACGAAAAACACACAAATTGCGCATCCCCGTAATGAAAAGCACTCACGGAGTGACGACATGCGCGCGACAGACGAAAACTGGTCTCCGGGAACATCCGGCCCTGGGTATACTCTCAGAACTTCCGAAGTTTTTTTCGTGCTAGCCAGTTTGCATTGTCAGTCCCAAGGTCACTCCATTACAGTGGACCAGTATCCAGCGGCGTGCAATGAAAAATTTTTAAATAGTTTTCAGAAGCCGCCAAAAAATTTTTTTTTGCACTACCACATTTCTACATGTATCTTGAACATCCCCAAATTTTATTATGGATAAGTTCTGAATAACACTGTATAGATACTTGAAATTATATTTGTCGAGATTTCCAGGGTTAATCAAAGATATGAATGGTATATCTATCTATAGCCCATTTTAATCTTGAAACTCATGTTATAATGTTAACATTATATATGGAACATTTAAATTGCAAATTACTGAAAAAAAGGTGTCTAACGTCTAAAAAATGGTAGACGTTTCTATTTAAAAATGTGAAACATATTTGATAGACTAATTGATATAATCACGATAGATATATATGGTTCAATGAACTATAATTAAGTATTTAAAATACATTTCTCCGCAAAGAAGACATCTTACAATTTCTAAGAGTCTAAATTATTTCACCTAAATCTCTTTGAATTGCATTTCTTAATGGAGACTTATAGTGTTTTCGGCAGTGGCGGCTCCTCCTTAAGGCCGCATGGCCGCGCGCCCCCCCTCCAAAAATACCAAAGAAATTCTTATTATTATCATTACTATAAATTAAATGCAAATGTTAAAACATGTATTGTAGTACAAAACTATTATTAGGAAAGGCTCGAGCGCTTGAGCTATCGTACTCATAATGCCAGAGTCCACATTACTGGATCACCACAGCACACCACTGCACAGTGAGCAAAGCATCACAGCTTCGTGGCCGCACTTTGAGTCGCGGTCCAGGTAACTATGGCAACCGACCCGATCTCCTTTTCGACTAAACTCGTTAGATACTTTCCGTATGCTTATATTATGCAGATTTGGCCGCAATTATTTCGCGACCCTACGCCAACATTATTAAACATTATAACATATTTTTAACACATTACATATTTTTAACATTATTAAATTACTTATTCAATTTTTGTGAAAAGACAATTTTATATATTACTTAACATAATACTGTTAGTAGTATAATTAGAGCTAATTTTGCAAATCTTCCACTGGGAAATAAAGTAGGTATAAATAAAAGAATTGGGCGTTGCCTGCCCAATAAATAATTTCGATGAAAAAGTTATGGAAAAATTTATTTCTATGAAAGACCGTAGAGCTGATTTCAATTTTAGAAAGTGAGTGCACCCGTGTATAAATAACTGTATGAAGTTTATTTACCTACGTAATAATTTAATGTGTTGTTTGATAACTATGAATTGAATAACTAAAATACTTTGAGTTTGTGATTGTGCCATATCGTTTTTAATTAACGAATATCTAAAAACTAAAAATAGTTATGTTCATGCTTCCTAAATTCTCGTTTTCATCTTTTTGAAGGTAACGTCGTATATGTAAATTTTTGATATCTAAATATTAATTACCAACCTACCTATTTAAATATTATTTTAAACAATTTTTGTCGAGATTTCCGTCAATCGTATTGAAAAGGAGGATATTTGTCTAACAAAAGTTATTTTTTCAAGCAAATATTTTTGCTCTGCGAATTTTTAATTTATAATTTTAAGGGGTTTGACCTTGAAATATGCAAAATTTTCGCCTGCGGCGTATTTTTTATTTCTGCGCCCCCCCCCCCATATCCAAATGTCACCAGCCGCCACTGATTTTCGGTTACATGCTCTCAGATTGCTCCTCAGATTGCTCTCAGATGATTAGTAACGTCACAAATCTGACTGAGATCGTTCTTAATTCGATCTCAATCGCTCTCGTTGTTGTAACTTATGATATGATCGACCACGGTTTTAAATTTGACATCTCTTGTTTTTCATCTGTAAGCTAACCTAACTTTTGGATTTGATTCAGAGAAATTCTCTGGTTGGGTTTTTCTATGACTTTTGAATTCTTCTCTAAAACATTGAAAAAAAAGAGAATAGATGCAGGAGTGGTTATTAACCATTTAATACAGGACAACTATGAGCTAATATAAGTAATAATATAATTTTTCAACATAATCTTTTATTTTGTATTTTGTTTCCTTCCAATAATAATTATTATTGTAGGCAGAACATATTAGATCACTCTAAGAGCACTTTAGAGCAGTAAACCGAAAACGATATTAATTTTATAAATTTCTAATCTCTATTCTTTCACTCACAGATCTAAAGGATATATGGTAGGAAGTGTTAATAAAGACTTCTTGTATGTGCTTTCAAAAGCAGAAACGGGTGTCCTACATTCGAAACGAAGGCTGTTATCTAATAGATAGATACCTAATATTTTCATATTTAAAATGATCATAATAACAATACTACAATAAGCAACATACAATTTTTATTAGAAACGAATCTCTAAACAGTTTTAACTGATATGTTTTATGAATATAACTTCGCGCCGGCCCTGTACCAGCACGTTATGTTGTAGCAAATTTGGAATAAACATTTTGGCGAATTGTGAAATAGGTGCTCGGCGCACACATTCACGTCCATGGTTTAGGAGATGTTATGCGTTTCGAGGTCGCGTCCGATTAACGAATACAAGGGGACTGTGGGGGGCAAAGAAAGTATTTGCGTGCAACTCATGCGAGCTCATTACTGTTATCTAGCACAAATCTACACCACAACACACACCAGACTGGGTATCAGAATGAAATGCTTATTTATATTCAAGTCTAACGACTCGAATTGGTTAGGTTTAATATCCCAAATCTAAACATATACCGTGAAGTTAAATTTGTATACATTAGATTAAACGTAAAATGGCATATTGTAATGTTGATATTGTACAAGTAAAACATAAAATAAAGTTAATTTCTTAGTATAAAACCCAGCTCCTTTAAAATCAAATATAACTTTTTAGTCTTATAGCTGCACTCGTGGTAATTGATATTTTTATTTTAGTCATGATCAGTAAAACTTGTAGGAACTGAATAAGTATATTAAAACTCTAGCCTTTAATTCCATGCACACAAATTTAATATTTAGGTAGGTAGGTAACTACTTATAAGTTATAAGAGAACAAGAGAACTGAACATTTTACGGATAAGTAGGAATAACTGGATAAAGTCCATGCCGTGTTCAGAATTGATCAACGGTTAACATGCTTTATTCGTGCTTTGGGTAAAATGGAAATACTTATGGTGTGACTAAGTTTTTAAATCTTAGAAGCCAAGTACCAATAACAACTATTAAAATGAATTTATTTTGCCAGAATTTTAAGCTAATTCCAAGTTAATTATAAGTAAGGAGTAGGTCCCTACTTCATAATAACCAAAACACTTAACTAAATATTTTTCATTTAGAACATTATTATCATAGGAACTGAAAATTAAATACCTTCAATTTCAAACTTCTTTATGCTGTAAATAATGATTTTCGAACTCTTTCCATAATTTGCTAAAATGTAAGAAAACAAATAGTGAGAGTATGTTATCAAATTTTGGTAGTAAAGAACAAAGATCTGCTACTACAGAACAATTATTTTTTATACCGAAATTTAGAGATAATTTAGAATTAATAACAAAACACATTTAATTTAATATCACAAGAATATTAAAGAAGATATCACATAAGACACAGACACAATGAACATCACAGTGTAAATTCCAAGTCAAAGGCCAAGGACATTTTCTTTAAAAATACCTCTAAAAATTGAATGTTTTTCTTAATAACTTTTGTCTCTTTTATAATGCAAATTATGATGCAATTACATGTTTTGAACATTCTTAAGTGTTTTTGAGCATTTTTGGAAAATGTAGGTACGTAATGTAATACCTATAATAATCGCTAATAATAAAGTTAAACTATATGCGGCTGTATAAGCTCGAATAAAGATTTTTGGTAGGCAACACTTAGTTCAAATACTGCTTTTTATTAATGATAATTTAAGTATATATTAGGTATTCTTATTAATATCAATTTGAGTAGATTATTTCACTATCATAATAATTATTCTATATAAGTATATATATATATATATATGAATGTATGTCGAGATCCTTTTCAATTTATAATTTCAAATAATTTACAAGGATTAGGTATGCTGTGTAAAACAGGGTAAAAACGTACAAATATTATTTGTAGATGACTTTTAGTCTAAGCAACTTTATAATATATATATACATATATATATATATATATATATATATATATACAGGGTGCATCATGAGTCCTGCTAAGGGTTAAATTAGAGAAAAGTTGAGGAATTACTACCACTAAATAGTTGTCCCGGAAAATAGTTGAAAAAAAATACATTAAGTATTTATAGAAATTTTGGAATAAAAATTTATTTCATACATATACAAGCATAATTATCTTTGTTTTAATGGAACCAGAATTTTTTCACCTGCTAGATTCTGATATATGAATATCATCTTTTATTTTTCTTATGGACGCCATATTAGAATTACTGAGACAAATTGGGATGGTGTCTCCAGGCTCTCCAACAGCTGTCTACAGAATAATAGTAGACAATTTGAATATTTAAATTAATTTAAAGTTATTTGTCAGTTTGTTACACTCTATTCAATTGTTTTATTTATTTATGTTATTTTGTTTATTGTTGTTCAATGTTATGATTAATAAAAATTAAACAGTTAATTATAAACTTCAATTACATTCAAAACACTAAGTGTGATACATCGCCGGATTCCTTTATTTTTTCTCTATCTAACCATGTCAAATTCTAATATGGGATCCATAAGAAAAGCAAAAGATGATATTCATATATGAGAATCTAGTAGGCGAAATTTTCCGGAACCACTATTTAGTCCTAGTAATTGCTCAACTTTTCTCTAATTTAACCAACTTCGTATCTCTTCAAATAACAAAGGTCGATACATAGCAGGACTCGTGATCATCGAGATATTGGGCAATTTCAAATTTTTCTATTGAAATAATGCTACCTAAGTACGGCTTTGATGTACATTTATTTTTAGTTGGCCATGACGGCACTAGTAAACAGTCAAGTCCTACAGAAATGTCACTAAGTACTTGCATTCTTGACTATAATCAATAATTATGCTGCGCCGGGGCGATTAAATTATACGCACGAAGATTATTTAAATTTGTTTATTATCTATTAGCGACCCGCCCCGGCTTCGCACGGGTGCAATTTGTTAATGTGACGTCATTTTGTTTAAAAAGCACCAACTACTTGTAAAGGTACTTTCAGTAGATGATAGATGTATGATGATAGAATAATAGTGAAAAATATAAGCGCTGATAGGCGTTCACAACGGAGATGTGCATAAACGCTTTTAACAGCTAGTACACTTCAAAATGTATAGCGAAGAAGATTACTTTTGTTCGGCAGGAACGAAATATTACATTTTAACCAAAAGGAAACAAAAATCAAGAAAGTATCATGTGTATCCCATAAACAGGAAAAGGCACCGACTGGGATAATTACACCATTTATATCCTTAACTACGGAAATATTCCCAGGGGTTTTACGCATATTTCAGATACAGCAAAATTTGTACAGTTTTTTGCAGATATAGCAAAATTTGTTAGATATATTTAAAAGTTATATTTGTATAGAAATCGCTTACAATATTGTTAAAATGATAAAAATAAATTAAAATGAATATTATAACAACTCATCATAGATCCGATGAACGGATCACGCGGGAGGAGAGGACGGGAACCACTAGTTGAAGTGAACGCCTGGTTTTCCTAATACTAAATATTTTACTTTTGCTAAATTCTCTAATGTATTTTACGTTAATATATTCAATATTGGATTAATTCGTTTGTTATTCGAGACCTACACACATCTCTTTCACCATATATAATAAATTGTATTTTATTTGAAAATAAAATATTACTTTTACTTGTAGCATTCATATTTTTTCCTATTTCTTCCCACTGTCTCTCCAAAATAAATCTATTGTAGTGATCAGAGTGGGCCTGATTCCACAACAATTCTCTAATAAACACTTCTCTAATTAATTTTTGGACATCCATACTCTTTCTTCAGCTCGCAGAAAAATGGAACTGACTATTCCGCAAAATATAATCGTGTATAAACTACTCGTGTATCATATATTCCCTGCTAGTATCACATCTCCGTACTGAACGGCTACATTGAAATACATTGTACATTATATCAGCGCTTGTAAAAGTTATCCTACCATCCAGTCTATGATCTATCATCCAAGCTCCGAACTGAACGTACCTTAAGTGATATTGACATTTCATCGCTACGAAAAGTGTGTTTAGTAATAAGAAAGTATTTTTACTTGACATAATATTTTTTGATTTTCATATTTGATCGTAAAACGGATCGAAATTTAAACATATTTATCCACATCTTACAGATTTAACGGCTTTGTTAGGATTTGTTAGCTGTCAATGTGAAAGTTTTATCATTTGAATCGGGCTAAACTGTCAATAACTACAGAACACGATACACTTTATCGTGTACACTACACTACATAATGTGTCTATATTGTTTACAGCTCGGTCGCGATGGGGCCGACCATTTTGTTACAAGTGAATTTTCTACTTGTTTATCTTGTAAGATATAAATTTAAATTACATGATGTAAGAAACAACTTTTGTCGAAATTAGAACCCAAATATAAGTAATATGTTTAATTGAATAAGGATTAATACTATGTCGGTTAAAAAAGCTTCATAAGTATCGACACGGAAACAATTTATTTTTTTGTTGCGCGTAATTTTAAATCTGTCATATCTTCCAAAGTATTCATTTAAACAACAGGTCATTTGACAACATTGACATTTACAGGTCAATTTTAATCTACATTAAATGCTCAAGGTAAGTAACATATTTAACTGGATAAAGATCGACACTATATTGATCAAAATAGCTTCTTAAATAACCTATTATTTTTTATTAATATGTGAAAGATGAAAATGGTTACTGTGAGTCAACCTTTAGTGATGAACATATGCCATCGCGGACTTTTCTGACCTTTTTAGGACCTACAATTCTTTAGTACATTATTATAAAGTTGATGTAGCCAGTGTAAGCCATGTAAGCGCCCGAAAATCGTTTTTTTGTCGACACGATCGGAAAACATCGATTTTTTTCTACTATTTATAAATTAAAAATTAGAATGTATTATACATATAAACCTTCCGGAAATTCTCTAAATGATAGTGAAAACCGCATCAAAATCCGTTGCTTAGTTTAGAAAAACTAGAACTAGGTCGCGGGCTCACTTCGAGTATCCTTCCCTTACCTGGCACAAAGCTAAAGGGCTAGTTGGCTCCTTTAGAGGTGCACTTGCCGCCCCCGTTCGAGACAGACTACCCGCGGTGGGTTAGACATGCAGGTGAAGAAAGAAGACAAGACAGAAGAGCGATCCCACCCAGCCTGCAGGGTAGAGCCGGGACAGGAGGAAACCCCATGAATCGCCCACGCCTATCACTTTTGTCATCGGGGTTGGTGAAGGATGGGGTCCACCTCTACGAGGCAATCCAGGCTTACAGCGATGGGGAGGGTAAAGGGCGATAAACCTGCTCGGCCCCAAACCATCCCAGGTCACGACCACGGTCAATGGATATTGACGTTGGCGACGTCACCGAATAGTGTTAAACAAATGATTATAGAATTTCAAACATTTTGCACCGTTAAGGCAACAATTCATAAAAGAAAACCAATAATAATTATCAATGATGAAAATATCGAAATTGCTATTTTGGGATATTTTGCGGCGTATTCTATGACTATTGTGACAAGCGGCTGTACAAACAGGAACTTCGAAGAACTCAATACATTTAATTCTGTTGAAACACAAATTCTACCCTTATTCCATTTCTATGGTTCAACACCTAAAAGACACTGATTATTGATAATAGTTAAAACGCAAGTGCTTAGTGTAATTTCTGTAGAACTTGATTGTTTACTAACGCTGTCTTGCCCAACTAAGAATAAATTAACGTAAAAGCTGTATTGCATTTTTGCAATAGAAAAATGTGAAATTGTCAATGTCTCGAAAACTACAAATTTGCGGAATAGACAAAATTATAAAAATAGGGGGTTTCCATTTGAAAAAAATTGACTTTGGACGGTTTTTTCAATTTAATATTTATTTTTATTTTTTGACGATCCCGTATTAATAATTATCAAAATATCATACAAAGTGTACTAAAAAATAGGCCCCCTGTTACAAGAAACCCAACCCAAATTAAATAATAACGGCTTCCGTATAGTAAAAATTGGTAATAATGCGGCCCGCGAAATAGTAATATGCCGCCTCCTCTTCCACACAAGAGTCTAATCCTTGTAATTAGAATGAGGGGTAGAGATATTATTATTATATTATTATTATTATTGTATTATATATGTATATATGTATATACAGTGTGGACCATTTTGGTGTTGCATGTATTGGTATCTTGGAAACTATAAGAAATAGGAAAATGGTTAAATGGGAAACATTTTAGACAGTTCTGTTGCCAACTTAATGGCGCTTGCAGACAGGTGCTATATTTTCAGGTTTTTTTAGTTAGTTTGAAAAAAGTAACTGTGGCGTTTTCGAAAATCGACTGTAACATTTTTATTTAGAGGAATTTTTAAAACACACAACTGAACACACTTTTTCACAGCAACAAACACGATTTTTCTATTACATACTCTTGTTGGCGATGCTGGATTGTTGTTGAAATAATGTATTATTTGATTGTCCCAATTATTATTGTCTTTTGCATAGTCCTTAGCATGTGGCTTTTCAAAACATTCTCAAATTTATGATAAGTTTAGAAAAATACCGTTTATTTGGTGGTTGTCTTTCGGGATAATTTCTAATATAACTGTTTTTAAGCCACAGTTGCATTTCTATTATGTTTAATAAAGAACTCCAACATATCACATTTTTCTTCATCGGAATAACGTCATTTGGACGATTTTAAAACAAGTGTCACTCTAACTGTTAACAATTAACTCTATGACTTATCGTAGTTTACAATGACAAGCAGTTTGAACAAATGAAAATATTATCGTCATAGAGATTCATATACCTACTACTAATGGGGCTTTTCTGCGTAAACACGGGACCATTACCATAATTTTTTACTCAACGCCATGCCATCAATGATAAGCTTTTACAAAAATTTGAGACTATTCTATGATAGTTTCGAAAAATTACGCGCTGCTGCCAGATTTATTAAAAATATGAAATAATGATTTTTGAGGTTGTTTTAGAAATTTTTTCTTACTTATATTAGGTATATCATTGAAAAGCCAAAAATGCTCTACTTGCTCAGCTTAAAATTCAATATGACGCCCATAAGAAAAAAGAAAGTTGATTATGGTTTCTCGCAGCTGAAACGTCACAATGAAAATCTAAATATGCAATGAAATTCCTGGAAACTTACTGTGAAAAAGTGTGTTCTGATTTTAAAAATTTCTCTAAATAAAAAAGTTACAGATGATTTTCGAAAACGCCACATTTACTCTTTTCACACTAACTCAAAAGCCTGAAGAGCTAAGAGCGGTTTGCAAGCGCCATTAAGTTAGCAATGGAATGGTTTCAAACTTCCCCATTTAATCATTTTCCTATCTCTTATAGTTTCCAATATACCAAAACATGCATCACCAAAGTGGTCAACACTGTATATACAATTTATTCATAGAAATTACCTACAATATTTCTTTAACTTTCTTTTCTTGAACCTTGTTTTCTATATATTTTTTTATTTAAATTTATATTTTTTATATTTTACATTTTGCTGATGCCTCAAACACATAGATCTACCTATGTCGCTGTTCTTTGCACTTTCACTTAACTTACTTAACCTTATCTAATGATATAAAAATTAAAAAAAAAACATTATACATTCATTAAAAAACATTATAAATACAGAATGCATAAGAACAATTGTCGAAAATTTTACTGACAATATGTCTACTTTACTAGAAGAATATACATATAAGTTATTGTATATACATATACTTAACTTACTTAACGTTATCTGATTTTATGTTTTTATTTTTGTATAGTTAGGTAAGTAAGGTATAAGGTTAAGTAAGTTAAGTGAAAGTGCAAAAACAGCGACTGTGTCTGAGGTATATGTAATTAAGTTATCTCCATCAACAAAATGTAAAATATAATTTTTATGTCTAGGTTTCTTCATTGATAAAGGAAACAATGTGAGGCCGAAACGTTTGAATATTAAGTATATATTAGGCCTAATTTAAATTAAATTTGCACCTTCCTCGTATACCATTAATTTTTTTTTTAGTTTTAAGGCATGAAGTGTTATTTTATTGCCAGAATATACAATAATCCAAATGGAAATTCGTTTTTACTTAGTTCTTTAATACAAAGTTTAGCTGTACTTATGTTATTTTCTATATTATAGGTACTTGATAATTAATATACCTAAGTACCTACCTATAATACGAGTATCATAATGAACATTTAGATTTTTATATTATATAACATACTAATTAGCTATAGATAGGTATATTAATATTATATTAAAATTATATTTAAGATTTCATGCTGTAGGTACTAAAAAATATATAGGAATTGTCAGACTTATGCAACGTTCGTAAACACAATGCTGTGAGGGAGAATGATGGAACGAGGAAGTAAAGCAGAAACTGATAGCATTCTGCAGCAGCCGGGTTGCAATTTCAAGTTTCGGGGGCAGTGGAAGCGACTGCACGTTGCACGAGACGTCGAGACGGTTGCGGCGCCTGAAGGCGATGCGTTCACACATTTTGGAGGGGCTGCGGGGGCGACCACTCTCGAACGAGTCCGACATTCGTAGCACTGACAGCGCGCTCAGACAGTTGGCCGGCGACGTCACACAAGTTGGGTCAGGTACAGCCACCCACAATAACATTTACTACCGTCGCTTGCCGTGTGCACTTAGTGATCATCTTCTTGTGTTAAATTGTAATTCACCACGTGCATACCAGTGTTGTGACCGCCATATTGGCCGATCTAAATTGAGGAGTTCCGGGTCCGCGCGCGAGACAATAACGTTTTGATTACCGTTAGTTGGTGATTTCTTGTCTCGCCGCGAATTTGCCCATGCTGCATGAACAGTGGGGTTTCAAAATTGTTGACGACGCTGCGGCCACCGTGCTTGCACCACATATCAGTGCCGGCACTGCGTCACAAGTGTGTGAACAGTTTCCAATTCACAATTTGAAGTGCGTTTAAAACGCATTGCATAATCAATGACAGAAAGGTACTTAAATATTTTACTGCTTTTGTCCTTCAGCTTACGTTTTTCGATATATGTTTTGCTTTCTATTTGCTAAAATATTATAGATAAGATAGATAGTTGACAGACTCCTACGTATTGAGATTTATATGTGTATAGCAAAATGGTTTTTAATAAACTAGCTATTCTTCGTTATATTGAATAATTGGTACCTACCTAGTTTCTTTTTTTATATTTATGCAATAATAGTACTTATAGTTTCTTATACATATATAATATGCAAGGTATAAATTTCCTGGAATGCAATTTGTTATTTCTCAAATTTCATGAATGCTTCCGTAAGTAGCTAGGTATTTACGGCATGGTTAGTGTACCTACCCTGTCTGTACTGTTTTGGTATTTGCAAGTAAATATAGGTAGGTATTCGTATGTAAGTATCTCTTCTCTTATACAGTTTTGAATATAACTTATACTTAGTTAATCAATCGGTAAGACGATATTAGTTTATCTTACTTAAATGTATCTACCTATGTTTTATATACATAACAGGGTATATACCTACATACATATAGGTAAGTATATCAATTCATAGAAATTATAATATTTCTTGAACCTTGTTTTCTATATATTTTTTTGTTTATTGCTCTTGGGGATATGGTTCAAAATAGGTAACTTTTTTTATTGAGAATTTTTATTTTTACAGACGTTTCGGTAACAGATTTAGTAATAAAATTTCCCGGTTATTAATTCAATAACGAGGGGGAGTCGGCAAGAAAATTCCACACTTAAATTTGAAATATATACGATTTAAATTTTATCTCGTCAGGTTGTTTAAGTGATTATAAGGTTGTGCTATTCAGATAAAAGTTGATATTCAGACGTCAAATTCATTTAAAAAGAGTAGTGCAAGTACCTAAGCACCTGTGTCGTTGGTATTGTAGAAAGTTTAAATTGTTGCTGTTCGGAAAAGAAAGTCGAAATATAATTCACGAAAAAATTCAAAACTTAATGCCTAAAAACACGAAGAGATCTAAAGCAAGAATTTGGAGACAGGTGGTTGAATTTTGCAACGAAAAATCCTATAATTTGACGGTGAGTCAATAGCTCTTGATGAGGTAGCTGAGATTTTGGAAGATTATGCTTTCAACATGAAAAAGAAAAATTCCGCTATAAAGAAAATGTGGTTAAAGTGATGTGGAATTCAACTGCGAAACAGCTACAGGAATAATTGGAATTGCAGATGAAATTTGATCCATTCTGTGATGTGGAGTTTGCAACTGTAGAGCAGTTCGTGATGCTAAATACACCGGAAGGTCTGCAACGAAATTTTTTCCATATTGTTTCACGTGAGTTAGCTTAGAGAGGCAGAGAAGGTGCAGCGGAATGTCTTGAATATTTTGTTGAGAAAATTGACAAACATGGAAATTCTACCAAAGACAACTCAAGGCGGCTCAAAAATAATCCGATCATATGCCCAGTTCGCCTTTTTAAAAAAATGATCACAAAGAGAGGAGCATCTATCAAGAAAAACCGCCTGTTTTTACTCTAAATAAATTATTTTCATGTGCATACCAACGACCTAAATTTGACACACCTGATTTGCTAAAAAGTGGAGTAGTGAAATTTTCAAATTAATTGGGCAAAATCCTCTTGCGCCTTGAGTCTTGAAATAAATCATGAATTTATAAATTCATAAAATAATCACAAGCTGAACTGGAAATGGTTAGGCAAGGAGCAAGGGTGCTTCATGCATTAGTCAAATATTAGTCGTAATATTGAGGGTGGACTAGATATAACTTTTTAAAATTACTTATAGAAGTGGTCGAGGGTATTTTTTTTAAATAGAATGGTCCTGTACATTATTGCTAATTCAGAAAGCTGACACATTATCTGTGAGGTGATAGTTTAATGGTAGAAAATAATTACACAGATACAGTTCTAATTGATTTATTTATTATGCACAGACTGTAATAAGAATATCGGCAGAACTTGTTAGAACACATAATCAGAAGTACCCGAATTTACCACAAATTAATAACGAAAATTTATACGGATACGGATAGAGTAGGTACATAATTTTATCAATTTTGGTTCATCTTTGAAAGGACCAAAAAATTTGCTCTACCCTGATAAAATAAATTAAATCAATGTTTTAGCATATTTTCATGCTAAATATTCCATACGCAGTGGCGTACATGCTTATATTCGTCGGTTCAAAGAATATTGGGAAGCCATAAGATGCATAACTAATGCATCCCTAAAGGATTCCATATACCTAACTCTTTTACTTTTACCAGTCCTCAATTTTTTATTGTCCTAAAGTAAATAAACGAATAAATTCATAAAACTTCATTTGTATGATTATTTTCGTACATTTCTTTTTTAAAGTTTTACAGGAACAATTTACAATTATATACAATAGGCTTTTAGATTTTTTGAAGACAAATAGTTACCTAACTAAAATAAAATGTTTCTCACCACTACCAAGATACTTATAAACTGTTGAAAAAGTTAAGTGATTTTAGTTGATTTAACTTTTCCCCTGCGAATATGGTCGCTCTATCTTTCTTACTATAAAAAACACAAAAATTAAGCCAGGTAGGTAATGATTTTTTATTTTTTTTAATAAAATTAAATATTTCGAAAACGGTTAATTTTTAGAATTAGGGAGTTTTTGATGAAAGTGAATTTAAAATGTAATATAAAATCAAAATATGCAATAAAATGTATGGTGTTCCATTTAAAACAACAAAGTTGACGTCAACTTCCTATGTAACCGAAAGAGTGACAGCGACGTCATTATTTTATTTGAGGGGAGCATACCCAAAAACCCGATAATGCCAAATTTCAAAATTTAAAACGAAGTGGTTTCTGAATGAATCTAATAGGACATCTCCTTTTAGCAGCCTTGTATATATATATATAGTACAGGATGATCCACCGGGAACTGCATCGATCGATTGTGAGAAAATTATACTTAGAAAAAATCTGAAAATTTGGTACTGTAAACTAAGTACTACTGTACGGTACTGTACTTAAAAATAAGGGTAAGTTTGTATAAGGTTGTTTATTCCGAAAATTTGTAGTTTTTGAGGTATTGGCAATTTAACATGTTTCTATTGTAAAAATGCTACGCGGCTTTTATGTTGTGTTATTAGTTGGCTATGACGGCGTTAGAAAAAAATCTAGTGCTACAGAAGTAATAATTTGAAAAGGGTCAGTAATAATCATGCCGGGATGATTAAATTATTCAAACGATGATTATTTAAATTTATTTATTATTTATGGAGAATGTGATAAAGTTATTTCAAGAACATGTGATACATTTACGACTATAGTTCAGTATTTAAAAGCGACTGATTTTCCAAGAAGAGTGGAATTCTATGAATTCATCCTACTTCCGTAACAAGAAAATGTTTTTTTTTTTTTTTTTGGATAATATTATTTGGACAGACAAAAGTAAATTTACAAAAAATGTGGTTTTTAATTGGCGCACAATTCCCATTATTGGAGCGACTTAAATTTACATACATTTAAAGAACAAAATTTTCAGGAATCCTGGCAATTTAACCTTTATTGTGCCATAAGAAATGACGGCGTCGTGGCCCTAGAATTCTATCAAGAGAATTTAAATGGTAAATTAGGCATTTTTGAATCGTCTAGATATAAAACACGTTTATTAACTTATTGCTGAGCACTATCTTAACATCTTGCGCAATTTTGAAGTTGACTATTTAAACAACTTGCCACTGAATGATCATGGAAACCTACTCCATCAACATGGTGGGATACATCTACATAATGGCCATTTAGTCAACAATCATCTGCAAAACTTGTTTTATGATAAGTAACTGCTTTGAAGCTACACCAGCCATTTCGACCCACCACCAAAATTAATATACCATAATTTATTACACTTTTAATACAAATTTATTCCACCAAAATTAATTTTATTACCCTTGCCGTAAATTAGTTATAAGCGAACAACCTAGGTTTAATTTAAACCTACACCAGCCACTGGTAACTTTTGAACTAAATGGTGTAGATATAGAGATGGTTCTTTCGCTAGAATTTATTACAAATTTATGACATCCGACCCCGCCTACTTTAAATTCCCTACAGCGAAATCCAAGGGGTGAAAACAACACTAAAGAGGTATTTTCTATTTTAATCCACCTTAAACGTGTAAATGCATTCGAGATGTATTTTAATTTATTCCTTAGAAAAATTACACAAACATTTCTTATGCGGGGGTGAGAATCACCCCATCTACCCCAAGTACGTCCAAACACCGATAATCGAAGTACAATATTGCAAATACAAGCGTATTGCAATGAAATCTGCTTAATTATATATATGTATATATACAGAGCGCCCTATTTCTTGACCCGTTGCATGGGTAACTTTTTTATTAGTGAGATACAAAAACGCTTAAATGAGCAAATTAGTGCAGTTTCGTATTAGTAATTCTACGGTAAGGCGAAAAATTATATACGGGGGAAGGTTGAAAAGTTATTGACAAAAAACGAAAAATCCAACTTTTCTATTATCCCTCGTAGCTCGTTCATTTGAAGAGTTAGAGAAAAATGCTTCACATGTTTTTTGCAGTATTTTTCATGTAAAATGACATGCACTTACTACTTTTTATATATCTCTTAAAATGGTTGAGAATCACAGTAAAATATATTTTTTTTAAATGTAATGGATAGGTGGCTGTGACATTAATCGAAAGTCCCCTTTTTTCTCTTTCAGATGATATAACATAGTCCATATTTTATCCTTACAAAAGTAATAATAATCGTTGTTTTTAAAGAAAGTTTATTGTCACATCAAGAATGCTATGTATTATAGAAAGTTTATTGTCACATCAAGAATGCTATGGATTATGAAATATATAGTTATGGTTCTCGTTAACCACCATCCAATATCTCGTTAACCACCATTTTTTTTTTTTTAAATCGCTCGGACACGTCGATTTTATTTTATTTTTACACTTGTTTTACAAATATAAAATTTGACAGGGCGACTCAATGAAGCTACATCGATATAAACTTTAATATTTTAAATGGAAGACCCAGCATTGTTTTACATATTTTTAAAGAGCTCTTTGTTACGAATATGGTTATATAAGGTTTCATGGGTCTTTCTCTAATAATAAGGGAAATATGCCCAAAAAAGTGTGTCATAAGAGCGATGTGCTAGAAAGAGAATATCGATTCGTTGCTAGGCACAGTCTTTCTCCAACACGTCACTCTTATGACACACTTTTTGGGCATATCTCCCTTATTATTAGAGATAGGCCTATAAAACCTTATATGGCCGTTTCTTTCAAAATATGTAAAACAATACCTACTGCGTGTTCCATTTAAAATATTAAAGTTTATATCGATGTAGCTTCATTGAGTCGCTCTATAAACAATTTAATATTTGTAAAACAAGTGTAAGTATAAAAATCAAAGAAAATCGACGTGTCCGAGCGATTTAAAAAAAAATTGTGGTTTACGAGATACTGAATTTATTCCTTACTTTACGACATCACTGTATATATACAGGGTGTCCCACCGGGATGGACCGCGATCAATATATGGAAAAGTACATACAGGGTGATTTTGAAAATTTGGTTATTTACAAAGGTCAGTGGGGCCTACCTTTTTAAAATATTTTAAAGTTTCTGACACTTCCAGTATAACCGGAAGTCGACACCAACTTGCTTATTTTAAGTGGAACACCCTGTATGTTTTTGTAGTTTTGGATTCTACTTTCAATTTTAAGTCAACTTTGTGTCTTGTGTCTTTGTGTCAATTTAGTTATTTTCGAGATATCTCCAGTTTTAAAAAAAAAAGTGACAGTTACAGCACCATATTAAAAATGTTTAATCTTGAACAGTGAAAGACCCTTAATTACAATATTTGCAACAGTAATTGTTTAGGCATCGCTACATCTGAAAATCATTGCATGTCTGAGGAACATACAGGGCCCTAAAAATTTATAAGTCAATTTACTAATTTAAGAAGTTACAGAACTGGATTTTTTCAGATGGAACACCCAGTATATTATTCTACGGTCGAAGGAAAAATTAAATTCTGCATCGAATGACCTAAATTTGTATGTACCTATCTTTTAAGGTTTCCCAGTTACAGCGAATTTTGTTATAAAAACGTGTAAAAACTGAAATATTCCATTTTGAAAAGTAGACTGTGAAAAAATAAAACAATTTAGTTTTTATCCTACACTCTCAGAAAATCCTATTTTCGTGAACCTTTAGCGGCGCGAAAGTAAGCATTTTCAGGTCTAGGCGCGAAAATGTGTTTAACTTTTCTATCAATAGGTGGCGCCTCCATTATCTGTCATCGTAGCGTCATTTAATTTCACATTATAAAGTAATTTTAAGTGAACACATCATTATTGTTACCATTAATTATTAAACAATGGACAAGACAAGTATCCCGGGGACATTTCAAGCTTCTGAAAGTGATGAAAGCATGGAAGAAGCTGTAGGTATGGAAGCTTCACTTGTCAGAGAACCTCCATGTGACATGAAGTGACATATCATCATGAATATCATGATTTAATTTCAACAATAGTTTCAGAACAAACCCGGTTGTTGAGTTTATGTGAATAAGGTATTGTCTTTTCTGATTGCACTATTCATAATCCTGTATTTTAATATAAATATTTCAAACAAATTTTTTTTGTAAGTTATTTATTGTTATATAAAAAAGTTTGACGTTTCTGATTTTTTTCTTGTGTAAGATAAAAAATGTTGTGTGCACCATGGTGAGAAAGTAGTTTTCCGGGCTGATAGAAGATATGAACAGGCGAGGCGAAGCCCAGCCTGGCCACTTCTGGAAAATTAACTTTCCCGCCTAGGTACACAATATATCTACTATTGTCTCGAGTAGTTATCATACGGGAATTCTAAATATTAATGATGGTCGATGGCATGTGTCCATCAAGAAGTGACCAAAGATGATGGGGGTGTGTTGAGGGTGCCGAAGAGTTCTTGGAATGGTGATGAAGAAGTGGGTTGGTCAATGTCCGGAGGGTGTAGAAGGATTTGGAGGGTGGTTTGATTTGTAAATTACAAATGAAAGTTTTTCTAATTTTGTATGATCTAGTGAATATGTTCGTGTGAAGTTGGTACTATGAAATAATGTCATTTCCGTAAATTGAATGCTACCAATCATTATGCTCAGTCCGCTGACGCAGATTCTGTTTTTGGCCGTTCTTTACACTCTGTTGTTAGAGAGTGGGGAGTAACGAGACGACATGGCGACGATCTAGTTTTGAAGACAGGTTGATGAGAGTTATTAGCTGCTTTAAGCGATTTGTTTGCCCTATTTAAACCTCTCAATAACAATCATTAGTCGTTCAGTGCTAGGATTTCTTTTGTGAAGTTTCTGTATTCACCGAGTTGAAGAAAGGCCTATTTCGTATGCACGTGTCGTACCTCATATGAATTTGTGGTAAAGTTAATCTGCGGTCATCCTTCCCTTATATAGGTAAGACATTATTTATTTCATAAATCTCGATTCTTCACGATCTTATTTCACAGGTTTTGATGTAATAATTTTATTACAGGGTTTTAGGATATGGTTTTAGGATATGGTTATAAATCTTAGAGTATTACTAGGATGTTGATATGGAATAATTTGTTTAACTGATATTTGAGAGTTAATTCCATGTTGATAATCGTTCGTTATACGTTTATGGTATTTTTCTGCTAAGTACATAGTCCACTGGTTATGGCATATGTGCAAGAATAATAAGTTATTTTATGGTACATCCACATGGTTTCTCCGTTAGAATTTTGGAAGAATTGATATAATAACGTCCATCCCTCACCTCACTGTTTTCATCTTATGGTTCCCTTTTTGATTGTTGTTTATTCACCGATATCTGCTTATCTACTTTGATATGAAATAAGAATTACACCGTTAAGCAGAAGAGAGAGTTACACCGTTGTATCCAAAGACAACAAGAAGTACCTACATCTCACCAGTGCAGTCATATTGTGGCTGAGATTGTATCTTTACAAACTATTTTTGATTTAATTTTAAGTATTCATTTATTTTAAATATCATTCATTTCCTTTCATTTAAATCACTTGATAAATATTAGTCAATCACATAGTTCAATATACGAAATACCCCTACATTCTATATAGAAACAAATATGTAACAACAAACTATTATATGAAACTATTTTGTTAACTTTGTAAACACCCCAGCGCTTGAGTGTACACTTTTCATATAACTTATAATAGGTAAAATAATAGGGTTTAGTGAATTGACTATTATTATAATTCTTATCAAGAATCAGCTGTTCCACTTTCAATAATTGTAAATTGTACAGTAACCAGAGCTTATTATTAAAATAGGTTGTAATATTTATGTTTCGTTTCATTCACAGCCACTCTCTCTATCAGTTATAATTGAAACAGGTATAGTACATAATATAGTTTTTTATAAGTTTTAGATAACTTTCGATAGATATTAAAATCTTGTAGTTATTAGTCCTTGTGATCTTTAATTCACTGGCCTGGTTGCACGGCTAGCTAGGTCGCATATCTTTTTATTTAATTTCGAGTCGTGTGGCGCCCTTTTAACATCTTGAAAACAAACATATTAGTTGTTGACTTAAATACTACTTTTAACCAGGAGGCCACTATAAAAAAAAAATTACAAAACCGAACCTACATTGCTCTACCGGCGAAAAGCTGCCGTCTGCTATGTGTATATATAACATCATAAAAACAACGCTACACATAATTTAGTGACGCTGACACGTGGGGCCTCGAAACGATTTAAACTTATCCAATACCTAGTTAAATTTAAGTTTAATATGTTTGAAATTTTTTAGTTCTTAAAACTTTTTTTAGAATTTCGAAAAAAAACTTGATATAGAGTTTCTTAAAAAATATATGTACTGATATACCTAGAGGAGGAGTGTGAATGAAACATATATACAACTTTGGTGGAGATACTTTGTCGGTGACTGTTTTATGCTTATACAGGGTGAGAAAATTTTGCTTCAAATCTTGATTTAATATTGTAAAATATTTCCAGTTATTGTATCAATTTTAAACTTTTATCTTATGTTGTGGAGTTCGATCCAGACCATAGGTATTTGTCTAACTTTTTTGGTGCTAGTTAAGGTTTCGCCTGATTAACGAATACGGTGGTAGTTGCAGTGAATTTAGTATAGCGTGGAGTATAATGCTGCAACTGTGTCTGATAAAACTTAGAATAAATTTGCGACGTTGCCACTTTTTATAGAAAGCAGTAGTTTTAAGATTTAGTTAGTAAAACCTAAATAATTTTAAGTATGGATAGTACGTTTCGTCCAACACATTTATTAATATCAGAACTCAATTATGAATTAAGAATAAGAAAGGTTACTTCAGATAGACCTCAAAATGATAAACGTAAAATCTTGACTCGTCTATTAGCGAAAGAACACAATGCCAACATTGATGTTACTACACTTGTTGACCCAAATTATCAATTTGACTCTGAAGTTCCTGAAATAAACGCTACATTAGACTCAATTAAAAATTTAATTACAGAATTTGAAGGATCTAGTTCCGATTCAGCATATAAGAGAGCATGTTCGAGAATAGCTCATATCACTTATCGTGTTCAACGTTTGCCTCTCGATAAAAATGATGTAGATTATGCTACTCATTTAGCTTTTAAAAATGAATCGTATGCTTCTTGTTTACAGTTAGATGCAGACTTACATGAACGTGTTACAGATCCAGAACCTTTACCCGTTAGTGATAACAACTCAACTATGTATGTTCGAGAACAAAATTCAACTGCTTTAGTAGGTAATACCAGTCATTTTGTTAGTTCAAACAAATCAATTCCTGTTTATAAGTTAGGGATAACTTTTGACGGTGAACCAAAAAATTTGTTATCTTTTATAGAAAGAGTAGACGAAATGGCTCATGCACGTCATATTACAAAAGTTGAACTGTTCGAATCAGTCAGTGATTTATTTACCGGAAAAGCTATTTTTTGGTTAAGGCAAGTAAAACCACTTCTTAATAATTGGGAATCACTAGTCTCTAAACTTAAATCAGATTTTTTAACTTTAGATTATGATGATGACCTTTGGATTCAAATTAAGTCACGTAAACAAGGAAGAACAGAACCTGTAGTCATTTTTATAGCATGTATGAAAGCTTTATTTCACAGACTTAGTCATCAAGCTGCGGAAGTAACTCAAATTAAGTATATTAAATTAGGTTTACAGTTTGCATATAGAAGTCGTCTAGCTCTTCAGGATATAAATACCGTTACAGAATTAAGCACTTTATGTAAGCGTTTAGAAGAAGCTAATATTTTAAATTTGCCTTGTAGTATTCAAACTAAAACAATTGCTTATTTAATCGATCCTGAGTTAGCTTTTGTATCTGAATCCGGTAGTACTTCTAGTTATTCGAGTCAATTAGCAAAAATGAATTTTGACAAAAAATCAAATAATTTTAGAAAAAATAAAAATAGAACGACTAGAGTTTTTTCAAATAATAATCAAGTTGCTGTTGCCACTACTTCTCAGAATGTTTCTACTTCTTTAAGATGTTGGAATTGTAATCGGGATAACCATGTTTTTAGGAACTGTAAATCAAAAGTAATGAAAAAGTTTTGTTTCAAATGTGGAAGCCCAGATGTAACAGTAAAGACTTGTCAATGTTCTTCGGGAAACCAATAGCGAGGAGGCATGTTAAAGGCTCTCGTGGTTCTCCTCGTTATAGTAGAAGAGTCAATTATAGTAACAAACGAAACAGTTCTTATTTTGATCCGGATGATTTTGAAAAGTGGAAAAATTATGTTAGAGAGTTTTATTTAAATAGTATAGTAAACGTAGCTCCTCGTTTTGTAAATAAAGATGGTGATAATAGACCTTATATCTCCGTAAAATTATTAGACTTAGAAATAATAGCATTGCTGGATAGTGGTGCAAATGTTTCAATAATTGTAGGGAATAATGGGCTAAAGTTTCTTGATTATGTTAACTTAAAAATAGAGGCTTATTGTCATAAGTATATCGCAACTGCAAATGGAGCAAAGCAAGCGGTAAAAGGTGTTGTTAATTTGCCACTAGTTATTAACGATTCCGTACAGGTCATTCCTGCTCTTGTAGTACCTTCAGTCCCAAACGCTCTTATTTTAGGTAGCGATTTTTGCAAACAATGTAAAGTGAACATAAATTATGAAAATCACACTTGGAATTTTCAAGGTAGTTCTAAAGACCAAGTCTTTGTTAAGCATCCTAATAGTTGTAGTTCATTTCAGTACGGGTTATGCAATATTGACGATTTATTAGCAGAACAACGTACACAGTTAGATCATACCGTAGAATCTTTTAGAGAAATTAGTAGCGAGAATAGGTTAGGTAGAACGAATAAAATAATGATGTCTATAGATACGGGTGATGCTAAACCATTTAAGCAAAGGCAATATTTCATGAGTCCCTATTTGTTAAAAATTTTGAATAAAGAATTAGATGAAATGTTGAAACTTGACGTAGTTGAACCATCTCATAGCCCTTGGAATAGTCCAGTGCTTCTTGTTAAAAAACGCAATGATGAATATCGATTTTGTTTTGATGGACGGAAACTAAATGAAGTAACTAAGCATGATAGTTATCCACTTCCTCGAATTGATAGAATTCTTAGCTTACTCCGTGACGCGAAATACATCTCGAGTATAGATTTGAGGAAAGCTTTTTGGCAAGTTCCTTTGGATCTTGAATCGAAGGAAAAAACTGCATTTAGTATTCCAGGCCGTGGTCTTTTCCAATTTAAAGTTATGCCGTTTGGTCTCTGCAATAGTGCACAATTACAGCAAAGGTTATGTGATGCTCTTTTTGGACCAAAATATGAGCCCAATATATTTACGTATTTGGATGATATTATCATAATTTCATCTACGTTTTCAGACCATATTCGCCTTCTGGCTGAAGTTAGGAGTATATTAAAGGATGCCAACCTAACCATCAATTTGAAGAAATGCAATTTCTTTCAATCTTCCCTAAAATATCTTGGTTTCATTATAGATCGTTTCGGAATCCGAACCGACCCGTCCAAAGTCAGTACCATGATTAATTATCCTCGTCCTACTACTAGTACAGAACTTAAACGATTTCTCGGATTGTGTTCCTGGTATCGTAGATTTATAGAAAATTTTTCTTCTAAAGTAGCTCCGTTAAATTATTGCCTAAAAGGTAAAAAGAAGAAA